>OY747124.1:95296133-96496133 GCA_963556465.1 Berberis vulgaris | reverse complement strand
GCCAATTAGGGTTAAGTTTGTTAGCTTGCCAAATAAATTAGGACAATTATAAATAAGGCAAGGGTTGTTCATTGTTATTAAGTTGATGATTGAAAGAATAGTTGATTTCTTAGTTATTTTCCTTTAGCTTTTTATCATAGTTATTTTGAATATTGTTCCGTTATTTCGATATCGTTCTTTTATTTCGATTATTGTTCCGTAGTTCTATCAAATTTGCATCATTAGATTCCTCAAACAGCCCAACAAGGTTGGCACCTAGTACCTCCATTCACATGCACTCTCTTGACTTAGAAATGCTCCATCTAGGATTTTCTCACATGTCGAGACCTGTGCAGTTAAAACGCCGATATAAAGGAATTATAACTCCTTTATATCGGTTAACGGACCTAAAAAATTTCACGGCCAAATTTAACGGCAAATTGTAACTGCAGCCATATAACGGTCATTTCGCGGCCGTTATACATATAACGTTATATGTTATAACGCCGTTATCTCGTTTTATAAATATCTGTATAAAAAAAAAACTGATCGATTTTATTTCATTTTCAGATCTTTCTTTTTCAGATCTAAGAAGGGAGAAGAAGAAGAAATCGAAGGAAGACGAAGAGAGAAGAAGAAGGAAGACGAAGAGAGACGAAAGATCTGAAGTCTCATCATCATCAATAAGCAAATCCTCTTATTCTTCTTCTTCTTCTTCTTTTTCATTCATCTTCTTCTTCCCAGCCGCTGCTGCTCTTGATCTCAGCCGTCCAGGAGTAGTTCCTGTCAAGATCCTTGAGCTTCGCATTCACAAATCGATCCAACCCTAGCTCAAGAGCCGAGACTCGGTCGCTCAAGCTCTTCAAGTAGAGATCAGTTTCAGTGATAACAGAGGATTGTTGTTGAAGAATGTAAGAGGAGGAAGAGGAATTCTCCGTCTCGATGAGATCGGTAATTGAGTCAAAGAACTCAAAGGGGGAAGGAGTGGAGGAGAGATGGAATGAGGCAGGGGTAGGGATAAGGTTTGGGTGATGAAGTAGAAGAAGATCTGGTAGCGGAGATGGAGTTGGGAACCTTAATGCTTCTTCTCCTAAGACCACAAGGGGGGTTGGCTTGAAAATGGTAGTGGTTTGATGTTTGATGAAGAATCTCGAGGGTTCAATCATCTCCAATCTTCTGAATCCTCCTCCGCTCATGGTGATGGTAATGGTGACGGCGATGGCGAAGGAAGAGTGAGCCGAGCTCTGAAGACAAGTTAGGGTTTTGTTTTGCAACTGTAGTTGAGAGCAGCCAAGCAAAGGGGGTTGTTAACTTAAAAAGAGTGAGTGAGAAAGAGAGAATAGTAAAGAAAGGAAAGGAGGTCAAAAAGTTGACAGTGAATTTGGAAATAGGAAAAAGAGCGCACATGGGGGCGTTGGGCGAGCATCATAACACTAAATTGACAGTAAATTAACATTAGTTTCAAATTATGTTTAGTGATTTACATTTTAAACTAATACATTAAATCATAAATACTTATTGGAAGTATAAAAATATATTTTTTAAATATATTTTATTATATACCGATATATATCGATATATCCCGATATAATCCGATATAACTTGTAACGCTCCTAGACCGTTATGGATCCGTTATCCGTTTTAACTGCATAGGTCGAGACCCTAGGCATCCTGGTTACATTTCATTCAATTCTCTAATGAATGATCATATATAACATTGAATGATTAATTTGCGAGTTGACAAGTTGATATCACTGAGTTGACGAAGATATCGCTAATTATCTTGGTCCTTTAAGCCAAATCTATTAATGGTTAAAATGTACGAGTCTAGTTTTGTAACGTGATTTAAAAAATAAAAACGATCAACCCTAATGGCATACAAACTTTGCACTTGGATTCTCAATGATCTATCTAAATTTTGTTAATTTTTTGTTAGTTTTACTATAACATATAGGATGCCTTATGCAATGACCTATGAGTAGAGACTTGTAATAGTAGGTTTATTTATGCATGTTGAGATTTGATAGTTTACTACAACATACAATAACCTTCACTGTTTTGTAAGGATAAAACAATTTATATTTCAGAAAATATCGGTTGGTTAATTGCAATTAATTTCATCTCGCTCTAGGATGGATTAGAATGTGATTAACGACTTAACTGCTTAATTGCATAGATAGGTTTTTTCGAGTCACAATCATATCGTCATTTGCAAGACATAATATTTTGAGCTGGAAAATCAATACAAGTTTGGCTTCCCTGAAGATGTGTGAGAATTAACCTTAAACAAACTATGAGCTTTCTCCTTGATTTCTTCAATAAGTCCAACATCCTCACTGGGGATCACATAGGGGTGGCAATGAGCAATCTGACACGACAGGGCCCACTATTTAGCGGGTTTGGGAAAATATGACATGATTGCTAACCTTGCCGTGTCGTCAAGTTAACAGGCCGTGTATGGGCTTGGGGACAAAGCACGGTTGACATGGGACCCTAGTCAACTACCCCGTGTGTCAGTTGACATGGATAGCCCTATTTGACCTGATTGATTTAATATATTATAATTAATTTATTATTACTAGAATTATCATAAGCTTAAAATTTTCAACTAATGATATTGTATTAACTATTAAATATCGAATATAAACTTAAGAAGAGGAATAGAAACCCTAGATCGCCTCAATTTATATCGCAGCCTCCTCTCCACTGTCCGCCTCCAAGCTCAGCTCCTCTGCAGGGAACAAGTTCATCTCCAAGCTTGGCTCATCTTCTCACTTTCCTGTAAAGAGAGAAAGTGCTCGCGGCAAGGCCCATCAACACTCAACAGGGGAGTGTGCTTCCTTTGTCAAAGACAAGGAGGGCTGACCAGAATAGATAGGAGAGCATCTGCTCTTGTGGTAGTCAACTGATCAAGAAAGTGGTTGGATCAGAGCCGTGTTCCCCCGTAATTCAGAGTTGTGTTCAAGAGAAATCTACTATCTTTTGTGCTCAAATCAGGTCGTGTTTGATCCAGAAATCTCGCCCTGTTTAGAGCCAAAATTAGCTGCAGTAACACGCCAAATTCAGGCATGTTTGGGCCCGGCCAAAACATCTGCTGGTTCGCGTCTAATTTAGGACAGATTCACTTGCAGAAATCAGGTCTACTTAGCAAGCAATTAGCTGCTGTTTCGAGCTGGAACCAGACTTATCCAGATCTTGTTTTAGCATTGTAATTTAAGCTTGATTGAGAGCTATATATCAAACTGATTCACCGAATTTAAGCCAATTTCATTTGTGTACTTTGGTAAAGACAAGTACATAAACCCTAAAAAATGTGTTAAGATTATGAAAATGGGTTATACTGTGTCATGCGTGTCAAAGTGGGTTGGTATGTCAGGCATGACCCATTTTGTCTCGGGTTGACCCACCTCAGGGCTGGCTGTGTTTGGTTTGGTTTGACTTTTTGGCACAATTACTAAAGGTATCGTATTTGGGTTTGACATTTTGACACGAGATTGTGCCATGACACGACACGACCCATTGCCACCCCTAGGATCACACTGACAATTTAGGATGCTAATCTGCGTGTAACCAAACTTCTCCTTGTCTATTATGATGACAACATTAACCCCATGTGAGAATGCTTACTAGTGCACATTCAAACTACCCAAGTATTGGTCCGATAGACTCGCAAAACCACATCAATGATTTTTAACATGCTCCTCCAAAGGTGAATTTTCTGTTCTGAACTTAGAGCTCTAAAACAAAGAATCAAGAGGCCTAAAAAACAACTATTAAAAATCGGAATATTAACCAAGTTGTATATACATCCAGATTGAGGGGATGTTAGAGAATAAAATACGTGTACTATTTACTAGTTATTAGAATTTAGGTTCAGCCACACTGTTTAGGTTAGGTTGCTAGTATTCCAATTCAACTCTCTCTATAAACAAAGCTTTATGTGTTATTGACATCTTAGACACTTCTTTTTACATGTTACCAAATTTCTTATAATAAAGTTCAAATAATATTTTTTAGCCATCTCATCTAATCTGTATTAATATGTTCATAACACATGCAAAGCACATGAAGCGCAGCTAGTAATACATAATATTTATATCTATACTATTATAAATACAAATACTTGCAAAGCCCTCAGCGGGCATTCACATCTATTTTCCAAATGCCCCTTGTAGTCATAAAAGAAAAGACCTTATACAATTTAGCGTACGTGGGTGTGTATATATGTATATATACATCAATAAATAATAAATGCTAGAGTTCCACTACCCTTTTACAAAATCCCAAATGTCAAGGCCGATATCTTTCATTTATTAAAATGAGATTTGACACCAAATTTAGGATATTTATTTCATTTATGAAACTTGGATTTTGTAGCTTAAGGATTATTGGTTCATTTGATTTATCATAATGGAGTTCGGGGTCTATTCTGAAAACTATTTTGGTCTGGGTCCAAAATTGCATAAGTAAACCCAATTGACTCACATTCACTAGCCATACTTTACTTAAACGCAAAATTGTCCTTCTGTTAATTGATGAAATTGTCTCATGTACAAATCACATGCTTGAGATTAGACAAACAAAGGGTGTTGCTGGTAGTTGATTGGACAAAGTCGAGTTACCTCATGAACTCTGAATCATATAAATTTGTGTGACGGAGGACAAGGAGATCTGATGGAGAGGTGTTTGTTTAGGGAAGAAGAAGAAGGTGGTGGTGGTGGTGGTGATTGGATGGAGGTGTGGTTAGGGAGGGGACGGTGGTGATTACTGTAGTGAATGATGTTGATTCCACCGAGAAACGCTATGGCTACTGCCATGAAGATTCACTAACAGTGTCTAGGGAAAAGCAACAAAAGGGATAGATAAGGAGATCGTTGTTTCTAAGAAGGAATGAAGATTACATAGTCATAAGTCTAGAAATGGACTCGCTTGAAAAGGCAATTTGCTAAGAAACTGTCTTCAATTTGAAAAACTATGTCCATGGTGATGGCAGTAGAGAACTTATCTAATGGATTTGTTGAGAGAAGTTCTAAGGTTTTTTGTCGGTGAAAAAGAGACATTAATATCTCCTTGAGAGCGTATTGATTTTCTTGAGATATGTGTTGGGGGTGTTTTGGATTTATGCCAGGTAGGTCTACTACGGAGGCCATCTTCCTGCTTAGGCAAACTGTAGAAAAATATCGAGAGGCACGTAAGAGTTTGCATATGATTTTTATTGATCTGGAGAAAGCATATGATAGGGTCCCCAGGGAGTTAATTTGGTGGGTGCTTGAAAGGAAGAAAGTGTCTCAATGTTATGTCGATATCATTAAGGATATGTATGAAGGGGCTGTAACAAGTGTTCGCTCAGTAGGTGGGATGTCTAGTGAATTTCCAGTGACAGTAGGACTACATCAAGGGTCGGCGTTAAGTCCATATCTCTTTGCTTTGGTCATGGATGAGTTGACGAGACATCTGCAAGAAGATGTACCTTGGTGCATGTTATTTGCAGATGATATTGTCTTAATGGATGAGACTAGTGCAGGTTTAGGTCAGAAATTAGTTAAGTGGCAGAAGGCTTTAGAGAGTAAAGGTTTTAGAATTAGCCGTTCGAAGACGGAGCATCTAGTGTGCAACTTTGGGTGTGAACCAAGAGGGAGAAGTAATGCAATTGAGATCGAAGGTGTCGAGGTCCCGGAGTGTGAGGCTTTTCGATATCTAGGGTCTATAATTCAAAAGAATGGGGCTATTGGAGCAGATGTAGACCACAGGGTTAAAGCTGGTTGGTTGAAATGGCGAATGGCGTCAGGAGTATTGTGCGATAGAAGGATGCCTGCAAGGCTAAAAGGGAAATGCTATAAGACAATTGTTCGACCAGCCATGTTATACGGTTCAGAATGTTGGGCTACTACGGGACAACATACGCATAGGATGGCAGTAGCAGAAATGCGTATGTTAAGGTGGATGTGTGGTAAAACTCGTAAGGATAAAATTAGAAATGAAAGAATTAGGAGATACTTAGGTATAGCGCCCATAGAGGAAAAAATTAGAGAAAGACGTTTAACTTGGTTTGGTCATGTGCGGAGGAGACCAAGCACGGCGCCAATTAGAAAATGTTTAGATTGGCAAGTTAATGGAGGGTGTAGACGGAGGGGACGACCGTTGAAAACTTGGATGAAGACGGTGAATGAAGATATCATTGAGCTTGGATTAGGTGAGGAAATGTGGGAAGATCGCATTGCTTGGAGAACCAAAATTCATGTAGCCGACCCCAAAAATCTCGGGAATGGGCTTTGATGATGATGATGATGATGATGATGATGATGTGTTGGGGGTGTTTTCCTAAATAAGTATACTAATCTCAAACACATGCTTAGCATGTGAGATAACATCGTCAATTAACGTAAGGGCAATGAGTTTGAATGAAATTTTTTAACCAGACCAAATAGTTTCCAAAATGGATCCCGATCTCAATTATGATAAACCAAATGGACCCAAAATCAAAATAACCGTAGTTTTAAATAGTCAAGTTATTTTAGTCATCCACTTGGGCTGCGTTTGGCAACTAAGAGTGCATTTGGGAACACAGTGAAAAGTAACGTTTTTGCTTGTAACCCCTGAAAAACTACGTAAGGTTGGTGGCTATAAAACTTATAACTTATGGATATATTTTCCCTCAAAGTGGAAGCCAATTGTTTTTGCTTTTGACTTATAAATAATTTTGCTTTGGAAATGACTACTCATTGCCTTATTTTTCTCACATATCCTCAACTTTTCCTCTTCTGTAATTTTTAATGTTGTCTAACCAAACTAACAATATACTTTGTATCCTGACTAAGAATAAGATGGTAGAAGTGTTATGCTTTTAAAAGCATTATTATTTCTATTTCTCATAGAAGGGTAGTTATTTACTTACTTTTGTAGTTAGCGTGGTAATTAACATTTATTGGATAAAAAAGTTGAATATATGTATTTAGAGGCATAAGAAGCTAAATTATTTATAAGTCAAAAGAAGAAAACAATCAGCTCGAAGTTAAAAGTTTTGGAGTTCCCAAATTTACTTACAGAATTTTTGGCGATTACAAGCAAAAAAAAAAGTTACTTGTATGTATCCCGACACAACCTTAAACTAGAGTTGAACGATAAGCTGTGTGACATTGCTTTTCATGAAATGATGCACAAAACATGTACATCATACTGGAATCACATATCTTTGATATTTTGTTTTCTCTCTCGCGCAGAAAAAAATGATACCAAATAGGTTAAGCAAGTGCCAGCCAAATTAAAATTACACTTTGAAAATATCAATCATTAAGGTTTTGTAAAGATCGAGATTGATTCTAAGATGGTCATAACCTTTAAGGCTTTAACACAATCTAACTTAAACTATGTGTTGGTAGTCTTGACCTAAGCCTAAAGAGCACTTCTAGGGAACGAGGGGGAAGGCGTGAGGGAGGCCCACCACCGCCCAACCTCCTCGAGATGCGCACGAGGGCAGCATCTCGAGGAGGATGGACGGTGGTGGGCCTCCCTCGCCCCTCCCTTGCGCCTTCCCCCTCACCCCCTAGAATCAGCGAAGCCTAAATTTTGAATTGTGCCAATCCAAAACTAATTAGAAGTTATGTGACAATGCCTGGGGTACGTGTGTTGGTGTGTAATACTGGTACGGGGAGTTGACCAGATACATTTGCCAATATGAGCACACACCCATGCCCCAAACTGTCATTTCCCCCATTTATTGCATCAATATTTTACTTGTAGATCAATAATGCTATTTAAATCTTGTCATAATACATTAATAACAAGTATAGAGAAATAGAAGCCTGTGAGTGATGTGTGAAAATGATGTCCTAAGAGTGGTGTCTGTATCAGTATGTCCAAGCGTCCAATACTACTTATAAACAAGGAATTTTTTCCTTTGTTTTACGTTGGGTCATTCAAGGTGCAAAAATATCAAGGGATGAACATACAAGTTTCATGGTCATTTGAAAATTGAAAAGGATGAAAATTTGCTTGATATCACCAAACAGAAAACTAAATACTATTAAATGCCTTTTCATGCTATAATGACACGAGAACAGAACTACTTAAGAACAGGTAGCTACCTTCATTGACCCAAGAAAAACTGCCATTCCCTCTGGAAAATTGTGCAAGCTTATACCTGCAATTGTAAGAACAACAAAAATCCTTATCCAATCAAACTGTTCTCTATCTGTCACTTTCTTCTCCTTTGCTTGCTTTTATATAACGTACATTCAGGTTTACAATCCTCCAATGCAAGATAGGCTTGCCACACTCAAGACAGGATATGTTCTACTTCAGTAAATCCATTGGTTTATATGAAAAAAAGATGTAGAAAAGGTTGAATGACTAAAACGCAAGTAACAATGGCAATGTTGGACAAAGACAGCTAAAAAATACTAATAGGGACGGGAGCCAGTACTGTACAAAGTAATATAATTTATTTTTTTGGCTATAAACAAACTTTATTTGATTGATCATATCTTTTTACTTATAAATCAATATTGCTATATGTTAGAGTTACTTATTTGCTTTAGGTTATGTGGAGCACAATGTAATGTGTGGGTGTGCTTAGTGGTTTATAATTAATAAATATGAGTCTCGAGATTGCTTCAGACCAGGAGGCTACTTCCTCATCTTCTTCTTCTTCAACTCTAGGGTTGTGAATTCTAACACTAGACATGTACCACTAACTTTTCCTAATATACTCATAAGATTATAAAAAATTAAAACCTTTGAGAGATGTGAAAAAAATGAGGGCTTTTTTTACAATGCCCTGCAAAACATAATCATAATTAGTGTTGATTCCCCATTTTGTTTAAACTGGAGTTTATACCACCCCCCCCCCCCCCCCCCCCCCCCCCCCCCCCCCCAAAAAAAAAAAAAACCATTTTCCAGATAGTCAAGCATTAAAAGACCAAAGTCTTCGCTAGTCAATTTTTTTTTTTTTTACCAATGGTTAGATTTTGTTTGGAGTATTTTGGGTATTTAGATCTGAGATTGGTAGGTAGAGTCACATGTTGGACACAAGCACCACATTTAAGTGTGTTAACTAGCGAAGACTTTGGTCTTCCAATGCATGTACAGAAGTCAAACTGCCCACTACATGTCCAACACGGGATTTTGTTTTTTTATTCATGAAGTGTGCTTGTTACATAAACTAAAACAGATGTTTTGAGATAGTATACCTAACAGCACAGAAAAATATTGGTTTATGAAAGGAAAAAGGCTCGAAAAGTAGAAACACTACTGAAATCGTAAAAGGCATAACATCATCAGATGATATTAACAAAAACCTTTGAATTTTTTAAAAGGCATTCAAACAACTTACAGTCAATAACCCAATAAAGTACCTCAGTTTAACAGTCTCAGATAGTGTTATAATGCAGTTAGAACATAGCTAAAGTATGATAGGAAATCACCTATGTGAAATAGGAATAATGTGGAATATACAGAAAGGAAAAGGAATGCATACCAATTGCAGTGACAATTCCACTAAAAAGAACTTGACGGCGATGCTTTTTCAGTTGGTCCTTGCCCCCTTCGTCATTTTTCTACAGTTTTAAACACATAAAGTAAATTTCAGATATTTGTGAAATATATAAAACAAATAAACATTGACCTCTTTAGCAAAGAACTAACTAGCTTCTTTAACAAAAAAATTATGAGCCAACCTTTGTACTTTTTACATCAGGAACAATCGTTGGTTGAGGAATAAAGTTAGCAATGATGGCAAAGAAAATAACTCCTGCAAAGAACTGCATGACGACATAAATATAAAATAATGCAACAAAAAAAAGAATAGGTAATTATAGCAATGATAATAATATAGATACTACAAAGCTCTGGATGGAGGAGTTACCCAAAGGTTGCCTTTCAAGAAGCCGATAGAGTTTATGGCATTATGAGCCAAGTCTAGAAAAGAAATGCTTAGCATAAGGCCCGCAGCAAAACCCTGCATGGTATGAGTTATGACAACAGATTTAAAGAACTGCTCCAGGCAAGGCAGACCTAAAATTTCATGGTATTTGAAAAGAACTTCAATCGTAAAATAAATGTAATTCCTAAATATAGATAAACTCCACTTCAGCCTTTAAACCAGGAGAGCCAGTCCCAAATCTTTGAGACCACAAGCACTGCAGTTGGTTAAACTGGAAAATCAGTCTGATCCAAGACAGCCGTCAATTGAAAGCAATCAATTTGTAATTTAATTTATTGCATCTCATGTCATATTTTAAGGTTCATCTGGTGTGCATTTTGTGATGAAACCATAACACCAGTTTGGATTCAGGAAATGTATCATTTAATCTCCAAGAGATTAAAAACCAAATGTCCATTTCAGGAATAAAACTAATTTTCACTTCATAAAAAGATTGATCTCTTAGGCTGTGTTTCGTTGAAGGGGAAAAAAAATCATGGAAAATATTTGTAAAAGGAGTGGGGAGAGAACAAAAAGCAGGAAGAGAGATTCAAGAACTTGAGGTTGATGATGACCTTCAACCACATGTTTTCTCTCAAGCCATGGAAATAAACTTTCTAGGGATTAAACAATATTCACCATCAAAACTAAATAAACATGGTCATCATCATAATCACGTGGTCAAATTTTTCCTTCTCTTCTATCTACTAATTTTTTTTAACATGTTTTCCATGGAGATTTTTTTCCTTCACCAAACACAGCCTAATTGACAAGGTTTCTTCAAGATTTTACTGATTCTTCTGATGGCTTGAGCTCTATGACATAGAGGTTTGTGGTGTTTGCCTTGGGTGATTGGTGGTGATTCCAATAGAGTGGGGTATTATTGATGAAAAGAAGAACAATGTGAAGAGATCCAAGACATGAGGAGGTTTGTGGAGTTTGTCCAAGATAACTTCCTCATTAATATTCCCGTGAAAAAGTCCTTGATCCAATAACCAAGCATTTCAGACACTTAGTAGATCCGATAAGTTCTAATGCTAACAGCAGCGGAGAGAAATTTTTGCTTGATTGATTGTTTGACTCTTCCTAGAGTTGCTTCGGATCATAAACCTATTAGCGTTGAAAACAGAGCCTCCCTAAAGGTTTCTACTCCCTTTAGATTACAAAGAGCTTTAGAAGAGAGGGTTTAATTGAAAAGATGCAAGGGTGGTAAGAAAGCTGTGATGCTTCTCGGTAGGAGAGCTTTTTTTCTTAAAGAATTTTATAAATATAATTTTAAATGTGGAAAAAAATTCTGTTGAAAAGTGGTATATCAAAATTGTCAACCCTATGGAGGAAATAACACATCTTTAAAAAAGGTACAAAACTTCTGCTAGTGTAGATAAGAAGTTGAGGGACAAAGGTATCAGGAAATATGAAATTGAAAAACATATTCTTAAGGAAGAAAGAATATGGTATGAGAGGGGAAGTATTTCCATGTTTATGCATCTATGAGAAAGAAGACACAACTTACCTAAGCATGTTATTGGAAGTGACTTAGTGGTGCCTGTGAATTGAGAGAATACATTGTTTCTTTCTTCATTCACTTCATGCTAAGAGGGGCCCATGCAGGAATTTACTTGATGGTATTCAGTTTAGCCTAATATTGGATAATCAAATCCCAAAAGAGATCCTTGAAAGTGACTTTGATGAATAAGGAATTACGAGGACCCTGCAGTCTTGTGGGTATGGAAAAGAGTCGGGTCCAAATGGTTTTCTTATGGTCTCCTACAAGAAACGTTGGCATTTTCTGGACGAAGACATAATGGAAGTGGTTAGAGATTTTGAAAATAGTCCTTAGTCGAGAGGAAACTTATTGGGTGTTTATATTCATTAATTAGGGATGGCAGTGGGGCGGATTTTCACGGATATCCGCCCCACTCGCCCCGTTTGGGGCGGATTTGGTTAAGGGTATATGGAGGTTGGGGCGGATACGGATATCCAGATTATATCCGTTTATTATTTGGGGCGGATACGGATTTAACCATATCTGCCCTGCGGATATCCGTTTAACCGGTTAAATTACTAGAATACCCTTAAACTATAAATAGGGAATACCCTCATCTCATTCTCATAATAATCTCATTTGTTTCATTTGTTATTTCATTCTCATTTCTCACAAAACTTACAGCGAGGTCGAAGGCTGCCTCAAGGGTGGTCGAAGGGTCAGCCTCAAAGGGTGGTCTCGTCCTCAAAAGGTGGTCGAAGGGTGGTCTCGCAGGGTGGTCTCGGCCTCAAAGGGTGGTCGCAAGGTGGTCTCAGCCTCAAGGGTGGCCGCAGGGTTGAAGGGTGATATCGGCCTCAAGGGTGGTCACAGGGTCGAAGGGTGATCTCAGCCTCAAGGTGAGTTGCAGGTGGTCGAAGGGTGGCCGAGTCACAGGGTGGTCGAAGGCTCTGAGATCTGAGATCAAACTGATCTCTGATCACATCTCAGATCGATATCTGATCTCAGATCTGAAGACCAAAGATGTTTTTTGTAATATTTTATAATTTTTGTAATCTCTGAGATCTTCATATTTTTTGTAATATTTTGTAATTTTTGTAATCTCTGAGATTTCTAAGACCAAAGATATTTTTTGTAATATTTTCTAATCTCTGAGATCAAGAATATTTTTTTGTAATTTCTGAGATCAAAGACGGGGGGCGGGGACCCGACAATTCAATAACAGAACCGCAAACCATAAACGGATTGGCGGGGCGGGGTGGATATCCGCCAATCCGCATGGGAAGGTTATGGTTTTTAATTAATTTTATAAACGGATTGGCGGAGCGGATTTGGGGAACCGCTTTTCCTGACGGATCGGGGATGGGTTGCTCAAATCCGCCCCGTTGCCAACCCTATCATTAATAAACATAAGCAAAAGTTTCTATAGGTTCTAAATTCAAGACATTTAACTATGCACCAAGGGGATTGCATGGTGGTAAGTGTTGAATGATGAAAAAAAGATTATACATATATAAACCCCCTCCCCCCTCCAATTTTAGTAGTATTAAAAGTTCTGGTAATAGGGTTTCCAATTAGGCTTAGGGCTTGTTTCTTATTTTAGAAGTTAGGTCAGTTATAAAATAGGCATATGTTGTTGTTCATTGTAGGAGGTTGATAGAATAAAGAGTTTTATTTTGTTTTATCAGTTTTATTGTCAATTTATTTGCTTTCAAATATCGCATTGTTTTCAATTCCTGTTTATTTTCAAATTTAATTCTATCAATTGGTATTAGAGTTGAACGATCTTTGAAGAAATTTTTTTTTTCGAAAAAAAAAAAAAAAACAACTCGAAGAAAAGTTTTGAAGATGACACAAGAAGAGAGACTACAATTGATGCAGAAAATATACCTGATGCTCAAAGAATTGAGGGCAAATCTCCGAAACTTCAAAGAGCATCAAAGAACAAAAGGCCATGGGACAGACCCAAGCAGTACCACCGTCACAGGCAGCACCACAGAAGCCCTCCCCTAGCACTGTGGATGGCGGCGACTCAGGCTCATAGGCTCATAGTCTCATATCGATCGCACCCTACTAGAATCGATTCCACAACTGATCACAAGCCTCGGTCGGGCCCAACAATGATCGATCACCTCCCAATGCTCAATCTACAAATCGCTCACTGTTCACAGCCACAACAGCAACTTGATCAACCATCCACTCTTAACCTTCAACAACTTAATCACTCTGATTGATTCCCCTCTGCACCCCTCGATCGACCCCCTCTGGCTTCCCCTCCGCCACCCCCACCCACTGTCTATGTCGCTCAACTCAAACAATCCATCGTTCAACCTTCTCCACAAGCCGATTGCAACCCCCACCCTCCTCGACCTCCATCAAAACCCCATCCTTGTCTATCGAAACCTCCTCTCGCAGCCCTCCCAAACCCTTTATCCCTATTTTAGTCGATCGAGGGAGAAAGAAGATAGATTTTCAATCAGGTCCTCCTCCCATTTTTTAAACAATTTTTTGCATCTGATTTTGTACTAAAGCCCTCGGTCCCTTATGGATATTTGCCCCCACAAGTTTAGTCAGTACCACCACATGCTTCTCACTCACCTTTTGCTAAGGATCAGGATATTTGCAGCCGCATTACTAGACTTGTCCCGCCTCGACCTTTGGTTCTAGCGAGCAAATTTTTACCATCATGGGTCATGTACCACCACAAAAAAGTGTTTATGATACAATTTGGGTCTCGCACATTTTCAAAACAAATTTGCACACCACTTTTCAATCAGGCAGTGGATCTACTTCGAGTTCCGGATTCCTATTGGAATTTTTTCGGTGTATGGTTTTTCAACTGATTTTTTTGGGTGCCAGCAATTACAAAGGCACAGTTCAAAGTCGACTTCTACTCAGACACTACACCTTGTGTTCTCTCAGTGGTTGTTTGTGTTCCTTGGGCAATTGCGACTTCAAACTTGAGGACAAGCTTCTTCAACCCGGGGAGGTTGAAGTAATTGGTTCTTCTAGCAATAGTTGTATTTTGGCAGTATTAGAAGTTCTAGTATTATTGTAATAGGGTTTCCAATTAGGTTTAGGGTTTGTTTCTTGTTTTAGAAATTGGGCCAGTTATAAAAGGGACGTAGGTTGTTCATTCTTAGGAGGTTGATTGAATAAAGAGTTTTATTTCGTTTATCAGATGTATTTCATTTATCAATTTTATCGTCAATTTATTTGCTTTCAATTATCGCATTGTTTTCAATTTCCGTTTATTTCAAGTTTAGTTCTATCAGATTATGAGTAGTCTCATTCAGCTTCATCTTACTTTTATTGACAGGCAAATCCAACTGACTATCACTCCCAACTTTTTACGTAGCCCAATCATTGTCTTCCTCACACCCAACAGAGAAGGAGATAATGGTGAGCATAAGGATTGAGGGAAAGACGTTTACCGTGGATCTGGTTGGTTCTTCAAAGTGGGTAGAAATTAAGGAGGTTAGCAGGAGGTTTGAATCCGGCGTTCGTTTAGAGCTATGGGGTGCAGAATGGCTAGCTGTGATGTTGTACAAAGGAAGTACGATAGGTATTTCAAATAGGAGGTGGAAATGGCGTGATGGTGATTGTTTGATCTTGGTGGAGATGCGATCAAATTTGAATGATTCCTACTTCAGAGCGTGGGCTCAATGGGGGTCCCAGTCTAAGCTTATCTTCGTTCCAGAGGGCAGGAAGGGGGAAGGTTGGATCTCTTTGTGAAGCCTCCTTAGAAGAATCATTGATGCTAATGTAGGTCAAAATCTCAAGCACAATATGATCACGGCATGACTAAGAAGGGTATGCAACAAGTATCCATGGAGAGAAAATCTAGTTCTTATGCAGATGTGGTGAAAGGGGGTCAGAATGCAATGGGTTTGAGAGGAGGAGGAACTCTGATAGACTTCTTACAGGAAGAGTGTGGAGTTGAAGCAGTGCAACAAGAAGGTGGTTCAAGGAGGGGAGGTAAGAAATGGGTGAGGATAGATATTTCTTCTATTGGGTTCCGGTGAAAGGTGAGGCTCAATGTGGGAGATTGTATATTGGGGATATGCAGATGGGGAAAGTCTAGTAAGGTGGGTGAGCAAGGGAAAGGAAAGAAACGATAGGTCTCTGTTGCAGAGAACATAATGGAGAAGACAATCCAACGTAGCAACTAGGTGGAAGGTCAGGTGATAGGTGGAGTGCAGAGATTGGATGATTTGAACAAGCTGGCACTTAATGTCGGGTCAAAGGACCTTAGATTTAGAAGGAGAATGTCACAGATTGGACAATGGGGGTAAGAATTGTAAATAAAAAATTGTTCTGGAAACAAATATTATGGCACCAGCTAGTAGAGTAGGATTGGAGAATATTGAGAATGGCAATTTATATGATGTGGTGACAGCTAAAGATAATATTAGGAATGTTAATTCAAATGGTATGGTGTTAGCTGGGGATAATATTAGGGATGATAATTCAAATGGTGTGATGCAAGCTGTGGATAACACGTGTAACAATGTTAGTGGATATCCGTGTCTAAATCTTATAGCAAGATTAAGAAGAAAATCACAGGAAAGTTTTGCCAGGGATTAAGGTCCATTTGGGAATTCAATAAGGTGGTGCAAATAAAGTTTCTTAACAAGTCAGAATGTGAGCAAACAAGTAAAGAATGGTGGATCCAATAAAGTGGTTGGTGGTACAGGTAAAGGCTCAAAGCCTTAGAATAAATAATCAGTGCCTGGCTTCTTTCAAACTAAGTCCAGATCCATTAGAATGATGTCATCTTTGGAGCCCAAGTTAAAGAGATACTTCAGGACACGTCAAAAGGGTCTATTGAAGAGTACAGAAAAGCCCAAGAAAGCTTTGTCGACTTCTTCCCGACAGTCTAGAGGTGTTGGTCACTCGCTTGAATCTGTGACTCACATCCCTGCTTCGTGCCAAGCTGTGGAGCGAATTCGGAGGCAGTATATAGTGAGCACATGGCCCATATAAGTGGTGACATGGTGAAGGGTTGCCCAAGGTTGCAGGGAGAACAGACTTCTTTGAGGAGTATTCCAGATGTTGATAATAGAAGGAAAATTGAAGAAGTGTCTTCTGTTTTGGATTATAGTTGGGGAAGGGGCAAACGAAAGTTGTAGAGTTGGTTGATGCGGCGAACAGTTATAGGCATATGTTGATGAATGTGGAAGGACCAGACTTGGGGCCAGTTATGAGCTTAGGCGAGGATGATGTTAATTCTTGTTCTTCTGATGACGAGTTTGAGGGTGATGTTGCGGGGCTTGGGGACACTAATAAGGATAGAGGAGACAGTGGATGATGAAATTTAGAGGTCATTTTCTTTCCAGGGGTATGTTGGGGGCATTTAGTTAACGATGAATTTCAAAGTATTGTCTTGGAATATGAGGGACTTAGGAAGTAGGAATAAAAGAGCGACAGTGAAATTGTTGTTGCCTGGATGGAAGCCTTCTTTAGTTTTTTGTGTGAGGCTAAGCTTCAAAATTTGACATTTGGAACCTGGTATTGTGAGGAGTTTGTGGTAAAAAAAAAAGATGTAGGTTGGAAACTTCTTCCTGCCATGGGAAGGTCGGGAGGTGTTTTAGCATTGTGGGATAATCGAGTGGTCAATGTAGAGGATGACCTGGATAGTACCTTTTCCCTTTCTCTTCCCTGTAGAAATAAGTAGGATGATATCATGTGTGTGGCCACTAGGGCCTATGGTCTAAATGACATGAGGTTGCAGTCACAACTATGGCAGTAGTTAGGTGATATTAAAGGATCATGGCAATACCCTTGGTTGGTAGGTGGTGATTTCAACATGGTCAGATTTATTGAGGAGATGAATAACAGTTCAATGGTAAGGAGTATGCACAATTTTTCGGACTTTGTAGATGAGTACGGTTTGATTGATATGCCACTTCGAGGAGTTGATCTTACATGGATGAATAATCAGGTTGTTCCTGTCTTTCGTAAGTTGGATAGATTCTTGATAGATAGTAATTGGGAAGAGCATTAGGGAAATGTAGTGGTTGATGCTTCACTTAGAGTGAGATCAGATTATACGCCTATTCTTTTGGAAACCAGTTCATGCATTCCCAAAAAAAATTTCTTTAGGTTTGATATTGGGTGGTTTGAGGATAAAGAGTTAATGCCTTTGACTAGTCGGTGGTGGACAAATTTTCATTATGATGTGTCGGCCAGTTTTAAATTTTGGTTCAAGCTAAAAAAATGGACAGAGAAGATTGGCTTCATTACTAAAGGAGGTGGTTATTTTGAATAGAAAGGAAGAAAGTATGGCATTGTCCTTGGTAGAGCTTCAGGATAGGGTAACCAAAAGGGTTGAGATTGATGAGATTCTTCGGGAAGAGGAGGCCAAGTGGAAAAGGAAATCTAGAATCAAATAGCTTCTAGAAAGTAATGCTAACACTAAATTTTTTCATGTTTTTGCATCTCTTAGAAGAAAGATGAATGATTTGTCCAGAACGAAGATTGATGGAGTTCTTGTGGAAGACCTTAAGAATCACATTGTATCTTTCTTTGAGCGACTTTATCATGACTCAGGGGAGTGGAGACTGAAGTTAGAAGGTTTGGAGTTAGGTACTATTTCGGAGGAGGATAAAGATAGGCTCAATGATAATTTCAATGCTAAGGAGATTCTTGATGCTTTCAGGAGTTGCGGAAGTGATAAGGTTCCAAGCCCAGACGATTTTCCTTTGGGTTTTTTCAAGGTATGTTGGGATTTTATTTGTGGTGAAGCTATGGAAGTAGTTTTGGAGTCCAAATTTCCTTTTTTATAGATTGGAGGTTAAATACTTTTTTTATTACTCTGATTCCAAAAAGGTGCCAAATAAAACGACCTTTAAATAATATAGAGCATGTCTTTATTCATCTCACAAGGAGGTATTTATAGGAATACAAATAGAATCCTAACTAGGTAACGAAAACTAATTCTAATCCCGGCTAATCTGGTATTCCTATAACTACAGTCATTGTTAAGTATGTATTCCTAATTATATAACTATTAGAATTCTTAACACTCCCCCGCAAGATGGGCATATATATCGTAAATGCCCAGCTTGACAGAAAATCGACAAAGGTAAACCAGCACGACAGCAACTGAGTAGCAACAAAAATAAAATGAATAACCGATAAGAAGTAGTCTCTGAGGGCACGTAGGATGAATACATGACAGAAGTAGTCTCCGAGGGCATGTAGGATGAATAACCGACGGAAGTAGTCTCCGAGGGCATGTAGGATGACGAATAAACAAAATCGGCACATTCGGATCTATGGCACCGATGAGCCAATTTTTCGTCACATTCGGTTCAATGGCACCGATGAGCCAAAAATTTGTCACATTCGATTCTATAGCACCGATAAGCCAACTTTTCATAATAGCATTCTCCATTACCCACTTTTCATAAGTTGCACCGTAAGGAACGAGCTCTGTAGTGGTACCACTAAGATATCTCGTCCGGCACAATAAATCAAAAATATATTTCTTTTGTGATAAGAAAATTCCCTATAACAACAATATCCAAAAAATACTTCAATCCATCAAGATCCTTCATATCAATTTCAAAAGCTAAATAACCCTTCAACTAATCAATCTCAACGAGATCATCATGATCTGCATTATTTTATTCATAGCCATATTTCTTCATAGCAATACGAATCCTACCAAAGTAATCTTTTGTCAGCCACTTAATCTCAAAACATTTCCATCCAATTCAACTCTTCAACATCACTCTCCCCCGAAAGAAGAAAATTGGATATCGGGTTGAAATACAAAGCATAGGGGATTGGAAATCTTCCAAGGAAATAAAACTCAACCATTGATAAAGATGATGAAAACCTCACAAACGTTGTTGCGCTCGCGACCTGTGGGATCACACCAAGCTCAAGGAGCAACGGGCCCAAAATGAAGCCCTCACCAGATCCTAATAAACCTCCAACTGTTCCAAGAGTCCACAAAGTGCAAACAGATGAAGAGAGATTTGGTTGAAGATTCAGATTCAGGGTAGATGAAAAACAGCAATCTGCAACTTGCAACACAGACACGAACAAGCAGCAATTTGCAACTCAACCGCATCAGCCAAGGAACAAATTCGCAGCCAATTCAGAGTTCAATTCGAGTTAAATTTGCAGCGAACAAAGAGATAGTTCTCCCCTCTCCAATCGCAGCCAACCTCCTCTGTTCTTCTCTTCAGTTCGCAGCAGAGGAACAATTCACTTGCAGCCAAACGCAAGATCAATCGCAGCCCTCAGAGTGAATCCGCAGCCGAGAAGAATCTCTTCCTTCACGCAGCAGCCGAGAAGGAAGGAAAAAAATTCGCAGCAGCCACCAACCAAGGAGGAACAAAATCGCACCAGCAAAGCTCTCTCCTCTCTGTCTTCACGAAGAAGCAACCTGCAGAAATCGATTGCAACCAACCAAGATCATACACAGCTCACAAGACAGAGAGATCGCAGCCACAAGCAAGATAAATCACAGCTCCTTCACTCGAGTCTTTTTCTCCTCTGTGTCACGCAGCCACCCTCAAGAAAATCACAGCAAATTGAGATCGCTCTATGTCTCCTTCACGCAGCCAAGAAGATGAATTCAATTAGCCAAGAACAAGGAAGAATTCACGCAGTAACAGGCAAACAGAGAATTCAAAATTGCAGCCTCTCCTCTGTGTTCTTAACGCCAAACAATCAAGCAAGAGAGAGACCATGCAGCCAGCTTCCCTCTCTTCGCGCCAGCAGCAACAACCTGCAACTCCTTTCCCTGCCTCTTGCATCTATGGTCAAAGTGCGTCGTCACCTGAGGCTGAAAAGAGTTGAGTGCCCGAAGTCTTACTTGTATGTACAAACAACCGTAGCGAGATCTCAAGATCACTACTCTGATATCATGTCAAATAAAACGAATTTTAAATAATATAGAGCATGTCTTTATTCATCTCACAAGGAGATATTTATAGGGATACAAATAGAATCCTAACTAGGTAAGGAAAACTAATTTTAACCTTGGTTAATCCGGTGGTCAAAGTGATGGGAAAGAGATTAGCCATGTGGAAGGCAAAACTTCTATCCAATGAAGGGTGATTGGCTCTTATCAGGAACGCCTTGGCAAATATGTTTGTTCACTATATGTCGTTGTTTCAGATGCCTTCATCCATGGCTAAGAGGATCGAAATAATGATTAGGAATTTCTTGTGGTGCGGCAACAAAGAGGATAAGGGGTTTCATGCCTAAAACCGGGATCTAGTTTGAATGCCAAAATAGGTGGGAGGTCTTGGTACTCGACCTTTTTTAACGATAAAAAAACTCTTCTTTGTAAGTGGTTGTGGAGGTATGGTGCAGCCAGAAAACTTGTGGAAAGTGGTAATCAAAATGAAGTATGATCCGACAGGTTTAAACTGGATAATGAAGCATCCATCATGTCCTCATGGCACGAGTACTTGGAAGACTATCTCAAACTTTAGAGAAAAGTTTCTTCAAGAGGTCGAGGTGGTCGTGGATAGAGGTGACAAGGGTTAAATTTTGGTTTGATGCATGGTATGGGGACAAATCCCTTAAAGATATATTTCCAACACTTTTTTGCTTTACGTGTGAAAAAACATGGTTTGGTAATGGAGTTTCATGGTCAGCCTAATGAGGTGATGAACTGGGAGTTTCATCTACGTAGAGCGCACTTTCTTTGGATGAAACGGTTGAGTCTGTTGAGATGTCTACAATTATGGATGGTGTGTATCTCAGGATCTGAATGACAAATGGGTACAGAGAGGATAAAGACAAAAGATTGTTTGTGTCTTCACTATTTTCTTATTTTACTATGAGGCAGGTACCTGATCGTGCACGCCGTGATTTTCCTTTGGAATAAGCTTCCATCCAAGGTTGAGCTAGCTTATAGAGGCATTAATATTGATGTGAGATGTACTTTTTGTGATAATCTCCCTGAGAGTAATGCACTTTCTTCTTCATTGTGAATGGATTAGTAGAGCCTGGAGATATGTTGTCAATCATTTTGGCTTATATTGGGTGATGTCAGAATCCATGAGGCATTGTTAAGGTCGTGGAAGACGCCGAGTCATCTTACTTCAAGAGGGAAGATTTTGTATAAGCTTATCCTTTTTGCTGCAAGTTGGGTGGTTTGGCTAGAGCCTAACTCCAGAGTTTTCTGCGACAAAAGCTTCTAACATGGAGGTGGTGTCTTTGGACTCTGAAGATTTTAATCCTAATATGAGTTGGATATCTCATCTTCTATCCTTCAAGGACCTGTTCTTTGATCACTTGTTTGTCGATTGGAATATGTTGATCTTGGGACCTTGATGCCTTCAAGGTTGCCTCAATTTGTATTTTGATAATCATAGTAATCGATAATATTTTACCTTTAGTAATTGATAATATTTTACCTTTTTTTTTTTTTTTTTGGGGGGGGGGGGGGGGGGGGGGGGGTGTGGTGGAGAATGAATTCATATGCAACTTGTTTCTCCAGTCAAAATAATAATAATATCTAGGCGTGCCTTAACAACTTGTATGCATTTCGAACTTCACTGCACATTTCTTTAGCACTGTGTTCAGCCAAACACCCATGTTGTTTGTGTGCATAAACCACATCTATGAAGAAACTCTGCCAGTCCACCCACCTGCCTTCTAGACCCATTTTTTCCTTGTTTCTCAAGAGTCAAAATACTCTCCATGATTTCAATCTTCTACTCTATAAAACATGCACTGGTATTCTGCTTTGTAATTAGCATATTTTCATACTATCTACCATTCTACTTATATAGTACTCCACCTATGGAATAGATATCCTATTGTTAGCTTTCGCATGTGTTTGGTATCAGAGCATAGCTCCAATCTGAATACCACTTTCTTTGTCTAACAAACCAATCCACAAAATTCGAAAAACAAACAAATTAACTGCAGTTGTGAGTATCACCTGTAAAAGCCCAAGCATCTTGAGATTGGGAGCATTGTTAAGAATAACAATAAGCGCACCTGTTCGAATGGGCACGCAGAACCAGTAAGATACCAATTTATCATAGAAACAAATCCTAATATTAAAATCACTGGGAATCAATCAGTAAGACATGGATCGTGGCGAGGTCAACCAGAAGTACAAAGTAATCAATATTCAAAATGAAGATAAATTAAGCTAATTGAACTGAACTGAACTGAACTGATCAAGACAAGAATGATACCAATTTTTCACGAGAAAAATAAAGTTTTGTGAACAATTTATGATGGAATCCACCCGGGGCGATAGAAATTGAATTGAAATAACTGAATTTAGTTGAAGAAGAAGTAAGTTTTGTTGAGTATAATAATTGTGTAAATGAAGAAGGCGTCGTTCCTGTTTGAATTCTGGAATTGCATACCTAAAGAAGTGCTGAGTCCACCGAGGAGTGAAAGAGCGATAGCGACTAAGACCTGAGAATCCATGCTAGTTTCTGATGAAATGAGGGGGAGATTAGGTTTTTAATTACTGGGTGGGGTGTCTGCAACTTGCGACGGGAGAGAAATAGTGGAAACGCAGAAGAAGAGCACTGAATAGTGGTGGGGAGGGAAGTTTAGGTTTGGGAACATAAACAAGTGAAGAAACGGCTGTTGTTGGACATTCGTAATGGTGGGAAAGATATTTGATTATTTGTTTGAGAGAGAGAGAGAGACTAGGAGAGGGAATGTTTGGTGGGAAAGGAACAGATTGTTTGATGCTCGGTCTTTGTTTTATTTTGTTCACTTGCTCCATCTGCTTTCTTTATTCACTTTCTCCCTTTCTGTCCCCTTTCATTTTGTTTTAAGTTTCTTCTGAATTTTGATTCCTATTTGCACTTTCAAACATGGTTAGGTGGGGTTGGTATTTTGATTCCTAGCGTATTATCTGTGTCGCTGGCACGGCCATAACGTGTAGTCGTGCCTTCGACACTCATTAGTATCGTTGGCACGAAAAATCACTTTTTATATGTAGCGTAAACGTGTAGTCGTGCCTTCGACACTCTCATTAGTAACGTGATGGGAAGGCAACTACCTCGGTAAAGATTTATATGTTTCTTTTATGAAACTCCAAATGGTTTTTCTCTTCTTTTGTGCATGCCCATGTGTGCTTGAGCTTGTAAGTTCCCAACTTCGGAAAGTATTCACCATTATTTCACACTTTCCAATCTAATAAATAGGTAGATGTTAATAAGCAAAACAATATAGGTCTCCATTTCAAAACTTATATGATCTCCCTAAGTAAAATTTTCCCTATTCTAGGATGAAAATGTTGTCTAATACCACCCAAATAAAAATTCTTCTTGCGGCCCTTGAACCCGCTCCAGGTGAAGCGAAGTCAAGGATGTTTATGAGATTAAAATGCTGGAATCTATTGTCCAATTAAAATTTGTTGTGCATATATATAGGATGACATTTTAGCCATAATATTCTCTTATAACATAACATTCTTAAGTAGAACCTCTCTTGTACAAAATTTTAGATGAAGTTCAAGAAGAGGTTCAAAAGGGATAGGTGTGCTACCACATTCTGGAAAACTCCATGGTCAATAGTCCATGGAGGCAGCTCAAATTTTGTAAGTAACAAAGGGGGCATATTGAATATACACTGCTGGCCTGGTTATCCTCTTCATAGTTTATTCTTGGTTAGACATTTGAGCTTTACAACAAACCAAGTCAAGAGACAGAGACAAGAATCAAATACCTTTCAAGTTTCATCATCTCTTCTCCTCACAAACACAAACAAAATGGCCTTAGCTTGTGACTTTCACTTGAAGCCATCAAAGATGATCAAGATGAAATCTTCAGAAATGAACCTACAAAGGAAAGAAATGAAGGTATCTCAACAAGAAGGCCAAGTAGTGAAGAAACGATGCCTGAGGTGCAATACTCTTTACCAAGATAAGGATAACTCCCCAACAACTTGCTTGTTTCATGGCCACACCACTGGTATTGTATACTTCTCCCTTCCTCTTCTTATCTTTTGTGTCCTCAAACTGAGCAAGGTATCTTTTTTCAACAATAAACCACATGAGATAGCATGTTGGTTGGAGTAAGGAGTAAATTTACTATCCAACACTATAAATGAGCTATAGACCATAGATGACTTATACCCTACTTTTTTTTTTTTTTTTTTTTTTTAATTTAGAAAGCGAGCTGAATTTTTATAGGATCTCATAACCTATCAACAAGGTGTGACCTACAGGTCAATACCGTAAGAAAGTAACCATGCCGCCGACGGGTCTCAAATATAGGACGTGGGGAATAAACCCACACAATTCTAACCACTCGACCATACCTTAAGTAGTATAACTGTGTACCTACCTTAAGTAGTATAACTGAGTAAATAGATACTCAACAGCATGGAACCATTGAAATTCAATCCAAACTGTGTTGGATATGTAGGAGAGAAGGGGTTGTTTGCATTGGCTCCTCCACACCAAGGGATCGATGGAGAGTGGAGTGATCGCAGTGGTGTCATTGTCTACAAGTGGAACGAGAAGGAGAACAGACCAAACACAGGACGTGCAAACTGGAGGAAAAGATGGAGCTGTTGTTCCGAGTATGATGAGAATGCACCTCCCTGTCATAGAGGATGGCACGTCTGTTACGATGATGGGTACACTCTTTATTAGCTGTTTCAAGAACATTTTGTGCAACATAAATTCTCCCTCGAACATGGGAAATTGCTTTATAATGCACGTACATGAAAATTTTCAGAGTAAATGGTGAATAAAATTGTTTAATATCATAAGTACATACTGTATAATGTTAAAATGCATGTATTGATATCGCCGAAAATCTATCTGTATAAAGTGATCATGTGCCATCTTCTGTAAAATGTAATACAAATCTTCTGCTTTCGCCGATTTCAGCCCCTAAATTCTCTTGACAAGGCTGTTGTTAGATATCAACTTTAGGTACAAGCTTGTTTTGCACAGAATGTATGTACTGCACAAAATTCAGTTCATCTATCTCTGGACATATCTCAGTATACCAAAAGACCCTAAGTGACTTTCTCTGTAAACATTATCTCAGTATACCAAAAGATCCTAACTGACTTTCTCTGTAAACATATCCCAACTCTTAGCTTCAACTAGTTATGAGAAAACAGGGCGTATTGCAGCCTTGAAATCTTCATAAAATCTTTGCTCTGAAAACCTGCCTGCCCGTTTCCTAGCAGCCACGGCCATCTCAAGTCTTTCCTTTTCTGGCATCCTAAGAAGCTGTAGGATTGCGTCAGCAAATTCTTCAACGTCGGAAGCAAGGAATCCTGTTTGGTGTCCATCTTCTTCCAGAACAATGTCCATTTTTGGCCCAGCAGAATTATGAGCTGGAGAGCAGAGGAAACAAAAAGAATTTTATCTCAGCAAACCACGTGTTTTTAACTTTTCAAGAGCATTAACAAGTAACTGTGTTCTAAATTTATACGCACCAATTGGGATTGCACCTGCAGCCATATACTCAACAACACTTATTCCAAAGTGTTCATCTGTCATTGAATGGATGCCAGCAATTGCACCCCCCAAAAGTGCAACCAGGTCTCTGCACAAGGTGAAAGAGTGCAACGAATACAAAGGTTATAAACTACAAAAATAAACTTCAAATTTATAATAAAGAACCTTTTAGCAAGACTAAGCCACGCGAACAGTAGCATGTGGGTGTAGAAGATATCCATGAAATCAACTATTGTAGGTAATAATAAGTAACTCTGTTTGCCCTCCCCAAAAACCAAAAACTGTCAAATCCCAGGAGGTATTGTTTCTGAATACATCATAAGTGAGGCATTATCATTGTAAGGTTTGACTATGCTCTGACAACTCTAAACGAGGTCTCTTTCAGAACTTGTGCATTTCAGCTTCCAAGCACTCTTATCATTTAGGGAGCATAATCTGAAGCCCCATACTTATTGAATGGGGTTTACATTCATAGTTAACTAGTCAATAGGGATTCGGAAAGGGAAATCTAATTTAAACCCGCCGACTGACAAGGGAAAACAACTGCCCATAATTCAATTTTAGTTTTTCTGGAATGATGAGGGAACCCAATTGATATAGGGGATTTAGGTAATTTCATAATCTCTCAATTAAAAAAAAAAATCGAAAATACGAGGAAACCAGGTTTGCAACCAGGGTGATGTGGACTTGGACTGATCTTGAAAGAATGATGAAATCCCCAGTGTTTGTGTATCTCGAGGTTGTAAAAAATCTCCCCTAATGATGCCACATCATCCTGGTTGCAAAACCTGGTTCTCCGGCCTTACTCAAAAAAAAAAAAATCACCGACCCCCCTAATTTCTCTCTCCCGTATTAACTGTCTTTCCTCATTTTTCTCTCCTTCCCCAATATCCATCTTTTTCTTAGCTTGCTACAACCATTAACAGATTGAAGAGCTCCAGGATTTGAACATTACATTACACTGAGAAACCCCTTCCCCTTGCCATAACACTTTGTTGACAATCAACTTCTCCTCAGATCTATTAACAACATGGTGCAGGAATGAATCTATGAGGCTTCAAACCCCAAAGAACCTTCAACCCAAGATGGAAATCAAAAAAAGGCTTGATTACAGGCTGCTGATCGAAGTAGTTAAAGGCTTCTTCTTAAATCATATTAATTGCTGAATCCAAAGGTTTTGTTAATGAATAGCTTCTTCTTTTCCGATAAATTCGTTTTGTCATGGGTGAGCTAGATTGAACCCATAAAATGATTAAAAAACAGAATGTATATAAAAAATAAAAAACTGATTACATTAGAAACCACTAAAAACAAAGCGAGTTTGAAGATGAATAACTGTTTTGTTGGCAGAGAAATAATCACAAAAATGCAATAGATATACATTGGTAACAGATTTTTTTCAAAATAAAAGGAAAAACGATATGAAAAAAATGTTTGGTCTAATATACCCTTGACTGTTTTTTATCGTAGAAAAGAAAGCTCAATTGATAAAGGAATCTAAACTTATAGGGTTCCCTCATCAAATGGTGGATGTAGAAAGGATTTCCCATTCGAAAAATGACTTGTGGAGCCTACTTTTTAACAATTTCGACCAATTTCTTATCATAGTTTATCTATTGGTGCTAATTAAAACTAGTTTTTAACATTCACGACCATTAAGGAATATCTTACCAACCCTGGTTAATAGGAAACAGATAGAGACAATGCTACCCTGTTACCGTCACATTTGAAGCACGTTATTTGTACAAATTTTAATTTCTACAAACAATTATATAGAAAACTCTATGAGCCAAATTGTTGGTTTAGGTCATTTGAGACAAGGAGAAGAAAATCAATTGAGGCTCCTTGTGAACTGTTCCTGCACCACCATAAATATGAAAATCAAATGGTTTTCTACTGCAGAACAAATCCAATCAAATAGTTTTCTACTACATAACAAATCCAAGTTGGTTCAAAATTCAAGTAAAAAATAGGTGGAAGCCTAGAAAACCAGGCTTTAAGGGCTGGATCTTCTTCGCTTGCGTTCATATAAGTACCCCAGCTTGTCACTAAAAAAACTATCGACCACAATCCTTGTCTACTTAAACTACTTAACCCCCTGGAACAGTACCAATCTGCGTTTCATTGAGATGAAGCTTTGATCACGACAAACATTGTCCCTCAAACTTTTTTTAAGATTGCAAAAGCAAACCTCTAATTATTCAATTTGGTGTTTGCAAAATTGCATCCACAACATGATGTACCTCCTTTAGTAGGGGGCTAGGGGCATGAGCTCGTAGATGTAATTGGGTGTTGTTTGGAGTGGGGTGTGAAAGTGGGTTTGGATTTGGTGTGATTAGGGATTACAGAGAGGGCGGAGTGTCTTAGAAGAAACTAAAATGATTAAGATGGGTTTGGAGGGAGGACAGGTTCAGATTTGATAAGAAACATGAAAAAGGGGTCTTTGAGAAGAAAGAGAGATCGATGATGAAATATGGCGCTTGAAGAAGCCAAAGTGATGAAAAAAAGAGAAGTGGTGACTATGTTGGAATTGAAAGTTGGGTTATATAGATTAAAGCTTATAGCCATCAAGCCACTATTTGGTGAAGAAGACGAGATCTGATTTTTTTTTTAAATTGTTGTATTTTGTGTGAAATGTAATGGAACATGGTAGAAATGTCTTTATTTGTGTCTTGTTAACTAGGGTTAGCAGGACAATCGTTCATGGTCATGAATGAAAAGTAGGTCTAATAAGCCAATGGATTAACTATAGTACCTAAATAGTCAAAATGGTTAAAAAGTAGGCCCTATAAGTCATTTTCCGATAGGGGTTTCCAGGATTTAGAATCTTTTCAGAGATTTGATCCTAGTTTTAAGATCAACAGAAGGCTAAGTTATACATGCATGTGAAAATGTAACTCATGTAGCTGAAGAGAACAAAGGAAAAAGGTCAACATACCTGTACATAACATTTTTGTGAAATTCAACATCCATATCCACATTCAATTCAATAGCTCTGTCTTTCAGTTTTTGCAATCTCTCTTCATCCTCCTTATTCCTACAACTACCAACAAATTGGAGCTTTGGTCTAGGGTTATTTGCATCCAGTTTACAGACAGCAACTGAGAAGGCTTCCAGTTGAAGAGCATGGGCCTGTAACGAAGAATTCAAGCTCAATCGACCAACAACACTTGAGAACAGCTTCCAGAATAACCTCCTAAGGCTATAATAATTAGATTTTTTATTCATCATGGTCAGATATAGAAATAAATGCTCACCTTCTCTGGACGGAATTGAGCAACTGATATGATAGTTGGAGTTTCTGTTGCTCTTTCCAATGGAAGTGCCTGTTTCGATTACAAATTGTCAAGGCAATAAACACACATAGAAAAATAATACAATAACAAGGAATAGCCAAGAACCAAGGAAATTTGTTGATTGGCAAAGAGCATAACAGACCCAAGCTCATATAGGCGGAGGAGCAAGCAAATTCGCCTATTTTTTACGTGAATATTGCTTGTGATAACAAAAAAACTTTTAAAAAATAAAATAAAAACCTATCTAACCACCTACAAAGCAAAATAACGACATAATCATGCTGCATAAATATGGAGTTAACCAAATGCACCCACTCCTCCATTCATCTCTGAAAATATATAGTGATAACAAATTCTTCAAGATCCATACTAAGTCGTAAGCTAGAAAGCATGTACATGAACACCGACACTGACAACGAGGAATCTCAAAAAAGTAGGAAACGTAGACGGGAGAAATAAATTAATTAATATAATGTTATTAAATATAAAAATTTGCGTGTAAGACCTTTAAGTAGAATGAACAATGGTCCACACTAAGATAAAGGTTAAATCCGAAACATTCAAATCGCATAATTCAAATTTATAACTGATAAGTCAAAAAAATCTTACTATAGTGGTATTAATGTTCAATTCTTCATCCTTCGAAATACTTTATTCTTTCATTTACAACTATAGTAGTCACTATTACATTATACAAGTCATTATGACCACATGGTTGAGAATAGTGAACCTTCTTGTCTGCTCCTCATGTTAGTGTGCTCTATATTTAGGTTGTTCTTCCAACCAAAGCAATAGAGTTCAGTCAGTTTCAACAATTTTCACGGCATTCTTTGCTTAACCGGCTAAAATAGTTTGGACAAACCAGCAAGCGATTTTGGGGTTAATTGATATGGAAAACACTTATTTATCAACTTTTTAATGACCAACAAGAATACTGAAAAACATGGACACCATATTGTCATCTACTGTCTTAAAGCTACTTCATAAAACATATTGATCATTTGCGATGTTACTTATTCCAAAGAGCAAACTTAATGAAGAATCACCTAGTACACAAGCTTCAACTTTTAAGAGTTCTCCTAAGTTGAATACATTGGGTAATAACAGTCGATTCTTGGCTTTTTTTAAGACAAAAAACAGTTTAAATTACCATATTAATTAACATAAAAAAACAGATATCCAACAAACCTGAAGGCCTGAAGTATCACAAGGAGGATAAACTCTCTTAGTGTGTTTGGGAATTTTCCAAAGCTTCTCTATATGTGATTGTGTCCATGAAGAGTTCACCATTACAAGATGCGTGCAGGATCCCACAAACCCATACATCCAGCTAAAGAATGTGTAGTAAATGACCTTGCAACGAGATAACCAAACGCTGCCATGAGAAGTAATTGTAGGGTTCTGCATCAGAATGTAGCAAGAATGTAGGACATATAGAATGTGGACTCTTCAAAGGCATGATAGAGAAAATTAATATACATTTTCTAGTGCAAGGAAACAGAATAACCACTGATTTATATGATTGCAAAGTGTTGCAAGTTTAAAAGGAGAGAGAGCAAGAAACTTCAATGATATTTAGATTTCCCAAACAATTGATGGAAACCTAGTGCATGCACTATGATCATTATGCTCTATGGTAATTATTGTGATACATGTGATACACATGCAGGGAATGGATCTAGGAGGTTTCTGCTTAGAATTACTTAGACCGGATGATCCTAACTTTTCGATTACCCAACAAGTTTGATTGTTAAAGTAAGACCAGATGGATAGAGTACACATTCGATAATCTCATTCTCAGTGAAATCTATCAAGGACCTAATACCAACAACATAGGCTTGCAATCCACATGTTCCTTAAATGTGCATATGTTTTCCTGCTAATTTACTTTAGAGATCTCCATTAAAACAAATACCTAAATAATAAATTCCACAATAACTGATAGCATACCTCCTTGCAATCAGATTATCATTGTTGTACGATGAACTTCGTGCCGATACCCGAGAGAGCATATCTAAACTGATTGTTGGGTAATGCGTATAGCAAATAACTTTACATCCAAACATCCGAGCAAGTGGGTAAGTGAAGGCATATCCACTGGTATCAAAATAATATGTAGGCGTAAATTTGCATAAAGCTTCCCATGAGAGATAAATTGACCCAAAGCTTTGACCAACCATCGTAAAACGAGGGTAGCTACTTTGCTCGATCCACTTCCTTCTATACAAATGGACCACCTGACCATCATAACAAAACAATTAAGTGAAAGAAGGTTGACAAGTTGAAACATGAAACCATCATATAATAATATAATACTAGTATCATGATAAACAGCTCAGTGACATCTTAAGTATCGAGTTATTGAAAGTTTTCCAATTACATAAATTGCAAAAGAACTTCTTGAAATTTTTAAGGGGTCAGTTCTCCATTCTATTACAAACTGAAGCAAGAAAGGAACAGAACAAAGTAGCATATCACAAGGGCAACAATATTTTCTCGTTGCTAAATATCAATGTTTAAAAAAACGTTCTTTCTAGTACTGAGGCATTCAGGCTTCTGTAAGGAGAAGCGTAGCCTGAAAGCGTAAATGAGGCACAGCTTATGGAATGCCATTAATCTAAAGCCATCCTACCTAATGATCAATTTTCGACAGCCTAGCTATCATAGGGGAGAGTCTTTGGACTTTCTGAATAGCTTTGCACTTAAACTTTTGTTAAGGCATGTAGCCAATGTTGAAAAAATAAAACAGAGCAAAATAGAATTGAAAAAACAGAGAAAAAAAATACCTGGGTTTGATGAGTTGGCTATAACAAAGACATAGCAGTCTATGGAAGCTTGAAGAAGCCTCCCCACCTCCTCAATTTGAAGTTGCAAGAAATCATGATGGTGGTGAGTATTTAGTCGACATTATTGAAGCAGCAAAAAGCTTTGAATTTGTTGAATCAAAGAAGGAAGTGGAAGGGGTAGAAGGATAAGAAAAGAAGAAGGTTTCCATCACCACCACCACTCTTCATCATCGTTATTCTCTGTGAGTTAGGGTTCTTCCACAAAACCGCTTTTGTGTATGTATGTGAGAGAGAAAGAGAAGAGTGTGTGAGAGATATATGCACCCCGCATATATTTGTGGTGTCATTTAGACACGTGTAGGTTTAACGTTATTGACGTCGTGTAAGAGACTGTTTCTATTTGTATTCTTTGATCTCACTAGCGAAACTATTCTCTTTGCTCGTGGACATAGGCAACCTTGCCAAACCACGTTAAATCACTTGTGTGTTATGTGTTTAGTTTTATTTTCATTTACTCTACATAGCTTTGATTATACTTTGGATTTATTACTTTCTATTGCAACTATAAATTGTGTTCTGCATCTGTTACGTTTTCGTGAGGTGCAACAACCAAGTGGTCTTGGTGTTCAACAGAATGATCCTTCAGCGTCATGGGGTTAACTTGGATTGGCATTGCATTCAATCAGTTGTCGATACTATTCTTGTGGGATCCTTGCATTATATCATCACAAGAATATGGCGGAATAAGGCAAGCCAATCCCCTATTTGCTTGCACATTTATCAGATGTTCCAACGTCCTCTTGGTAATAGAAAGATGTCACGCAAACAAGGTTCTATACACGTGCCCTACTTGGGTAATGTGGATCTCATGAACCTCTTAATAATATGGATGACTTACTTCAGAGAGACTTCGTGCCTAACAGTAGCTTAGCAACATCTTTCCAGGGCCCTGTTTAGGAGATTTAAATCAAACCTTCCATAGATTACATGATGTACACGGTCATGACACAAGTATTGGCGTCATCTTCGAGATAACATGCACAAAACACATAATCCTAATAAATGATTTCAGACAACTCCTTTTAATCACCTTCTAAGATTTTTATTTTCACGTCTCTAAGAATATTTGAATCTTTTTTTTATCAACCAAAACCAGGCTATATTTGAAAATCTGAAATGTGGTGGAAGTGTTTGGCCACCTTGATAAGATGATCTCCGTGAAGCAGCAGCAAATCCAATTTGGGTGTGGGGGACTGCATGGGAAATATTGTGTAACGTTCATTTTCACGCTTGTATGCTTAATGGATTACTAGATTTGTAATGGCTTAGTTTATATTCCTCCTCTTTCTGGTATGTATTTCTCACTCATAATCTCTTTTTTTCATTTAGGGTGTGTTTGGTTAGCCATTTTCCTTGGGAAATGGAATCCATTTCACTTGTTATGCAGATTTCCGTTATTTGGTTGTCTATTTACTGACAGTAAATCGATTCTTCATAAGACTATTTTTCCACTACTCATGAGAATCCAAGTCTGGGGGAGAGGCCTCGGAATCGAATTTACAGAAATAGTTTCAATTTCCATGTGAGTTTTCCGTGCAATCAAACAGACCCTTAATAGTTAATATTGTGCCTTCTGTCTTATTGTCAAAACAAAAATGTATTTGAAGTTCAATAGTGAAGATTATCTAGTGTAGTGTCCATAAACTTGAAGAAAAAGCCACCTATTACTCAAAGTCTCCCAATTGGTGCATAAATCTCATCACCAACCTAAGAATCTAAGAAGGCTGTGACCCCTTTGCACATTCAAGGAACAGCCAAGCACAGACTTAAGATGTGCTTGTTGTACCCATTTGTAGAAATTTCACAAAAAACCTCTCATTCAACTCTCACTGAATAAATGAGAATCCTGAGTGGATAGCAATCCCATATGCATAGCTAAGTAGGCAAGCCGGCTAGCTGGACAACTCTCATTGATACCTCACTCTCTGCAATGTTATCCACTCTACTACTGGAATCCCAAAATCAATACATTATACAATCTTTTGAAACTTAAAAACAAAAAATCAACAAATTCATGGCTCAATTGTAGAAGGGAAAAAAAAATAACAATTTGTACAAAATAAGTGAAAGTGGAAGTGAGATCACCTGAGGTGGGTGAAGGAGCTTGACCCCAAATCGATCAGTGGCTCGACTGAACAAGATTTGTGGAGAAGAATCATGGTCTCCAGTGTAAATGACACAATCTAGATTGGGGATTTCTTCTTGGATGGCTTTCACAGCACACCATAAGACCCTCTCTCCGCCACCACCATCGTTGGTGTAGGGATGGAAGAACCCCACAGCTCTCCTCTTGTTCTTCCTCCCTTTGATCACACAAGAAACTAAACTCAAAATGAAACAAGAAAACACAGACGTCACAACCAATAACAAAACCCCAACATCCATGAACGATTAAAACCAACGTTGAAGTTGATCTGAACCGAGACGCAGTCGATTGAAGCTCTGATTCCAATGAACTTCTTCTTCGATTGGGGTCGAGACTCGTATTTTTACTTCTATTTCACTCCCCTGGGAATTCAACTACGTGCGCCGCCCCTTTTTGCTATGTGCCACCACAAATTTGCACAATAAAAAGCGATAATTATCTCCTAAAATAGTAACTTTGCGTTTGAATTCCATGAGAATTCGTGAAATCATCCCACCATACACACAAGTAGTTGGAGGTAAAAAGCCTACCCAATCATACACTGCTTTCTAGTACCAGAAGTTCGTTTTCATTCTTGGCTTCACATTAATTGTTGAACTCCTAGTTCACCTTCAATTGTTTAGAGATAAAGAAATATCTTGAGAAGATTGTATTAGCTAGATCATGCTCAGTTTTCAGACTTTGGACCTCATCGACAACAAAACAAAGAGACGAGCTCACGTGCAACAAAAACTATATATATAACTTGGAAGTTTTCAGTTGTCTAGTCATTATAATCAATTCACTAAGCAGGTTTAGATTCACAAGTTTGACTGCTACGGAAGATGAATCCAACTCCTTTTGCTTGTTTGAGCTCTTGCATGCACTAAATGGTGGCAACAAAATTACTCAGATGCTCTCTATTCACTTTCTGCATTCTTTCTTCCAAACTGGTCCTAAAGCCAGAGAGATACTTTGCTACAACTTTCAATAAATGGCAAAAACTTAGGCACCAAAAGAAAAAAGTAACAGACAATATGGAGTATCTTGATATGCCCCTTGCACCCTCCCGTTCACGGATGCCACCAACAACATACTGTTATTTTGTTTATCAAAGGAAAATTTGTAGTTTGGGAAGGACATGGGTCCAGAAAAAATCAGATTAGTGTATGCTCTAGCGATTATATACCAAAAAATCTGCCCAAAGTTTAAGCTGATATGAACAGTTGATTGACATGGTATCAATACCAAAACCAGAGAAAAGAGGACACCTGCAAAATCATAACCGTATTTCTTTTCTTTTGATTTCCAATTGAGTATACACAAAATCCTTGGAACAACGTTCTCAAATTATCACATCATTATGCAATTATCACCAACAACAATCACACCCACATCTCTGTAATGTATATATACAGTACGGGATGGAATAATGGCAGGAAAGCATGCTGTGGGTTTCATGACTATGCATCCTTAAGTTATTCAGAAGGTTTTCATGTTCTTAAGTGGATGCCCTACTTTTGGGGCAACAAGGCATGCCATGATGACCAATAAATGTCTCCCCGGAACCTTAACTATCCATTACCATTTTCTTTTTATCTCTTTTTGTTTAAAATATCAAATGTAGTATAATCCTAGATGTAATTATAGGCATCTTCGGCTCCAGCTTTCTGATCCACAGCAAATTCTGCACGAAATAAACATTAATAAGTAAAAAAAATAAAAAATTAAATACAAATAGAAGTCTACCAAAAGATGAATGAATAACATTAACAAAGTGAACTATTGAAATATGGGCGGGATCTAGGGACAAAAATTTTTGACAAAGAAAGTTACACACTTCTACTTCACCCACCTAGAAATTTCATAATAGTAAGCATGTCTAATTAATATAAATTTGGCTTAAATGAAAATAATGTCATCACTTGGGGAATACATGCAATGGACACACACAACAAGCAACATGGACCAACAGTTATTCTTTTTCATGTTCAGGGGAGCGAGAATACACACTGAAAAAGCACTCCACTGAATATAATTGTCGAAGTCAAAGTAAATAAATAATCCAGTTATAGAAACAATCAGTTGGGATAATCAATTCTAATGTGGTTAACGGGTATCAGCAGGCACAGACTAAAAGTTCATATATACAAACGAATAGTGATCAAATTTGACATGTTGAAATAGATAGTTGTAATGAGTCCATGGGTTGTGACATTGGGTCCTTTATTTCATCAAGGTCTCCTGTGGGTGTGTGCAATGGGCTACAATTACCCAGGCCGACACATATTCACCCAAATTGATAGCCCAAGCAAGGGATGTCACAAGGATCACTTGGCTTTAAGAAGCAGGCTGTGGCTATGTGACGAAGAACAACATGAACATTTGTTTCAGTCAAATGCAATGACTTTTACTGAAAGAAATTTCAAGGTCAGAAGTGAAGTTAGACATGCAAGAGGCGCTTGGTGTTGTCAAGGGATAAGATGATTCAGAAATTATTGCCCATAAGGGTCGCAGTTGTGGCATGTGATGATATGTGCTTTGTAAAGCTCCAAATGAGGAAACTTTTGAAGCAGACCAAACTTCATGCAAGCCAGTGAGAGTGAAGGATCTCAAATACATTCTGTTGCAAGACATGGTTTGCAAAACCAGGTTGCTGAGGACCCTGAATTCAAGTGCGTAGGCGGCAAGGATTGTGATTTCGAGAAATTATATGAAATTTCGCTGAATTTTCGTTTTTTTTTTTTAAATTATGAAAAGAAAAAGGGCGAAAGAAAAAATTACATTTTTTTGAAAATTTTCGAGGTTTTTTCGTAAATTTCATTTTTTTCGTAAAAATACAAAAACCAGCTACTAAAATTTACAAGTTTTCGAGGATTTCGGGATTTTTTTTCATAAATTTCGAGTTTTTTTTCTAATTATCATTTATTCTAATTATTTATTGATTTTTGAAACCGCCCCCTAATTTCCTAATTATCACTTCTTCTACTTATATATTGATTTTTTAAATTACCCCTTGATGTTCTAATTATAGGTATTTTGGTTTCATTTAATGTGTTTAATACATTTATTTACTTGTATATTATTTTTTTTCACATATTTAAGATACCCTTGAATCATTATATATTTCATTTATCCTCGAAATTTTTACGTTTTTTCTTTACACACCGAAATATTTCTTAAAATCAGGAAACCGAAATTAACTCGAAAAACGAAATCACAATCCTTGGTAGGCGGTATCCTCTGAGTGGGCATTATCTGGGCATAAGATTATAGTATTGACATGGAAATCAACAAACTTGATAATCATCCCACTCAATACCTTTCTACCCTAACTAGGAAATGACTTTGAAAATGGGAATGATACAACTTTTTTAACATGGCCAAAATGTCATGATAAGCTCACTTTCGGTGAAGGTGATCCCTGCACGACAGAGATATTATCATCACAAAAAAACATGGTCAATTGAATCATTTCCGGTGGAGAACATGAGGGTCAAAATATCCCCACCAAAGTATGGGGTATCATGCTGAAATTAGATAAATGGATATTCATAAAATATAAACAAGTTATGCAAATGGAAATGAATTTGTACATGCAATCTTTTTTAATCGAGAAGATGGCCTTGATTGATTTCTCATAATGAATTCCTTAATAATGTGTCTAAGAATGTTTAACCTAACTACTAAATCTTATTGTGATCTACTAATACAAAAAAGCACCTTGTGAGAGGTGACACATGACTAAGTAGAAACAAACACAAAAAGGGTTACAAGAAGGAGCCAAGCAAATTTTTCTTTATATGACTTTTCACATATGGTTTCTAGAATTCACAAAAAGAATGCTAGGACAATTCACAAATATAAGGCTTCTTTTTTAAAATTTATAATACATGGGCTGGCGATGCTTAGAGCTCGGTGAGTATTTGATATATTTTAGCCTTTTTTATCTTGAAACAGAAAACTAAAATGAACTTTGATACATTCTACACTCATCTTAATAACTTTCATATCATTTTTTAAGATTATCTAGACTTAGCCTGGCCTAAATTCTATAGAACAGTTCATTCTGCTTTGTACTTTTAAAAATTGAAAAAGATTCTATATTTCTTATTATGTGGCTGTATTTTTATTTTATCCACAAGAAACTAATTAGCAATTAACAACTGTTTGGTTCCATGACACTGCTTTCATGTTATTTTATTTCTTTTACTTGAATTTCTTGCTCCATACACAAATATGAATTGAATGTCCTAACACAGTGGAGTGTAAGAGACCTAAAGACGTGTGTATATTCATGTTAAATAGGGTTAACATAAGCAGTAAGCACTCTATGCCATGGAATTTCAGATCAACATAACACACATAATCAATAAAAATAACAGCATTTAACACATAGCAACTAACTTTATATGTTCTTAGTGCCAAAGGATGCATAAAATGGAATTTCTAGAAGCTGGGCTAATTATAGAACTGGCTCATGAAATTCCCCAAGAATATGATATTAACCATAAACGCTAGAATCAGAGATAAAGACGTCACCTTAACCACAACTTGAGTCTGAGGTTGGCAATAATTATTTTTGGCACTCGAAATGGCATAAACTTGTAAATAGTAAGATCCTGCAATATGCATGATATTATCAGAAAAGGAAACAGATAGTTCTGCAATAGAAATGCAGCAGTCGTGAAAGTCCTAAGGATATAGAAACACAGATTAAAAGCCTTCAGAGGTAACCAAGGAGAAGAAATTTCTAAAGGCCTTGGATGTTAACTCTCAAGAGACATAAGAGTCCCAGTTCTTTCGAGGAATGCAATATCTGAAAGCAAAAAATTCTCTCAAAAATACCAGACCACCACAGTTCCTGGTAGTATATGATAGCACCAAGGCTCTAGCATAGAAAAATTGGATTAATACATGGAAAGAAAAAACTTACACTTGAAGCTTCTGAACCAATTCACTGCCGCAGACTCAAATTACGAAGGAAGTCAGAAAGCCTGCAAGGATCATCAACTCAGCAAATATAGAGGCACTGAAGAACTTTTCCAAACTAGAATACAGATTGTACTATGCAAAGCAAGACAAACCTAATATTTTTAGCAATCACTGTGTTACCATCCTCAGCTCCAAGGTGCCGTACAAACACCTCTTCCAGGCGGCCGTCCCGGTAAGCATGCTGTGACATCGAGTACACATTCACTTAGACTCCAAAAGAACGAATATCATTGTAACTTAGTAAGCAATCCAATAAATATGAAAACTTACAAGTGTGCAAAGACACAAGTATTTCACTACTATTTTAAGAGATACAGGTGAGCCTGTCAGCTGTATTCTTGAAGACCTTGTGAAACAATAAGAAAGACTATTTCTAGTTCAAAATGAGAGTTCCGCCACATGATTTACCCATAAATGCCTATTGAGGCTATTACATGCAGAGATGCTTCATAATGCCTAACACATACCAAGATTTATGAGAAACTTAGAATGCACTTATATGTAAATTATTCTTTCCAGATAACCACAAAAGTTTTTTAGCATACATAGAAAATGTAAAGTGAGGAGGCCACCCCGTGCGACCATTTTCATGTTTGGCCTTTATAACCTACCTTCAAAGGCCCCCGCCCACAGCCATTCGCCCATAACAAGATTCTAATTCGTATTCCCAATCAGCCCACGTCTTTCTTATCTAGAAATCAGTATGGTTTTAATGTGAAAAGTAAATAGTTGTAGTAGGTTTGTAAATTGCTGTCTAGGATATGCATAAACTACTTGAAGCCTATTCATTCACAATCAATTATTTAATCTAGTTACTTCTCATGTTTATCTTTACTGTAGCTTCAGACAACTGATAAAGAGGAGGGGAACATTTAGCAAACATCATTCCATTTATCTTACTGCATAAGAATCTTAAATAGCATGTTTTGTTACAGTTTCCGTTGCCTATTTTTAGCTTAATTCTGTGGCTTGGGTTCTTATAAATTGTGCGTTCGTTTTGGTGGGAATGGGAGGAGGGCAGGTATTCAAAGTTTAGAGCTACACTAAAAACAAAATGGTGTATATAAGCACATCAACCTACTATGGCTATATAACAAAAAAAATGAAAACAACCCATACAAGAAAGAACAGTCATATCTCAAATTCTCAATCACTAATCGAACATTCCATCCTGAATTATAAATTGATGAGGAAATTCTCAAAATTGCCCCAAAATCAAGCAGGTTGTTATTGAACAAAAAATGAACCTACATCTACTACGAACTCATCCCCCCGCCTCACTTTACCCCTCAAACAGTCCTCAAGCTTGTACATCCCAATACACTACAAAATTGCTAACGGAATAAGATGCCAATTTCCTCCCGCGAGGACCAACAAGAGCCATGCAAAGAACAAACTCATTTGCCTTGTATGTCACTTGTATTAGGAAGAAGTTGATATATGCAAAGAAAAAAGGATACAAACTAATTCGCTAAACGCCAGGTAGAAGGGATGGTCATTAACTAAGAGATCTTCATCAAGGTTTTCTTCAGATAATAATGATGTTTAAATGATATTTAAGTCCTCAAGTAGGACACCCCTAAGAGATCTAGCCTTTGTACCTCATTTGGTTTTTAATGAAATCTGCTGCTTTACGGATTTAAATAAATAAGTCATCGAATAGGACAACCCCTGAAGTCAATCTAGGTCTTGGTCCAATAAAATGATGATCCTTGCAAGATCACTGTGCATCCATCCACTTACCCACTTGTCTTTCTTTCGCAAAAACATGTTTACTCCTTTCTACACATACATTTTACAGTACTGAAAATGCAAACAAGGGTATCAGCAGATAGGTTTTCATACTATAACTTTTTATCAGATCAAACAGGTCTACATGAGCCAAATTTTGACAAGCCCAATATCTAAATGAACCATATCCAATCCATTTACAGCCATAAATGCAACTGGCAATGGATGGAACGGGTCAGGTCCAGGTATTTCATTTACACTTTATCGAGCTGGATTTTCAGGTCAGGCCAATTCTAAATTCACAGAATATTAAATACCATAACCGGCCAATTACCATCCCTCTGCATTACCTAAGTTGGGTGAATGATTCAGCAATGAAGAATACGTTAATCAACTGATTCACAATTGGCTGGGCAAAAGGCACTTGATCAGACCTGAACTAAGAGGATAACGTCTGTTTCTTAAGATTGTTGATTGCCTTATGCAAGAATCGTCTCAAGAACTCAAAGTCTACCTTAGGTGGTGATAAAGATCCCTACACTCGCTTGAGTCTTGACTATGGAGAAATCTAATAACATTGAGCCTAACCAAGGCAGAAGAAGAACAAAAAAAGATATATAGAAAATGTCCTAACTGAAAATGGAACAGTATATGTGCTGCTGGTCGATTCTGGCACAAAGGAGTTCCTCCACCCCGCCTGTTCTCATCCCCTCTCTCCTGATCTCAAATTTGATCACTTAAAAAATTAGAATCTTCATTATTCTTTCCACACCCCAAGCCCTATAGATCCCTCGCTTGCATGATCATCCATCCTTGGAACCCACATTCATGTCCCACTTTGACAACTTTTCTTTACAAGATGTGTCTCCATCACCAAACTAAAGTCAGTTCCCTTAGAATATTCATATATAATTTTTTTTTATTTGTGTATACTCTATCAGATCTCCCACTTCTATTAATTAATTCTTGCTCTTCCAAACCATTAAAAATCAAGAGTTAAGATAAAGCAAAAATAAGATGGGACTGGAGAAAGAGATGCGCTCTCAGTGAAATCACATGTTTAGCACTTGCATCATTTGCTAAGTTACGTTCTTATGTTGAGCAAAGCTTTCAATGGGCAAGCTGAAGTCCCCCCTGTGTATCCTAATCGTTTTTTGACATTTGCTAATGAAGGATTTGGGCTCCCCATATATATATATATTTTACTTATTTACAAGTATCAATTTCATTTCAAAATCTCAATCTCATTCACCCACAACTAATTCAGTAACAAAATAAAACTCATAAAAAACGTTAACTTATTAATTGTATTAGTAGTTAAATTGGGATAAACTATAACTGTTTGATAAAAGTTGTAACAAGAAAAGCATATGAAATGGCAATCAAAACAATATCATTTAAGAAAGAGAATATTTGACAGCTTAAGAACAGCATTTTCACAAAGTTAAGCTAGACCATTTGAGGCATTTTTACAGAAAAGATGTACTTTTTTTTTTTTTTTTTTGGGGGGGGGGGGGGGGGGGACTGAATTTTTATGGATTCCTAAACCATAAATATAGTGTGGCTTGATTCAGATCATACAGTTTTTTTTTTTTTTTAATGCAAGATAGAGACTATAATTTTCTAGGAACAAGCCTCTCTCAGAGAGGCTCAAGTTCTTAGTTTTGTGTAGAGGCTATATCCTTGAGTCTAGTTACGGTACATTGCCTTGATGTGTAGCCCTTGAGGTATAAGCCTCTTCCAATTTTTCATTAGATATTGCATACTAAAATTTTATGTTTGTTTGGTTGCACGGAAAATAGACATGGAAATTGACACCGTTTTTATGAATTCGATTCTGAGGCCTTCCCCTCGGACTCGGATTCCCATGAATAGTGAGAAAACAGTTTTATGAATAATCGATTTACTGTCATTAAATAGACAACCAAACAGCGAAAATCTACATAACAAAGGAAATGGATTTCATTTCCCAAGAAAATGGCCAACCAAACATACCCTAAACTTGCATCCCTCATATTTTTATCTTAAAACTAAAATATATATTAGCGCACTATGTAAATTTCTAATTTCGGGTATTCAAATTTGTATAATGTATGCACATTAAATTTGAATAGCAACAACTCATGAAAATCAAATCACATGTGTGCAAGTTCGATTTGCATAATGGATCAATGTACAAGAAAAATTGTTTATAACATTTCAAAATTTGAATATTTGTATTTTAAAATTTTCACGAAGGAAAAATTAGTACTTTAACAAAAACAAGTAAAGTTGTATATAGTCAATAATTGGTTAACCAACTTTTACATAAAGAATTTTGATTTTAGAAGTAAACTAAACTTTTTCGTTATTAAAAACAAAATCAAACTGCCATATCTTACTCGCATAAAACATCCACAAAAGCAGCCTTTTTTGCCTAATTTTGTGTTACAAGATTGGAAAATAGAAACATTGCACAACAGAGGGTGGGTTGACCAAGCCATGCGGAGAGTCCATGTAGAGCCAACGTGGTTTGGTTTAGTTGTAGCTTAGTTGCTTACTACGAGAACATTTTGTTTCTGGTAGTATTGGGTTGCCTAGAAAGTATTCCCTTTCGTTGAGGATTAGCATTTAGCAAGACTTTCTTATATTGCTCGTCTTTCCTAGCTCTAGGTAGTTCTGGTAAGCCTTTCGCCACACCAATTAATATGAATAAGCACTAGTACGTTTTTCACTTTTTTGTTTGTTTTAACTAAAGTATCAATGATTTTTAAAATATGTAAGAACTTATTTCACATACACAGTGACGTGGTTATGTTGGCATAGAAGTGAAATTCGTGTTAATTTTTCAGAATTTCCATGACGCGTACCCTGCACAATCCAATTATTGGATACTTTAGTCATATCTTGCTTTTATTTATGATGTTTTATTTCCGAAAAGAGATATCTAGTGAATCAGTTAAAGTTGTGTTCGGCCAACTTAATAAGGTTCCAACTATAAACAGAAACCAAATCAGATCTGTGATCAAGACTTCAAAAGCCTACATATATTGTACCTGCCTGCCTGAGCCTTGCAAATTATGGAATTATGAATTAAAAGTGAAAAAAGGAGCTACAGAGCTATGGTATCTCATGTAGGTACAATGATATACATCGTCACCAGTGAGAAATTAAAAGCAAATATAAATAATCTGATTGGCAATCATAAACTTGTTATAGGTAAATAACGGGATACCATGTAGAAACAACTGCTCCCAAAAGGGCATGACCCATTTCCGAAATCAAAGTACCTGCAATCAATAGAACTGAAACGAAAAAAAAAAATAACAAAATAAAAATATGTCAGCACCAGAAGCAATTATTAAATACTCAGATGTATTGCCACTATTCTCAAATTTTATACCTAGGGGAAATTTTAACTGCATATATCCACAAACTAATGTAATGTTGCAATGCCAATCTTTTAAGATTAGTGCTGATGCAACAGATGGCAATAGCACATAAGTGATCCCAGTGTAACAAAAGAATAAGATCAAAGTTATTGAAAAGTAGATGGTACAGATCTTGCTCCCTTTTTCGGTGTTCTCTATGTGTTTTAACGAAAGCAGTTATGCTTATGTCGATATGTATATATATAAAACCTAAAGGGTTATATGGGGTGTGAAATTTTGAAAAGATAAAAGAAAAAACTCCTAGAGAAATGGTTGTGGCACTGAAAGAGCAGTATAGTCTTTTTGAAAGAGTAACATCTCAAAAGTAAATATGATAAGGGGAGAGGAGGTGGATTCCTTGGCATCCTACCAGGCCTGACAAAGATGGCATGGAGAAGCATGTCCAATAGGATAATGGAGTCATAGAAGGGTAACCTTATCCAACATAAGAATGGAATTTGTGATAGTAAGAGGAGGAGAGAGGGGGGGGGGGGGGGGGGTTCCTTAGCTACTATGGAGCCTTATAATGGTAGCCTTTGGAGATGGGTATCAAAGATGAGAACATAGTTGTTTATGGGGTCATTTCTTTTCTATTGGGAAGGTTTTGGCGTGGATGGGGCTACTATAAAAGATCTCTTCCCTAGGCCTTTTAGAGCTAGCATCTTGCCGTAAAGGGTCATGAGGAAGTATGGGGTGAAATTTGATGGTGGGATTGAAATATTCATTTTCGGGGAGACCTTGAGGTTCTGAGTTATGGCTCCTTATTTCTTCCATGAACTTTTAGGAGAGGAGGACAAGTATGTGTATGAAAACTTTTGACTTGATATTTTCTCCTCAACATCATGTCTCATTCTTTTAATCAGCAAACGGATGGGTTTTATTAATACCTCGAAACCAAGGAACAACAAAGCAATAGCGAGATATCTCTCTCCCCGCCCCACCACAATAACATTACAACCAATGCATTTACTCCCTTGTACAAAAACTCATTCGAATTTTTTACGAACATCGTTTGAAGGAAGGATGTCCCTCCCAAAATCAATTTAATGTGAAGTTTGGGGTGATATTAGTTACCTACTCCAAATGTTTTAACAAGTTATGGTGCAAATCAATAATGGTTGTGTGCTTTGTGATGGGGATGACCCGATTAATCGTCTCTTTTTATGGTGACCTTCTGCTTATCAAGTGTGAACTCATTTTCTTCTTCTATTTGGGGGTGGCATGGGTCTAGCCAAGCGCGTGTATGGAGCTCTTTAGATCTTGGAGTAGCGAGGCATTTTCCAGATTTTGGGTTAATGAAGCATACTCGATTGGGAAGTCCAAAGTGGTGCGGAAGTGTCCCTTATACTATATTTGGGCTATGTGGGAAACAACAAACACTAAGTGTGTGTTTGATTGCACCTTTTCTCAGGGAAAAGAAAATTTTTGCGCCTCAACTCCCGTGTTATGGCATTTGATTGCCTAAAATTTTCCACCAGTGCCTCGACTCACGCAACAAAGTGTCATAAAATAGCTTATTATATTCCTTTTCCTCAAAATCAACTAATAGTTCTCCCTTAGGAATTGAGACCAAGGAAAAGGTGAGAAAAACAAATAAAAAGACCCCGATAGTTATCTCCAACAACACCCACGCCTTGGATTTTTCATAGTCTCCTTTTCCACTTGTTGTAAGATAGATTCATTGGAGAACTCATGGTTGGCTTTCACTTCCCTCTCAGGTTGTTTTTTCCTCTCTCACCCATTGTATCCTTCCACCCTAGGTTTGATGGGTTTCAATCATACTGATAATGGTTTTCGTCAAAACCAAAAAATGAATGACAATCAAAGGTTCCAATTCAATAGGGTTTCAGTAGATTTCCATTGTAGATGTAGAGATCTACAAGTGTTTTATTGCCAATACAATGGAAAGATGGGAACCAATGCAATCGTAAACTTTATTTTTGGTTTATATCCAATTTGTAATATCATTGGTGATTCAGATTTCTTGTTGGGTTAGGCATCTTGTGTTCTTAATAGAAATTTGGGTTTTATTGGAAGATTTGGGTATTGGTGGATGAAACTTTGAGGAACTTAATGAAATGTTTGATTATGTTTAAAATTTTGGAAGATCGCAATAATTTTATGGAAAACTTGGCAGATGTGAAATTTTGGAAAATCATTATAATTTTATGAAAATTTGGCAATCAATCAGCTAAAACTTGGAAAACTATTATTTTCCTTGTTGCAAAATATGGTCAATCAAACAACCTACAATGGACCTGATTCCACTGAGGCATTTCCACAAAAGATTTTCCTTTTCCATGCAATCAAACAGACCCTAAGATTTACAGAAGAAAAGAAGGTAAGAACAATAACGGCGGATGAAATTGCTCATACTTGGAAGTAGGCATCTGTTTAGCCGAGCTTCAAAGTAGTAGGTTTTGAGAATCTTATTGTGAATTAGGTGAATCTTATGGATCTCTAGTCTCTTTGGAGGCCTTTTGTAAAGTTCCTCGGTGCACAAATAAACGTTTACCCTTTCTCAAAAGAATGATCAGTCACAAGTCAAAAGATGCCCTCCACACACTGTACTTCCAACATCAATCACCATTCCCCCATTGGTAAAAATGCCAGCTAGACGATACCAAAGCAATTCCAATTTAAATAATGAACTTTGTTGGATAAATCAATGAAACAGGAAAATCCTCACAATGCAATAGAGGAATCATCCTTGACAAGTTATAATGGTCAATGTACAACTCAGATCCATAAAGCTTGAACCCACTCGTTGAAAATACAAAAAGGAAATAACAAGCAAAAGTAAATAAAGAAAATAAAATAAAATATATTCAGAGTTATAAGATTTATAATGGATTTTAGTTTTTAACAAAAACAAAACCAAAAAAATAACATTGTATACCAGAACATTTTAATTATTAAGTAACATGCTCAGCTATTTCAAAAACCATCATCCGTTAAAAAGAATCCAGTTTCTGCAGTCCATACTTCAGCAGTTCTGACTTCTGAGGCATTTGGTTAATGTGGATTATGTATCGATTAAGGGTATGTTCAAGTTGGAACATTTGAGTGTACTTCGATTGAATGAGATATAGATTAGGGGCTTTGACACACTATCTTAATACAAATACATTGATCATAGGGCTCAGTTCACAGTCCAAAGTTGGACATTGCATAAGTTAAAGCAATGCAAAAACTAAAAACAAGTAATGTGTCCATGTGGTAGAAAAAGGATGTGAACTATACTTGTTGTTTTTGCTTTCATATTACCCACCAAATTTTGGACATGCCAAACGACCCAAACCTTTCAACCTAGAACTGGATAAAATACCTATTGACAAATACCAATTGCCAAAAAGTTGGAGCAAAAATAAATAAATAAAAAACAGAGAACCAAACACACATACTTTTCAAGAAAATTGTGAGGAAGTAAAAATAATAAAATAATAAAAAAAAAGTATGCAAGTTGGTTCAGACCAAAATGTTTTCAAACGAGTTTGGTAGCACAAGAGTTTGAAACAGTAGAGTAGACAATCATTGACATCAGTTCTCTCGTTTCGTTGGAGAAACTTAAGAACATAGGTCAGGTCTATTCCTTTGGCTTTTACCCTTTTCCTTTTCCTCTTGGTATAGTCTGTCAAACCAGCCATTTTGTATTGTATCCTCACTTCATATATCCCTCATAACCAAATGCAATGGCAAACACTCCTATTATCTTCTGGAAATTTTAATTGATGTGTACAGAAAAATATGGACATGGTAGTTAATAACTAGGAAAGCAACTGAAGTCCTAAGACTCGATGTAAACAAATTCACTCAGGATAGATTGTTTTTGTTTTCTTCTAAGAAAATCTGTTGAGAATTACAATCGTCGGGCCCAAGTAAGTTGCATGTCTCATCCCCTCACGTACAGTTGTATTTAAAATGAGGAAAAGCTAGGGAAAAAAGATGAAATCTTTGGTTGAGCTTGGCAAATTTGAACTTTGCTACGTTAGACACCTTTTACCAAGCAAAACTATTCTTCAAATTGTTTGATCAAGTTAACCTTAAAGACCTCTAATACTCAATGTTGTTAGTATAATTATAAATCATATTGATACATTCTACAATCAAACTGAAATAAATAGCATAATTCAGGTTAAATAACAAGTGAACTAAAATATTGATCATTTCGAAAACAAATCAAAATGTAGAAATACTTCGTACCTGAGCCTTGACTTATAGCTTCCAATTATCTCTTCTTTCTCTTCTTGGTTGGAATACCAAATTACACTAGGAATGACGAAGTATGAAAGTTTGCGACAAATTGGACAGGCCCTGAGCGCACTATTAACATCCATGCCAGAGGATGGGGAATTATTACGCCAGTTCCTGATGCATGAGATACAGAATGGATGATCGCATTCAGAAAGCAATCCAAATTTTCGCTCAGCAGCTGTCGCTTTCGATAGCACACGATCCAGGCACACACTGCACTCTATTTCTTGACTCCGTTTAAGTGCATCGAGGTGTTTTTTCTTCCTTTCACATGCAATAATGTGCTCCTCTCTTTCATCAGTCCTATATGGATGCAAGCAATACTTTTCGCAAGTGGGGCATAAGTCTCCATGAATGTGGGGACATCTTTCTCCACGAGGACATATACCAGCAGCGGCAAATGAGCATAGAGGACGGTCAGAAGGACCATTGTTGATAGGCTCCTCGACAGTCTCATCTTCTGAGAAAATGTGATCACCGGAATCTTGTTTCCACACTGGAGGTAAGAAAGGCTTAGTTGAGGCAGAAAGCTCCGCAGGAACACTCAAGACTGGATTGGTTTCCCCACTCAGGGCAGTCTTGGAAGCACGAGTAACTTGAAGAGAATCTGAAGCTACTTGCTGGTGAGAATTCGTTGATGATGACGTTAGAGAATTTGGAGTCCTGGACGCTTTAACATGTTCATATCTGCACCTACTACCATAAGAACACGCTCCTTTTTGATAGAATGTACATATCTGTTACAAACAAGATTAAAAAAAAAAAACAGGTAAGGAACAAAAAATTGAACTTCCTCAAGGCAATTAAACCCAAAAAAGGAGCACAAATCAACTATGGGAATTTTACATTATTCACTTGGTCCTTCCAATCATGAGAAAACTCACAATGCTCTCCTTTTAGACATGCCCCATGTGCAAAGAACTTGCATAGAACCCTGAAACAATCAGAAAGAGCAAACATATTATAACATTATAACCAGAACTCTTACTAGTTAAGTCGTTATTACTCTATACCATAAAGAGAAGCTCATTATCTGCCTAATACCAATGTGCATCACAAACAAGAGAAAATGCAGAAGACAAGAAAATTATCACAAACAAGAGAAAATGCATAATACCAATGTGCAATCGGACAACTGTTGTTACTAAATTAAAAATAATAATAAATAATTAATTATTATATATAAAACGCTTTTCAAGAACCAAAACCAAGTGAAGGCAATCGCTTATCTATCCAAACACATAATTTCTGTCATTATCAAAAATTAAACACAGTTCACGTTTCCTCTTATCACATCAAATTCGACGATTCATGCAATCAAAATGTCAATAGAAACCACAGAAACTCATGCAATCGAACCAATTTCAGCGCAAAACTCATCGATTTTCACAAACGCCAATCAAATAAACACATTCTAAGAGGTAATCTACAACTCTAACTGAGCTCGATTTCAACCAACTACAAATCGTCAGAAAATTACCTCTTAGACATAACTACTGAGACGAATTAGGTTTGAAATGAACAACTGCTTCTGCTTCTGCTTCTGCTTCTGCCAATCCAACCTTTTCGAATTCCCACGAGAGAAGATTAGAGAGAGAGGAGAAGCGAAGAATGAGAGAGAGAAAATCAAAACAAAACGAAAAAATGTGCTCTAGAGGAGAGAGAATTTCTCTCTGCGCTTTTAGGGTATTACGGTGGGAGTATTATGCGCCACATGTCATATTTTTTCCTACTCCTTCGTTCTCCACCGTTGGATTTCGAATTATACGGTCAATGGGTTTTCTTTTGGTGAAAATCAGACATGTTTTAACCGCTAATTAATTGTCAGTAATATTACGAGATTGCCCTCCTAATAGATTTGAGAGAAGTGGAGAACCGAGGGAATGAGGAGCGGTGGTTTCGCAATTATATGGAGTTTTGGTAGGAATGGCAATGGGGCGGATTTGGGTAAAGTCATTATCCTGCTGGAGATACTGAATCTCCGAATATCGTTTATACAAAATTTTAAAATCCATCCCCCTGGACGGATTTGCGGATATCCGCCCCACCCCTAATAACCACTTAACAAAAAAAAAAAAAAAATCTTCTTCTCAACAGAAGAAAGAGGCGTTTATTTTCCCGAAAAAAATCTTCTTCTCAACAAAATTTCTCAAATCAATGACCAACAATAGAACCCATTCCAAAGCTCGTAGAAGTTCAATTCCCAAATAGCAAAGCAATACTTCTCCTCATGCGTCTAAAAGTATCTACCAAACTCACCTTCTAGTTTGTTGGTGTTTGAAGAAATGGGCACTTCATTATTGTTACACAATTGTTAATCTTCTCTTATTAATTATCTATCCTTACACATCTGTAAAAGAAGGCAATTACGATTTGAGCCAATCACAAAATATTGATTGTGATTTTGATATGCAATTGACCTGTCGTCAATATGAGATACTTCGTTTCTAAAATTTTGAGCTTATTTTCTTTCTTTTTTTCTCTTTTCACTCTCGTTGCCTTCATCGTAAGGAGCAATATGAAGAAGAGGGTTGTCGAAAAAATATGAAGGAGGTGGAGATGAAGAAGACCCGTTCAGAAATTTGAGCCTCTTTGAATCGTTTGCTTATCCTTCCATCTCTTCGTCTCTCTGTGTTTTCATTTTCTCAGTGATCCACTTCACATATCTGTCAGTGGCGGGGTTGTTGAGACTTTCATTGGATCGACCGTCGTCTTTCTTCCGCCATCAACGTTGTTGCAAAGTATCTGAGAAGTATGTTGGGGCTGAATCTTGTGTGAAGATTGGGTGTTATTGCTCCTGTATTGAAGCTTGTTGCTTTGATTTGTGAAAGGAGGGGACGAGGAGAGGAGGCAGAGTGAGAGTATGAGAGAGATGGAAAATGAGAGATCTAGGGGTTTCTTTTCTTTTTAAAGGTCACGGGTATTTTTGTAATTTTAATAAACGGATATCCGTGGGTCGGATATGGCCAAATCCGTATCCGCCCCGAATATTTTACAGATGCTATTTAGATATTTGTATCCGCCCTGAAATCCATTTAGGCATATCCAAAACCGCCCCAAACGGAGTGAGCAGGGCGGATATCCGTGAAAATCCACCCCACTGCAAAGTTTTGGGGATCTAAAAAATTACAAACTAATATGCAGCAAATGTGACGGTTTGGTTCAGCTGCACATAGCTATATGCAAATTTTTTCTTAGTTATTTTAAATGTGCATAAAGATAATATTTCCGTAATTTAATTTTAAAAAATAAATGTTTTCCAAGAATTTTTAACAAAGTGTGGAAAAAATTGGTGACCATTATTGAGGGTAACGACAAATAATATAGCCTTTCCATACGATCCTAAAGAAAATAAAATATTGGAAAATAGATAATAATCTTACTATTCAATACCGTCTATATGTCCTAGCTAGCAATCTGGCATAGACAAGGTATGTCTTGGTAGCAATAATTTAAGGGTATGTTTGGTTAGTCATTTTCCTTGGAAAATGGAATTTGTTTCCTTGTTATGCAGATTTTCGTTGTTTGGTTGTCTACTTACTAACAGGAAATTGATTCTTCATAAGACTGTTTTCCTACTATTCATAGGAATCCAAGTCCGAGGGGAGGGCTCGGAATCAAGTTCACGTAAACGATTTTCAATTTTCATGTCTAGTTTTCTTGCAACCAAACAGACCCTAAGTGAAAAGTTTACTCCCCGATGTTTTCCTCGAGGTAGTCTCTCTTCGAGACCCCCTTCCCTCTCAAACTCCTTCCTTCCCATCTCCCTCGCAAACTAGCAAGCATTTATTCATCAACTCGAGTCCCTCGTGATACTTCTTATATTTTTACACAAACCAAACAAGTTTTGTATCTCTTCCTCATTTTTTTCCTCACTCTGCATAAGAGAATCACCCCACCCAAACTCCTTTAATCATAACAAACCTATGATCCACCGAAATCTTCCTCTACCAAACTGCCAATCATAAAGAACCTCCTAATCCACACACCCAAAATAGACACATTTATTCACTCTCTTATTTATTAAAAAAGAATTCCTCGATTTACATAAGAGAAATAGATAATCACCCACCCAAACTCCTTTCATCATAACAAACATATGATCCACCAAAATCATCCTCTAAAAATCTACCAATCATAAAGTGCCATCCCAATCCACACACAAAAAATAGACACATTCATTTACTCTCTCATTTATTAAAATATCTATAGGCATAAAGAGAGGTTCGACTCTAAGTGTGAGCAGCTCGAAACAATCCTCTAAGAATTGGAAAAATATCTTGTGTGAGATCAGTAACCACGGCGACAGTAAAGCATGAAAATAACAAAATACGGAAAAAAAAAAAGAAGGAGAACAAAAACACTTCCCTTACCTTCAACTCTCTCTCTGATTTTATGTGTTGAAAAACAAAAAACAAAGATAAGAGAGATGAATACTCACGGTTAAGATTTGATCGTGTTGCAGATATCCAACGCTCAGGAAACGGCAAGTGTTTCATCGTGAGTGAGCTCCAACACAACTAAAAGCGAGGGTTGCACAGAAAGACACATATATAATTATATTAACTGTAAAGATAATGAAAGTTTTATAACAAAATTACTCAAATCGCAGCTTCATCTTAACATAATTAAACTTAGAAATTCTTCTAAAATAAATTACAAAAATATTTATACAAACCTCATTCTAAACTTGGGAAATGGTTCGTTAAGCCTTAAGATCAATTGAAGGTAGTTTATACTCCTACCTTCAATAGAAGCTAACATTGAAGGTTTGGAAAAGTAGTTATAATTGAAGATGATTACCTCCCAAAACTTGTCGGCGAGCATGGTTGTAATACAAATTTGTCTCGAGCTTTTCATTATGTTGGGAGTCTGATTTCACCCAAGTTAGGCAGCACACGAGAGTAGGGGTGGGCGCGGGATGGGATGGACCTCATCCCATTTGTTTGGGATCGGGACGGAATAAACCTCATCCCGACTTCGTCCCATCCCGGGTACGAGACGGGACGAGATGAACACGTACTAAATAGTATTCCAATGAAAAATTAAAAAATAATAATAAAAAAAATTTTACTCACACACCAATAATGTCAAATTTATGTACAATAGAAATAAGTTTGCCAAATTTATTTCAAATTTCGTTCAATCACAATTTTAATTTATATATATATATATATATATATATATATATATATATATATATATATATATATATATATATATATATATATATATATATATATATTTTGTGAATCTCTATTATTGTGAGAGAATGGAATCTGTACCTGAATTGGGGTGTGGGTTCTAATTTATTTTTCTTTTCATTATAGCTCTTTTGTTCCATTTTGAAGAAATTTTTGTAATATATTAGTGTAAATAATGAGAAATGTTATATAGTTTGATTTCATGGCAATAAATTCAGAGCACCTATGAATCCATCATCATGAAAACTAAAGTAGGCTTCACCAACCTAGCTAGGCCAACCACACTCATCCGTTCACAAATTATATGTGTCTTTGGTGTCACAATACCCATTATGCAGATTGAAAGGTTTGTTATGGCATTTTTCGCATTATCCTGTATAGTTGTTAGTATACATATTTGACAAATTAATAATAATAAACGTTAAATAATAACACACTCGCAGCTTTCATTTTTTCGAAATAAACAAGATTTTGTGTAAACACTCAAGTTGACACTTGAATGGTTTAACATAGACTTCAGACATGCTAACAAACACCGCTCAATTAGAAAACTGATGATTTAAAATTAAGCCTTAAGCGATAAATAAAAAGGATTTTTGTTTGAGTTAGAGGTCTACACTTACATTAAGGGGTAACTTCTAACTAGAGGTACATGTCATAGGGTGCGTTCGATGTTGCTTCTAATTATAAACAAAGCTACTGAATCGGAACTTTGACCCATTTGGACTGTTTGTTTTGTAATAAAGTGCTTACTAAAAAGTTATGACTTTTTAATGAAAATAAACACCACCTTATTCAAACTTCTGCTAGCTTTTGATGGAATGCATATGCAGGTACAACTTCTAACTAGAGTTTGTAGCAAAACATATGAGTCAGACAATAACTGCAAATGTTTTTTTAAATTATAATACATGAATCAAAGGTGTAAACAAACACCGCCAAAGTGTTTATCAAACAAGTTGCAACTCTTATAGTAAGTGAATGCTACCACTACCAATCATTTATATTTTTGCACTATAAACGTACACATATCTCTTCTGTAACGGAAGTTGGGTTATGCTACAGTGAAGTAACTGTCTTTATTCGTCAGGTCATTTTTTCTTTTCCAAAAATGCCCCTGTACAAATTGAATAACTATCACCGCCAATGAATAAGGACCAAAGCAAGACGAAGCAATACAAATGGCAGTGTTCTCATCTTCTTATTTGGTTTTCTCCTTCTGTCACCATTTCATTTTCTTCTTCCATTTTGTACTTTTTTTCTTCAATCATCCCAAATCTGTTTATTTGATATCAAATCAAAGCGGTAGATATCAAATCAAACTAGAGAAGGATAAACCCTTATTCCTAATATTGAAATCGAGACATCTCTTTTGTAACGAAAGTTGCTCACTGCTAGAGCCTAAACCCTCATTCCAACATTGAAACTGAAATCGAAGCAATCTATTTTGTAACGAAAGTTGCTCCCTGCTGAACCATAAACCTTCCCTCCCATAGCTATAAAATCAACGACGTAAAGGCCTTTTAATTTGGTGCATTTCCAAGCTATTGTTATGTCAAATGAGGGGAGTTTGTTTAGTCCTTGACCGACAAGAAAGTGAATAAATATTGTTTTGGCTTCTTGAGTATTGTTCTGTGTGTTGTCTTTCATAGATCAGATTCAACAAAAAGTATCCTAATACTGGAACAAATGATTTTGAATTATCAAGGGTATTGGTCAATTAATTATTTATCTTCACAGAGATTCTAGATTAAGATTTATTAACAAAGATCTAAGAGTGATCAATGTATTGTTGTATTAAGATCTCAATCCTAAAATTTCAGACTTTAGAATGGCCATGATATTTGAAGGCAACGACCTCCAGGCAAATACTAGATGGGTCATTGGAACATAGTTAGTATATGTTGATATTGTCATTTCATGCTAGGAATAGATGGAATTGTTGCTAGAATTAACACATCAAAATGCCTTGAATGACCAATTAATCAATAACTATTTTATTTACCCGTACACCCAGCGCGAAATATCAAACCAGAATTCGTCATTCAAAGCCAATAGGAAGAAGATCAAGCTAAACAGGGTCTGAAACAGAGATCCCTCTGTTTTCATTTCCTTCAAGTGGTACTTACTTGTAGAGAAGTGCAAGTATAAAAACAAAGTCTTACATATGGTGACCTGCATTTCCAATATCGTTCGCTTCAACTAATATAAGCATTTCGGGTTTATTCGTCATTGATGGATTATCTATAGTGCAACAGAGCTCTCATCAAGCTAATATACGTCGCCAAATGCAACAAAGGCAGCGAGGGCCAGCCAACATCACAAACGGGTGGAATAGTTGAACCTGATGGCACAGTGGTATTATCCACATTATTTTTTCTGGTCGACATTCGTTGCAGTAGTAGATTCTGAAATGGTTCCATTCGACTTCTATTTTGGTTTAAGAACATGAATTCCTTTATAAAGCCTATTAAAAGCCAGATAATTGCAATCAATGTCTAAACTTAAGAAACCTCTATAGGGAGCCAAATAACTTATTGAGCTACCAGAGAAGAGAGCGGAGGGGTGGGGGGAAATTTGCAAGAGGAAACTTATTGATCTTCTAGATTTGTATGTGTCTTTATTTATGAATAAAACCCTAGAGAAAAAGACATTATATATAATTTTTTAATACTCGATTTGGGCCAGTTACCCGTCGGGTTCTGTAAATGGGAACTAAAATCAGACCGAATATTTCGAGTAGGGTCAGGCTTTTGACTGACTATAAAACTAAAAAGTCGAACCAGACTGACCCGCTTGGTCCGATTTGCAGTCCGGGCCGGGTATTCGGTCTTAAATGCCACCCCTACTATGGAGTACAAAATTCAACGATGAATTTTTTTTTTTTTTGATATCTCATCCCTAACATTTCTTAAAAGCAAATGACACTGTAGACATAATTGGGTAATTAGTGGATAATTGGGCTAAACCATAAAATGCTAACATAATAGGCTCCAAACTGGTTTCAAGTATGAACAACAAATAGGGTAGGCTACATGGCTTATACTAGACAAGAAAAATATATCTTCATTTCCCTAATAAATATGGATTATATGCCTTGGGTAAACTTCAGAAAGAACTATGATGAAATAAACTTTGATTTTGTCTTCAATATTCAACAAAAACAAGAAAAATATAGAGATCATGCAACGAGAAAATGACAGACTCAAGAAATTTGGAATTTAACATTTAACCCTTAGTGAGAAGAAAGTATATAACGCTCATAGGGTCAAGTCTCCACTAGTATTCTTTAAGTTCTCTAAAGAATCAGTACATTTTTCACTTTAACAAAACACATAGCTAGGGCACAACTCTACATGCATACTATCACGAAATTTCTAGCCAATGTGTACTGCCCACTATTGTCTATAAGTAACTATCTACTAGACTTTTAGGCTAAGGTCCTACGATTTCATTCCTATGTTTTGATGTTTATGGAACTTAATCTCATCATAGATAAATACTCAGACTACAAATAAAACCTTTTTTTTAAATAATGAAAAAGGGCTTTGGAATATCATTCAAATGAGACACCTCGATTTGTAAAGTCACCCCCAAACCTAAACCGAACATTATCCTAAATGTTCTTAACTATGACTCCATGGGTCGACCATGTACAAAAAATAGACAGTAATAAGTATAAATGGAAATGTTTTATTGTTAAACTGCATGAGTTTTCAAATGACTTCTGTCAATATCAAAAAAGTAAAACGTCAGATAACTCTGGTCAAATCATAGTATAGCGACTTTCCAAAATACTCAATCACATATAGAAATAAAAAATTAATTCAATTGAACTAGTATGTACATTAAATCTTAGTCTAACACTGAATCAAACAATAACAACCTAAACACTTGTGGGTCACGCCAAACATATGTATATGGAATAATAAGATGCAATTGATTTGTCATTTCCCATAAGTGAATATGAGAAAACCTTGTAAAGTGAAATTATAATTTTAGCTTATAAAATATTTTCTCAAGAGAATGATAGAAGTTCAACTTGTCAACAGGATCAAAATCAATTTGGTGTTCTGGGAGAAGCCATCGGTTAGGTTGATAGGTCATGACCTCTTTAAGTTTATCAGAATTATTTCACATTACCAAAAATAATCCTCCAAGATCTTCGGAACATGCAATTCAAGTCTAAACTCAGGGAACTTCCTAAAACTGAGAAGAATGTTAACAAATTTCTCAGGTTCTACCTTTGTATCGTACATTGATATTCCAACAACGTTCAAAATATCACAAGAGTCTCGTGACAATTCAATTCGATAGTCCCTTATGTCAACATCTTATGTGTACATAGGATCTACATCAATAAGCACAGGTTAGGCATAAAATCACTATGGCTAATTTCATCTTATACATAACACTCGTGATTCACCCATAATCCTTTTTCATCATATTGTCTCACATGTTTTATTCACTTTTCTTGTTCTACCTGGGGAGTTTGAGGGGTTGATATATAGGTATATCAATGTGGCACAATTAATCAAATCTTTTACTCTCCTTTAATAGACATTCTTTACATTTCTCCTAAACACTCACTAATGCATCATTTTGATACCTTAAATCTAAATTCTCGGCCAAAAGTTGGTCAATGGTCTGCTTTGTTTTATCTCTCATATGAACTGACTTAAGGATTGCATATATTGATCTAAGTTTTCTTGAAATGAATAAGAAATATTAGTTTTCTCCCATGAACTATGTGGATATAAAGATAACGTGGACCGCATATTTTGCATGAACTTGCATAGATTGGTCTCTACCAAAAGCATTGTAGGAAAATTAAAGTAAGGCTCATTGTTATGCGCATATTGGAGATCAAAATATGGTATGGGCCTAAAAGGTTCATAACCCCAATTTGGTTGGTGTTGGTTCCAAGGTGGTTGGTTTTCATATCCATTTTGAGAAAGAAAAAAAAAACTGTCATAAGCAAAAGTTGATTATAAGGGTTGACCTTGGCTTACTAAGGCAAAGTAATTTGTTTCAGAATTGTCGTGATTTTCCCAATGAAAATTTATAACTATATGGCTCCTAACACAAGAGAAACTCATTAACATTGAACTTGAATCAAACTTGATTGGATTTTTTTTTGAAAATAAATAAAATCTAATGCAACCTTAGATGATATGACCTAAACAAAATGCAATATGCAAATGTATCTAAAAAGAAAAACCAACAATGACACACGAACAAGGCTCAATCAATTAATATCCGTCAATTTAGGAAACAACACGTGATTTATCTTCAATTAAGTGCAATGAATGATTAATTTTTAAATTAAATCTAATTGAAGTGGAAAATGATTTTGAGCACCTCAAAATCAATTCTCACCATAGTTAGATTTTCCCATATGTATTGTAAATGATAACTTATTACATAAAAACTCCTTAGACCACCACGCTAGGCATACACGCATTATAGCCAGATTTTACTTTATTTGGTGTGCTAGAACTAGTTATGCCTATGAAGGACATCTTTAATATCCAATGATTTCTTATGATATTTAGCTATCACTTAGAACTTTCAAGAACCCTTGTGTTGTTGATCACAATAAAAGACTTGGGTAAAACTTCATTGAAACACTACTTTCTATGCGAAAATGTAAGAAATGGTGGTGTAATCATACTGGTCTTTACCGTCACATACCAATTGGCACTAGAGCAGCCTTGCTTCGAAAGATTTTGACATAGTCTATTCTTTTTATGAGGTCCAATGAACACCGTTCTATTGGCTCTAATTATCTCAGTGTATTTTAGTAAATTTGGCCAAGTTTGAAGGAATTTGAGTGATGAAGTGGGTGACCAAATCCCACTTAATTGCAAATAGCTAGTTTCGCTATACGTATTTTAGCACAATTCGATACCTTGCAATTTAAACACTAAAATTTTTTTAGATGAAACACTTCCTGTAAGATATTCGAAGTGGGTTGAGAGATGTATCTCACTTTGTTTTCGGTTGTATCTTGGAATATGTTTTATTTATTACAACTTAATAGTACAAATTTAAGTCATTCCAATCACTAAAAAAACAAAAAACAAAAAACAAAAAACAAAAAACAAAAAACAAAAAACAAAAAACAAAAAACAAAAAACAAAAAACAAAAAATCATAATTACGATCAAAGTGTCATCCATTGTTCACTAAGTTCACCAAAGCTCTTTGTCAAGTGTTCATTTGTGTATAACCTGAAATTCCAATTTTGAAAAATGATTATTAGCCCTTGAAACAAGCAACTAGTCAAAACGCAAGTTTACACAAATTTAGAGAAGTCAATGAAATCCATAAATATTTTCAGAACTGACACATTGTTTTTGAAAAATCATCCAGAGCTCAATACTTAATCAAATTAAAATTTACAAAATTCTATGAATTGTTAACAAACCAAAGTTTTCTAACAAAAATTCTAAAATATCATATGGTTGCCAAAAAGTTGCGAAAAATTGATGTGAAATAAAAAAAAATACACTGTCTAGATTGCATAACTTCTACGAGAATTCCAATTATGTTTCATCAAGTTATCCAAAATACAATCCAAAAGATGATCTAGAGACTAAATAAGATGTATAACATGATAGAATTTGAAAACACGCATCACAAAATTCATAATCAGTAGAAACTTGCATTTAAACATAAGGGTGCGCATCCTATCCCGCAATCCTGATCTCGTCCCGTCCCGATTTTTTCGGATCCTATTGGGATTGATCAATCTCATCCCGATCTCATCCTGATCTAGAATAGGACGAAGATTTTCAATCCCACCTATCTCGAAATAATATTTTTTAATATTTAATATGAACTATGTAGTATGAAACTGTTAAACTATTTGTTGACATTACTATTTTATTTGTTGTTTTATTTATTGACATGACTATTTTATTCTCACAAACTTCCATGTGACTCACCTAGATAATGATTAATCTAACTCAAACTTTCTCCCTTTATTTTTTTCCTCTTTCTAACTCTTTCCAACAATAATGTGTGTTTCTCGTAGTTTTTAAATGACAAACCCATTAATCATTTTCTCTAGCAACGTACAAAAATATGGTTATCTTCAATAATGATTCTAAAAATAAAAGTTAATGAAATTGATAAATAATAATCAATGACTTAAAGTTATATAGTTGTTATTAGAGTTGTGTGTTTGGTAAATCCAAAATTTTTAATCTTGGATGTTAAAATTTCAATCCAAAATTTAGTACATGCCCGTCTCGTTCCGTCCCGTCCTAAACCCGTTTGCGATGGGATGAGGTCAGAATGAAGTCTATCCCGTCCCATCTCGTCACGATCTCGAACAAATGGAATGGGATGGGATAGGGATGAGGTCCGTGCCCACCCCTATTTAAACATCATTCATCTGCAGCAGTAAAATTTCAGCACAAAACTTCAAAAATTCGTTTCTTAATAACCTTTAATCCAATAAAAAAATTGAATGATATCTGTGAAATGTCAGATCATGTATATTTACCATAAACTTTTTAAAAAATAAAACAACAAACGTTAGATACTAAAAAAATGCAAACATGAAAATGTTTAAGAGTTTCTAGACTACAAATTTTATCAGAACAATGAAAATGCACCCAAACTATAAAACTGAACCTAAATTAAACTAGTGATAATCATTAAAAATCTATTTTGAAAACTTCTTTTTCATTGCCCCCCCTCGGCAACGACACAAAAAACTTGATTGATTTCAAATCTTACCGCAAGTGCACGGTTGTCTATTGAGTTATAAACCGACAGGCACATATCAAATTCCACAAGGAATATTTAATTGAAGTTGAAAAACTTGTTTTAAAATCAAACCTAAAGTACTTAACCTAGTAAAATAAAGAGCTGTTGATGAAAATATAAAATACATAGAAGTACGTGAAATAAAAATACAAAGTAAACCTAAATGTTAGAGTTAGGGCATTGAGATTACCATCATGAGTAGATGACCTCATTATGCCACTCTTAGATTAGTTTTTTTCAAAGTCATTAACACAACTTAATGTAGACTCTAATCTCATCTTATAATTGAAAATATGACATTATGAGCAAATTGATTCAAGCCTAACTTATATTGTAACCTAAGAAGCAAATATGGATTTAAAAACATAAAAAAAAAAAAATCTACCAAAGTAAAACACCAAATATCTAACAAATCATAATGAAACTTAAATTAACAATATGTAAACATTGTATTTAGGGGCTTGTTAGAGAAATCGCAAGTATAGAAATTTATCTAATCTCGAGCTTAAGAATTAGAAGAAGAAAACATGAGTTAAATCCATATAATGAAATACAAAATAACTAACTTACCTAATAAGTTCATGACATAGACAAACTACAAGACTAATCTAACTAAACATGTTTCCCTAATACATGGAAATGAAAATGAACTAATCTAATATAGCTTTCTTATAGTTGTTCTCCCATGGGCTTACATACACCCTAAGGTGGGATGTTAGCCAAACATGATAAGCTCTAGGCCAAACTTCATTTATTTCCCTCTAAATACTACAACTAATTTTCTTTCCAAAATTTTCTCCCAAGTGTGTTTTTTAAGTGTGATCATGTGTGGGGTATTTATAAGTGAAGAAGGACGGGACTTATGTGTAGGGATAATGGGGTGGAAGGTGAACTGTTGGAATAAAATAAGGTGAAGTATAAAAGTGAAATATGGAGTGTGAAAGTGAAATAAGTAAAGATATAAATAATGTAAAAATGAAATAAGGTGGAGTGTAAAAGTGATCGAGTACAAATTTGAAAATGGATAATGGAGTTTGACCAACACCTTTGAAGTTTGTAGACTTTTTTCTATTATAATAAAGTTGGCCATGTGGATGTCCAAATCTTCATGTTGATTTCTTCAAGATCCGTAGATGGTGGTGCTTGGTGGATTTGACTTAATGGGTCTTGGCCTTGAAAATATTTGGTCTTTGACAATGCAAGTGTGAACTTCCAATGAACTTTCTAGTTGTTGAACTTAGTCTTATTGTGCCACTTTGTATACGACTTGAGATTCGTGTTTAAATATTTACAAAATACACATAATAAGATATTTTTATTAGATAATTAGACTTAGCAATTGTATATTTAGCGGCATAAAATGTCTCATTATATACTTATCAATCTCCCACGCAAGGGTATCACATACTTTCCATCACTTTATTTCTCAAGTTTATTTGTCTAATCCCGCGTGCCTATCACATGTGAGTTTCTCCTGACAACATGTTGAATGAGGCAAACACTCAAGAAACTGCAATAAAATGCACACAACAGAACGCCTTCCATTCAGGAAGATGACGCAACTATCAAGTCCTATTTAGTTAATGATATAGAAAACATTTCTAAAATTCCAACGCAAGGAGATAATGCGGCTCCTACTCAAAGCTTGCCTTTCATCAAGAGCTCATATCTTTGGACAAATATTGATTCCATGCAGTTGATACCTCAACATCCACACTTTCATCCCATTGAGTGATATAATGAAGATCTTTGAGAATGATTGGCAATAGGTTGGATGATAGGTTTTGCCAATCCGGAGAGTGTAAGGAGTGTGCTCACTGTAAGTCAGAGGATGGCAACATGTGTGACCTACTTAAGATTAACATTGATAGGGGTGCAATGCTTAACGATGGCAAGTCGAGGTTCTTAATTAAAGGACAACCCATATTTCACTTTGTGTGAACTTCCACTTTCAGTGAGTACACTGTTGTTCATGTTGGTTGTCTTGCCAATATCAACTCTACTGTACCATTGGACAAATTTTGCATCTTTTGTTGTAGAATCTTTACAGGTTTGAATATCATTGTTAAACAACCCATTTAACAAAGTTCCATCTTACATTAAGACTCTATCTCAAATGCAATGCTTGACATGGTTTACAAATGCAAGTCTTGGTGCTATGTTGAATGTTGCCAAACCTAATAAGGGTTATTCAGTAGCTATATTTGGACTAGGAGCAGTTGGCCTAGTTGTAAGCTATCCATCCTCTTTCGTCTAGAGATTTTACTTCCCGTTGTTTATTTCAGAGAAGTTTATTTTAATGTCTTTTTTGCCTACTTTTTAGGCTGCCGAATGAACAATAATTGCTGGGGCCTCGAGGATTACTAGCGTTGATTAGAACCCAAACAGATTTGAAGAAGGTGATGTTACATGTTCCTGCCTTCTTTTGACTATAAGATGCACTTTGATTCAAGTTCATTGCATTAACAAAATTCCTTTTATTGACGTACTTATGTACTAATGATTCTTATACCTTGTTACAACAAAGAATTTTGGCGTGATTGAATTTGTGAATCTCAAGGACCATAGCAAGCCTGTTTAAGAGGTATTTAATCAATGATACAGTATATCACAATATTGATTATTTTTCATATCATATTCATAGAAAATTATTTTCCATATCATAACAATGTTTGTACTTGGGGTCCTTGCACTTAACTGTATTTGGTGAGGTTGAAAACAAACATGATGAGAAGTACCGAAGGCACGACCCAGTTACCAAGGTACATGCCGAAGGCATGACACAATATTTGTGCCGCTGCATGAAAAGTGTGCGGCCGTGCCATAGCTACGACTGATACACTAAATACTTACTAATTGTCTGCTTCTCAAAATAATTTCAATAACTATGCTTGTAAACCTTAAACATTCGATGCTCTCACACAACATGTATTTCATCATATTAAACGTAATATTTATCCAACGATAATATTTTATTAGACAAGAAAATGAATTTGTTAAGGTTCATGTTTCATCTATCATGTCAGAGCATCTTTAAGGGTAAAAGCTAAAACCATCCCCATTTTAACAAAAAACTAATTTTAGGCCCCCTAATTCTTTATCACTCCACCCATTTTAACCTTTTCATATTATTTAAATATATATTTTTCTAGTTTTGAAATTTTATATTTTACTGATTGGAGGAGAGAATGAAGAAAAAAACTTTTTTTTAATATTTATTAGGATTTGGGGATGAAATGGATGCTCTAAGAGTATCTCCAATCACCCCCCTAAAATAGTAAAAAAAAACTATTTTAGGGGTTTCATAGAGAAATTTTTTTCTCCAACCCATATAAAACTTCCCCCTAAATTTAGGGGGAAGTTAACCATCCTCTATATTTCATATGATAATAAAATATTCTTAATATTTAATTTTTTAAACAAAAACAAATAAAAAATAAAAACAAAGGAAACCCTCAACTACCTTCCCTCTTATTTAATTAGTCAAATTATATTTAAATTAAATTAAATTAATAGTCAAAAGGAAATTAAATTATATTTAAATAATGATAAAAACTAATTATTAATATTATTTTTTAAATGATAATATAATTGAAACTAATAATAGTATAATTATATTAAGTTAAAATTAATAATAGTATAATTGAAATTAAATTCGTATAGAAAAGTTGAAAATATTGATGAAAAAGTTAAAATAAGGGATGTGGTTGAAGTGACGAAGAAATAGGGGACCCCTAAATTTAGCTTTTGGTTAAAATGAGAGATGATTCATCCATCATTTTGACTTTTACTATTGGAGATGCTATTAAATACAGGGGAAGGAAAATGCCAAGTTAAAATGAGGCAACGACTACTCCACACTACCAAAAGCGCTGTCTCACACCACCGTGTACTTTTTTTCTACTAACCCACACCACAAAAAAAAATTTGTTTATGAAAAAAACAGTAACTTAAAAATAGGGTAACTTTCGACTAATTTAAACCCTCAATTGAGACAAATTCTCAAGTTCATTAGAAGATGAAAATTTAGTACTCTAAGTTATCTAATATACACAACTCGAATCACTTGAAAATATTTTGAAATGAGCAGGTTATGGTCATTTTACTAAAGTCGCGCAAATCTGTCTCGCAATGAAAATGGGATAGTGTCCCTGACTTTCAGACAACTTGTATGTTTAATCAAGATCGATTCTCAACCTAATCAAAACAAAAAAATGTAGTACTTTTAGTTATCTAATAAACGCAACTTGAATCACTTGAAAATGTTTTGAAATGAACAAGTTATGGTCATTTTACTAAAGTCCCGCAAATCTGTCTCGTAACGAAAATGGGATAGTGTCTATGACTTTCAACAAACTTCTATGCTTGATCAAGACTGATTCTCAAGCTCATCAAAACACAATAATTGTAGTATCCTGATTTATCTAATAAACATAACTTGAATCACTTGAAAATGTCTTGAATTGAAAAGTTATGGCCATTTTACTAAAGACACGTAAATCCGTCCAAAAAAATTGCTTAAAATTTCCTGTTCGCCTGGAACAATGCGAGTTTTTTTTTTACTATTCGCTTAGATCAATGCGAGGTTTGTCTCGGGCGAACAATAGTTTTTTTTGTTATTGAAAATGTTTCTGAAATTTTTTATGAAGTTTCCATGAGATTACTTTGTTTTGAAGTGAAGAATGGATTCGAGGGGTTGCAGAATCAATCGAATCAAGATAAGGGAAGATGCGTGAGGAAATATTTGCTTGCTTGTTTGCGAGAGGGAAAATGCGAGAAGGGAAGAAACAATCGAACCAAGATAAGGAGTCGAACTTGATTTTGAATGTGGGGAAAGTGAAGATTTGAATGGGGGAGGAGAGGGGAGGGAAGACTTGCGTTTCAATTTGAATGGAAATGAGAAAAATGAATTTCCTTGTTCATATAGGTGGTATAGAAAAGAGTGGTGGTGTGAGAAATAAAACATGTGGTGTGAGAGAGTTAAATTGTGTGAGAAAATACTTTTAGTGGTGTGGAGTAATCATTGCCTTAAAATGAGGATTTGCACAGGGAATCCCTTTGAGGAATTTTTTGTACCAAGACCCCAAAATTGCTTTTTCGTTAATTTAGGTATCCTTGAAAATGATCTCGGTGGCGTGTGTAACCATGATATGAAACCTTCAATCCTTCCCGATGCACAGAAGCTCATTAGGATGGGCCCACAATATGTAAGATACACTCAGCATAGAGTCATTTTTGTAGTTTAGCAGGGAAAAAAAATAATGATTTAAGGGCATTTGGATGTGGGGGCAAAGTAGTAAAAGAAAGGGTAGAGAAGCAACTCTTCGCTACTTTTTTTTGGCTTAAGCTGTCCGCTACTCAGCTACTACTGTACGGTCTCGTCTGTCTGAGAGAGAGAGAGAGAGAGAGAGAGGGTTTTCGGGCGAATCGGAGCCAAAAGCTAAATCTTTGGAAAACCCTAGTTTCTCAAAAACATGGTAAATTTTCCTTCCACTGATTTCCTCTCTTAATCTTCAATCGAACCTCTCCCTTGACAATTTCTTATCTTTCATGCAATCGCGTCTCCTTCTCTCATTGCGCTGCTTCGTTACGGTTCTGTTTTTGTGACGCAATCGATTTGCTTTTACTTTGATTGTATCGCTGTTCACGGCTCCAAGTCTCGTTTCTGTAGACATAAATTTCGAAGAAAAACTTGAGTTTGTGTTCTGATGATTACAACTTGTTCTTTACTTTGTAGTTTCGATCTTGATGGGTTTTAGAATTTTTTCGGATCGGACTTTTGCTGAAGAATAATTTATGCCCTTTTTCTCTCAAGAAAACTCTTCATTTATTACTTTTGCTGTGGCCGAAGGAAAGTGATGGAAATAAAGTTTCTTTTGCCTCACTTTCTCAGTTTAGTATAAATAGTCATGTTTTAGTCATTAAAATTTATTTATTAGTTGTTAATGGACTGTTTGGTTGGCAGCATAAGTTGGGCCGAGGGCAGCGTGACAAAGTTCAGCAGTTTATTGCAATAACTGGAACGACGTAAGCATTTTATCTGGAATTTGTGTTCTATATTGTTTCTGAAGTATTTTTTCCAGGGATTAAATGGACATATATATTTTACTTAATTTGTGGATACTAGGTGTGTTAATACTTATATAATTTGTAACACTCTGAGATCATGATCTCAATGGGATCTATTTAAAATCTATCAATGAATAAGGTACAACCATTTAGTCCTTTTAGAGTTGAGACAGAAGAAATGAACAACGCAGTGTCAATTAATTTTGAGATAGCAAAGTATCTGACTGATATATTCTGTGAGAATCAAGCAGTGCCATGATACCAGGTTAATTATTTAAGTGGGTCTTGCAGTTTGGCTAGTGGTTGAATAATCATTTCACATGTGGAAACACGTGTTCATTTATTAAATTGGGATGCTGATTCAGCTATGTTAGTAGTAAAGGAAGATTACATTTTTGCAAATGTCAGTCAAAAGTAATTGGATTGATTAAATTTTTATCGGCAGTAGAAGTAACCAGTAGTCTATTGTGTTGCCTTCATTGATCTGAAGGCTTAAGATAATTCTAACTAGTGGAGTGCGACACAAAAGGATTCTAACTAGTGGAGTGCGATACAGAGGCCACTTGATTGATTTTTGGGTTTGGTGGAATGAATTGAGGAACACAGCCTAGCTTGCTTTGGAAGCATTGGTAAAGAGAGTCCTTAATCTCCTGCCGTACATATTCAATATGCCTATCTCAATCACTTGGAAATGGAACAATTTTCAAATTAAGTTTAGGATGATTGTGGTGAAGAAATTATTTTTCATCTGGTTCCCCGCGTGCTCAATAGAAGCACATGCAATGTTTAGAATATATATTGTGGACTGAGAGTTTTGAGGATTAGGTGAAATTGTTCCTTGAGGTCACTACTCACTACTGTTGGATTGAAGTAAAGCTTTCCAGTAGGCTATGCTCAAATGGGAAGGTGTTTTTGGAATCTTGCACTAGGGTTCATGTGAAGGTTTTCATGGTAATAGACTAGTATATACCACAATGCGCTGAAAACTGAGCTAGATCACATCACCTAAAAGGCAACCTAATGCTAAATCAGAAGAATATATTTGAATGGCTAAAAGAAATACAACCCCATACATTCAAATGAATTGGTGAACATTACTGCATGGGCTACAAGTCGATGGGTTCAAACCATTGATCGAATTGGTCGTGAAATGAAAATATCAAATTCAATCAACCCCACTTTCAACAAAATAGCCAAAAAACAATGAGTGAAAATTAATTGATTAGGTTCAACCTATTGATCGAATTGACTGTGAAACCAAATTATTAACCTGAACTAGCCTCACTTTCAACCCAATAGCAAACAAAGGGAAAGAAAACCAAAAATAAAAAAATAAAAATAAAAATGAAAGATAATAGATTTGGGAATCTATCGGGTTTATTGATCGAATCAATTGGGTTCAAACCATCGATCAAATTAATTGGGTTGAACCCATCAATTGAATTGACGGGGTTCAGTTCCGTTTGTTGAATCAATTGAAAGAAAATAAAAATAAAAAATGAAAGATAATAGATTGGGGAATCTATCGGGTTTATTGATCAAATCAATTGGGTTCAAACCATCGATCAAATTAATTGGGTTGAACCAATCAATTGAATTGATGAGGTTCAGTTCTGTTTGTTGAATCAATTGATTGATTGAGTAGATAGATTATTATCAATTTGCCCCTCCATTGAATGACTAAGATGGGCTGTAACTCTGGGCGAAGAAGATAGACCGTTGGAGGAAGAGGAGGGTGGCAGAGGAACAGTTGCAGGTGTCACAAGTCACATGGAGAGTCTCCAATGACGATTTGCTAGATTTCGAAGGATTCAATTTGGGGTTAGGATTTCAGACGAATGGACAATTGGGGGGGGGGGGGGGGGGGGGAGGGTGTCACATAGGGGAATGACAAAGCTTCTTTTGGTTTTAGAACTGACAAGCAATGATGATTTTCTCCGGTGCTTGAATGCTCACCATACAACCTCAAAGTAAAGGGAGTGGTTCTTTTGCATGCAACTTGTATTGGAGAAAAGGAAGCATTTTTTGTTAGCATCCATTTGGGGAAGGAAATTGGAAGATGACAGACACAAGTGTTTTTCAGGTCGATTCTTCTTTAGCAAGTTGTCAAATGAGTATCTTCATTTGAGTTCCTTTACTAACTTTCTGGTTATGTTGAGTGGAAATGTATGCTGTCTAGAGTTTATTTCTCATGCAGACTTTGGTGCAGGATAAAATCCCATTAATCAAGTGTTTGGCCCATATAGGAATGACCATCGACTTGGATTTCTTTGTATGATTAAATGGAGATTTTTTCCCTTGGGTTAGCAAGTTGTGGAGCCACTTTTTGGCTTTTTTGTTGGGATGGCGTGGGTGATACCTGGTTCCATTGAGGTGTTGGAGGTTTCCATCATTTGCAGTCTGATGGGTTTGGGTTATATGGAAGAGAGCAACTCAAGGGTTTTCATTTTTCAACAAGAAGGCAGGGGATGCTAGAGGTGTCATTATGGAAGCATTGATTATTCTATGGTGGTGGGTGTCCTCTTTTCTGCGTTTAAGCGGGATTTCTTTTGACCCATGTATTTAAATAGCAAGTCAATGTTTTAAGGTCTGAAGTTTCATTTTCTTCTTTCTCCTAAATATTAATATTGATTCTTACCAAAAAAAAAAAAACCAAATAAAATAGCTTGCACTAAAGAAGTGCAAATTATGGGACAATTAAGTAATCGAATTGTCATCACATGTTTGCTGATGCACCTAACTAGAAGAAACAAAGAGAAGACCATATTATCATATGAATTGATGTGGCTTTCCAAATTGAAAATATTCTCTATCTAGCAAGATACTCTTAATGCCTGATTATTTTGGAATGTCAGAAATTATGACAGAGTTATCTATGTTCTTATGCTTTCATGAAAGTGGTCTGAGATGATAAAGAGTTCCCATCCATTGAGCTTCATGTTTCTTTGACAATGATACATTTGCTCACAAACTGGGGCATTTACCTTGAGATCCATTGGAGTGAGAATTCTCCTCATGTTTGTTCTTCGAGTATTATGGCTGTGTTTGGTATCGTGTAAATGGAGTAACTTGGCCATTTTTTTAGAAAGTTAAAAGTGAAAACAAATCACACTATTAAAGAAAGTGTGGTGGGTTTATATCTTGAATCTCCATGAATGATTGAATCCATGCAAAATGAAAACAGTGTAAAGGCTCCACTTCCAATCAAACACAGCCTATATTTCTTTCTCTACTTCTTTCATTTCGATAATCTTAACTGTTGTTTCTCTTACTGATCTGAGAAGTTTGAGTTGTAAGTGCAGCATGCACATCGATTTGATCAGTTGTGTGGTCGCATGGTTTATTTATTTGTTTGATGAGTCCTTAAGAAGCTCCATCAACAAGACTGAGTGGATGCTAGCCTGTTTATCAATTGGAAAACCATATTATTAAGACTGAACTGTCAGATATCTGGAGACCATAACTATGATGCAAATAAGTAGCAACATAGTCTGGTTAGCATTCAAATCTGCTCCTTGTTATGAACTTTTCTATTGCTGGAAGTAGCTTCAGTTTCAGCAAGCACTAATTTCATCTTTTTCTATAAGAATCTTCTCATTCTATTGTCTAGATAACTATTTGTTTTATTTATGAAATTTTTTTTTGGGGTATGCAGTGAAAAGGTTGCTCTTCAGGCCCTGAAGTCCAGTGATTGGCATCTTGAAGGCGCCTTTGATATATTCTACAGCCAGCCACAAATTAAAACAGTCACTAATTCTAGATATCTGGAGGAGCTTTACTATAGATATAAAGGCAAGTTTTTTTTTTCTAGCTCCGTTTTTGTAATTACCCTCTATTGCAGTCTGACATTCTGGCTTGTCAACTTTGTTTAGATTTTGACCAAGGTCTGGGCTTTCCTGCTAGTTTACTACACTAGAATCACATTGTAGGAACTTGGAAGTGAACTTCGCCACGTGTTTCTCTTCCTGGTTGCTTCTTTGGCATTTGATGTTTACCCGGCAACTGCTAAGTGCAAACCCCACCTGAAGTTAGAAGAAATTTGATATTTTGTGTGTGCTGTAGTGTGTGAGGTTTAGGATTTAGTTATTCAGGTTGGGTTTATTTTACCAAGAATTTCAACTAACTTGCATATACATGTGTCATTCACACTGGCTAGAAGTATACCCACTGTCATATTGAGTTTGCCCTTTAAATAAATAGGAATAGTTTTGATGGAGTGCAAAGTGGTGCATGTTTTATCATATTGCATTTTCTTAAAGATAGATCTCGGTCTGGGCAGGTATATTTGTGATGGATTTGAACCTGCTTAGCACATGTGTGGTTTAATAAAAGGAGCATTTCAAACGATTTTACATGCCTGTATTAGTAATTTTGTTTTTTAAGATTACATTCTGATAGATTTGTCAATCCATTCAGATCAGTATGCTGATATGATTATGGCTGACGGCATCACTCTCCTTTGCAATGATCTTCAGGTAGCTATTTTCAACAGTTATTTATGCAACATTCTTGACTATTTCTTCAAGTACATGCTATCTGCATTCAGAGAGGACAGTCTTCTGAGAATTTGAATGATCTGTCCTGGATACCATGTGGATTTCAAGCTAACTTGTCTTTTACAAGAAGTATCTGGCTCTTTATACAGATTCCCAGAAAAACAAATTATTTTCGTTTATGAAATATGGCCTAAAAAATTATTCTGTTTGGATGCCGTCTTCATTTACTCTTTTAGTATCTTTTAACAGCAATACGTATCTTATTTTGGCAGGTGGACCCTCAGGACATTGTTATGGTAAGTGTATATTCTGATTTCTGAACCCCTCTGTGAGTGCCTTTTGAAGTCAATGGATTATTCGGGCGTACATAGCATGTGTGATAAATGTAAATGTTTTGAAGGTATTTACTTGTGCATTTTTATGTTAGCTTTTGTTTCTAAATTTTAAGCTTTAATTTTTCATTGCTAACTCGGACTTTGTAATTGGAGTCATCCGCTCTGTAATTACCTGAGAGATTTTATGTCTTCCAATGACCCTCTAAGGTAGGAACTGAAATGCACCATAAGGGAGGTTTTTATGTAATGCCCATATGTTAGCCAGGAGGAGAGTAGAAAGAATAAATGAGTCAGATTTCCTTTTGGTATGAGTTACACAATTAGAATTTAGAAGTAAAGAGTTGGAAAAATAATGGGAGGGTGGTTGAAAAATATGATGTTATTTCGCCTAAAGTAACACTTTGGTTAGTAATTGTTTGTTGCTTTTGCGTTTTGAAGGTCCCCCACACCACCACCAAAAAAAAAAAAAAATCTGAATACACCTAATTTTAGATTCTTTTCCTAGTATAGGCTTCGAACTTTGCATCTCTTCTACATCTACTACATCTACTGTGACTATAGTATTGTCATGGGTTATTTACATTTTGGGTATACATAATTTAAGCGTAATTCACATTGTGTACAAAAGTTTTGCATAGTTATGAATTGGTTGGTCAACGTTGACCAGGGTCAGAAAGTGGCATGAGCCACATTTTGTAAAGACCCAAATATCCTCAACAAGCATACCCAAAGTGCAATTATAGTAAAAACATAGTATCCAAAATGCAAAAAAAAATTTGTAGTGTATTTAAGTCTATAAATGCGGGACGTGCAACGTCGTGGAACAAGTACCTAATATGTAATTATGTAAAACTTTTATACCGAATATGAATTATGCGTAGCCAAAATGTAAATAACTCTATTGTCAACATACGCAATGAGAAAAGTGATATGATCCTAACATCTCTTCTTGATGAAGAGACTACCAACACTCCCAACAGCTGAATTGAATCTCTCAAGCCAAGCAGCACATGGTGGCTGCTTCAACCCATACAAGTCTTTCTTCAAATTGTACTCCAAATCCTTTGACAATGTCCAGTTTAAGTCTCGTCGACATTTTCATAAACACTATACCTCTAAACCATGGTGGAGAAAAACATTTTATACATAAAAAAAAGAGACAACCACATAGTTCTTTTGGATAGTGGTGCAAACATATCCTCATATTTCACCACATACATTGCCCCTTGCTACTAGTTGGGGTTTCTCTTTCATAGTACTATATGTCTGTAAATCATTTGCATACCACAAGTTTCTTAGTGACCATTATTTACAAGGTCCCTCGTCTCATAAGCACATGACTTCCTTACGAGCATCTCAAACACTAGGAGGCATGATATCCCATACAAAAGAGATGAAATATGACTTACCACAAAAAGTCAGATGAACACTCAAATGATTATCTAAAAAAAACAATGTTGCAGCAAGACTACCATACATGAACTTCCCATCATCCATCAAAGTATCTAAAAGGAGACCCAATTAAGCACACACCATTTTGTGAAAAGTCTAAAATATGAATTACCTACATATTTCATGAGATAAAGCCAAGTTTAACACTAATGTTCCACAAAAACAACTAAGTAACAAAAACCGAAGTAGTAGATTCTACCACCTAATAATGGAACACAACATCGTTTAGTAAGTACACACTTCACATCATCCCAAGCACGTTCTTCAAATCAGAAACGGGAAAATGAACAAGTTTATTGTGCCATCACCACTAGGACGTTGAGTGATATGCAATAAAATAAGAAGTTAGAAGAATTCATTGTGAATTAGGAACTTTTATTGAGGACGGGGTCATTTGCTTGTATTCGCCTTGTTTAGGAATACGTTTTGAATCTTCTCTATGTTCTTGAGTTGCATTGTGTGCTAAAGGGGTTCCTTGAATGGTCATGGGGTTGATTGAGGAGGTGGCCTTTCGCGTGTATTTCAATAAGTTTCCTTGGTGTGTCGCTTGCACCCACAGATCATATTATAGCTTTTCTTCTGGTTTGTTTTTTCAATCCTCTGTAAGGATTGTGCCATTTTTGAGTAGCGGGAACAAGCTTCTCAAACATGGTACATCAGGCTCAAATTCAGAACACATTGTCTTTCTCGCAGTATTCTCAACTTGTCAACTTGAATAGAGAAGGACACTTGCTTAAAAGAGGTGGTAGATGGGCGTCCTCCCATTACTTACACCTTAACAAGTGCATACTTGTATTTCTGACCTCTCAAAACCTCATAGATTTGAGTTCCTCAACCATACTTGCATGGAATGCTGCAACATTTATTGTACACAGTGTATGATCCTGGTAATGATGAATCTCTTCCCATTTACCTTGTAAGGTGTGGTAACTGGTAGTTAAGGAATTGTCTCCTTGCTTGAGATTAACAATTTCTTATTGGAGTTCATACAATTTATCAAAGTTATCAGGCGAAGAATATGTCTACAACATTCCATATCACTCATTCCTTACCGGTCGTTCGGTCGATGAATGTCTTCAAAAGGATGTTAACATTGTTTTTTTGCAGTGTTCTAAAAAGCGTTAGGCGATGGGCGAGCAGGTGTCTTGGGCCCAGGGGCCTAGGCGGTCTTAGGTTTTGTATTATAACTTTAATAATTTACAAAAGTTAAGCATAATATTTTATCAGTTACATTCAATTTAATGCCAAGATACATATGCAAAATTTAAAAACATGAAAAATTAACAATCATAAACAAAATTTATTAAAAGTCAAATGACTGAAGTTGGTCATGATACTTTATACAAAGTTGAATTTGTGGACAAATATCCAAACCTACTCTTTTATTTTTCTTCAAATTGCATGAATGACCTCAGTCATGTTTGATAAAATCTACATTACTAAAATTGGTACCGACAGATCCTTTGAGAATTCCATTAAGTAATCATCATTTGCTACATTTATACTGAATAAAAAAATAATTAAATTGTTTATTTCCAAAAAAGATGAAAGAAAAATAAAATAAGAACACAATCCGCCTTATTAAAAAAAACTCGCTTAGACCTCGCCGAGACCGCCTAGACCGCCCAGCCATTAATTTGGGCGTTTCTCTAACACCTAGGCCGATTTTTAGAACACTGCTTTTTTGTCATTAACTGCATTGAGTCATAGTAACACAATTTCTGTTATGTAACCTTCCTATTGTGTTGTTTGAGAGTTTCTTACTCATGGGTTTCGCATTTTAATGAAATATTTGTTTCTATCCAAAAAAAAATTCATAATTCCCTTACTCTCCATGGAAGAGACCCCCGTACTGATTTTGAAGATTCATTGACTGCAATAATCATGACATAACCATAACCTTCCCACGATAATATTCATGTTAACCTTCCCACGGTTAGTGTACAATCCTAGCTGAAAATCACTGCTATTGCCCACACTGCATGCTATTACCCACACTGCACAGTGACATGAACTGCAACACCAGGAGAAAACATGTCACCAAAATCTCGCTAGACAATCCTCTCATAAAAGAAGAAACACAATCACTAAGAAGTTGCATAACCTTCACCAATCAAAGCATCAACACTTGTAGAGTTGCAAATCATGCAAGGAGTGGCCCTAAGGTACATATATAAGGCTTCACTCCAAGCCTTGAGGGGAGCGTACTGCCCCTTTCAGTCCCCAACCATCTCAATACAGAGTTGGATTCGCAAGACACGTGGATGTAATTCGAATAACTTTCATCTAATACTTCATTTTATTGGAATTTTCACACAACTCTTCACATGCACTAGGGTTTCACAACCTTGCCTTCACATGCTTTCTGGGCAACACAAACCCACTTCATTACCATGTTAAACCTTAAAAAACTCTAAACTAAGTGATTGATGTAAATCAACGAGGAGGTGAGAAGGAAGAAAATAAGAATGGAGAGAGTCAAAACAATGTGCTTTCCATGTTTCTCCACTGCAAGCGTATTTAAATTTTGTTTGGATGCAAGAGCGTTGTTTGCAACTTTAACCTTAGAGGGGCTTTGAAATGGAGAAGTTGATTAGCACTTTGATTAGTTAGCAGATGTTATGCTTTAAGATAGTGATGACAAGGAAGTGGACCAAGGGAGGGGTTTATATGGGTTCTTCTTACTAGGATGAGGAGAGAGGGGGGGGGGGGGGGGGGGGGGGGGTGGGGTGGATATCAGGGGAGTTTGAACATGATGAAGAGTGTGTCCTATGGATTGGATCCATGGAGGACTTCTTTGGAAATTCGTTGGAGAGATGCAAAAAGGATTTTCAAGAATTGGTCAAATTTTGGGAGAAATGAATACAAGGATTTTGAATAAAAACCCTGCAGTACAGAAACTTGTCACAGAGAATAAATTAACTCTATGATATGGGTTATACTTGCGTTAAAGGATTTGCCATACTCTACTTGTATGCATGGAGTGGACAGTCTGGACTAACTTAATAAAGACATTCTCTTGTATTTTGGGATAGCACAGTGAGTCTCACTCACACTGTTTCCTCTTTTTTTTTTTTTTTTCAATGTTAATAAAATTTACCCTGTCTTATTTATCACAAATAAAAAAGGAAAAAAAGTTAAGGTGTTGGAGTCCTTGGTTTCATTTGTCCGTTGTTTCATTTATCCTTGTTTTAAAGGGTTCCTTTTAGTAGTGGATATGGCAAGCATCACGTGCAAGTCCTAATAACCATTCAAGGTTAACCTTCTATCAATATATTTGGCTTTTGAGACACAAAAGAGAAGGTAAGTTTTGTGCGGTTTCCTTATATCTATTGTGAGTAAGTTATAGTTTCATTATCTTCAGTAAAACTCAATGGTGGCCCGTAGCTGGTATTGTACTTATCTGCATGTGATTTGTCTTCTCTAGTGTGATTGTGCCATTTCTTGACTTCGTAAATCTAGTCCATGACGATTACATGTTCCCACCATACTGCCACGACACCACATGAGTGTAAATTGCATGTATGAGGAATCCAACTCCAAAGTATCTAAATTTCTTTGGTTCCTGTAATTGTCAAACTTGTGTTTGGTTTTCTGTGGTTCTTGCAATTGGGAGACTTGTCTAATATGATCTGAAGCCATTTTCACCACCTGTACCTTATATTTGCAGTTGTATGCTATATTAGCAGTTCTAAGTTCGCTAAGTTCATATGAACAAATTGTAGTATCTTTATTACTAACCAAAAACTTCGATTGATCTATCAAAAATGAGGTTTGCCTAATCTGCATGTTGATTTCCTCCAATCACAGTTGGTTGTATCCTGGCATATGAAAGCTGCCACAATGTGTGAATTTTCCAAGCATGAATTCTTAGGTGGACTACAAGCACTGGGGTAATCATGTAACAGATACTGCTCACTTTTGTTCTTATCTCCAGAGATTTAGATTCCTTTGTTTATGAAATCTATCGTGATGGATTAAGTTCTTTGAAAAGTTACAAATTGTCCTTGCAGGGTGGATTCTCTTGAGAAGTTCCGTGAAAGGATACAATACATGCGCTCTGAACTAAAAGATGAACGTAAGTTTATATTTCCAAGGTGCCCATAACATTCTATATTAGGCCAAAAAAATGTTTTATATCTTGTTCAAATGGTTGCTAATTTCTTTAACTTATAGAAAGCAAGAAATTGCGTTAACCAAAAATTTTGTTACAGTTTTGAGGTAGTGACCAAAAATGGCCAATGTTGATTGATGTTTTGTGCCTCGTTTGCTTTTCAGAGAAGTTTCGTGAGATTTACAACTTTGCCTTTGGCTGGGCTAAAGAAAAGGTACGACCGCATTATTTTGATTAGTGTTTGTTTGTCCATCTTGGCACTGGGAGTTTTCAGTCATTGTTTTCGGATAAGTAGTGTATTTGAAATGGTTTTATGAGTAACATTGTTTGGAGCAAATAAAAAGGAAAAAGTTGGGCCTTCGGCTCTTTTAACCAAGAGTTAAATCTGGTTTGCTACAGCCACCTTTGTTTTCACACCTTTTTTGTATTTTTGTCTTCAGCATTTATTGATAGTGAGATAGAAACATAAGAAAGCAAAAACGACAGGAGGAGATAACAAAGAGGGTTTATTGTCTATGTACATGCTACTTTAAGTAAAAAACTAACTTTTTTATTTGACCCCCTTTGGAGCTAGCATAAATGATGCATGAATGCCAAATGGTTAGGGGCAATTCCATCATGAATTTTCTAAAGTCAGTTTTCCATTCTAAAAAATCCCCTTGTTTCTTTCTGTTGCAACAATGCAACAAATAGCATGTTTACATGATGTTAATGTCTATTAATCTCCGCCTAAGGCCTGAAATTTGTATTGAGGAGTGAGAGAGAGAGATTTCCATTAATGGAGTCTCCGGCATTATTATGAGCCTGATTATCCGAATTGCTATAAAAGACACCACAAATAATAAATAATTTCTTTCTCATTTCTGCTTCCAAATATACTCATTCTTGAATTCTAATTGTGAAACACGTCTGCCAAACCACGAATCTCCTCAGTCTCATCATCCTTTAGGTCCCTCTTTCAAGGGAAAGATCCCAAGAACACCACCGTCTATCCTTCAACATGCTTGATGAACTCTGTAGAGTCATCTCTAAGGCTCATCGACCATTCGATAAGCTGATTTTTGCTCTTTAGTCTTTACCAAGGTCCTAGAGTGAGTGACTGAGTGAGATCTCCGTCCAGGCCATTGTACTTGAACTCTACCAACTACCATTATATTTGTATTTCCTTTGTAAACTAGTATTCTCAGTTCCCTTTCCACTAACCTCTTCAATTTTACGTACGACTTTTGGCCTCTCATTTTGATGCTCAATGAATTCATTAGCAATGATATCATATTAAGAATCAAAAGTAGGTGTCTTTTTATTGGGCTCAGATCTGCCTCTGGTACTGGATTGAGATAGAGAAGGCGGAGCCTACTCTTTTTTGGTGAAGAGAATTCAACTGATACAATGGCCACTGGAGATGAATGCTGGGATTGAGAAATGGGCTCACTATGACCCACATGAGTTTATAGTTCTGATATGTCTGGTGTAGTCACTGAAGTATAGCACTAGATCACCTTTTCTTGCTGCAAATAGTCAATCTGTGAACAAGGTAAACCCAATCAGAACCACAAGAGGGCTAGTGAACCTATCAAAGAACGTCAGCCGAACTCTACGCCATCTATAGATGGACCTTTAACAAGAGTGAGGGCTTCGATAATAGTGCTTTTTATTCTTATTTAGAACTCTATTTTTCTATTCCATTCACAAGATCCGGTAAATGGCACAAGGGAACATGGAACAAGAATGATGAAAAGTCCCATGAAAATCCAAACAAGATCTAGAGTAATCCATGAGATTCAAGCTAAAGCCGCTACTAAGGATTAAGCGATCTCAATTCTCATTTATTGCCTTGTAGCCTGTTGCCCATGCACGTTCCTTGTTCATGCCTTTGCCATTAGGACTCCAAAGTTATTTTCCAAAGGGGAAAAAAAACTGCACTTCACTGTTTTAGGAGGGTATTTCCTCTAGAACAATCTTGAAGTAAAAGCTCTACTTCCTTCAAAGATGTAAAGCCGTCTGTCAACCTCGAATATAGAGAATACACCAGAAAAGAACCTTCCTTCGACCACCCATCTTCCGCTTCCTCTAATGAGATCTCTTTAAGAACTTACAGTTTCCTCAATCTCCTAGTCGTTTGGGGTCCTCTGGATGTGAGCGTCTCTCATATCATTGTCTCATTTCCATTTCACTGAAGTTACTAGTCCTCACCAAACAAACAAATTCTAATTGGAGCTGGAAAAGTGATCCTTCAACCCTTTGCTAGCTATAAGGAGAGACCCTGCCAAAGGAGCATACGGTTGTGTAGACCCACAATATGAACCTGTGTGGGGTTTTATTCCAAAAGTCCTCTATGCTAGAAAGCAAACCGGTTTTATTAGAAGTTACATGGTGTGCTTTCTATAATTCTATTCCATGTGAAATTAATCATCATGGCTCGGATTGACTCCAGCAGTGTCTTTATGAAATCGAATGTTTGTGTGTTTTATTAGAGGAAAAAATAGATGATTTCATTAGAATATGGTATATTAGTGGTCTTCCACTTAGGTTGATATTTCCATGACTTGTTGGTATAAGAAACTTCCATAACTGGTAGTGGCTGATTGAGTTGATCAAAAGTCATTATTACTGGATGTACACTCCAATCATTTTGGCATTTTCGTTACGAGTTCTAGGTAGTTAGCTGCTTCCGTAAATTACAGAATCTGAGTTTAGTTGATTCATTGCAGGGCCAGAAATCTTTAGCTCTGGATACGGCTATAGGAATGTGGCAATTACTGTTTGCTGAAAAGGAGTGGCCCTTGGTTGATCACTGGTGCCAGTTTTTACAGGTAATACTAACCATACCATTTGAAAAAATTATGTGTCCTGCCTCTTATACTTGCAGTTATATTTTTTCTTTGCCACTTTTACTGCTAATAAGATGGAAGCTAGTTATCGTAGTGATATTTGAAAAGATTTTATCGAGTTTAAAGGTTTTCTTGACTTGAAATTGGTAGAAGTTGTCTGCCAAAAAGTTTTGAGGGTTAGGTATTCAGCCTCTTAAAAATGTGAATGAAACCCTTTTTGGAAGTGGCTTTGGTGTGATGTATGGGAGATACTCTATGGGGAAGAGTGATCCAATCTAAGTATGGCTGAGAGGGGAAAGGTTACCTCCCAAGACATCCTACTAGGCCTTATTGTGTCTTTAGAGTGTTATGAGGATAAGGTTATGGTGTTAGATTATATATTTCCTTGGGTAGTGAGGTGAGATTGAGATTAGACCATGTCCCTGAGATTTGATAAAAGAAATGTGGGTTGGTGGGGTTTCTTTGAGTAGTTTTTTTGCTTAGAGGCTCTTTTGAGCTTGCATATATCCTCAAGGTTTGGTTTGGTTGTTTGGGGAGGTGGGAAGGAAGGGGCGGGGTGGAACTTTCATTTTCGTATTGGAGGATGTGGGTCACATGGCTAATCTGTTGAATCTTATTGCTCAAGTCTTTGAGGGTTGAAGAGGATACTTGGATTGTGATTGCAATGTCTTTTCTTCTTTGGCATAACCTTGTGTTCGATGACTTCAAAGTCTTTGGTATGAAATAGCTTTACCTACCTGGGATACATTGATAATGTGCAAGGGGTATGCAACTGCAGATTGTGATTCGTGACTGAGGGTGGAGCCTGAAGATTTTCTGTTTTAGAGCTGGTTCATGAATTTATTTAGGAAACAAAGGGAAAAAACAAAGCCATGCTATTGAACCACAATTACATTATCCAATTAATGATAGTCTTGGGAACCGACTCCTTTGAAATTGAATTGCCCGGAGCACATGTACCAAAGAAAGCCAAAACTTCAATCAAGACATGGTCTCAAGGTGCGAAAGCATCATTTTAGGTCGATTCACTCATGCAAAGTATCCAATGGAACTTGGAACACACTATGCCCTCCATAAACCTCAAAGAAAGTGGCTCCAAATGAACCATCAAAGTCTTAATGGAAAGGCAGATGATCCTAACTCCTCGCATCCGGTCAACATGACAGAATCCAACCCACCTTCCAAGCCCCTAGAACTCAAACCATGTTGGGTTGCAATACATTGCCAAACAAACTCCCTCACAGAGAAGGAAACCTTGGAAGGGAAACTTGTTGGGCATGGATCGCAATGGAGGCATTTCACTACCAAGTGACTGTAAATGGAAGAAACTGAAAAGGAACCACTTTGAGAAAGTTAATTTCCATGCATCCTCATTACCATTAGGAAACATCAAGGTAAGACTCTCCATCAAGTTACCTGCCGCATGAAGGGTCTTTTATAAAATGGAGATTTCAACCCTGCGTCCTACATATAATCTGGAACTAAGCTATGAAAATCTGAAATAGGATCTGAATCTAATCCTTAATAGCGCCATCGAGCCACACCATTTTTCATGCCGAAACATAATTTTGTTTACTTTGCTGAGAACATGCTCAATTTCCACCTGAAAGCCCATTGCCCAAAAGGCACATCGTTCATCTTCTTGAAGGTCCTTGCTCAGAAACCACCTGTCTCGTTAGGACTTGGGAATAGGCACCAAGTCCCACCTAACTTCTTGTCACCCTCCTCTACACCTCCCTACAATTCCGAAGCAATTCCAAACACTTTGCTATCTGCTTGGAAACAGTTGGAAAGACATCTAAATGAAGCAGGCTTGCATCCCAAAGCATCAACCACTGGATCCTCCAAATATTTTCTATTGCATTCAACTCCAAAGGAAACTGAAGCGCCGCAAGAGATCCCACCACATATCCCTTAATGGAAGCCACTTGATTGACAAAATTTCCTTATTTGATATTGATCAAGATACTCTTGGAGAACTTGATTTCAAACTCTAAAGATCTACAAGGTACGCTTAAGATTGACAACATGATTTGACAGATTGTCAAGAAAAAAAGTTTAGAAGATTGTTTTGTCTGCCTATGGAGATGGTGATGGTAGGAGTCCCCTCCAATTTTGAAAACACCCAATCTCGAGCCTTGGGAACAACCTACTCAAAGCATCCAATCCGCCTCTGGTGACATGGGCCCCATTGTGGCCTTGTCTAATTCCCCGACGATTCCAAAAGATCCAACCGGAGTTTCACATTTCAACCTCTGTAGAGTGTTGTGGGTCATGCTCTTCTCTTGTGTTGAAATCAGGAAATGTTTTTGTCTTTGAAATCAGGAAATGATGTTTTTTCAAGAGGGAAGTCTAAGGGTGTTATGAAGGTTTTCTCTTATGCAATTGTTGGATTAGTTTGGAAGAGAAAATGACCAAAGCTTCAATGGTTGTAAATGTAATGTGCTTCTTAGAAGGATTGTGGTGGATGTCAGTGCTTGCGCATGTAATTAGGCTATTTTTTTTTTTTTCGAAGGGTTGGTTTTGAAAATCTTTGTAGATTGGGTAAAATTTGTTGATGAGCTCAAATCTTTCTTATTTTTTTGCAGTTAGCTATCACTGTTACTTTTTTTAGTTCTTTATTTTAAACAACAGATGATACATTAAAACTAGACTAGAAGCTATGAGCAAAGTACAAGGAGAGCGAGGAGCTCACAGATAAGAAACAATAACACAAACAGCAGCAAAAACTAGCTATTGTAATCTCATAATTGTAAACTAAAAATAAAATATCAAGGTATATCTCCTTCAGAAGTAACCACATACTTCTCCATTGCCACACTGAAGTTCTGATGCTATGCTGCCGATATCTTTGCTTCTTGCCCTAAAATATCCTCTCGTTTCTCTATTGAGATAATGGCCACAGTACTGTCAATAGGAACCTCTTCCATATCCATTTGTCAATACTCATTCACTGATTTAGAGACATACTCATCAGCTCGAACTACCTATAGTTGTTGATTGCAAATTTTTTCTCTTTCTAACAGCAAGTTCATTATATTATTTGTCCTTTGATATTTTTTTAGCTGTTGGTAAGGTTTTTTCTCTCTAAATGTAGGCTCGGCATAATAAAGCAATCTCAAGGGATACTTGGTCCCAGCTCTTGGAATTTGCCCGGGTAAGAAGTCAAATTTATGCTGATTTTTTAAAGCCTACGATCATGCTCACAATTGTGTTTTGTACCAGAGTGTATGCATGTAATTTAAGTATACAAGTTCATAGTTCTACTGATTTAAATGACTTGATTTGTATATGTACATATGCAATTTATGCATTATCTATGTACAGGTTTCGTAGATAGGTAATCACACTTCAGATACAAATACTTAAAAGTTGTTTGTTTGTTGGATCCATGCTTTCATATACTAATATTATGAGCAACTAGATTTGCACATACTTAGGTATTACAAATTCATAATTCTAATGATTATGGTGATTGTTCAATGAAAAGTAGGACGCTGATGCTAATTATATGGACATTTGTGTTTCTCTCATCAACATAAACTTTGCTAGTGCCAGATCTTCACTCTTTTTTCATTACATCACAAATTCTTTTCTTGAATCGTGTTCCAGTTATTAGGATTGAATTTGTACAAGTTGCAAAACTTGATATTTTTCACATAAAAAATTGATTATTCAAATGTTTTGAAGATACAATTGTCTCATTAGTCACGTCTCTCGCTAAGGACCTTGCACATGATCAATATCGTGTACTAGCAAAAATAATTGTAACGGGAGAGTTTCATTGAATTTGATGATTGTCATGTATTTTCTATGCAGACAGTGGATCCAAGTTTATCAAACTACGATGACCAGGGTGCATGGCCTTACCTGATTGACGAATTCGTTGAATATTTGGCGGAGAATGGCATTGTCCAAAGGACTGGCTGAAAATGGGGTGCTAAAACAGGTTGCCCAAGTATTGGAACTTTGGTGTATAGTGCTTACTTTCTCTTTCTACATTGTGATTTGAGTCGATTAATCTTTTCCAAACTATCTTTTGCAAGATCAGAAACAATGAATTACCTTGAATTGTAGACAAATCTGATGATGATAGAGAATATTTTTCTCCTAGTTTGAATAAAACAACACGATAAGCTTCATAATTCTCAAATTTGTAGAATCTTTTGGTTATTATTGTCACCCTAGATATTTAAGAGTTGCATCTTCAGTAACCACACCAAAGATTACTCGATTTTCTTCTGCTTGTTTTTTTTAACATTAATTGGAGATAGCCATTGTGTGTTTTCTTCTTACTTATGGTCCCAGCATAAAGCTTTTATGTGAAAATAACTCTACAGCCACAAGCTATTCTAAATCTGTTCTAGAGTCCCATCTTCCATTGGGTGAAAAATCTCTTGGACTGTTCTTTGAATGAGAGCACCTGAGCGAACTGCTTCCAGTGCACTATTGATCATGTAATTGTCAGCTAAGATATCCTCAACTCAGCACTGTGGTTTGAAATGTGCACAAGCCATTGTTGTCCCTAAAACACTCTTGACTAGTCCGATCTCACTGCTATAGTTTGAGGTTACTTGCACGCAAATAGTTTTGAGGTTGCTTGCATGCAAACAAATCTGATGAAGCCACTGGTTAAAGTTATCATACAAAAAAGATCAGATCTGAGGGTGCAGTGGCTGCCAACAACAGAAGCATGGTAATTGCTAGCAAAGTAGCAGAGCTTGTTGATAGTGAATTAGTGATCAACCAAGTCTCCAGAATCAGTTTTCTGGCAGAAGCACCTCTGTGGCGGCAATGAATGTATTTCTTGATAGCTTTGCATATGGCATAACATCAATCCAAAAATATAGCAAGGTTGCAAAATTTGAGATAAAAAAAATCGCTGATCACAACATATGAAAAATTAAGCATAACATCGCATATACATGATGTTTAAACACATTGCAGCCCTTTATATCCCCATTCAATTCTAGTGCTTTATATTCTAGTGTTGAACACATTCTACATCGCCATTCAATTCTAGTGTCAGTAACGAAAATGCTAGGAAACCATGTTTTTGCAACCATGGTGACGTGATCCTGAAAGAATGATAAAATTTCCTTAGTGATTATGTGTATCTCGAGGTTGTAAAAATCTCTTCTAATGATGCCACATCATCCTGGTTACAGACCTGATTGCAAAATCGGATTCCCTAGAGTCACTTCATAAGTAAATAAAAAGCAAAATCTGTGTCAGAATCCCATCTAATCCAACAGATAATTTATTTGAATCACAAACAAATGTATACATGCCTCATATATCATCAAAACTACCTTCATTTGCTCCCAATCTAAAAAGAGCCAACAGTTTTAAATGATTCATGTACATGCTTCAGCATTGCCTCGTCGCGCTTCCAGTCCACTGAAGGTGCATTAACAAAATGGGCATAAAGCTTGTTGTTAGCACAAGTCACTGATATCAAGCTATGTGCAGTCACTCCATCAATCTCATAAACATAATAAACCTGCCCCTTCTCATCCTTCCTCTCTTCAGACTTAACACCATCAGCAGTAGAGATTAGATCTTGTAGTTCTACATCTGATAATGCTAAGTTGTCTAGTACAGTCCCCATGGGAGCTAGTTGTCTGAATCCCGAAAGAAATGTTAAGTACTCCTTTTCTGTTTTCTTCTTTGGGTTATAGAATTCACTATCTGTTCCATTGGTTCCCTTTTCGACTTTGGATACTAGACGTTCTTTCCAGCCTTCTGGGACGTCATAGATGTACTCTGCAGAGTCTTTTTTGTTTGAGTTTCCACCGTAGCCACCATAATTGGCGGCGCTGGCAGCTGTACCATAGTAGATATTGTATGATGGGTCTGCTAGTGATGGTGGTGTGGTTGATAGGATCAAGACTGCAGTGGTGGCGGCGATGGTGGTGGTCATGGAGATTGAGGTGGAGAGTTTGTTATTGTCATTGTTGATAGTGGTGGTGATTGGATGGTGGTGTTTTGGAGGGGATTTGGGGGGAGGGACATGTGTGGAGGTTGAGGAAAAGAGAGCTGAGGGGGAGAAAATGGTGGCCATGAGAGAAGTGGAAGATGTGGTTCTTTGTTGTTTATGATTGTACATGAAGGGTTGCCTTATCTACTTAGATTTCATGGACAGATGGGAGTAAGGGGTTCTCTTGTCAATTGACCACCATCATCTCAACCCCACCAGCTCAAATTGTACCTGTTTTGGGTGGACTCTAAACAACAACAGATGGAGCAATTTTAATTTTGCTTCTCAAAACCAAAATTTGAATTTGATGGATATTGAATAGAAATTAATTGACCTTTATCTGTTACTGGAAATAAAAAGCAAAAGGCTTTAACTTGTTAAAAGACAACGCTATCCTCGTAAACGCGCCAAGTTCCTATAACAGCATTCACTTGCCTTTACTTGGAAGACAACGTGGGAGACCACATTTTCACTGGGGCCATGGAGGAAACAAGTTCCATAAATTAACTGTAAAAGAATGCGCGACAACTAGAATGTTTAGAAGGGATTCAAGCCCTCTTAAGCTTCAAACTTGCTGCAAACTCTCGTTTCCTTTTGGAATTGGTTTTTGACAGAATGTTTTAAGGAAACATGAGAGTAGGTTCAGACACACTAATCTCATCCCAAAAAATACTGAATGTACTTATGATATCAGTATCTCTCTTCGCCTATTTGTTTTCTTCCTCTTCCTCTCCCTCTCCCTAACACTTTTTCTTCCTCCTTGTTTTCCTTTTCCCTCTTCTGTTTTCTAGATTCAGAATGCCTGCAAGCCAGTCTATCACACAAATGGCTATAAACATTTGGGTATGTGAGAAGCTGCTGAAAATTGGCAACATAGTGGGATAAAAGAAACATCGGAGACAGAAGAAGGGAAGCAAGTAGCAGCTGTGTATTAAGAACTGCACTACTGATCTCTACTGGGCTAATTTAGAAATTATAACATTGTTAATCTGCCACCACAATGATACAGATCCTCCTATGTTGTTCATAGAAGTTCAGGTGCAACAAGGAAACCCGTGTCTAAAATATATCCAATCTCAACATCAATAACAGAATTGCGAAAAACATTTCAATGTTAGAAATTATCAAATATACTGCCCAAAATTTCCAAATATTCAAGGATTCTATTCAGGAGAAACACACTATCCATATTAATTCAATACAATCTGTAGCTATATATAAATAGGGCATGGAGCTCAAATAGTTGTCAGCTTAAATTGGCCTACTCAACATATAAATACTCTTTTTGGAGCCCTGCCAATGGAAGTTTCGTCAGTGTCAAAGCTCCCCTCTTCCACAAAACGAAGTCACCCATGGACCATCAATGGAGATGTATATCGACTAATCATTTGTATATAAGTGCATCACGGCCAGCTCCAACGCCAATGTAATGGATAGGTGTAGCAACAAGTTCTTCTATCCTTTCCACGTATCGCCGAGCAGCTTGTGGAAGGTCAGTGTAGCTTCTGATAGAAGAAATGTCACTCTGCCATCCTGGTAAAACTTCGTATTCGACCTGGACAAACATGAGGATCAGCATGACTGTTGGATACCTAACAAACAAATAAATGAAAAAGTAGGGATGGGTAGTTGATCTGAATTCCTCACCTTTGCTTGCTCAAGAACAAGGAGGTCTCCGGGAAATGAATCTAAGATTGTGCCATCCGTATTTCTGTAGGCGACTCCCAATCGAATTTCTGGAAGATCTGACAGAATGTCAAGCTTCGTAAGGTTGAGAGAAGAGAAACCATTAATCTGACAGCTATATTTTAGTGCAACTATGTCAAGCCAGCCACAACGTCGAGGCCGACCAGTAGTGGTGCCGAACTCCTTCCCTGGAACCCTAAGGAAATTGGCACCTTCACCTTCAATTTCCGTAGGGAAAGGACCAGAACCAACTCTTGTAGTATAAGCTTTTACCTGCATAAGGAGATTTTAATTTCAGAAAGGACTCTAAAAATATGTTAATCTCAGATGGAGAATCCAAGGACGAGTACACTTACAACTCCAATTAGATCACCTAAGACTCTCGGAGCGATCCCGAGGCCAGTGCAGATCCCACCAGCTGATGGGCTAGAAGAAGTCACAAAAGGGTATGTTCCAAAATCAATGTCCAACATGGTCGCTTGACCACCTTCAACCAATATTTTCTTCTTCTGTGTAATGTAATCATTCACAACATGTACTGTATCAGCAATGAAAGGCTCCAACCGCTCGGCGAACCTCTTATAGTTTTCAACTTCCTCGTCAAGGATCTTACTGTCATATTTGAAACCTTTGAATCGTGAAGCAGCATCTGACAGTAAAAGGTCAAGCTTATCACGGAAAGTATCCATGTGCCTCAGGTCACCCACTCTAATGCCATTCCGGATAACCTTGCTTGAGTAACAAGGTCCTATTCCTCTCTTTGTTGTACCAATTAAGGATCCAGCAAGCTCAGCTTCTCTAAGCCCATCTACAGTTTGATGGAAATCAAATAATAAGTGAGCACGATCAGATACCAAGATCCTTCCCTTACAAGATACACCATTAGCCTCAAGACCATCTATTTCTTTAAACAACCCGGGCAGATGCACGACCACTCCATTACCAATGAGACAAAGGGTGTCCTCATTGAGGATACCCGAGGGGACAAGATGAAGAGCAAACTTCTTGCCCTCATCGTTGTAGATGGTATGCCCAGCATTTGCTCCACCCTGGCATCAAGAAACAGAAAGGATTAGTTCTATACTTCAAGATGACAAGAATGAGCTAAAAAAAAATAACAAACTTAAACATTGTCTATATAAATAAATTGGGGAAAATAAATCAAATGAACCTGGTGTGATCACCAAAAATCCAGGTGAACTAAAGTACCAAATGTCCCAACCAATGAGAGCTTCAACTAGGGCCTAGGGGTTTTGCATACTCTTTTAGTTCTCCATCAATTAAATATATGATGGGTTATTCAGTTGCCATTTCTTTTCTTCAATGGCAAATCAGATTGGTTGATTATTTTATTTTTTTTACAGATAAAAACTTTTAATGACAAATTTCAAACAAAAGGTAAGATTTTATGATAACAGATTACTTATCATGTTTACAAATCCAATTCACGTATAAGATTATTAATCTAAGGCTTATAGGTTATAGCAAAGATAACATGGTTGTGAAAATTCAGTTGGAACAAGAGTGGCCAAGAGATGTGGTCTCCCAGTTCAAAATATCAAGACGTTCATAAAGTGATAAAAATAATCAACTTCCGAATGTTTGACATCAGGACATCCTACAAAGAGAGAGTTCAAAAGAATATCACTCCACCCACTTCCAAATGCTTTTAAAAAAAACCCTTCAATCTTCTCCACGAGTACCTCCTTCCTTCCTTTCCTCTCTGTTTTGTTTTTTTCAACTCTTAAGATCTTTGCTGAGATACGCATTAAGATCGTAATGAATTTTCTGGAGATGGTATGCATTTTGCACGCGAGGATAATTTGGTCACTTAATATATTTGTAAAGGATCTGTCAAGGATTCCATCCAATGAAAAAATGTAGAGGCGTCCCAAGGACAGTCAAAAGATGATAAACCTTGGCATCCAAGCACAAGTGGCAGGGTTGGCTTCAATGATAGAACACGTCACACATATATATGCCAAACCAATCCTTTGGGTAACAGCCAAAGTTTTTGTTAGTCTTTCCTTCTTCCTAGATAAAGGAAGCCCACAATTACCAAAAAAAAAAAAAGTTACAATCTGACAAAAAGAGAAGAAAAAAACTACACCCATAACAAGGAGAATGGCAGGTGGTGGGTTCAAAAGAAAGGTGGTGGCGGTGTTGCTTGGTAAAGGTAAGCTTTGCAATGGTTTGTAAGGACTTTCAGATAAAAAAGATGGGTGACAAAGTCTTATTTTTTTTAATTTATTTTTTTTAATTTAATTAATTAATTTATTTTTAATTATTATTATTATTTTTTTATAAAAAGTGAATACCAAACACAAAAATAGAATATTATGGTTATGGGCATCGTAAGTACATGAATCCCAATCGTGTGATCGGCATGTGAACTAACATCAACACTTAACCGAGGGGCATGGGCATATTCGAGTTTGGTTTGGTCAAGACAAGTCAATGGGGTTGACTCTCTAATTTTAGGTGCTAGACTTAAATTAGTCCTAAATTCTAGGCAACAAAACAAACGGACCCCAAAAACGTTATGAAATTGGGGGTGTATGCGTTTGAGTTTTCATTCAGTTGAAATTTTTAATCTCAAAATACATTGTTAGGTGGATCTTTGCAAGAGAATCAAATTTTATGAACTCAAAACTAAGTCAAAAGAAGGGTATCCATTTAGCCAAGGTTAACGGTAGAACTTTGAAGTTCATAAACCCCTCTTATTTGGTCATTTGTTTTTACACAACGGTTTACAAAGAAATGTTGTTAGGTAATCAATCACAGGTTGCAACACTGTAAAATAGCACACTGATTCAACCTACAAAAATTGTCATGAAGCATCTTTGAAGACAACATGAGCATATATTATGGTGTAACTAATGAAACCTATGGTTGCATGATATAGCTCAACAATTTGAGCACCCTTTTAGGTTATTTTAAATAGTTTACATATCAGGTTATAATAAATTTGTAAAAAAAGATCAGATAAAATTTGTTAATCTAATTGTTTAAAATAACTGTAAAATATTATTCTATTTTTATTTTATGACAACGGGTAGAACACTCGGCGAAGTCTTAAATTTTGTGTTGGCTGCCTCCACATCTTAATTAACATTCTAGGTTTAATTTTTTATTTTATTTTTTATACTTTTTTTTTTTATTTTCTAATTTTAACTTTGACAGGGTATTGCTGGGTTGTGACAGGTTGACTGGTATCAAAGTTACAAAACTTTGCCAACTTTTCTTTAAGATGCATTGATTTAGATTCACTTCTTAGTTACAATACATTATTATTTGAAATCAAGTATATGTGATCTTAATGAGATTGATGTGGTGCACAGCGATTTAATGAAGGCAACAACTGCTTCTGTTTAAGGGTTGTCATATAACTTGGTTTGTCAAAGCCAAAATCTAGGGATTTTTCAATTGGACTCGTGAAACGTTGGGGAAAGTTTAACTGGCAAAAATAGTTACCACTAGAAGGTAAACATCTTTGAAACCTGGCTAGAAACTAAATGGTACACTATGTAGTCTCGGGTGAGGCCTAGGTGCCGAGACGACCCTCCTCGCCTCGTCTAGCGCCTAGAAAGACATAGATGCTATTTACCTTACATACAGGACTGTGATCTTGATTCTTTTAGAACTTGTGCACAACGAAATTCCCCAACGAGAAATTGTTTTCTTAACCAACATAGCACCATGGCAGCAAAAGCATATTGCAAACCATAACCAATATAATGATGAGTTACATATTAAAAAGAAAAACCTTAATTGGACACTGTAAAACAAGACGCTAATTGAAATCACAATTTCGGCATTCAAAAATACAAGCAAAGAAATAATTAATGCAGAATAAACGAAATCCAGGGAAATAATACCTGACATCGGGCAACAACATCAAAGTGCCCAGCCAAAATATCAACTAGTTTCCCCTTTCCTTCATCACCCCACTGGCAGCCCAATACACCGGAAACCTGACTCAATGAGTCAACACGGTCCAATGTGTCTCGCTGCTCAGTAACAGATGAAAGTGATGGAGAAGTTACGGCCTTGACCGAGCACTGACAAGTTTTATTGGCGGGGAAGCTGTGAGAAACAGGCCTCCTACTTGGATATTTTCTGAAACTAAAGCTCCCTTGAGAAGTTGCAATCATGCTTGAATCGAGTCTCAGTGCAGAGAATTGCATGGCTGTTTTTTAGTTTGTAAGTTGCAACCTCGAGCAGCTGTTTGAACACATCAAATAAAGGATCAATGGCTCCCTTATTCAGTAGTGGCAATCCATAACCAAGCTATTGTTTATGATATTTGCTGGGGGAAAAAAAGTATTATCGTATTCTGTTCCAATGCTATCTTACTTGACATTGGTTATTTTACAATTTATAGTGTATTGAATATCAGGAGCAGTACAACAATTCAATTCGAAATTATACAAAATCCTACCTAAAAGTCGACAATAGCAGATTTCTGCAAAAGAAATAAGATGCTCAAAACTGATGTACACTGACATGAACACCGGAAATTTCAGGACCCATCATATGACCCTCAGTTCCCAGCCAAACAAAAACCATAAATCGATGCAAGGCATTATATTGCACCTCCACAAACTACCCGACATATAATCAACCTTCTAGCATCATCCACTAATTGTTGTTATACAACATTGAGCTCATATTCACCAAAATTAACATACATGAAATCAAGCAACATCTTGGAAATCGTTTCAAACCAACATTTAAACACAAGAAAGCTACGCCAGATGCAATTACAAAGTAGCATAAACGAGTAAGTGAAGAAAAAAAAATGCCCAAATTTATCAAGTTAAAATTTCCAATATTTTAATCTCAGACAGCTCCTAAATTAAAAAAAAAAAATTAACAATTCCCTTTGGATAAATGCATAAATAGAGAAACAACTAAAAACTTCCCCTTGTATAAAATTGATGAGGAACCCCTGGTCAGAAAATCATAGATAAACTTCACTTCTATCTCATCTCACAATCTAGTCCAGGGTTTAGGGTTTTGCAGAAATCGAGGTTTGTGTTGTGTCCAGATTATGGTTGAAGTAGTGGAGAGAAAATAACAAGGAAATGAAGAAGCTTAACAGAGATTGAAATGAGAGAGAGAAGATGATACCTTGTTAATGGAGAGCGGGAGAGAGAGCACAGAGTTCCTCAGTCGCTCGCCCGATGAGCTTTAAAAAGAGAGAAAGAAAGGTGCTGTTGTTGTTGTTTGGTATCAGATTCAGAAGGAAAGCTCACACCATTCAATTCGAACCAAATTCTACTAAACTCTTATAACTTTGCAGTTGCAACTTGCCAGCCACTTTCCAAAAACCTAATAAGATTAGGAACCAGGCTGAGCTGGCTTAATTTTGTGGAAAATGATGGATTCCCCCACCCAACACCCCCAAAACACCGTAATACCCCCGCCAAATTGTTCAAATATGAGTGAATCCTCCACTTTTTTTTTTTTAATCGTTGTAGGTCACGCCGACTGTTATAAAACACACCCCTATGCACACGCGCCATCTAATTTTTCGTATTTTCTGAACTACCATACCACGTGACTCGCACGCGTTGTGCAAATTAGTGTAACCCTCCAGATTTGCTAGCTAGTGAATTTCCAGACCATGACAAAGTGTCTCCATCCCACTCCACCTTCATCTTCTCCAATCAACAAAACAACAACCATCACTCCTCTTTCCTGCTTCATAGTCGCCCACCTCCCTATTTCCTTTTAATTATGTTTTTTATCCCTTAACCCCTCCCACTCCAGATGCCGTCAGTTGGGTTCGACCCTGTGACCTAGTGATACCATCCGCCACTGCTCAACCACCGAGCCATCACACCTTTGGCCACCACCCTATTTCCATAATCGTCGATATCATCGTTGCCTAAATTTTGGTTTGATTGTAAATCAAATTGATCCAATTAGGGTTGGTTTTAGTAACCTAGTCTCAGTCTACGATCAACCATCGACCCAAATTCAGGCCAAATCCATCTTTCTCAGCCCAGGATTATCCATTGTTAACCCCCATTTCTCTGATGAGGTGGTTCAATTTGTTGGGTGATTTGTTGCAGGTGGTGTGGGTGGAAGTGGAGGGGGAGGAAGAAGAGGGAGTGAGAGAGATTAATTGGGGAGTGTGTGATTTGTTGCAGGTGGTGTGGGTGGAAGTGGAGGAGGATGAAGAAGATGGAGTGAGAAAGATTTGTTGTAGGTGGTATGGGTGGAAGTGGAGGAGGAGGAGGGCGGAAGTGGTGGAGGAGGAAGAAGATAGTGATAGAGTAATTGGGGATTTAAAAAAAAATAGATTTTGATTATTATTGAGATTAGGGGTGGGCATCCCATTCCGCGATCCCAAACCCGCCTCGATCCCGTCATGTCCCGTTCTGATTTTTGGGTCCTTTTGGGATTGATCAAACTCATCCCGATCCCGTCCTGTCCCGATCTAGAGTGGGATGGGATCGGGATGGAGATTTTCAATCCCGCCTATCCCGTCCAGTCCCGAATTTATTTATTTTAATATTTATTATTATTAATTTTAATCAAAATACTCTTCTAAATTAAAGTTTAGGATGTGTTGAAATTAAATCAATGTAAGATGAAATTCTATATGAAATCTAAATGAATTGAATCATTAATTTTAAATGAAATTTAATGTTTATTTGCCTTCCAAAAAAAAGTTTAATATTTATTTAATATCTATTATTATTTATGATGTAAGTTATATGTATATAAATTTGACATTATTGGTGTATGAGTAATGTGAGATAAAACTCTTTTGTTATTTTTTATTGGAGGACTATTTAGTATGTGTTCATCTCGTCCCATCCCGTCTCGATCCCGTTTGAGATGGGTCGAGGTCGGGATGAGGTTTATCCTGTCCCGATCCCGAATGAACGGGATGGATCCACGTCGTCCCATCCCGTCCCGTGCCCACCCCTAATCGAGATACATGTTGATGAAACAAAGGGTTCAGATTTGATTCATCTTAAGGCCATGTGGACTTCAACATGTGCAAGTCACGTGGTATGGATAGTTCAGGAAATACGAAAAATTGGATGGCGCATGTACATAGGGCATGTGTTTTATAACAGTTAGGACGACATGACCTGTGCTAACAAAAAGGTGGGCGGGTCCACTAATATTTGAACAATTTGTCGTCGGACCCTAATTGGGCTATTGTGGCGGCGGTCATACTAAATAACCCATTTTTAAGAAGGGGGGGGGGGGGGGGGGGGTGATTGTTTGCACCAAGTGGTGGACCACTTAAGACCGCGTTTGTTTATCAGCACTTTCAAGTCTTTAATAGATTAGAAGTGGCTAAATTGAATCTACTGAAGTGTGCCTAAATTCCTATGATTTCTTCTTCTAGTGATTTCGATACAAAACATGGATGCAAAAGATAATATTTTGCAAAGAAAATGGTTTGCTTCTTTAGCCCATTTCCAACTTGATGATTCTAAGGCCCTGCTTGGTTCAACGTAATGGAAAATGATTTGATTTGAAAATGTTTTTCCAACATAAATACATTTTCATATCCATTTTCAATATGCTTGGTGGTGAATGAAAAACGTTGTGTAATTTTTCTTGTTAATGTTGCTTGCTCTATGCAAAATAGAGCTTGAAAATTTTTTGATATCTTATTCATCTATATTTCTGTAATAAGATCATATGAAATGCACATTACCATAAATTAACGTGTGAGGCCTTGCTTGGTTCACTTCAAATCCGCTAAATGCAATTAACTTGCCAAAATTTCTATTTGCGGATGCTTGGCGAGTTCCATGGATTTTTTATTTTGTAAAAAAAACTGAGTTGCAAAACTTGCTATATATGCATAGATTTTTTACTTTTGTTGAAAATACATCTTTCATTCATCACTGAGCATATCGAAAATGAATATGAAAAATTGTTTGATTTGGAAAAATATTTATAAAACAAATTCGTTTACATCTAAAGTGGATTTACAGTAAACCAAGCACTGCTCGAGTAAATGTGGGTAGGGAAATAAATGCTTAAGCAAATTGATTTCAGAGCGTCTTGAGTTGTGAAATCATTTTACTAAAATCCTTGCATATATGATAATTTTTGCAAATCAATTTTCCATAAAAAAAAAAACTTCATGTGACCTGTCAAGCACCCACAAACAAAAATTTCAATAAATCAATTACATTTATAACGCATTTCCAGTGAACCAAGCATGGCCTAAACGAGAACAACACATGAAGAAGATATGTAACAAAAATCCACACAATAGGTTCTAGAAGATAATAATGTTTCTCACTCGTAAAAGGCAGCGACTATTTGGCATTACAACTTATACTCACCCACACCACCCATCTAATTTTTTCTTTCCCACACCATGCACTTTCTGTCCCACACCACCTACAAAAGGAAAAACCTAAATCTTTCTCCCCTCCTAAATTCAAAACAATCGAAAACTCCTTCTCCCCTCCCAACTTCCCCTCTTCTCACCACCACTCTTCTTCTTCCAACATCTTTTTATTCTCTACATCTTTTTCTTCTTCTCTACATCTTCTTCTCTCATTTCTCTTATTCTCTTCCCTCCCCATCCGGGGGCACCCCCAAAACACCCCTCGCATATCCTCTCCATTATCTAAAATAGAAATTGAAGAAGATATGAAGCCTTTATAGGATGTCGATCTCGATTATGCTATCCGTAGGTACCTTTGCGAGGGTCAATTTTTTTTGCCCTCGCAGCGGCTCGTGCCAGTGGGGAACCCATCCTCGTATGTCGTGAAGGCAAAAAAAAAGAGTGCAAGGGGAAGGAGAAAAATGAGAGGGAGGAGGCGACGACCTGTGCGAGAAGAAGATAGGGTGGGAGAAGAAGAGAGGGGAACTAAAAGAGAGTGTGGGAGAAAAGATAGTGGGAGAACTGGGAGATGGGAAGGAGGAGGAGGAGTAGATGGATGGGGGAAGAGGAAAAGAAGATGGAGAAGGGGCGACAATAGTTGTCACTCCATTTGTTCTATTTCTCGTTGTCGCCGGTCGTTTTTCATCGTCCCTCGCAATCAATCGCCCCTTCCTTGCTACTCCTTTCCAGGTTGTTGTTGTTCTTGTTATTGAAAAGAGAGAATAAGAAGATGAATAATGGTTTTTATGGGTGGTGTGGCTTAGGGTAAGTTGTGGTGTGGAATAGTCTTTGCCTTCGTAAAAAGGCAAGCAGAGTGGTGTGTTTGATTTTTGGATTTCTACGGAAAATGAAACTTATCTTAAAAAAAAGGTATTTTGTTAAGGGTCTGTTTGGTTGCATGGAAAATAAACATGGAAATTGAAATCGTTTATGTGAATTCGATTCCGAGGCCTCCCCTCAGACTTGGATTCTCATAAGTAGTGGAAAAACAATCTTATTAAGAATCGATTTTCCTTTAGTAAATAGACAACCAAGCAGCAAAAATGGATTCCATTTTCCAAGGAAAATGGCTAACCAAACATACCCTAATTGACTTTTTGTTGGGAGAAAAAACAAATGCACATGACCTATTTTGTAGCTTTTAGGCTCCCCTTTGAAAAACTTTTCCATAGTTAATTTTTCAATTCCTACAGCTTACTCCTCATCGATTAAAACTCACAAAGAGATTCAAGGTATGAACATTCAAAGCCTCGTTGAACATTTTTCACTCTTCTCCTCAACAATTTCTCCACACAACCAAAACATCTCTTTAATCGAAAACCCAAATCTAACGAAACCAACTCATTTCCAAATTTCCAGTAGTATCGAGTCAAATTAGATCCTAGATCCCATTGTTAACTGATCCAAATTATTTTCAACTACATGCCTTTTCATTTGACAAAACCTCTCCTAGATTATCTATTTCACTTCTACCCAGTGTCTTTGGTTTTCCAATATAAAGATGGAGAAACCTGATCTCAAATTTATTATTATTTAGTGCTTTCAAGGTTTTAAAAAAGTTATGTCTCATGGAAAATTTTTCACAATACAAATAGCTATAATTTGTTGCTTCATGAGTTGTTTTCAATTATTTGATATGGGGTCTTAGCAAACTCCTTCATGTGATCTTCGATCGGGTTTTTGTAAAGAGAAACAAATTCAAAATTGTCATGAAGTTGTTTAATTTTGGTCTTCAAAATGCTTTTGGCGTGTGGTTAAAAGGAACAATAGTTGTTTGATATTAAGCATCAATAAGTTGACTTGTTTTAGGTAAAAGGAAACTCATCTGTTTGTGCTCTTCATCTTTTCATAACCCATCATCTTATTTTCAATCAATAGCAATAAAAGCTACAAATTAGTAAATTCAACAACACCAACTATTTTGTAGTCACAACCTCCTACAACAAATTGGTAGGGAGTTTATTTATTTATTTATTAATTAATTAATTAATTAATTAATTAATTTATGTCAACAGAAAGGGTTGTGGTAAACTTCCTGCATTAGAAACTATAATTGTAGGTAGACCGCATTCTAAAACATGTCATTCGTTCCAAATTCTAGCTTGTGGTCATTCGTTTTAAATGGTACCGCTTATACACACTTGAAAACATAATCAACAACAAGGATGAACTGGACCAACAACGTGTTCGCCATCGCCAAGGATTTGTAAACCCTCCACAAAGGTTTAGATGACTCCCCAGGCTTAGTAGAACTTTGTTATTTTTTTATTTTCTGTTATCTTGATGATGCATTGTATGGTTTAACATTAGATTGATTTGTGAGCAAATGCATATCATTTTCAACGTGCATGTCATGCATCCATGGTAGTCAAACTAATTCTATGTTTTTGTTTAACCATGCTTTGAATCGTTTTAGTTAAACATGTGATTAGTTGATCCTAAAAAAACAATTAATTCTAGGATTTCACATATTGCTAAAATCAGTCTATACATTGATATAATATTTGGTTTATCACGATAACATCTCCGAGACAATAAGTGATTATCATATCTAATATTGCTAAAAAAAAATGGGAAAAAAATTGACATTAATATAATTTATGAACTTGGTGGATGACTCGAAAGCCTTAGCACCTCTATATTTGATTTTCAAACTCACTTTTAATTGATTTAATTGATTTTTCGTTAGTTTAGAAATTGAAATCACTGTAACCCTCTCTTTAAATTAGTTTAAAAAGACTCTGAAATTTGTTTGCAACCTCAATCCTTGCGGATTTAACCAATATTTGCTCTATCTACTAGTGAGATATTCATGCACTTGCGGCACTTAAAATTAGGTTTAATTAAACCTATTCATTTAGGTTGGTTAAATATACATTAAATTTTTGGCGTCGTTATCGCGGAATTTAGAAACCCATTGATGTGGTGAATGCGACATTGGTCTAGTTCATCCTTCTTGTTGAATTGTCTTTCAATTGTATGCAGTCAAGAGAGTAGTTGCAAGCGATCCGTCCAAAAAAAAGCATGAAAACCAACTAGTTAAGAATAACACGTCCAGAAGGATATGTTCCTTCCAAAATCAGAGTTTTCTATATTCTTGTAGCTTCCCAATTCAACCCCCTAAAAAACAAATTTCCACCAACCTAAAGTTTGCCACGTGGACCAAATTTCCCTTTTTCAAATTGGCATCACCAACCCACTCGCAATCGACTATATCGCCTTTTAAAAACTACCAACAAGTGCAACTATTGATGTCTATGAAATATAAGTTTGTAGGTAATGAACAATTAAACAATTTGGGTTCTACCGACTAAAGAAAATGGAAGGTTGAAATTGTTTACGAAAACAAAAAAGGAAGAAGATGGTGACATGAATAGTGGTGATGATGGGCTAATGATGTGTGGTGGTAAAGGAAGAAATAGAGGATTGAATCAAGAGAGGGAGCATGGCGTCAATGGTGATGACAACAGACTGATTCAGTGAGATGGGAGTGTTGTGAAATGGTGTCGAAGATTGACTAATTTAGCACTGAGATAAGTTGAATAAGAGAAGAAAAAGGTTGCGAGATGGTGCATGGTGGAGGGATGTTGGTGTGTGAGAAGAATAGTGACGATGCACTATACCATAAATGGCAATTTGTAACACACTAGCTGTGTTACTAAAAAAATTTGTAACACCACAAAAATCTTACAAATCATGGTATTACAAATATTAGTAACACCTCGATGTGTAACAACCTTCAAATTTCATAACAGTTGTCCAAAGTTACTAATGACACTGTAGTATGTTACAATGTTTAAATATTAGCAACATCTCGACATGTTACAAATGTTTTATTATTATTATTATTATTAATTTTTTTTAAATAAAAAGGTGTCCGTCATGCCCCATTTTGCGAGGAAACAAAAATCCATATATCCACGTAGGATAATGATTATTCGCTTCCCCGAAACCCGAGACGTGAAAATTTAACAACAGAAACATTAAATAAAATTAACATAGATAAGAATTGTAACCAGGTAACTCTTTGAAGATGATTGTTCCATAAAAATAAACCTCAAAAAATGCCGCCAAAAACTCTATAACCTGAGAAAGGCTAAATGGCTACGTTCCAATAAGAATGTACCCAAGAAGCATAAACTTACTTGGGTCAGCGAGGTAGCTGGTATAAGTAATCTTCATCTCTTATAAATAAAATAAGTTAGACGTTTTTAACATGAAAAATTTACAAACAATTAAATAACACATCACAGACTGGTAGTTCCTTCATGAGGCAAACTTGTCATACTAATAAGTTTCTCATGCTTAAAATATATATTTATCTTACCAACACTTACAAATTTAAGGTCGAACATGGTAAGTCTAACAAAAAAATTGTTAGTAGACTTATCATTCTGCACAGAACGTTTAGAAATAAATGAATAAAATTCCTAATATATCGGTCCTCATAAATACAATTTATTTTCAAATAAATACCGATCATACTCATAATCACCATTATTTAAATGTCAACAAAATACATTTTACCTTAAGGAAGACATGTAGTTCTCATTCTAAGGTCGAATGAGCGATTAGTTTCTTCCATTAAGGCAATCGTGCACATACACGAAAATCTCGTTTCTTTTCCACAATCGCACTACCCTCCTTGTGCCAAACACACCTCACCCAAGTGTGCCTCCCTTGCCTTCGAAACCACTCGGAGCGTACATGTTTCAAGTGGGGTGCTACATCGAGGAACATGTCATCTCACCCGAAGTTCGATCCATGGCAAGCATTTTCTAAATACTACACGTACTACCGAACTCACATGGAACAGTGCACTTATATGCAAGCAAGTCTGCATACCCAAAATTATATCACACGTATACAAGCAAGTCTGTATACATAACACATTTTTCATTTTTCTTTCAGAGTTGTGGAAAAGAGCATTAAAATCAGATAGTTCTCAAGACTCTTTTCCGCTGACACTTTATCAACCATAAACACATTGACCACAATATTCACCCTTTCTTTTGGGGTTGCAAATAACATTTTCATAAGTAAATTTTCTATAACACCACATGGATTCACACTTATTTAGTATAAGGATTAGCATGTCAATTTGCATAACCTTAAAATTCAAGTTTACAGTATGATCACATACTAAACACGCATTTCAAGTTATAACACAAAAAATGCAAATAAGAATTTTACAAAATAATACTAATACCCAAGTCATCCTGAAAATTTCTTTTTAAAATGATATTTACAAATATCTGATGGAGATTTTATTAACCTAAATTAATAAGCTAACAAACCCTACTTGTAATACTGCAAGTGCACGACTGTCCAAATAGTAGATGGTGGCAAATACAGGTCAATCCCACGAGGATTGACGAGACAGTCGAATTCTGAGACTTATTTAAACTAATTTAGAGTTGGGGGTTGCAGCAGATGAAAATTACTAAGTTAAGAGAACTAAATTGACAACTAAAATTAAACTAGTAAGATGATATGAGAGTGGACCGAGACATCGAATCCACCACAGGTTCTTCGAGATTTGTGTAATCCAAATTATTGTTTTCAAGAATCAACACGACTGACCTAAAGATTAATCTAAGTTCGCAATTGATTTCAGCAAAGGCATAAACCCCTAGCATTGCATGTCTTTCTACGGCACACACAATCACATGTTTATTTTAACTAATTCTAAACCCCTAGTATTGCATGTCTTCTTACGACACACACAATCACAGATTCAGATTAATTGATTAAAGAAGGCTTTGAATATCAATAAAGGGAACTTATAACTATCGATTAGTCTAGATAATTATTCCTGATATAATCGGTGAAAGCAAATTATTGAAATTCAAAATCAACTGTGTTAAACATTCAAGCATATAGAAAACAATAAATTTAGATACGACAAACTCTAGAAAACCCTGTGGTTTCATCTTCGCCTCGGCGCGGGGTCTAGAAGATCATGGTGGATGACGTCAGAGCACTGGTGTAGGTGGAATCCATCTCAACACAAACACTCATCCCGAGAAATAGCTGCAAATGCACTGTGGTGGTACAGAGCATAAATCAGGGGTGCGAACAGCCTAATTTGGAAGAGTGACTGGTGGTACAGAGTAAAATCCAGAGGTGTAAATAACAAAATTGATTCGAAAATCAGTTTTCTCCCGCCGTTTTCTTCCTCGCTGAGCTCCTCGCGAGCTTTTCCTTCCCTGTTGCTTCTTCCTCCATCCGTTTTACCTGCAGGAATAGAGAGGGAAACAAAAAGATTGAGATGCGAGATGGGAAAGAGGGATGAAAGAAGAAGGAAACAGGAAGAGTGCACGGAGAGGAGCAGGGAGGTGCTCTGCTCTGTTGTTGCTCCTGTTATTCTATTTCAGTGCGAGAGAGATGGTGGTGATGCGTGGTCTGGTTATGATGGAGCAGAAAATGAGAAGTGGAGGAGGAATAGACCGTGGAAGAGAGAGGAACAGGGGACGGTGTGAGAAGGAGTAGAGGAACAGGGGCGGTGCTCCCTGGTGCGAGGTGGTGTGGTGGTCTGTCTGGCTCTGTCGCGATGTGGAACAGGGTGGTTAGGCGGGTAGGCACTAACTTACGGTAGTCAATACAAACTCGCCATCCAGTGGTCAGGCGGGTAGGCACTAACTCATTCTTATCATTTGTGACTACAGTTACCCCCGATTTCTTGGGAACAACCTGAACTGGACTGACCCAAGAGCTATCTGAAATGGGGTAAATAATACCAACATCCAACAATTTGAGCATTTCGGCTCGGACAACCTCCTTAAGATTAGGATTAAGTCTACGTTGCATTTCACGTGAAGTTTTGGCATTATCTTCCATATAAATACGATGCATGCAAACAGTTGGACTTATTCCTTTAATGTCCGCTATAGTCCACCCCAGTGATGCCTTATGTTCTTTCAAAACATTTAGCAACTTACTTTCCTGTTCAACAGTCAATGTCGATGAAATAATAACAGGTAAAGTATCATCAGAACCTAAAAACTTATACTTGAGGGTGTCAGGTAATGGTTTAAGGTCAAGCTTGGGTGGCTTCTCAACCGAAGGGACAAGTTTTGACTCACTAAGTGGAAGGGGTTCAACTTTAGACTTCCATGAAGAACCAGGAACCATACTAGGGGATGCATCAAGCAAAACATTCATTTTCCTAATGGAATTATTAATATCGAAGTCTAAACCAGAATGAGTCAAACAAGCCGTTAAGGGATCATCTAAGGCGGACTGCGGAAAGGAATTTTCCACCAAACTCTCAATCATGTCAACCTCATGGATATCTTTGGACTCAGGAGGTTGTTGACTAACATTAAAAACGTTAAGTTTGACAGTCATGTTGCCAAATGACAATTTCATAATTCTATTCCTGCAGTTAATAATGGCATTGGATGTGGCAAAAAATGGTCGACCCAAAATGACTGGAATGTGACTAGAGGGATTGTGAACAAGTTGTGTATCAAGAACTATAAAGTCCACAGGGTAATAAAAATTGTCAACCTTGATAATCACATCCTCTATAACACCACGGGGGACTTTGATATACCTATCTGCCAATTCCAGTGTTACTCTAGTCGGTTTTAACCCACCGAGACCTAATTGCTCATAAATAGAATATGGCAATAAATTAACACTCGACCATAAATCCAATAATGCTTTATCTATCATATGGTCACCGATAATACAAGAAATAGTTGGGCAACCAGGATCCCTATACTTAGGCGGGGTTCTGTGTTGAATAATTGAGCTCACTTGCTCGGTGAGGAAGGCTTTTTTGCACATGTAGCTTCCGCTTCTGTGTGCAAAGATCCTTAAAAAATTTGGCGTAGCTAGGAACTTGCTTGATAGCATCGAGTAATGGGATATTTATGTGGACTTGTTTAAAAATTTCCATTACGTCGTTTACATTTGTTCCTTTCTTTGCCGGAGCTAATCGTGATGGAAACGTGGCTCTAGGCAAGTAAGATGCCTGAGTGAGGTCAGAGTCAACATGAACATCTGTAGAAGGTGAGGCTTTATCAACCTCCTTGTCAGATGGAGATGCAACCTGCTTTGACTTAGATGTGGATGCACCGACACTCAAATCGGGCACTTGTACTCGATTGTCAACCTGTTTTCCACTCCTAAGGGTAGTAATAGATTTGACATCTTCATTGCAGGACTTAGATGTACTACCAACTGCGAATTGACCCTTTGGGTTTGGAACAGGTTGACTAGGAAATCTCCCTGGCTCTCTCTCAGAAGAAGACTGAGTAATCTTACTCACAGCTATCTCAAGTCTATTGAGAGCTTGAGATTGGTGTTGAGTCGTGGCTTTCAACTCAGATATGTCCTTAGAATTCTGCTCAATTATACTTTTTGAGCGCTGCAAAACCGATTAACCGTTTCCTCTAAACTTGATGTGTTGGATGGAAAAACTTGGTTATGGTGGGACCTAACAGAGCTAGGGGCTTGAGGAGCCTGGGAGACAACAACAGGTCCCCCTTGGTGTGGGCCATGGGCCCAGGAGAGACTTGGATGTTTGGCGAATCCTGAATTATAATAGTTAGGTTGCGGATTACTGCCAGGTCGCCGCATCGCATTAAAAGCGTTGACTTGCTCAGCATAGTATGCATGACAATCGTTTTGCAAGTCACAATTAGCTATTGAATGACCAGGACTCGAACATGAAGCACAGACTTCAGATGAAGCGTTTGCGGGAAGTGCAGGTTGAGTCAAATTCAAAAGTGCATCTATCTTTTGAGTCATGGTCATAACAACCGTCTCTAACTTTGAGGCAGAAGGGGGGTGAACAAATGTATCTCTAACTTCATATATACCGCCCTTACGCCTATCAGACTCCTTTCTCGAATAATCCCATTGCTGAGAATTTTCGGAAAGAGTTTCAAAGAATTCCCCTATCTCATTGACACTCATTTTCATTAATGACCCACCCACTAGTAGCATCAATCATATGACGGTTTTGAGGGGTTAAATTGTCTTGGAAGTATGAAACTAGCCGCCACTTCTCGAATCCGTGATGGGGACACCTGACAATGAGCTCACTGAGCCTTTCCCAACATTCATAAAAATGTTTACCCTCTTTTTGTTGAAAATTAGATAAATCTCGTCGAAGAACATTCATTTTATGAATGGGAAAGTACTTTGTCAAGAACTTTCTTAACAACGCATCCCATGATGTGATGGATCCTATCTCTAATGCATTTAACCACGATTTCGCCTTATCTTTCAGAGAAAAGGGAAATAACCTAAGACGGATCGAATCATCAGAAAAGTTTTGGTACTTCAGGGTAGCGCAGATGTCAAGAAATTCTTTGACATGAAGATAAGAGTCCTCTTTCTCAAAACCAATAAAAGTGGGCAAGAGATGAATAATAGATGGTTTGAGTTTGAAACTGTTTGCATTTGTCTCAGGTAAGACAATGCAAGACGGAACACTACTAGGAAGAGAGGCGAAGTAATCCTTAAAAGCCTTCCCCTCAGCCATCTCAGTGGACAAGGATGATGAACCTAAATAGGTAATGGGGACTTCAAAGAATTCTTCGAATTCTTGTCGGACAAGTCTACTTTTAGAATCATGCACCCAAATATGCATAAACTACTGGATAAGGAAGGTTCAAAGTCAACACTCCTAAATAGACTTCAATTTAAAATTTATTTTTTATGCAAGCCTAACTGCTATATGAAGATGACCTAACTCTAAATTTTTTTTTTTTAAAAACAACGAGACCCTAAATGACACCTAAATGATGCATAAACAAAATGAGTGGCAAACGACTCTAGAGCTTTTCTTTACTAATGCAGGGATGAAATTCAATTCAATTTACCTAACTGTGGGAGAGGCACGGTAATTTCCTATCAATCCGCCACTACAAAGTTGCTTGTACCTCTTTTTCCACTCTCTAGCTCAAAGTGAAATGCCAGTTCAAGAACTGTTCCCAGATGGGATATGTTCATTCACTCGACCACTTTAAGCTATCAAACGTCCAAAGAGGGTTCCTATGAGCGTCACACCAGTCCTAGATAATTATCTTGCTACAAATTTTAAATAGTGAAGGCCTAAGTTCCTACCCCTAAAATAGATGGTGATTAACCTATCCGCGGGAGAGGGCACATAAGTTTCAACTCAATTCTGTCACTATTCAAATTTGCATGCAATACTACCTAGAACAAGCTAAACACAAGTGATCACACAGAAACCGCGTGCAGATGCGGTGGGTAGAAGTTACCTTCGGCGTGAACCTCTTTCGGGTTACTTGCGACGCCGGGTATAAGTCGATTTCTGAGAGTTTCCTTGCGAATCGCAATATTTCACTTCGTTCCCACTTGAGCTCATATGCGTGTGACCGCCTGCAAGATAAATGTAAAATTAATTCAAACTCAAGCAAATAAAACAAATAAGAAAGTGACTCGTAACACTGTTCCTAAAAAGAAAATTAAGCCTAATTTATAAACTAGCAAAAAAACAACCCTAGATTTCGATTGTACCTTCATAATCCCCGGCAACAATGCCAAAAACTTGATGGAGGTTTTATTAACCTAAATTAATAAGCTAATAAACCCTACTTGTAATATTGCAAGTGCACGACTATCCAACTAGTAGACAGTGGCAAATACGGGTCGATCCCACAAGGATTGACGAGACAGTCGAATTCTGAGACTTATTTAAACTAATTTAGAGTTGGGGGTTGCAGCAGATGAAAATTACTAAGTTAAGAGAACTAAATTGACAACTAAAATTAAACTAGTAAGATGATATGAGAGTGGATCGAGACATCGAATCCACCACAGGTTCTTCGAGATTTGTGTAATCCAAATTATTGTTTTCAAGAATCAACACGACTAACCTAAAGATTAATCTAAGTTTGCAATTGATTTCATCAAAGGCATAAACCCCTAGCATTGCATGTCTTTCTACGACACACACAATCACAAGTTTATTTTAACTAATTCTAAACCCCTATCATTGCATGTCTTCTTACGACACACAATCACAGATTCAGATTAATTGATTAAAGCAAGCTTTGAATATCAATAAAGGGAGCTTCTAACTACCGATTAGTCTAGATAATTATTCCTGATATAATCGGTGAAAGCAAATTATTGAAATTCAGAAATCAATTGTGTTAAACATTCAAGCATATAGAAAACAATAAATTTAGATACAACAATCTCTAGGAAACCCTGTGGTTTCATCTTCGCCTCGGCGCGGGGTCTAGAAGATCATGGTGGATGACGTCACAACACTGGTATAGGTGGAATCCATCTCAGCACGAACATTCATCCCGAGAAATAGCTGCAAATGCACTGTGGTGGTACAGAGCAGAAATCAAGGGTGCGAACAGCTTGATTTGGAAGAATGACTGGTGGTACAGAGCAAAACCCAGAGGTGTAAATAATGAAACTGATTCGAAAATCAGTTTTCTCCCGCCGTTTTCTCTTGCCCTTTCTTCCTCGCGAGCTTCTCTTTTCCTGTTGCTTCTTCCTCCGTCCGGTATACCTACAGGAATAGAGAGGGAAACAAAGAGATTGAGATGCGAGATGGGAGAGGGACGAGAGAAGAAGGAAACAGGAAAAGTGCACGGAGAGGAGCAGGGAGGTGCTCTGCTATATTGTTGCTCCCTTTCTTCTATTTCAGTGCGAGAGAGATGGTGGTGATGCGTGGTCTGGTTATGATGAAGGAGCAGAAAGTGAGAAGTGGAGGAGGAAGAGACCGTGGAAGAGAGAGGAATAGGGGACAGTGTGAAAAGGAGTAGAGGAACAGGGGCGGTGCTCCCTGTTGCGAGGTGGTGCGGTGGTCAGCTTAACTCTGTCGCGAGGTTGAACAGGGTGGTTGTGTTGCGGTGCTTGTGACGGTGGTAGTGAGAGAGGGAAACAGTGAGAAAGAGAGACGGAAACATGAAGGATTCGAGAAGTGGTTGTTTTTTACGGTAGTTGCGACGGGGACGTGGAGTGTGATGGTGGCGATGGCGGTTGGTTAGTGGCGAGAGACGAAGGTTTCTATGTCTCTGCCAAGGAGGAGAGGAGAGGGGAGGAATAAATGTGGAAGAGGAGAGGCGTGGTGGCTGGAAAAAGAGAGAAGGAGCCAAGACCAGAAAGCAAAAGAGAGATCCAGATTCTAAATAGGTTTTCTCTGTTCTCCTATGTTGGGTTTGGGCTTTAGGTTAACTTTCGGACTTGGGCTTAGGTAATAGGTGAATTTGGCTTATTTGGATAACGTTTAGATATGTGACTTGCTACTCTTTACCACCACTAGAATTAACCAATTGATCATTTCTCAAATTGTCTCCTTAATGCGATTTCATCGTTTTCGCTCAAATTCCTACAAAGACATGAAAACGAAATAATTAGAATAAAATATAATAATTGAAACTCTAACATATATAAATTAAAGGATATATTATGTAATAATTACGTGAATATCAATATCCAAAAATACCTAATTTCTAATAGAGAGAAAATTGAGAAACTCAATTAACCTCCTCACCTGGTTATAATAGCTTTAAACAGAGACACACAATAATAAGTAACAATGCATGATGGTTACACAAAGAGACATGATTTATTCTAACATACCAAAACCCCATCAAAATAAAATTATCCATTTCAACCGACCATGATTTCTGAAACTCTACTTCATCCCAAATATAATTTTCAAGCTTATTTGGTATAAAAAAAATCCATATCACATTCAAAATTTTTTTTTCAAACAAAAATATATGAAAAGAGAATGGAGGAAAATCACTAATTTATACCAAAACCTTTATATACATGGATTTCTAAAATTCAATTAGTGGCATTTTCTTTGCCTCGAGGGAGATCTAACCGTTGGATGAACTCCAAACCATTGGTATGTTTTTCATACGTGTGTTATGAATCTACGGATTTAATTCGACATTATTCTGACCTCTAGAAAATCTAGATCCACTGAAAATACTAAGACTGCGCAAAGCTATCTTTATTACGAGATTTAAATAAAAACCTAGTTGTAGGTTTTCTCTTTTAACTCAACCAATTCCTACGAAAATACAATAAAAATTTGATATTTTGGATTTATATTTGTATTAAATCCTAACCTTAATCAATTGATTAATCTAAAAAAAGTAAAAGAGAACGAAGAAGAGTGTTATGCATTCTTTTTCTTCTTTCACCTATTCCTCCAATTCTTTATGTAAGTTCCTCCCATTATTTTGTGAGTGTAAAAAAAATAAATTGAGGCTAGGTTTTTCCAACTCTTTTATAAAGCTCTAATTAGGGTTTTCTAATTTTATTTTTTTGCTAAATGTACACACACTTTCTATTCATTTAACCACTAAAAATAAAACAAGTATTACAGATTATAAAATTATAATACATTACAAATTTATAAGTAAATATTATTTATATTTGTGTAATTAGGCGGGTATTATAAGATACACACCTTAAAAGAATTTCGTCCCAAGATTCGAAAGGTAAGAAAACAATGTGAATTTAAAAAAAATACAAATTGGCAAAAGAAATAAGATTTTTAAAAAATATACATTTTCATATGAGAAGTTATTCAAATCCTATACTTATAGAAAAAATTTCACATCATATAAAGTCATACATCAAACATGCATAGATACGAGGCTGTTACATCCGTATATATAATATTTTAATTAGAATACAAAAATAATAAATTGAAACACTTTATATATAAACATATTTAGAAGAACAGTGAAAAAGTACGGGTGTTACAATATATACAAACATATTCATTATGTAGTAAGGTTAGGAGGGGTTTTATGTTGATGTCTTTCTTCCTTATTCGGCGATGCGCGATGAGCGCCGTGGTAACTATGGATTTAAATCAAAAATAGAATTTCATCCACCACCTTCATGACCGTTGGTCTGTTTCTTTATCCAGCGATGCACGATGAGTGCGGCCCGTGATCACTGACTCTCGACGATGGTGAAATAGATGATTTTGGGCTTTCCCATCTTCTCGTTCATTGTTGGGTGATCGACGACTGTCAACGGTGGTGAAAGAAATGATTTTAGCTAGGCTGACTTCTTCTCTTTCTGTATCACTGATGAATACTCACCATTATTGGGTGATCAACGACTGTCGACGGGGGTGAATGGAAGAGATCGTCGACTATTGGTCATTGACCATTGGTCGATCTTTCAAACTTTGTAAACAAGGGAGGATCGTCGACTGTTGGTCGATTATCTCTTTCTCCCCTTTTTTTCAAACTTTGTAAACAGAGAAAGATCGTCGACTGTTTGTTGATTTGTTTTTCTTTATCCGGCGATGCATTGTCAGCTAATTATAACAGGGAAGGAAGAAAAGAGTTTGGTTGATTCTTTTCCTTATTTTCCAGCAACGTGCAACGACGGCGAGTGGTGGTGATCGTTGACTGTGGACGGTTGTAGAACATCTCTTATTTACCAAATTGTCATATGGATTCAAATCCAAATTGGATTTCACCAATATTTGGATTCAAATCCAAATCAAACATAATGTATGGTCATTATTTGATGATATTTGTAGTCTCTATAAACTTGAATTAATCACTCTAGAGGAGAGGATTAATAGTTGCAAGGAAAGGGGCTTGTGTGCATATGCAACCACCCTTTTTGCTATGTACCACCGTCACCTTTTGAATTTTTATTTTATTATTTTTTTCAAATCCAAATACATTTGGGCTACCCTTTTAATCGTGTTTCTTTGCTAATTTGCAGGTGGTATTTTTTTTTTTGACTTTGTTTCGTATCTGGATCCCATGGACTCTAAGAAAAAAAACTTGTAATACCCCTTTATCTTATAATGAGGAACCTTTGTACTGCCAAGGAAGTTTCATTTTTCATTTTAGGAGATTTTTTCTTAGCTTGCCTAACTTGGAGAACATGAAGGCCTTTTCGAAATGGATGGAAGTTAATCGCTCTGCCTTTCCTGACGGAGTGCATGTAAGATTGGTTGATCCAAGGAGTGGCAAAAAACCTTGCATCGATCCTGATAATAGAACCATCAAATTTCACCCCTTCATTATCTCTTTGCACTTGAAGTTTCCCATGCCTAGGTTCTTTAAAGAAGTGCTATGAGAAATGGGGTGTTTCTCCAATCTCAGTAATTTTTTTGGGCTTGACTTGACCAAATAAGAAATTTTCTTTTGTTTTAAGGTGAGGATGCACGGTGATTATGCTCAACTTAGAGTAAAAAATATCAAACTTTTTGATGAGCTCAGTACTGGTGACCATGACTGGAAGATGGATACTTTGGAGATCAGCGATGCCTAGGAAGGTGATATGGCAGATGGCCTTGTTATGCCCATCATTTTCTGCCCATGTATACATTTTCGACCCCTTTAATCTGCAGTTGCCTATATTTTACATATACATGCATTTTTGTATTCCGCACAGATTGCTTACTTTGTCACTTTCGTTGCAAATGAAGAGATAGTGAAGAAAATCTCTGCCAAGCCTGACATGGAGAAGATTCAAAGGCGCATGGCATACCATTAGAATAGCGAGGGTGAATCTAGTTCTGCGGATATTGTTCCCTTAGCCGATCTACTGAAAAATATCTTCTAGCTGACAAATTCGGGTGTACTAACTTGGTTGAACGTCTCCGTAGATCAGTCGACTTTAGTAAGTTTCAAATGAGCTCATTTTCCGAGCTACATGAAGAGGCGTTCTTCTCTTCTGAGAGGTGTCATTATGGCTAAAGAGTCTGCTACTGTTACTGCCCCCACTGCTAATCAACTGGAAAAGTTGGAGAAAGAAAATGAGAAGTTGAAGGTTGACCTTGGAGATATTGAGAGGGTTCTTGAAGCTGAGCAGAAGTCACACCAAGAAAAAAGTATCCAGATCCTCAAATTGGAAAAATGTGTGCTGATCTACAAACTTCTCTGTCTAATAAAAACTTTGAACCGGTCTCTCTGAATCTTGAGTTTCATAATCTTACCTAAAAACATGAAACTGGACATGGAAGAGTTGGAGACCTTAAAAAGAACCCATGAATTACTTGAAAAATATGCAATAGATTCAAGTTGGAGGCAATTCGAGTAGTTGAAAAGCGTGCAAAGGCTGAAGAAGACTTCTTCAAGCTCGGTTATGTTGAGGGTAAAGGAGGATGTGCACCTTTTTTTTTACAATAACTGATGAAGATGTTGAATTTCACCTGCAGGTTATAAAACTTCCATCCACTCCTCTTAAGAAAACTACTCCTACTTCCCTTGACAAGGTTGCTGGTTCTTCTACTCATGGTGAGCAAGGAGATATTGCTGCTGCTAATGACCTTGGCCCTTTAGTTCTTTCTAAGAACATGTAGTCCTTAGAATGTTTAAATTTCTCAGTTTTTTTTTGTCAGACATTGCCTTTTATTTTTAGTACCAACTTTTTTTTGTTTATTCATGTATTTGAATTATGGTATGCTGACCGACTTTGGTTATTATGAATCCAAGCTTTATTTTTCCTTGATTTTAGTATGTTCAACTATCGTCTTTCATACCAAAAACATTGCACGAGTAATAAACTTAGCGAAATATCTTCACAAATTTTTTATCATATGTGGATGGATGTACCTTTCACTTATTGAGAAGAGGATGTGCCCTTCGATTGAGGAGGGTATGCATCCTTTCATCTGCCAAAGAGTGGTACTTTACCCTTCACCTACTGAGGAGAGGTTGATCCCATGCACATGCTGAGTAGGGTTTACTTTTCCCTTATTGAGGAGAGGTATACTATTATTTGCTTATAATGAGATGTGTCCTACCTTCTGCTTATACAAAAGAATAGTTGTTCCATACATTGTTGTACAAGAAAGTACTTCAAACTTGAGTCGTGATCTACCATTTTCCCTTCTGCCAAATGGAGAATTTTGGTAGAATCATGAGTGAGAACTCAATCTTGGGTTGTATTGTACATACTCTCGTCTACTGAATAGAGATATGTTTTTTATTTGAAAAATAACTACAACCTTTATAATACTTTTACATTCCTTGACCGAAGAAAGAAAATTGTAGTGCTTAGACATTTCCAATAGGTTTGTTCCTCTACTGGAAAGGGTAAATACAATCAAGTCTTTCTAGTATGTACATTACATTTTATTTTCTTAAAAGCTAAAATACTATAATTTACTTGATAGGTAGGCTTCTGACGACATAATGATCTACTTTGTAGAGTCCTCTGCTGAGTTACACATAGTACTTTATGAGGTTGTTGGCATTCCATGGTCTAGGGATTTCTTTTTCCTTCAAGAATGTCCAACGTATAACTTCCCCGACCACCAACTCTACTCACTACACACGGTCCTTCCCAATTAGGATCTAACTTCTTTGAACTTTCTACCTTCCTGGTGACGAAGGCATTTCTCAAGACTAAATCCCTAGGTTGGAATTGTCTGATTTTGACCCGCTTATTGTAATAGGACATAAGTTGCTGATGATAAGCGACAACTCTTGTGATAATTTTTTCTCGGTCCTCTTCTGCTAGGTCAAAGATAGTCACCATTTCATTGGCATTTGCTGCTAAGCTGGATACTTTTGTTTGTAAGGAGGGGACTACTATGTTGGGTGGGTTGATAGCTTCGGTTCCGAAGGCCAAGGAAAATGGTGTTTCTCCAGTAGGTCTCCTTTTGATTGTGTGATAAGCCCATAATACTTCAGATAACTCCTCAAACCCATTTTCCTTTAGCTTCATCTAATCTTTTTTTGATGCAATCCATAATAGTTTTGTTGGGTGCTTTAGATCGACCATTTCCTTGTGGATACCTAGGAGTTGAATTTTGTAGCTTTATGTTGTTCTTCTGAAAGAAGAGTGTAATTTATGTTCCCACAAATTAAAGACCATTGTCGGTCACAATGGAATGCGGAATACCAAATCGGCAGATTATGTTTTACCAAATAAATTTTATTACATCTGCTTCCTTGGTAGAGGTGAGGGCTTCAGCTTCAATCCATTTTTTGAAATAGTCAGATGCCACAATCATCATATTCTTCTGTGCTGAAGCCATTGGCATTGGCCCTACAAGGTCAATTGCCCATTGCATGAAAGGCCATGGACTGATCTATGGATTCAATTCTTTTACAAGCCGAGTAGGAATTGGTTTGAACCGTTGGCATTTGTCAAATCTTTGTACGAAGTCTCTCGCATTGGCCAATAGTAACCAACACTCAAAGCTTTTTGTGCTAGTGATCTGCCCCCAGAATGATTTCCACAAGATCCTTCATAAATGCTACTCAGAACTTCAAGTACTGCTGGAAAACTAATACAGGTGAGGTCTGGCCTCAAATATGATCTGCGGTAGAGTTTTTCTTTCTTCACATAATATCTTGAAGCCTTCTGTTGGAGTTTATTGGCTTGTATCTTGTCTGCTGGCAAATTACCATTCAGTAGAAAATCAATAATAGGATCTTGCCAAGTAGGACTAGCATCGATCATCATCATCTCGGCTTCTTCTTCTTCAATACTTGGCATTTCCAAGTGCTCTACTGAGATGAAGCACTTGAATTGATAATCTACCCCAAGTTTGCTAATGCATTTACATGAGAGTTTTTTTTGCTCTAGGGACCTGCTTAATTGTGAAAATTGGAAAAGCCTTCAAAAGTTCTTGGACTTTATCTAGGTAGAGGATCATCCTTAGGTGTTTTGCAATGTATTCACCAGACGCTTGACTGGTTATAAGCTGAGAATCTGAATAGATGGCTAGCCTTTTAACGGACAACTCATTTGCTAGGTGTAGACCAGCAAGCAAGGCCTCATACCCTGCTTCATTATTGGAGGCTTTGAAACCAAGTGTAATGGCTTGTTCTACCATGGTTCCATCGGGCGTGAATAAAACAAGTCCTGCTCCGGCTCATTTCTGATTTGATGACCCATCTACATATAAGTGCCACATATCTTTGGGTTGACCTGCCCTTGTTCCAACATGAACTAAGGAATCTTCTGCTGTTGAGGGGTGCGATATTGCTCTGCTGGCTGACTTTGTCTCAGCGGCTGAGGAATGTGTGAATTCTGATATGAAATCTACCAAGGCTTGAGCCTTTATAGTTGTCCTCAGTCGGTAGATCAAATCATATTGGCTTAACTCGATGGCTCATTTCACGAGCCTTTGATAAACATCCGGGCTGTGGAGAATTGACCGTAAAGGATAGTAAGGCCTTAACTTCTTTGCTGAAACCAAAAGTGCCAAACTAAGTTTTCAATTTTTGGGTACCTGGTCTCAGCATCGAAAAAAGCTTTAGATATGTAAAATACGAGAATTTGTGCCCCCGGTTCTTCTCTGATGAGAGCTAAACTCAGTGCCACATTTGAAACTGCCAAGTAGAGGTACATGTCTTCTCCTGACTGAGGTTTTGATAATAGAGGAAGAGAAAATAAGTAAGTTTAAAAAAAAAAGTTTTCAAAATTTTAAATGCAGTTTCACACTCTTCATCCCATTTGTTTCTTTGTCATTTTTTCAATGCTTTAAAAATGGTTTACATTTGCTATTGATCTGCTCAGGAATTGATTCAAAGCAACTACTCTACCTGTGAGACTTGTGATTTCTTTTGGAGTTGATGGTGACTTCATGTCAATGATGGCTTTGATTTGATTTGGATGGGCTTCAATTCCCCTCTGGGTGACTAGGTATCCCTAAAAATCTTCCTGATGAAACTCCAAAAGTGCACTTATCTGGATTTAACTTCATTTGATATTTCCTTAGAAGTCCAAATGTTTCTTCAAGATTTCTGATGTGATCTGCCCACTGAGGACCCTTGATTAGCATGTCATCTACGTAAACCTCCATGGTTTTTCCAATTAAATGCTTGAAGATTATGTTCATTAACCTTTGATAGGCCGCTCCAACATTTTTTAACCCAAAAGGCATTACCTTGTAGTAGTAAGTCCCTCTTTCGATGATGAATGGAGTTTTGGCTTTGTCGGGTTCGTACATCATAATCTGATTATAACCTGAATAGACATCCAGAAAGCTGAGCAACTGGTTATCAGATGTAGAATCTACTAACTGATCAATCCGAGGTAGAGGATAGTAGTCTTTGGGACATGCTTTTGTTGGGGCCAGTGTAATCTACACAAACTCCCCATTTTCATTTTTCCTTTTTATTTTTTATTTTTTATTTTTCATGACTAATACCACATTTGCCAACCATTCGGTGTAAGACACCTCCTTGAAGAAATCTGCTGCCAAGAGTTTGTCTATTTCGGCTTCAATGATTGCTACTCTTTCTGGGGCAAAGTTCAGCCTATTCTGCAAAATAGGCCTAAAGGTCGGGTCTACAGGCAATTTATGGCAGATCACAGTTTGATCAATTTTGGGTATGTCTGAGGCTGACTAAGCCAACACATCTTTATTGTTTTGAAGGAAACTAGTGAGCTTTGCCTTCTCATCTGCGTTGAGGTGAAAGCCAATTTTTGCCTTTTTTTTTCAGGCAAATCAGGATCAAGAATCACAAGTTCTGCATATTTTTTTGGTCTCCATCCCTCCTCAACTGAGGATTCGAATTGAACTTCTCCTTCTTGATCCTGGTGTTGTAATTGTTATTGGGAGGTGTAAGGCTTTTTCCCTTTCACTTCAGATGAAGTGACGGGAATAAATTCCTTTTGTTTCGTTTCCTTCCAGACTCGGGTTGCACACCTCCTTGCAATGGCTTGATAACTTTTTATTTCTCCAACTCCACCCCCTGGGATTTGATATCTGATTTTTTTGTGTAGACAAGACGCATCAATTTTAGTTATCCATGGTCTCCCCAAAAATATGTTGTAGGGAGAGAGCTCATCTATTATCATAAAGGTCTGCGACCAGATGACTGGTGGTGAGTAGTCGTCTAGAATCATAGTGCCAATTGTTACAGATGTAGCCCCATTGAAGGTAGTCAAGACTTTTGTCTTTTTGGTGATAAGTGATTCTAAATTCATCTGTTTGATAGCCGAAAGTTGAAGTATATTGGCTGCACTTCCCTCATCTACATGAATTCTATCAATCATTGCATGGGCAATCTGAATGCTGATGATGAGTGCGTTTTAATGTGGTATATCAAGGCCCTGCAGGTCACATTTAGTGTAGCCGATCATTTGATTTTCGGTTGAGGAACTAGTTGTGGGGCCATCGACTAAGGCGATTAGTACTTGATCAACCGAAGTTGCTTGTTTGATATTTCACTTCCTTTCATTATTTGTAAAACCAAATAGTTTAGATTCAACGAAAATTCTATTGATTCTTATGACTTTCTTTGGGGTTCCTTGGTTGCATATTTTTCCTCAATTTGCTGAATGACTTTTTTGGCTACATACTTTGTGCAGTGCCCTGCTTTGACTAACTCCTCAAGGTGGTCCTTCCATGCTCGACATTTTTTGTCAAATGACCAGTGGCTCCATGGAATGCACAATATTTATTTGGATATCTTTTTGCCGGATCTCCCTTCATGGGTGGCAGTTTCTTCAGCCAAGGTTGGTTCTTTATCTCGTGGAGAATTTGATTGATTGGAATTGAGAACTCTATGTATGTTCTATTGGTAGATGAGTCTTTTGTTTGAGAGCGTGTTCTACGCTTGTCACCCCTGTTCTTTTTACTCTCCTTTTGATTTGCATTCTTTTGTGTAGGTTGGCTATCCTTATTGAACACATCAGATACCTTAGCACTATTTTTTCCATCATCCCACAATGCGTAGCGTTCTGCCATGGTGAAGACTTCTTCAAGAGTTTTTCCTGATTTCATGGTCAGCTCGCCATACAATGGGTGATCTGTAGGCAGACCCTTCCTGAAAACTGAGGATGCAATTTGACCATCACACCTAATTATGCTCGATTTTATTCCTTGAATCTTTTAATGAAGTCTCTGAGCGATTCATTTGGCTTCTTATTCATGTTGAAGAAGTGGTCAGCATGCTTTTTGATGGTTCGGTAGGATGAATATTCTTTTGTGAAGACAAGGGAGAGATCTCCAAAGTTGCTGATCGACTAGGGGGTCAAAGTGTGAAATCAATCTTGGACTACTACTTGTAAAGTCATAGCAAATATTTTGCACATAAATAGGTCATCATTTTTTTGTAGATTCATGACGCTTTGAAAATGCTTCAAGTGTTTCTCAGGATCAAAATCTCCTTTGAAAAGGGTAAAGGTTGGTGTGGTAAACCTTGCTGGTAGAGGAGCCCCTTCGATCTTATCTATAAAAGATGAAGTGTTCACCGAGGCTACCTCTTTGCGCAAAGTATCATCTGGATTTCCCATAATTTGTAAGTTCCTTAACTGCTCCTTGACCATTCGTGCCACATCATCTGCCCCAAGGGCCTGGGTGTACATTGCTGATCGAGCTGTATGGTGGTTTTGGTTCCGATTATTTGTGGTAAATGACTCCTCATATTCCGAATTTGATTGTGACTTACCTGCATGTGAGTGAGGTAGAGTCTCAATAGGATTCGCCTGAAGGCTCCTCTTGATTTGACGAGCCTCTGAATGTGGTATATGGGACAAATTAGTGTAGTGATCTAGATCTGGTCCTCTGTGCTGTTCGCATCCATTGAGATTCTGTCTTCTGCGTTGTTCACATCCATCGGGATTCTGTCTTCTGCGCCGCCCACTTATGAAACATTTAACGTCCCTAATTCTATAATTGTTATGTCCTATTAATTAATAAAATACTCTCATTACGTGTATTTTGTGTATAATGCAGGAATTCAAGTGTTAATCATCAAACATACACAAAATGACACAATAAGGCTAAGTTCAACAACAAAGCCCATTGGATGATAAACACATGCATTATCAAAGACTTTCAAGCCCAAGGTCCATGAAGTCAAGCCCACAAAGCACCATCATCTATGGATCTCGAGAAAATTAATTTGAAGATTTGGACATCCACATGGCAACTTCATCCTAGCAAAAAAAAATCTCTACATATTCCACCATCCATTCTCCATATATTCCCTTATTTTTATTTTATTTTATTCCACCATCCCATCATATTCCCTATTTTATCCCACCTCCCATTCTACCATCTCACATTTCTTTACCTATAAATACCCCATGCTTGGAGTATAAAGGGGAGGAAGAAAAGAAAAGAGTTGTAATCAAATTGAGAGAAGTTGTAGTATTTATAGAGTTTAGAATAATAAGTGGAGGGAAGGCTTAGAGCTTACCATGTTTGGCTAACATCCCACTTTAGGGTGTGGGTGAACCCATGGGAGGATAGCTTTAAGACTGTTATATTTTAGTTTAGTTTATTTCCAAGTTTATGTATTAGAGAAGCAAGTAGTTATATTGATCTTGTAACTTGATTATGTCATGAACCAATGAGGTAAGTTAGATGTTTTGTGTTTCATCATATGAATTCAATTCATGATTTCTTCTTCTACTTCTTAAGTTCAAGATTAGATAAGTTTTTATCATTGCAATTTCTCTAACAAGCTCCTACTTATAATGTTTATATATTATTAGTCTAAGTTTCATTTTGATTTGTTAGATATTTGGTGTTTTATTTAAGTATGGATTCCTTGTATGTTTTTAAATCCACATTTGATTTTTAGATTACTAATATAATTAAAGCTTGAAATCAATTTGCTCATAAAGCCATATTTTTCATCCTAAGGTGAGATGAGAATCTACCTTGGGATGTATTAATGAATTTGGAATGATTAATCTAAGAGTAGCCTAAATATGTCATCTACTCATGATGGTAAACTCAAAGCCCTAACTCTCACATTTAAGTTTTATTTTGCATTTTTTAAACATTTCACCAATCACATCTTTTTTAACTAGGTTAAGTTTCAAAAGAGATTTGAATATTAGTTTTGCTAATTTTATAATTCTCCTTGTGGGATTCGACCCGTATTTGCCGTTATCTAACTCAATAGATAACTATGCGCTTGCGATATGATTTGAGATACGATCAAGTTTTTGGCACTGCTGCCGGGGAGAGCAATGAAAAATTAGTTTTAAAGTCAATTTTGAATGCTTATCACTAGTTTAGTTTAGGTTCATTTTCATAGTTTAGGTGCATTTGCAGTATTTGTTAACACTTTATACTCTGGAAATCTGAACATTTTCATGTTTTCATTTTTTTTAGTATCTACTGTTCGATGTTTTTTTTAATTTATCTGGTAAATATACATGATTTGTGCTTTCACGGACATCTTTCCATTTGTTCATTGGATCAAAGGTTAGTGAGACTGAAATTTTAAAGTTGGACTACTTGTGCTAGAATTTGATTGTTGAAAATGACTGTTGTTTAGAGGCATGTTTCTACTGATTTATGATTTTGTTTTGATCGTTTCTAAATCCTATCATGTTTTACATCGTGTCTAGTTTCTATATCATCTTTTGAATTTTAATTTGGAGAAATGGTTGAAACAAAATTTGAATTCTCGTAGCGTCTACGTAATCTGGACAGTGTACTATTTTGTTTTTGCATTCACTTCGAATTTCGGCAACCTTCTAGCTTCCAAATGATTTTTAAGAATATTTCTTTGAAAAATTTGGTTTGTTGGCAATCCATGGAAATTTGAAAATCTAAATTTTATCAAGAATTGAACTCTGCATGATTTTTCAAAGTCGATCTATCAGTTTTGGAAATTTTCAGTAATACACTGTTTTGCAAAACCTGAATGATTTTCAAAACTTTGGTTCTATACTTTGTATTTGAAATCATTAATCATTCTCCTATGGTCTAATTTTCAGGTTTTGCGCATAAAGGATACTTGGAGAAGAGCTTTGGTGAACTTAGTGAACAATACGGGACATTTGGATCATAATTTTTTTTTTGAGTGATTGTGAGGATTAGAAATTAAGTTGTTATAACTAAAACAGGGCCTAAGATACAACCGGAAGCAAAGTGAGGTACCTCTCTCTACCCACTTCGAATCTTCTGCAAGAAGTGTTTCTGAAATATTTTTGAGTGTTTAAACTTTTTGCAAGATATCGAATTGTGCTAAACTACATAAGAGCGGACCTAGCTAATTGCAACTGAGTAGGATTTGATCACCTACCTCGTCACCCCAATACGTTCAAACTTGGCCAAATTTAATAAAATGAACTCAGATAACTAGAGCCAATTAGAACAGTGTTCATAGGACCTTATAAAATGAATAGACTGTGATTGAATTCTTTCGAAGTAAGGCTGCTCTAGTGCCAATTGGTATGCGCCGGTAAAGACCAGTGTGACTAAACCACCATTTCTTACCTTTTCACCTAGATAGTGGTGCTTCGACGGAGTTTCTCACAAGTCTAATCTTATTTTGATTAGGAACATAGGGGTTCTTGAAAGTATTTATGTTGTAGTTAAATCGTAAGAAATCCTTGGATCTTAAAGATGCCCTTAAAAGGCTTAGCCAATTCTAGCACACCAAACAGGGTAAAACCTGGCTAGAACGCATCTCTGCCCAGTGTAGTGATCTAGAAAATTTTGACGTAATAAACTACCTTTTACTTGATTACAAAACATATGGGAAAATCTAACTAGTTTGAGAATTGATTTTGAGATGTTGAAAATCATTCTCCACTTCAATTAGATTGGGTTTTAAAAATTGATCATCTCTTGCACTTAATTGAAGATATTCAACTTGTTGCTTGCTAGATGGACGGATATGAATTGATTGAGCTTTGTTTGTGTGTCATGATTAGTAACTCCATTTAGGTGCATTTGCATATTGCATTTAATCTAGATCATATCATCTTAGGTTGCATTAGATTTTAGACATATAAAAGAATTCAAAAAAAAAAAAAAATCAAAATCAAAATCAAATCAAGATTGATTCAAGTTCAGTTTCTCTTGTGTTATGAGCCATACAATTATGGATTTTTATTGGGAAGATCACGACAATGCCGTGGTAAATTATTTTACCTCAGTAAACCAAAATCAACCCTTAGAATTTGGTTTTGATTATACCAATCATTTTTCACAAAATGGACATGGAAACCAATTACTTTGGAACCAAACCCAACCCAATTGGGGTTATGAACCTTTTAGGTCCACACCATCCTTTGATCCTCAATATGTGCATAGCCATGAGCATTACCTTAGTTGTCCTACAATGCCTTTGGTAGATACCAATCCATACCACGTTCATATCCAATTAGCTCTTGGGAGAAAACTAACATTAGAGCCTAGATCAATATATGCAATCCTTAAGTCATTCCATATGAGAGATATTTCAAAACTTATGTCTCATTTGAAAATGGGTTGTTCAATTTATTGAGTCAATTTAAAAAAGAAAAAAAAATATTTTTTCATCTTTGTAATTCGAGTGCTTATCCATGATGAGATTAGGTTCCATAAATCTAGTTGCAGTGACATTTGAGTGTAGGATTTGAAGCTTTGAAAGTTAGTAGTTTGTCAATATTAGACAATAGTTTGTACTACTCACAAACTAGGCATTTTCTAAGAGTTTACATTGAGAGTGTGTTTTAGCTTCGATGTTCTTATTTAAAGTTGAAAAAATGGATTAATTATCTGGTAAACATGCGATAATAGTGGAGACTTGAACCCTGTGAGATTTCTAGTCTTTCTTCTTTTTGAGGGTTATACGCTAATTCATGATTTCTTGAGTCATACATTATCTTGTTGCACGATCTCTATAGTCTTTTGCTTCTGTCAAAAACTGAGAATAAAACATCAAAGTTGAATCACGCCACTACATTATGTTCTGAAATTCACCCAAGGCATAGAAACCATGTAATTCTTAGGAAAGGAAGAAAAATCATTGTTTGCCTAGATTGAGCTTTTTAACCTACCCATGTATTGTTTACCCTTAGAGTCTGTTTGAAGCCTGTCATATTAACAGTTTTGTTGTTAACCCACTAATCGATAAACCCAAATAACCCAATTATGTTTTTTTTTTTTTTTGTACTTTTGAGAAAAGTTGGAGATGAATGATTAAAGAAATTTTTATCACCATCAATGGAATAGGTATATACTTCTTAGTGCCAAAAAGAGTAGAAAGAGCTTCATATTCCATTTTGTACAAGACTATAAAAAAGAAGAAGGAAATAGCCCTTGTTTTTCACATCAAAGATGAAGTAAAACTCTTTCATAGAAAAGAGGAGTTAAGCCAATCCATGAAGTTTAACACTTGTTGAAGACCTCCGACCTTATCAAAAGTGCTTTTGTTTGTCCTTAACCTTCAATGTTACCCCACCTCGTTACAACCTAGTCAAAGTTTTATATGATCCTTAGAAAATTATGGCCGAAGTGTGGAGGGTGAATTAAGAAATACTGTGGTGAATGAAATCAACATTCTCAGTGGATGATATTCCTTATTGAGATCATATTTATTATATTATCGAATTTTGATTTTTTGTTTGTTTTGTATGTGAACTATATTTTATTCATTGTTTCATCTTATTCAAATACATTTGAGAGAAAATAGCCAAATCTCTGAGTGATTATATACCTTGTGAGATTTGAATTTAAAGCGAATTTTCTAGAATGTGAACCAGAGATATGTCCACTTTTAAACTGAAGTTTGCAACAAAAAGTTGATCAAACTCTTAATATAAACTTGAATGAATAATTTCTATGACTTTTGTGTAGTGCTTACTGAAGTCACTTATTGACTTAATACTGACCAATAAGTTACAAGAATACATATCTTAAGGCTTACGCATTCAAGTAGGACTCTCTGAGGTTAAATAGAAAAAGAGTTACTTTGACCAATTTTGAGTCCGAGTCCCGAGTATCATAAATGTTTGTGGGTATCATTTCTGAAAACCCTCACGAGACTACAAGTCATCCACTAGGGGAACCTAGAGGTTTAAAGGCTTATTACATATGCTAAATGTAATCGGGATTCCTACGAAAGTGAGTTAGTTTTTATTTTTCTTTTGCTCGAGGACTAGCAAAATGTAGGTTTGGGGAGATTTGATAAGCTTATAAATGAAACATTTAACGCCCATAATTTTACAATTGTTATGTTTTATTAATTAATAAAATACTCTCATTACGTGTATTTTTTGTATAATGTAGAAATTCAAGTGTTAATCATCAAACATACACAAAATGACACAATAAGGCTGAGTTCAACAACAAAACCCATTGGATGATAAACACATGCATTATCAAAGACTTTAAAGCCCAAGGTCCATGAAGTCAAGTCCACAAAGCACCATCATCTATGGATATGGAGAAAATTAATTTGAAGATTTGGACATCCACATGGCAATTTCATCCCAGCCAAAAGAAATCTCTACATATTCCACCTCCCATTCTCCATATATTCTCGTATCTTTTTCTTATTTTATTCCACCATAGTCTTTTAGCTTTTCCTTTTTTCACCATCCCATCACATTTCCTTATATTTTCCCTATTTTATTCTAGCTCCCATTCTACCATCTCACATTTCTTCACCTATAAATACCCCATCCTTGGAGTATAAAGGGGAGGAAGAAAACAAAAGATTTGTAATCAAATTGAGAGAAGTTGTAGTATTTATAGAGTTTAGAATAATAAGTGGAGGGAATGCCTAGAGCTTATCATGTTTAGCTAACATCCCACCTTAGGGTGTGGGTGAGCACATGGGAGGATAGCTCCGAGATGGTTCTCTTTTAGTTTAGTTTATTTCCAAGTTTATGTATTAGAGAAGCAAGTAGTTAGATTGATCTTGTAACTTGATTATGTCATGAACCAATGAGGTAAGTTAGATGTTTTGTGTTTCATCATATGAATTCAATTCATGCTTTCTTCTTCTACTTCTTAAGTTCAAGATTAGATAAGTTTCTATCATTGCAATTTCTCTAACAAGCTCCTAATTATAATGTTTATATATTATTAGTCTAAGATTTTGATTTATTAGATATTTGGTGTTTCATTTAAGTATGGATTCCTTATATGTTTTTAAATCCACATTTGATTCTTAGATTACTAATATAATTAAAACTTGAAATCAATTTGCTCATAAAGCCATATTTTCCATCCTAAGGTGAGATGAGAATCTACTTTAGGATGTGTTAATGAATTTAGAATGATTAATCTAAGAGTAGCCTAAAGGTGCCATCTACTCATGATGGTAAACTCAAAGCCCTAACTCTCACATGTAGGTTTTATTTTGCATTTTTATTTTAAATATTTCACCAATCACCTCTTTTCTAACTAGGTTAAGTTTCAAAAGAGATTTGAAGATTTGTTTTGCTAATTTCATAGCTCTCCTTGTGGGATTCGACCCGTATTTGCCGTTATCTAACTCAATAGATAACCGTGCACTTGCAGTATGATTTGAGATACGATATCAGGTGTAGTCTGCGGTCCCAGCCTTGAGTGCACAGTGGCTTGGGAGCCCAACCTTGAGAAGGCTCTCGTTTAAGGCCCGAGCCTAGAGTGCACATTTACTCGTGCTAATATCGAATGAATGCTTCCAGAGGGATTATTTCCCTTTGATGGATGACTACTTCCACTCCTATGCGCATGATCTACTTGTAAATGGCAATGTGTCATCTGCCTTGGCTGTTCGCTCACCAATCGCTCTACCACCCGAGTTTGTTTTTCCAATATTTTAGTCAAATTGACGATCTGACCTGCAAGATTTTCTTGTTGTGTCATCTCCATTTGGCTTGGTTGTTGGGAAGAAGGTTGCAATTGATGGTCAGCAGGCGGTGGCAGACCTTCTACTAGTGGTTGTTCGACTGGTTAAGGCGTAACCCGTGGTGACAATGGCGGTCTAGTATGAGTTGAGGACCTTGTAACATTATTTTTGAGTTCCCACCATTATATTGAAAAGAACTTTGAAAATAAAAGTGTTTGTGAAAGGAAATTTAAACTGAATGAATGAATTTTTTTTTTATGAATGGAAGAGAGCATGCAATGAGTTTGATTCAAGCTCTCATCTAAGCACCAATTTGTGGATGCAAATTTCCCTCGGATCACATGTTGATCACGCGGAGCAATCTGCATAAGATAAAAATTAATTCTTGACACCGATGTGGTGCCTGCCACGGGGACTTTGTTGCCAAAGTTAGAACAATGTCTTTAGAAAAATGTATGTATCTCTATATTTGAAGAGAGAATTATAAGTCAGGAAAGCGTTATTTCCAGAAGGCTTTGTGTTTGGCTATTTATAGAGGCTGAAAAAGTCAACTGCTGGCTGATGAGTGAGACACATGCTTGATGATTGAGACACGTGGCTGATGAGTGAGATGTGTGGCAGATGAGTAAGACGTGTCGCAGATGAGTGAGTCATCTATTTGCAAGCGTTTGCAACTTTCTTCAGGTAGTTGTAACTTCTGTGGTTGGTTATAACCTCCCGTTGGTGGTTGTAACTTCTTCTTTGGAGACATCTCTTTTACAAGCCCATGTGCTCGGCTGAGCATGGTGGTTGGCGTCGAGTACTACTTCCTTGCTAAGAAAATAATGTTCTACTGAGTTTGTATTGGGCCCAGGCTCGGGCCTTCTATACTTGTAGCTTTCGTGGATAATCTTCGGGCTTCTTGGGAAAGGGCCAAATCTTTGGGCTTCTTTATCCAATTGGGCTAAAAGTTATTTTGTCTCCCACATGATCTATTTTAGCTATCTTGTTGAACATTATTTCGCTAATAAATAGATTGATTTGGTTGTTGCATTGCATGAAAAAAATAGAAAGTTTATGAGAGATTTTGAACTTGTAGTTACAATGTTAAAACACTTTTTGTTAGGTTATTTAAAAAGAGGAAGAACAAAGTAACCACATGAACATTCAATTACATGTTAGAATATAGTTAGTATTGATAATTTTTCTAGATAGACTAGTACAATTAAGACTTTGGTTGATAGAGTAAGAGATTACAAATGTCTGAGCTTGAGTTTGATTAGTTGATTGAGTGAATAAATATATATTAATAATGGCTTTATTCCTCCTCCTCTCTCTTCCCAATAAATAAAGGAAAATATTTTCAGAATCAAAACAAGGGAAGCCATGTGATTTTTTTTTCCTTAGTGCAATCAAAAAGTAAAAAATATGGTATGTTTAAAAAAATAAAAATCAAAGACACCCTTAAAGAGTTAAAGTGTTGTTGTCATTTCTTAATTTTGAATTCTAGCGCAATTGTTCTATTTTGCTCTTTTACGTTATTGGATAGAGAAACTTGATTTGGTGATGCATTATCTATGGATAGCCAACCACCTTAAACTATTGTTATGTGTTTTTTCTAAAGCTTATAAGCGACTATATTAATAAGAACGAGTACACAATTTTAGACCAATGTCAGAAGCAAGTTAGTGAGCCCCAGTATTGAGTTCTCGACCTATAAATTTACATTCCCAATTAGTGCGCATAGCTAAAAGTCTTTTAATGCTACCAGTGAGAGCTTTCCAGATCAAGTATTCATACAAAAAGCTGCTAGTAGAAAGATCCGATTGGATGATGGACTACAAGGCACTCGAGTCTCCTTAAATAAAGTCATGCTTCCACTGGTTAGCCTGAATCAAGAGAAGAGCTGCTTCCGCTGCATGACACCCTACCATAGTACTATTCAGAACTTTCTCCACGATTTTGAAAGCCACCTGCGCCAAAATTCTCCTCCGCATATCAACAACCATTACACCAACTGCTCCATGTTTGGAAATATCATAGAATCTGCTATCATAAGTAACAATCACAAAAGAAGGATCTAGGTGAGCTGAAAAACTAGTTTGGCCAGAAGTCATTTTATTCAAATGATGATGTTGGGCTGCGTGAAGTTGGGCTTTAATAAGATTGAGTCTTGGTAATAGATCAGAGGGCACTGGAGATCTGGGATACAAGGAGGCATCTGAGAGGGGAAGGTTGAGTGGTTGTCTTTGCAAGGTGTGAGTTATGGTTGCTGCTTCTAGTACTTGGTACAAGGATTGGGGTGAGGGATTTCTAACATCATCTTTCAAGGGAAACCATTATTTTTTCCATGAGGATCAAGTAAGGTTGAAGGTGTTAAGAAACATCTGAGGGCAGTGTTTACGAAAAATATTGTTGTTACGAATGGTCCAAATAAATAAAATGATGGTCGTGAATTGGGATAACATGGTTTCATTTTCTAATACATGGGCTCTAGGATTGTCCCACATGAAAAGAATAAGAAGTGGATATAGGGTAGGGGAAATTCTCATTTTTCCAGTCAATGGGCGGTGGGGACAACTGCCCCCATTCGTTGACAATCGGGCAGATGAAGAAAAAATGCGCTGCAGTTTTCGAAGCTTGGTGATAGAAGGTGCAGTTGTCCTGAATGGCAATGTGAATGCGAGAAAGATTTGCGAGAATTGGGATGATATTCTGACTTATTTTCCACAGCAGGAGAAAAGCTTTGGGAGAAACTTTTATTTTCCACAGATGTCGAAGGTAGTTGATTAGAACTAAGTGAGAGTTGTTATGGGAGGAGGTAGAACGATTCATTTGGTCTTGGAGAAAAGTTTTTGTGGCACTTTTAACCAAGAATTCACCTTTTTTTATCAGCAACCACACAAGTCTATCCGGGTTTGAAGAAAGTCGGATTGTAATATCAAGGATATCTCGTGCCATAGGCGCATGAAAATAGAGTGTACAAGTTCCATGTTCCAATGGATATTCTTAGGGAAGTTAGATTGCTACAAATCAGTGATAGCAGTTGGCCACAAAGGATGACGTGGATCATTGTGGTGAGCCAAATCACAGTTAGATAGAATTAGCCCTGGTTTAACCTAGCTATCATTCCACATGTCGATCTGCTGTGAGTTGAGAAAGGTTTTTGTTGTGAAAGTAGATAGCCTTGAGTTGTAGAACCCTAGGGTTGAGAGGAAAGTTAAGAGTCTTCCAAATTTTTTTCCATTAAGGCAAGGTTTTTGTTCCTAAATTCAGAAATATTGAGCCCTCTTAATTGTCAAGGTCGAGCTATACAACTCCATCTGCATAGATGTCGAGTTTTGCTATCTACAGAGTCATTCCACTAGAAGTCTCGTTCCAGGTTGTCAAGTCAGGTGGTCACTAGCATAGGGAATGATGAAGGATTGCATTGAGTAAACAGGAATAGAGTTCAAGACATCTTCGGTCATTATCATTTGGCCTGCCTGAAAGAGAACTTTGGATTTTCAACTAGCTAGTTTGTTATTAAGTTTGTCAACTAGGAACTAAAAATCGTGTGATTTCTTTTTAGAAAGGAGGATAGGCGAGCCGAATACTTGTCTTTGGGGTTGTAGACTTTGAATCCCAAAATCCTATTGATCATTTTAGCATGTCTGTTATAGAAATTGGCGCTAAAATAAACAAATGATTTATCAAAATTGATCGCTTATCCAGAAGCTAAATAATATTTTTGAAAAATGTCTTTAACATTGTGTGCTTCTTCCAAGTTAGACCGGAAGAAAAACATGTAATCATCTGCATATAAAATATGACTGATGGAAGGCGAATGTCTTCAAATTTTGATACTGCAGATAGTCCCATTTTGTTATGCTTGATTGAACATCCCAAAAAGAGCCTCTGCCACGATAATAAACGGATAAAAAGAAATAGGGTATCCTTTCCTTATACCTCTGGATGGAGTGATAGGCGAGAAGGGGTGCCATTGAGCATAACACAGAGCGAGAAAATGGAAATACACTGCTGTATCATAAGGATCCAACCCGGAGCAAAACCCATCTGTTTGAGAATGTCAAGCAAGAAAGACCATTCCAGACGGTCGTAGGCTTTGGCTATATCAATTTTGATAGCCATCCAATAGTGTTTCTTCTTGCGGTTGTTTTTCATTTGAAAAAAATGTCTCATTACCTATGGTCACATTATCAGCAAAAGAACGACCTTTGAGAAAAAAACTCTTTGATTGGGAGAGATAAGTGAATCCAACATGGGTTTCAACCGATTTGTCAAAACTTTGGAGACAACTTTGTAGATGACATTGCATAATCCATTTGGCCGGAATTTATCAAGGGTCAAGGGGTTGTTGGTTTTAGGGATTAGGGTAATGAATGTTTCATTGATGAGTTTGGGATCCATGTGTTTGGTGATGAAGAAGTTACGAGCAACGTCAGTCATAACCTTTTTAACAATAGCCTGTTGGAAGAAAAAAACATGGAATCCATCAGCCCGAGAGCCTTCTGACTATCCTTATTATGAATAGTGGAGAAATTCCAGACTCATCTGGGATTGCAAGGAGCGAGTCATTCTCTTCAGAAGTGTTGGAAGTCTCAAACAAGGAAAGGATATTCGGGTCCAAATTTGGTTGGGATGTTTGAAAATATATTGCAAATTAGGTGTTCAAAACATTCCCCACTTGGTCATGGGAAAAATGTCAAGCTCCAAAATCATCTTTGAGTTTGAGATCAAATTATGTTTTTTGCGAAGCAAAGGTAGTCAGATGAAAAAATTTGGTATTTTATCCCCATCTGCAAGCCAGGAGGTTCCTGATTTGTTTTTCCAAAAAAGTTATTCTCTAAGAAACAGTTCGGTGAAATGTTATTCAAGGATGGAGATAGGAGTGGCATTATCCTTGGAGGGATAATCATTTTGGAGGTGGTCTAAGGCCAGTTGAGTGTCAGCTATGGAAAGTTGGACATAGCGAAACTCCGTTTTATTCCATATGAAAAGTTTATAGCTGAGTTATTTGGTTTTCTAGTGAAAATTGACCGAAGGGTGCCAATGGAGTCGTGAATCCCAATGGTCTGATATGATTATCTTATATTTGGGATCACATGACCACATATGAAAAAAATTAAACGGTTTCGGACCAGAGTGGGTAAGGGGAAAAAGTGCAAGGGAAGGAGTTTTTTTATCAGAAGAAGATGTGGGGATGGTAGTCGCTGTGGCTACGAAGAAACATGTGAGCCAATCAGTAGACGCCAATACCCTATCTAGTTTTGCTTTAACACCATTGCAATAATTTCTTTTATTATTCCAAATAATTTGAGCCATTAAGAGGAAGACCAGTGAGATTATGTAGGTCAATAAAGTTTTGAAGGTGTAATAAAGTAAATTTCCTAGGCGCAGGGCCACCTAATTTGTCGCTAGAGTAAAGAATAGCATTGAGGTCTCCTATAATGAGATAAGATAGGGAATGGTCCAAACAAATATTAGTGGTCTTTCCAGAAAGAACTCCGGATAGAAGGATTAGGTACACCATACATAAAACAGCTGACCAACTAGTATTTATGATAAAATTATCAATAATGCAGTTAAAGACATATTTACAGGAAGAAATAATAGAAATAGAAATATCGTCTTTCCACATTAGGGCAAGTCTTGCAGATAATCATGTGTTAAATTTTAGCGCTTTAAGAGATATAGGAACATGACAATTGGTACCATTTCAATGACAACATTATTGATCATGTTGATAATGATTTCACTATAGTTCAAGTCTTTTAAATTATTATCCTTGCGATTCAAGTAATGATGAAAAAAATGTTTATAAAATAAAATTGAGAGTACAGTTATATAAGAAGAATAAGAAAATTTAAACTTTCTTATTTTTTTTTTAAACTTTTAATATGATTGTTTATAATGATGATTATTTCAAAAAATTAGACGTATTCACTGAAGATGAAGAAGAGGTTGTAAAAGTGTTTGTTCGGGGTTTGCTTCTAACTAATATATTGCAATATGTTTGCTTTTAACATGGTATAATTGGCTTAAAAGATGACATATTTCATTAAGAGACACATTTCTGCAAGAACATTCAAACAAGAATTTGATGCATAAGCATTTCACGAATCATAAGGTGGATCACATAATCACGACACATCTTTGTAAGGTGTGTTTTTCTATTAGTAACTTATAACAAAACTAACGCCTATCAATAATTCAATGTTGAAAAGAACTTCATCAGTGTTCGTTCACACCAGAAAGACAGTGTACATTCACTTGTTTGGTTATGTATATAATGTTAGGGTTGTTCACGATTCAATTTCAATTTAAAATTGCAAACTGAACTAGGTTAGTTGGTTTGACAAAAATTGGAACCGAAAACAAAAAGAAGATGTAGTGAAACCAAACCGATGTAAATCAATGACTTATTTCGTACAATCTATTAATTCTATTAACTGAAGATAAAAACTATGCGACCTAAACCAAATCAAACACTAATTTCATTTAAGCAATCGATTGAGTTACCCTATTTCTTGGTAAAGTTCAGCTTGGTTCGGGGGGTTAAGTGTTTCATTTATTTTTTGTTCAGCCGTATTTCAATTATTTTTTTTTGAAATTTTGGGTGTTAATATAGATTATGGCGGATGTTTATAGCCCAATGGATAAAGACTTATGGGTGTTTGTTTGGGTAAGAGGTCTAACCTCTAATTAGAGATGTTGAAAAATGTTTGTTTTAGGTTCTAGTTAGACGCCCTAAGTTGGAGTAAAAACCCTTATAATGTTTTTTTCTTCACATACCATATTTGGTATAAATATTATACTTTTTTTTTAATTACATATACACACATACCATCATATGAAAAAATCATACAAGTTCTTATATATTTTTTTCTTTTCAAATTGATACATTTATCTATCTTTTGTTTTTTTGGAAAATATTGTTTCTATAATCTTGTTAAATATAATTTTTTTTCTAATTTTGTTTTTTTTTTTGCAATAATAATATATTGATCCAGGTATAATGTGAGTACATGTAATCTTGGCCCATGCACACAAACAAAATTGGGCTAAAATGAGAGTTCAAATGCATTGTAACACGTGTTAGAGTCCACATTGTCCCTAAAGACACGAGACAAGCAATATGATGGAATAACCAAACGATGCAAAGGGTAAATTTAGAAAATTATACAGTTAGAGGTTGTTCAAAGTTTAAATTACCTCTGCATGACTTCGGTGTCCATTAGTTTATGCGTACCTGGGTGCGTGATTCTAAGAGTAGGCTTGTCCGACAAGACTCCGAGGAGTTCTTCGAAGTCCCCATGACCTATTTAGGTTCATCCTCCTTTTCAATTGAGACCAGTGAGATGGCCGAGGAAAAGGCCTTTAAGGATTACTTCTCCATTCTTTCCAACAGTGCTCGGTCTTGCATTATCTTACCTGAGACAACTGCAAATAGTTTTGAACTCAAACTATCTATTATTCATCTGTTGCCCTATTTTTATGGTTTTGCGAAAGAAAACCCTTATCTTCATGTCAAAGAACTTCTTGACATTTGCACTACCCTGAAGTACCAAAACTTTTCTGATGATTCGGTCCATCTTAGGTTGTTTCCATTTTCTTTGAAAGATAAGGCGAAATCGTGGTTAAATTCATTAGAGACACGATCCATCACAATGTGGGATGCGTTGTCAAGAAAGTTTTTGTTTAAGTATTTCCCCATTCATAAAACGAATGCCCTCCGACAAGATTTATCTATTTTTCAACAAAAAGAGGGCGAACATTTCTATGAATGCTGGGAAAGGTTCAATGAACTCATTGTCAGGTGTCCCCATCACGGATTTGAGAAGTGGCGGTTAGTTCAATACTTTTAAGATGGTTTAACCCCTCAAAACTGTCGTATGATTGATGCCACTAGTGGTGAGTCACTAATGAAGATGAGCGTCAATGAGATATGGGAGTTCTTTGAAACACTTTCCAAAAATTCTCAGCAATGAGATTATTCGAGAAAGGAGTCTAATAGGCGTAAGGGCGGTATATATGATGTTAGAAATACATTTGTTCACCCCTTTCTGCCTCGAAGTTAGACAATGTTGTTATGACTATGGCTCAAAAGATAGATGCACTTTTGAATTTGACTCAACCTGCACCTCCCGCAAATACTTCATCTGAGGTCTGTGCTGCATGTTCGAGTCCTAGTCATTCAATAGGTAATTGTGACTTGCAAAACGATTATCCTGCATACTATGTTGAGCAAGTCAACTCTTTTAATGCTATGCGGCGACCTGGTAATACTTCACAACCTAACCATTACAATCCATGATACACCCAGCATTTTCTTGAGCCCATGGCCCACATCAAGGGGGACCCGTTGTTGTCTCCCAGGCTCCTCAAGTCCCTAGCCCTGTTAGGCCTCACTTTAACCAAGCTCCTCCATCCAATCTAGAGGAAACCGTTAATCATTTTATGCAGCGCATAGAGAGTATACTTGAGCAACATTCTAAGGATATATCAGAGTTGAAAATCACGACTTAACACCAATCTCAAACCATCAATAGACTTGAGATTGTTGTGATTAAGATTGCTCAGTCATTATCTGAGAGAGATCCAGGAAGATTTCCTAGTCAACCTGTTCCAAACTCGAAGGGTCAATTCGCAGTTAGTAGTACATCCAAATCATGCCATGAAGATGACCAATCTATTACTACATTTAGGAGTGGAAAACAGGTTGACAATCGGGTACAAGTGCCTGATTCGAGTGTCATTGCATCTCCGTCTGAGTCAAAGCAGGTTGCATCTCCATCTGACAAGGAGGCTGATAAAGCCTCACCTTCTAAAGATGCTCCTTTGGACTCTGACCCCACTCAGGCATCAACGATTAGCTCCGACAAAGAAAAGAACAAATTCTAACGATGTAATGAAAATTTTCAAACAAGTTCACATTAATATTCCATTGCTCGAAGCTATTAAGCAAGTTCCTACTTATGCCAAGTTTTTGAAGAATCTTTGCACACAGAAGCGAAAGCTACATGTGCAAAAGAGAGCCTTCCTCGCTGAGCAAGTAAGCTCAATTATTCAACACAGAACCCCACCTAAGTATAGGGATCCTGGGTGCCCGACTATTTCTTGTGTTATCTATGATCATATGATTGATAAGGCATATTGTTGGATTTGAGGGCGAGTGTTAATTTGTTGTCATATTCTATTTATGAGCAATTAGGCCTCGGAGGGCTAACACCAACTAAAAGTAACACTGCAATTTGCAGATAGGTCAATTAGAGTTCCCCGCGGTGTTATAGAGGATGTGATCAATAAGATTGACAAATTCTATTTTCCTGTGGACTTCATAGTCCTTGACACACAACCTGTTCACAATCCTTCCAGTCATAGTTCAATTATTTTGGGTCGCCCATTTTTTGCCACATCTAATGATATTAACTGTAGAAATTAGGGGTGGGCACGGGACGGGATGGGACGAGATAAACCCATCCCTATCCCATCCCGTTCATACGGGATCGGGACAAGACGGGATGGGAAAAACCCCATCCCGACCTCGTCCCATCCCAAATGGGTTCGGGACGGGACGGGACGGGACGTGATCAGCGTGCTCTGATTATATGCATTTCATTTTCTTTAATCAATCTGCAATTTACTGACTAAATGCATGAGTTTGATTATTTAATTTGGGTCTTACTGGAAAAAATTGACAGTCATCTTATTACTCACGTTGTTGTTAGCCTCTTACTAGTATGATTGCTTCATTATTTTATACTTATAATGACAATGAACAACTTACAAGTGGCATCAATTATACAAACAAATAAAAACTCATACCATGAAGAACCTCCATCTACTGATATTTCATTGATGTTCACGTACCAATGAGCTCTAATGTTGTATAATGATCTGTACTTTATTCTGCAGAAAGAGATTGCCTAGCTTACCTATGAATGTGAACACCACATTGGGGCACAATTTGGTGGGATGGATCAGGTTTGCTATCTTTAATTGCATAATCATACTCATACGCATCTAATGTTGAAGTAGAAAAGTAGTCTATGCTAGTAAGTTCAGTGTCACTGGAGGGAAATTGTATTATTTTGCGGGCAATCTATGTGATGTCCAAATCTAGGTTTGCAGAGCTGATTGATTTTAATCCCATCCGTGCAACAGATGTGCAACTTCCAGCCAATGGAACTTTTGCAATTGCTCATTCCTTAGCAGAATCTCAAAAGGCTTTATATGGGCATCCAAATATTGCAATCTTAAAATAAATAAATAAATAAAAATATTAATAATAAATATGAAAAATTAGCTCGGGACGGGACGAGATTGGTGGGATTGAAAATCTTCATCCCATCCCATCCCATTCTAGATCGGGACGGGACGGGATCGGGATGGAATTATTCAATCCCATTAAGACCAAGAAAAATTGGGACGGGACGGGATCGGGATCGCGGGATGGGATGCCCACCCCTAGTAGAAATGGAATAATGAAACTATCATTTCGTAACATGACCGTCGAATTCAATGTTTTTAATGTAAGACAACAACCTCCTGAGTCCGAGGATGTTTGTGAAGTTAACATGATTGAGAGTTTGGTGGAGAATTCTTTTTTGCAATCTGCATTAGATGATCCATTAACAACATGTTTGACTCACTTCGGTTTAGACTTCGATATTGATGATTCCATTAGGAAAGTGAATGCTTTGCTTGATTCAACCCCTATTATAGATTCGAGTTACGCATAGAAGCCTAAAGTGGCACTCCTTCTACTAAGTGAGTCAAAATTGACACCTTCTGTTAGACTATTTTGCTTCCCGACCCATTCCCTTCCCCACCTTTTCATGATGACCCATTTGATATATGTCTTCCTAGTGACTCCTGCATGACGTTTGATTTTCAATATTGTATGGAGTCCTGCCTCGACTATTTTCACGATACGAATGATCCCATAATTCAAGAAATAGTCAGGTCGTTATTGGAAAACGCATTTAAGGAGAGACTACATCCCATAGGTAGTGTTGATTCCAGGTTTGGGGGTGTTGTTGAGTCGTCTAGCTCATCATCTTTGTGCAATTCATTTTGTTATGATGAGCCTATACCACCCGATATATCGATAGACCTACCTTTTTGCATCATTTTCACATCAATTGACTCTACTTATGTGGATCCCTTGTGTTTAAGAGATGATTTTAGTTTTGACCATCCTATTGTGCAACACATTCAATCTTCTGATTTAACACTTGACATAGGATGTCTTTTTTGGAGTAGGCAAGAGTCATTTGCTGGATACCAGCTGGAGTCACATTTAGAGACAGAGACATTAAAGAGGAAGGGATTTGAGGGAGCATTTACAAACATTTTTCAGAAGTTAGATGAAATGTGCATGCTGAGTTTGCAAGCTTATTCACTACACCCGTATGTTTTTGCCTTTACATTATTTGAATATATATTAGTTATCAATGATATTGGTTACTTACTAAATATAAATCAATTAATTATTGTAATTTGGTTCAAGTTTAGAGTAATATTGTTGACTCATCATTTTCAGGCACAAGACGAAGAAAGTGGGCAAGCTTCACCAGCACCTGCAAGACCCTCATCACCTAGTCAAAATAATAATGAGGATCTTCATCGGCTCCACACTCCATAGCATTGTCTAATTTCTTTCAAGAACATGGTACAATTTTAGCTGTAGTAAATTTGATTTTAACTATCAAACTTCAAGACATTCTACATGTACTAGCTTTGATATTTTGTTAACTTTGATGATAACATAGGTTTTTTTTTTTTTTTGTTAAAGTTGATGACAGTATAGTTGAAGTCAAGTTTTCTTGAATGATTTCGATATAAAATAGTTGTGTAAAATTGTGAGTTGTTTACAGATTGTTTACAGGTTGAAAAATGTGATTATAGGTTAAAATATGACAACCGATTGTTTACATATTTCTAGTACGCATAATAGAATTATCATGATAATAATGACAGGCATTAGCGGTGGTTTTAACCATCACTAAAAGAATTACCAAGTGATATTTAGCGGCGGGTATGAACCGCCGTAGGTGCCACGGACTGTAGCGGCGGGTAAGAACCGTCGCTTGCAACGAATGAAACCGTCACAACATATTATAAAACGTCATCCTTGCCTCAAATTTAGCGACGGGTTTACCAACGGTTGCTAAAAAACGCCGCCGAATGCTCTCGTGACGCCTTTATCAACGACGGTTGGCCAACCGTCGCTAATTACTTTTGGTAACCGTTGCTAAAAACCTGTTTTCTTGTAGTGCGAGAAGGGTATGATGGCTTGTTGTGTATGGCGGGAAGGGGAGAGGCGATGGCTTTGTGAGAAGAATGGGACGACAGTGTCCTTCTTGCGAGCGGAAGAAAATGTTATTCTCTATTTCTTTTTATATGTTTTCCCTAGTTCTCCCAATTTGTGCATATTTTCTTGAGCCACAAATTCTTTATAAATCATGCCAAAATTACACCATTTTAGTTTTTTTTTGGAATTGTGCTCCTAGCAACCTACAAAGACACAAAAAACAATGATTACTTCTAAAAATTACAAAAACTAACTAAGAAACTATAGATAAATAGGATAGTAAATATGCTCTTATCAATTTACCTAAAATTTACCTTGATCGACAATATGACACTTAGAAACTTCCATAACAGTTTCACATAATACTCGATCATCATTTTATGTGAAATTAGCCATTGTGATGGATTTTGGAAATGTGAATATTGAATTGAAAAATGTAATGAGCTACAACTATAGATACTACTAATATTTACAGAGTAAGAAATATTCTCTAACAACTATATTCCTAAGTTCAAAATATTATCTAATGGCTATTAAATTATCTTAATATTAATTTTAGTTTTGATTCAAATGTTAAAGTACTACTAAATATAAATTCACGAGTCTAAATTAAATAAAACCAAAAAGGTAAATATCCAGTTATAAATCAATCATGTATCAAAGACTCGACCACCTCATCCTCATCATCACCATATGTGCCACCCTCATATTCACTCTCTTGTGACTAGGGTTGGAAACCGAACCGTCGATACGGTTTTCACCTAAATCGTGAACCGAATTGACTTTGGTCGGTTTCAGAAATCTCAAACTGAAATCGAACCAAACCAACTAAAACTGAAATAAAACCGAACCGACCGACTATTTTAAACATATTATATTATATATATATGCTCAATTCGGTTTTGTCGGTTAAAATCACATATAAACTGAAAACCGAGCCAACCACTTTAGTTTTGAAAATTTTAAAATCAAAACCGAACCGATCAATTCGATTTTGCTCGGTACGGTCAGATTTTTGTTCAACCCTACCTTTGACAATCATCGCCACTCTCGTGATAACTGTCTTCTGCCTCTTGTTGCTTGTGGTGCCTTGAAGGTCTCGACTCGATTTTCGCTCTAATGGGTAATGTTGTACTCATCTTTGGTCTCCACATTCTCATTTGTGGTCGAACATGTGACGATCCGGTGTTGTGTGAAAGTGGCCTCACTCCCTGCATAAGTGGCCTCATCGAGTAGTGATTCATCGGGCAATGCTCAATGGCATAGTGGTTCCCAAGGTACTACCTGTAAGCCAATACAAAATCCTCACAAATGTATGCACAATTCTTGATTTGGCGTGGGAATAACATGAAAAAAAATATTTAAGTAATTATTTATTAATAAATAATTAAGTATACTTATTGGTGTCCACAAATCAATGGACTTGCAAGGCCCAATCTCTATGCTAGTGGAATCACAATTTCTTGCATTCCATTCGGCCAAGGACCCATATTGTCATGGGTGGATAGGCCTCAGGTAGAATGTCCTCAAGGCTTAACCTTTGTTTCTAGTACTTCCTCAGGCTATTGTCACACCCTCTTTTCAGACTGTAATTCTGAATTATCAGGAAGAACGTCAATAGTGAATCTATTGACATTAACATCTCGAAAAAATAGAGCAACATCTTCTCAACTGACACACATGTCCAATACTGATAATATGTGCACTGGTCAACTGGAATGACAAAGTTAGACGCCCCCGACCATCTCTGCTTAGAAAACTGATACAAATCCTCAATTGTGGCAGACAAAAACAAAAGCAGATCCATAGGTATGGCGACTTGGATACTGATTTGTCGCCAACATCGATTCCAAGATACCATTTGCAATGGAAAATAAAATTTATATTAGTACATGGTTAAAAAAAATAGTGTGAATTTTAAAATAATTTATTGAATTAATACTTACCACCGAAATCGAACGAAATATTATGCACTGAGTAGAGATGTCTAGTGAGTTATTAAACTCTTAAATTTCTGCAATTGTTGCACTCCCCTTATAAGGATTCCAAACAATCATATCAAGAGTAAAAAACTCAATTGCATTGTGTCTAACACCAGTATTCCTCCAAACTTAGTCTTTAACCTTTTTCAATTGTCTCTTGTCCCATTTCTTAGCCCTAGGATAATATGTTGACGTCGGGATATCGTAATTTTAGTATATACATAACAATGCTCATAAAACCATGCATGCACAAATAAAATAACCTTAAAACTATGATATAAACTATATAAATTAATAATCAAACTTGAATATAAAACCCTAAGGTCTACATCAAATTATTTTCATAAATAATCACTACAACAAAAATGAGCATTTATAGCATTTGAGAATAGCGGTTTTTACACAAATGCTATAAAAAACCAACTTTTGGTATCATTGTAATCTCAAAATGCTATAAAGATTTAAGCGGAAGATTAAAAACGCGTTACCGCCAAATATTTCAGATCCTTTTCTCCAACTTAAAACCTACAAAGAAGAAGATAGAAACACAGCCCCGCGATTCTCCTCCCTCCCTCGCTCTGCCATTCGCTTCCCTCCCTACTCTCGCTCTCTCTGTTGCCGTCGCCGCTCTGTCGATCACTTTCGCCTCTCTCTCAATCTGATTCATCTAACATGGGGTAGAGGAGAAAGTTGGGGAGAATGGTGCAGTGAAGGTTTAGGTTTCTTTTCTTTTTGAATGATCAAATAAGGACAACAAGAGCATAATTTCCTCTTCAATCCATCTCATTCAGAGAGAGACGATGAAATCAGGGGTGGAGAAGAAGCGAGTTCGTCGAAAAAAAAATTTCCCCCTTTTTCTTGGAGTGAAATTTTGAGGTAACTCAGAATCTGAGATCTCACACAGTTATAAGTTGGTATGTATCTTTTCATTTGTTTGTCACTTTGAGAATTCTTTGCAATTTCCTAAGATCATGCGAGTTTTTGTATAACTCATATCTATTATTTGCAGCTGCCGGCCCTAATTTGTGATGGAATAACTCTAGTTGTGTCTCCTTTTGTTTCACTCATTCAAGACCAATGGACTTGTTGCTGGTAATGCATGATATAATTGTTCCTTTGGATGATTAAGTTGTTTTGTCTAATTTTGTCAATCATTGTTAAGGTTTTCATTTGATTTTGCAATTTAGGCAAACATCCTAGCTGCTTACTTGAGTGCTAATATGGAATGGAGTAAACAGCAGGACATCTTTAGAGAACTTGCTTCTGTTCAACATTTTTCGTTTCCATAATGTTAGAACCCTTTGAACTTGATACCATTTTCCCAAGTTATATTGTCATACTTGATCCTTAAAGACATGGTTGGCTGAGATGTTATTATTACAAGGATATGACTCATATTGTTCTACTCGCAGATGCAGACCGCAGCCAGGAGTCCTGGCTAGCGCAAACCTCTCTATCTTTTTCGGTTGATGTATTTTGAAATTGAGTACCTTTATTGTAATCCTTTAATGAATATGTGGTACTGAACTATGTTTTGTTGTTCAGATTGGGCAAGGTACTTATAGCAATGTATACAAAGCTAGGGATATTACTGAACCATGAATTTTGAATATGTGGTATCTGTCTGTATACCATTATCTATTTATATATTTCGTTTGGTTCTTTTTGTTTTATTACTGAACCATGAATTTTCTACTTTCAGGAATGAGTGCTGCTTACGATTAAACAAGAGTTTATTACTAGCAGAGGTAAAACTTACACTAAAACTGTTCCTAGTGATCTTCTTTCTCAGTCCGACTTGTGAACTCTTAACTGATACTTCCAAGTTGCCACTTGATAGGTTCTTAGCTATTGTAAAGAGACATGATACTTGGACCCTGATGTACCTTTGTCTTATATAAAAGATCATGATTGTCTTGTAGCTTATAGACTTCCTAAAGAACAAGAGGGTTTCATTAGGCTTGAGATAACTCATCGGACGAGAAGGTAACTTCTTCTATTCTGTTTGGACATTGTTGGCTTAGTCATTGCAGTAAGTAATCAAACCTAAACAGAACCACAATCCTTAATTGTTCATTTTAGGGTTAATGGGACTTAAGTTAGCCAAGTCATAGTTGGGCCTTTACCAGGCACATCGATAACATTACTAACTTGATGGACTTCTTGAATGCAGGTTGCAATATCAGTACTGAGAGTGCTCTTGTTTGTAGCAAGGCCCAAGACTTATGTTCTAGGCAACATTCCGAATTCCATGATCTATAGAAATGTGGATCAATACCCAGCTGCTACGAATGTTCCAGAAGTTCTCATTCTCCATATTGATGCTCTCATCTACTTTGCCAATTCTAGCTACTTGAGAGAAAGGTGTATTTTTCATTCCCCAATATAATTTATACATCAAAATATTCCCTGCTTCAACGTTTGTGATGTTAAATGGGTATCAACTTCATTGCAGGATCTCGCGGTGGATTGATGAGGAAGAAGAAAGGCTAAAATCATTGGGAGAGACTAGTTTACAACATGTTATCCTAGACATGAGTGGTAAGTAAGACTCATCATAAACATGGCTCAACCATCCACATTTTATTTAGAACTTGGAATGTAAAACTAGTTTGTAATCAATAGTTCAAAACCCTGATTGTGAGAACTTGTTTTCTAAACAGCCGTCGGAAGCATTGATACAAGTGGGATTCGAATGCTCCAAGAAGCCAATAAATACATGGACCGAAGAGGGCTCAAGTTACAGAGCATGTAGAACGAATTTGTTTTTGCTTGTAGTCCATTAAGGGTTAACCCCTTTTTTTCACTATGTTAATGCAAATTTTGACCTTGTTGTGTATTGTTGATATGATCAGCTAGTGTTAGCCAACCCTGGAAGTGAAGTGATGAAGAAGATGGACAGGAACAGATTGATTGAGGAGATAGGTGAAGAGTGGATCTATCTTACAGTGGGTGAAGCAGTGACTGCATGTAATTTCAAGCTCCACACATCCAAACCTGCAAATTCTACCACCAGGCTTCCACTCTTGAGAGATGCTCATTCACCTCCTTATGTTGTTGGCGAGCCTCACTTTGTCTTGGAGAAGGTAGGATTTATTCACCTTATTCTCTTACGTGTATTCCAATCTTGATTGGTGTTTCTGGAGTATGATTTTGGCTATGGCTATGAGTGGTTTAATATCAGTTTATGTCATGTTGGCATTTCAGAAAAATTGGAACCTCGTCAGTGTAAATGCTGCAATGGCTGGCACAGGAATTTACCAACTCTCGTATGATGTTATTCTAACAAATCTACTTTAGAATTTGATAATAAACATTACCTAGATTTTTTTTTTAATTCTATAATTTAGAGTATCTTCAATTGGTATAGTAGCTATGTAGCAATGACATGGCTACGTGTATATCAGACATGGGTACAAGGTATCCTAAACGCGGACAAAAAAAAAACCAATATGGGGACACGTACATAATATTACACTATCATTATTTTTCCAAGTCATAAACCTTTTTTATGTTAGACAGGAACTACAAAAGGATGAAAAGGAAAGAGGAAAAATGTTTTCCCCTTGTGGTTGTAGATGAACACATCCAAAACAATTTTCACAGTTTTAGAAAACATGAGGATAGAAATTATTATAAATTTTTTTTATCCACCACTACACCACATATCCTTATTGATAGCATTTCTCAATAGCATCTCATCTGAGTATGTATTCATGACTTTGCAGCATGATCTATTACAAAAAAATTTGGGATTGCAATCTGAGAATCGAGATATTGTTTATAAACTCAACGTTTTCGATGTTTTAACATTGAACCAATCCATATTTCCTCGTACATATCCTTTCCTCCATTCCCTCTTAAACACCATGAGGAGGTCACAGTCTAAGAGATGAGTGGCTTAATTAAACAACACTGCCTTCTAAATTGGTAGTTTATGACAGTAAAAAATGCTCCAATAGCCATCCTAATACATCCACTAAACAATCTTTTACTGCAATCTTTTTTATTAAGATCGACTTCTACAATGATCCAAAGTTTTCCACCTACATTACAACTATCTTCTCCTTTATGAATCCAGTTGTATTGATGTCATTGCACATTGGACTGACTCTCCTTTTAAGAATTCAATGACATAAATTTGTTTTGCTGCAGGTTAATTAGACACTACTTTCTACTCTTACTGATTGACCAGATGGCATCTGGGCTCTTTCGACTGCATTGTCGAGGGACATGGTTATAGCTAACGCATTTGGATCCTTTGTGTTGCTAATGGTACTAGCACTTGGTGGATATATCATGTCAAGAGGTATAAATCAAAATCAACCCTACAGCTCAATACTACACAGTTTCAACTAGTTTTTGTGGTTTCATTCTGAAAGACACTTTCTAGAGGTCACTTATATAGCAAAAATACCATGGAAGACTTTGCTCATTTATCAAGAAGTAATTTTGCCACTCTGATTTTCTAATTTGAACCTATCTTCTATCTTTGTGTCATATCTCAAATCTCATCCAGCGTATTTTCCTGACTCGAATTACCATGGAAGACTTACTATTGCTGGAGCAATGTATAAATCTTTGCCACTTCTTCTATAGCTCCAGTCAAGGTCAATTCAGTGAAATATTTTTAGTTGTTCCATAGGAATGTGAAATTGTTTTGAAAAACCTTTGTGAGGATTAGTTTCAAAGTGGAAAATATGGTACAAAGGAACACAAACTTTTATGATTTGTCTGTGAAATTAGAGGAATGCTAGCATGTCAAAGTGTGTGATCTATATGCTCCATATATTATTAGTTATTCTTACAGGATAGTTTGGATAAGATCACATCTTTCTACTTCTACACTTGCATATTCTTGAGACATGTTTAGTTTCATACTTGCTTACCATAATTGTAGAACAATAATAATGTGATGTCTGATCTCACAACCCTGTATGACCTATATTAGTGAATGAGCAGTAGCATTTACACTTCTTAATGAAAATGATGGCGTGAGACCGAAACATCATAGGCTGTGGGTGATCTTCAAGATATGAACATGTCTGTTTACTTTTCTAATTGTCTGTTTATGGACAAAAAGTATGGATCTTTCACAATGACCTTTTAAAATTTCTGGTGATCCTGTAAAGACACTTGTGGAACAAATATAACAATTGTTGGTGTAATGAAACTAACAAACTGAACTTGTCGTAGGCGTGGAAAATTTTGATTCCTTGTCTCAACGTAAACTAGTAAACATGCTTTGGGGTGTGTAGCAGGAACTACTAAATTAACTAAAGGTTTCTTTTTTCTTTCATTTTTTTGTATGTGAAACTGTAATCCAGCATTGGCAATAATCCCTAACATTTCCTCCCCTGCTTACGTTTTCGTACTTCTTTCCCTGACTATATGTTTTGTATGGTTCAGGTTTGCTTGCATATGTTCACTTTGGATTTCTTGAATCAAGTGGCTAATGGCCTTGAGAGAGACAGCATGTTAGTATTCTCTTACTTTATCTTATTTCTCATGTCTCTTCCATTTTATTATTGTTCGTATTTTTAATTAGATTCACTGGTAGATCCATTATAAAATTTTCACCAGTTTCCTGATTGAAAATGGTCAGAGGAATCCTCATCAACCAAATCAGCTTTCATGCTTTTTTGGTGTGGAAGTGCAAGGCCCCTACTCATGTTTGATGGAGATATTAACTGTATTACATGATAGATCAACTTTGAGAGTTTCATCAACTTAGAAAATCAATTTTTTGGGTGTGGAAGTGCATGCCTCCTATTTTGTTATTGTTATCATCCATTTAGTTTACTTAATTTCAGAGTTTCATCAACTTTGAGATTAAAATTTGTTAGCCGAATATCGACATAATTCCTATTAAAAATCAAGATTTTTACTTTGTTGACGTGTATCCCTGTCCCTTTTCATTTATATAATATGTGCATGCATTTTACTGCAGCTACCACGTTGCTGAGAAGAAAATCCTTTCCACCCACGGGTATACGGATGGCTTAAAGTTAGAACAATTCATCTTTGATGCATTTACATATTCTCCCCTGAACTCACGGATTTGGACAATTCTACATCATTCTTTGGTGTTTATGATGGCCATGGAGGTAAGCATGCTTATATGGTACTTCTCTCATTATCTTTTGTGATTGTGGACTTGCGGATTAAAACAACTCTTAGAGTGGGACTTCATAGATACAACTTTTGTGAGTGTCAGAGTGACAAACTCTGAATATGAACTGTCAGCAAAAAATTCTCTTAATGCATGCTTGCGAGGTTTATTCCTCATTTCCTTGAAATGCAGCAAAAATGCATTCATTCTTTAATGGAGCTTTTGGTGTCTTAGCAGTTTATGTGATTGTATAGGATCTTTACCTGTTTGCCATGGTGTTCTGTTTATTTGCATAGAAATATTAATGATGATCATGCATACATTTAGAAGAGAAATAGAGAAAATAAGAGTCACAAATGCAGGAAACCATGTTAGAATCCATGGAAAACATATAGAATTTGATTAGAATTTAGTCCTATACTACATAAATGGGTTCATTGGATCTGAGCAATAATAGACCCTGGATCTGAGCAATAAAAATTGCAGTACATGATCCTACCAATGGATGAATACTAATGCACCATTTGGGTTCATTTGGCCCATTTTTAATGATTATTGTTTTTAGACTAGAAATTTCAGAGATTTGTTAGGGTGTATTTGTATGATTCACTCTAATGCACCAAGGCAGATTGCATATCAAACTCATTGCATGCTTTCTAGAAGTCGTAAATCACATTGATCTATTTCTTGCATTGTGTTGTATATGTAGGCTGCCCTTATACTTGCAATAAAGTGTTTTGCAACATAAAAAACCAGGCAGCAAAATATGTGCAAAACAGGCAGCAATTATGCAGAGTACTCTGTAAAAACAGAGCACTCTGCCACAATCCAGAGACATCGTGCAATGCATCGAAATGTGCAGCCCTGAATTCACTGTTTCAGCAGAGTTTCAGGCCTGATCGCTGCTACCACAGTCTCGCAGAGATCACCAAAACGAGGCAAGGAAACTAGCAGAGAGCGCACCTAAAAACTGGAACAGAGAGCAGATTGCATACTCTGTCCCAGTTCCAGCAACCGTCCAGTTCCAGCGCCGTTCCAGCCAGCAGAGCATGCCACCTGCAGTCCCCATTCCCTCGCATTAAATCCAACCCCGAGCGATACAAGCCTAGATTTACAAGATCATTTATCATCCGTGCGTCTTAAATATGCATTAATGTGAAATGGTGTACAAATCAGTGATGTTGCAGATGAGTAACTTTTCTTTATTTTGGTTGAAGTTTGTAGAAGTTCTATTCTTGAATTTATTTTCTTTCCTTTTCCTGATGAATTCTGGTCAAATGTCATAGGTCAAATGTCATAGAAGTTCACCAAATTGAAGAGACTACTGCTTTGGGGAAGGGAAAGAGAAGTCGTAAGCAGGTATGTTCTCACATTTTCTGTCATTAGAAGTCGTAAGTAGGTTCTGAGGTCTTTTCTTAACCACCTTTACAGTGGCAATTTGACTTGATATCTTGCTCAAGAATGTTGGATTTCTTGTGATTGAAATTTCATTACCAACGTTTGACTCTTGTAGAGGCTCCATGGCAGCAGCCTATAAATTTCATTAAAAATTCTATCAAGTTTATTTACTTTTAAGGATTCTGAGCAGCTGCAACTAACTTGATATTCCCTTTTAGTTTATGGATGAATACTTTTTTTATAGAATCGATTTGTAATATGCAGGTTAATGAAGCTGTTGTTACTGGCTAGTTATTTTTCCGTTATTTGGTTATTGGAGGTAAGCTGTAAATTCTATTGTGCATGTCTTTTTTATTCTTCATTTTATTAGACAACGTTGTTATCCATGCTACCATAAACACCTTATTACAAAATTTCAGTCAACAATTTTGACTCTGGGTTGGAGTTTGTTCTGGTTATATGATGTCTCCTATTTATGGTGTCTTGTGCTCCAGTTCTAGGACTGATTGAGGCGATCACATTACGAGTCATGGATGTTTGCTGGATTGTATGAGCAGCAAGTTTTTCATGGTGAGACCACTTGTACTATTGTTTTTCTGTTTATTGGTCTCAACAGAAGTGAAGAGTCGGAGTTCAAATACTAGCTCTACATTGAAAAGGCCAAGTGTTGTGAATATTGGTGCTCTGCTTTCTTTCAATTCAACTATTGGAGAAGTGGCAATGCCAGCAATAAATGCTGCAGTTTATGATGTTAATTCAGATTCCAGAATTCTTCTAGGCACAACATTGAAAGTGGAGAAGTCTCAAGGTAACAAGATTGTCCCTTTGTTAGATAGAAGCTATTTTGATTCTTGCTTCTATGAATGATTATCTGAAGTTCTATGGCATTCATCAGCTGATAATTTAGGTTCAATGGGATGAAACTTCTTCCAATCTTGTGCTCCCTGAAAGAGTGTCTCCATAGAAAATGAGCTGCTTGAGATCAGAAACATGAGGTGCCCTTCATTTGTACCCAAGCCAAAGAGAGCTCGTGCCCGTCATTCATCATCATCATCATCAGCATCTCCTGAATCTTCTTAATTGATAAATGATGGTTAGTAATCATTTTCCCGCTTTTCATTTATGAAAAAGAAAATCCCTTGCAGACTTTAATTGGTCCATTATATGTATATTTGATTGGTCTGGTTTGATTCTACATTTTAGACTTGCTTCATGTGCCAATGGAGCCAGGACCACCACCTCAAAGACAGTTTGGGGTCTTAGAATTAACTTAGATATTGTCAGCTTCAGGAATCACTAATGCCAAAACCAAAAACCTTATACTTAGAACAGTTTAAAATTGATTTTTAGCTAGATCCTGAGCCATGTATCTAGAGAAAATTTCCTGTCAGAAAAATCAAACAAACAACCAAGTTTATGAATTTTTAATAGCTTAAAAACAACAGAGAGAGGGGATTTGAGCTAAGCATTTAGCATCATTTTCAGATTTCACTAACACTGGACAGCAAGCTCTGTTTTGACAGAGTGCTCTGTCCTGATGCCCTCTGTTGCTTGGTTTTTTTTCTGCTGTTAGTGTGATGGTGTGCTGGAATTCAGCAGGGGATTGGGCTAGAGTCAGCTGGGTATGGTGTTTTTATTGCTTACAAGGTCAGCCGGGTATGGTGTTTTTGCTGCTTACAAGTATATGGTTGCAACTTGGGATGTTAAGGCAAATCTACATACAAATCTATTGGTATGATGAGTATTGGTTTCTCTGCTCTTTTTTCACATGTATCGAAATTGTGAGCAAGCTCTTTTTTCACATGTATAGAAATTGCTAAGTTTCATGTAAGTCACATATCGATGCCTGTTATAGCTTACTATTTTTATATTTTAGAAGCTGTGCTGTGCCACATGGTACACATATACATGCACAGGAACAGGTTGCCTTCTGGTTTATTTGCAACATGGTGCTCACTCTCTTTATCCTTCTGTATTACTTGATCCTTTCCTGCGTGTTATGTTTTTATTCAATTTCTAATCACCCCAACATGTAAATGTAGGTACGAAAGATTTGCCAAACAACTGCATTTTTGTCTCCTGCAGTTTCCATGATTCTTTCCTCTCTGGATCTGGGATTGCCACACTGGGAAGTTGTGGGGATTCTCACTAGCGCCTTGGCCCTCTCAAGTTTTGCTTTATCAGGTAGTGTCCACCGTAGGTTTGACATCTCCTTTGTCTAAAAGATGATATGATAATTAATTTCATAGGCCTAAAAAGTTGTAATGTCCATATATCTGTTGCTGCAGGACTTTATTGTACCCATCAGGACATTTCTCCAGAATATGCAAGTATACTTTTGGTAAGGATTCAAGTTTCACATCTCTTCTATGTTGTTGGTTTTCTGGTGGCAAAGATCTTATAAGTGAGAGTGAAACTCATAATTATAGTCATAATGCATCAAAGTCTAATAAGAACATAAGCTTTTGTCTGTGTATCAAACCCCATTTTTCCAATTTAGCTCTGTAAGAGGGAGATCTCTCAGCCTGCTATGTTCACCTACTTATAGTCACATTCCAAAATCAATCCATTTGTCTATTTCCGTGTGATAATCTAATAGTTTGATGTTTGCCACTACTCTGAATTAATGAGCACCTGTCTAATGTGTAGGCTTACTCCGACCACAGATTTCTCTTTTACATTATCAAAATCTTGGTTCTTTATTGTTATTCTGCTCTCTTTATTGTTTAATTAAAGATTGTCCGACTAAGACTTCTTGATAGAATGTTTCAGTTCATTGTAGGCTGATTGATAGTATGGGATGGGGGCAAAACTTCAAATTCTTTGTCAGAGCCTTCAGGAACAAGTTCTGAATTCTGCTATCTTTTCAAACTGTATTGAAATTCAGCAATGTATACAATCTTGATTAATTGGATATTAATGGTGGGATTGCATTTTTATTTTCAGGGGATTACCAGCACAGTAGGGGCAGTACCTGGAATTGTTGGTGTTGCTCTTACAGGCAATCTTCTTGATTCAACTCATTCATGGGGTGTAAGTTAACCATCAAAAGTAGTTCTTTTCACAAGTATGCTTAAAATGGTAGTTAATTTTGACCTCCATCTACCATTTTAAGCACCAGCTACTATCATTTATTAATCTACTTTCATCATGCAGATGTCATTATTTGCTCCATCGATCTTCTTCTACCTAACAGGCACAATTGCATGGTTGACATTTGCAAGTAGTAAGCCCCAAAACTTTTCGAAGATGGATTAACTGAAATCAAATATTGTGTGGAGTAGAATGCTTAATAGCACGAGACAGTGATGCCACTTTGTGGAAGAGATGATCCAGTTTCCCCTTTTGAAGTGGACAGCGATCAATCTCACTCGTGGATCTTCTGTTGTACATCTACATTTACATTCTGTATATAGTTTAGAATCATATGTAGTCCCCAGATGATTATACCTTCTTCGAAAGTTGGGACTAATTTTTGGTCTGAATGTAACACGAATCTTTGTACAATATTCTTTCAGTGACAGTTGTATATTTAGTTAGCAAACTTTCTTCTTCTTCTGATATTAGGGTATCAATTTTGTATATTTAGTTGGCAAACTTTCTTCTTCTTCTGTTTAACTTTGGCACATTTAAATTTTTATTTTCTAGACATAAAACTTATGAGATGTAATAAAAAGTCATTTGATAGTAAAACAAAAAAAAAAAAAAAAATTTGCTATGTATACTTACCATAGCGTTTTTAAAACGCTATGGTAGAGTCTACCATAGCGGTTTTAGAGTCTACTATAGCGTTTTTAAAACGCTATGGCAGAGGCTACCATAGCGGTTTTGAAACGCTATAAAAGCCAAACTTACCATAGCGTTTTAAAACCGCTATAATATCCCCTGGGTCTATTATAGCGCCGGCTGTCATAGCGGTTACTAAACCGCTATGGTATCCTACCATAGCGGTTTTTAAACGCTATTGATCACAATTTTTCTTGTAGTGAATATTACTATAGTTTAAGTCTAAAAGGGATTATTATAGTTATAAAAATAATATCTATAGTGATAAAAGAAATAACAAAATTAAGTTGAAATCAGGCTTACCTCTAAAAATTGCCAAAATTCGTGAAATTCGGCGCTCTCTTTGATGTTGCATCCAGTGCATTGTATAGTGAAGACATGTAGGAAGAGGGGTGAGGAAGGGAGGAGAATCATGACAAAAGACTTGGCTGCTTGAGGATAAAGATAATATACACAACACTGGAAGAGGTCAAGGGATGATGGTGAAGATAAGTGCTTGAAAAAGATAGGAGAGATAGGGAGAGGAATTAGGTGGTTTCGTCCACTCCCACACCAATGTTTCTTGTTTAAGGAGCTTTCATTTTTGTGATGTAGAGATTCAAGTATCGATGCCGATAATGACTCTCAACACATGCTTAACATGTTTTTGCTAATTATTCTATACATTTCCATCTAACATGTATTTACCCTAACGAATACTGTAACTACCAACAGTTTTGAACGTACGTACCATTCTCACACTGAAAATGTTAGCCCTGGAAAAGGTAGGGGTGGGCAATGTCAGTTCGGTTCAGTTTTTAAACCCAAACCGATTCCGAACCAATTTCATTCAATTTGCCTAAAATCCAAACCGAAACCAATTTTTTATTTATTTGTAAATTGATGAAATTGGTTGAACCAAATTTTGGATCGGTTAGGTCGAAAGATATCGAAACAACAAACAAAACAAGATATCGAAGAAACAAACAAGAGATCGAAAGAGATAAATTGAACCACAAACAAGCAGATCGAACCACAACAAGACAGATCCAACAACAAACAAGATAGATGAAAATGAAAAGAGATAAGAAGAAGAACAAAAAGAAATTGAACCTGCAAACTGCAGACTGCAATTACCCTTGATGATGATCGCTGAGAGAGTGAGATAAATCGAAAGAGGGTGTATATCGTTAGTGCAACAAGGTGTTGGAGTCTCAGATGATCAGATCGAAAAGAAGAAGATTTAGGTTTAGGGTTTGGCAGCCGTTTGGGTTTGAGAGTGAATGAGAAAAACTGAGAGAGAAATGGTTGTGTGCGTTTTGGGTTTTTATTTTTGGGCGTGATTTAGTTAAACATGGTGCATCACAGGGCATTTGTTGCACCAATCAGGTACTGACACCTACCTATTTTTGTATTTATTTATATATCTCATTAATCGGTCGGTTGGTTTTAATCGGTCGATTCAGAACCGTAAAACAACTCCAAACCGTTTATAACCGGTTTCGGTTCGGTTTAAATGATTTTCTTTTCACTCATATTTTGGTTCGGTTACCGAACCAAAATTGAAAACTGGTTTGGTCGGTTAACCGCATTTAAATCGGTTTTTGGCCACCCCTAGAAAAAGGCATGCATGAGCCAATGGTAGTTTTGGTGTAGTGAAATACATGTACCCTATATATGCAACCCACTTGAGCGAGGTCTTTATCTTTCAGTTGGAAATGCTTTAGTTAGACAAAAATTACTTAACCAAGTCAACTTCAAGCAACTCCCCTCATAAATGCCACTCTTAATAGAACCAAAAAAATTATGACTCTATTACGCTGGGTGTATACAACCGATCATGATAAGGGGGGAGGGAAACCATTTCGCCTTGTCCCACAACAAGCTCAAGCAAATGAGATCATATGGTGTGAAACTGATTTCAAAATTGGGAAAGTGAAAAGTATGAGCCGTAGACCACCACCTCTCAATGGGAGTATTTACTGCGGCTTGATCCGAGAGGCCCGGTTTCGTTGTTATTTTTTTTTTTCATTCACTCGCATCAATGATGTCTTTGACAAAAGTACATAGTTAACCATTTGTACACTTCACTTGGAGTGTGCCACGAGCCATGCATGGTGTAATATTTTGCAATGTCTTTGTCAAGACAATGACGAGATGCGTGATTTGGGTCCCCATCAATCAACATTTTAAACAACTCTTTATCATTGTTGTCTTCCTCATTTGACACATCCAATATTGGCACATTAATTGCTAGAGGAAGCTTAAGCTCTACCCTGACGTCAGAGCAGAAAATCGTCGTCTAAGGGAACTTTAATCTAGTGGAGGCATTTTATCGAATACTTGGTGTGCACGAAATTTGTGTCCAAATTCAACAACTCAAATGATTTTCTTTCATTCCCACACTGAAGTCTCCAGAGAGATCGCAAGATCTCTTGAAAATTTAAAACTCAACTCTGAAAAAACCCTCTCACCCACACTTTGTTTATCTGTTTTGTTCAAATTGGAGAAGAAATAGGGAAAAAGGGAGTCGATGCTCGAATTTAAACAATCACTTTGCCGCGCCATAGCTAGGTGCAAAAATTTACATTCCTAAATGAGAGACTAGATTTTTCTTAAAAATACGTTTTCACCCATGCTTACGGTGTATGCACTCACCCCTGAAGCAAAAATTCTAGAGAGCCAAGCCCTAGCGCCAGATCAGTGCCAAGGGCTCTTTGTGTGTGTGTTTGTGTTCGATTAGTGGATTATGAGGATTTCTAAGATTATGGAGGGTATTTGCGCAGCTGCGCCTGGCCTGACTCTTTAGACAGTCTGCCTTCGAATCAGGGTGCAAGTAAACAAACAACCCTAAGATACACTCGGTTTAATCCGAATCGGACTCGTTAACTTTGAAAACCCATACAAAACGATCTCATGTTCCTCAAGCTTTGCTTTGGCACTCGTTTCCATCTCTCTCATTTCACCCCTTCGCTGCAATTTCTCTGAACTTCAGTGGTGATTCCCACAATGGCGTTGGCAGGGCTTGTGAGATCGAATTCTTCTCTCATCCAAAACATCGTCAAGGCCGAATCGGTTCTCACTCACCATTCCATCTTCTACAGAATCGGTTCTGAAAACCCTAATTCCAACTCTTCTCAGGTAAACCATCTTATCTCAACCTACTCATTTCTCTATTAGATTTTTTCAGATCTATTTGTTCTCCAATCGGAATTATATTCAATCGATTGGTTGTAAAAAGAAAGAACTGATTTTGAAGTTTTCTATCTTTGATTACATGTTGTTCGATTGTATAGATTCTGTAAGTAATTTGTGTAAGGTATCGCTGAAAATTTCTGTGTGGTTGGCTGTGAGTGATTCCATGTGGTTTTGGTAAAAAAAATGCGATTTTTTTGGATAAAGCTTTGTGCTTTAGGGTTTTCCTTTGGTTAGTCAATGTGTCAAATTAGATTTTGACAACTGCGACGGTTGAGATGTTATATTAAATTTAAATAAAAATAATCCGATTAGAGGATGAAGAGGTACATTGATATAATAACACAGATGTTGATCTCCAATATCATGTTTTGCATACAACTGCTAGAGCGAAAGGTCTTATAGTATTGTGTGAGGAGGAATAGTGGGATTCTCAAGTATTGAGTAGTTATGTCTATTGCAATGCTTGGTTTATGACATTTCTTTAATCAGTTCAGAGCTATAGAAATGAATGTTTCAAAGCAGAAAATGGGTTCAGATGATTTGATTGTGTGTTTATATAGATATAGTTTTACCTTTTGTTCACCTATGTTGATTAGAGTTCGAGTCACGTTCTCTTGTTACTTATTGGGATTCTGACTGATTGGGAATTTTTTTTACTGCAGTTCTCGAGGAATTATGCGAGTGCAACAGAGCCAAAAGAAAAAAAGATTAAGGTAGAATTGCCTGACATGCGTTAGGGTATTTTGACCATTTCTTTTATCTGGTCTCATGTTCCTTGAAGAAGTATATAACACTTTCTACTGAAATATTCTCTTGATATGTTTCTCAATCCTTTAGCTAATAAAAGAAAATAAAAGAAATAGAACATGGTTTGGCTTGGATCATGCCCACCCTTCCTTTTTGGTTTGTACATTTTACTTCTGAAAAGACTATTAAAAAAATAGGTGACAATATAAAGAAATCTGAGAAGTTGAAGAGCCTGCGAAATGCTTCCTAAGCTTCACTTTCGTTGGGGTTCATCGTTCTTTTCCTCAATTTATGTTTTGTATTGTTTGTTATTCAAAAAAGGAAAATAACAAGTACCAACATGTCTATGTTCAAGAACACAACTCTAAAAATTGTCATGATTTGGCACTCTTTATTTATTTTTAAATATAATTGATATCGTTCATAAATAAGTTAGAGCTTGAATGTACCTATAGTATTACACAGATAAATAATATCACATAGGGTGATCCTCTCTTACTTATTCCTTATTGTGGTTGAGGCGTTGGGTAGGCTGATGACCAAGACTCAACAACAGGTTTTGATTTATGCTATCTCGATGTGGGATAGGAACCAAATGTCACTGACTTGTTCATGAAGACCACATCATACCCTTCATTGAAAACCCTTGACAACAAATTAGAGTATGTTACAAATCTCACGTTCTTTGGTGCATCCTTTGGTCCCAAAATAAACTATGCAAAAAAGTGCTTTAATTGGGTTAGGAATGGCAGGGCAATCTTAGAGGTGGTTTTCCACTTGCATGTGTGTGCAATTATCTTCCTCCTAGAACACTGGGCTTTCTTTGGGTGCTTGACTATGAAGTGATGACATTTGGAGTACTGTTACTTAGCATAGTGGTAGGCAAAGAAGCACAGACTCTTCGGAAAACTTGTTGTATCCGTGTTCGATATCGGACACCGACACTCGCTGGACACGCTTCCGACACGCGTCAGACATTTGGTCAACATGTCGGTTGGTGTCATATGGTCAATGTGTCAGACACACTTCCGATACACCTGAAACTTGGTAAGGACACAGTCAAGACTCGAAAATCAACTTTCTTTTATTTTTTACTTTTAGATGTTTGCAAATAATCACCTAATTTAATGGTTGTTGATCCATCCGAAGTGAATGACTCTTTCAATTGCGATTTAAGACAAATAGGGCAAAAAGACACTAAAGCATAGAGTAGTTTATGCTTCTTAATCTTTGCTTCTTCTCTTCTCTATTTCTCTACTATACTTTTCTCTACTTTATTTTTTTTCTTGCAACAAAATGTCATCTTCAAACACTCTAGATTATTATGTATGTTATATGACATTAAAAAATAGTATGACGTGTCGAGGTGTCCCTGAGTTCTAGTTTTTGGGAAATTGTCAAGTCGGTGTGTCGTATCCATGTTCGACATGATGCGCGTGTCCGTGTCCGTGTCCATGCATCCTTGGTGGTAGAAAATTGACTACTTTGGAAGAAACAACCTCAAAGAGTCGAGAATGTGTTCCGATGAAGAGGACTGCTTCAGAAAATATCCTATACTTATGCTAGCCTTGGGAGCTTAGGATTGATGATTTAAAAAACTGAATGAGTCACCATTGGGTAAGTTGATGTTGAGAAGTGGATATATAACAAGAAATTGAGTGATGATCACCTTCCTCTCCATCCTACTAATCCCTATGGCACGTCTTTGGAGAAACATTTCTTCACCCATTTTCCTTGAAACTATTGGTCACATGCTTGAAATTGGAAACATGTCAAATTATGTTATAACATTTGGATTAGTTTCTCGTAATTCAACTTTCGTTCGACTATTTTGGGTTTCTAGAAAGAGGAAGCGGGTCGGAAATGAATTTATGGACATCGGGGAGTCTGGAATAAGTTAAGAGATCCTAATGATGACCATGGGTGGCATGAATTTGCAACTTCTATCTCCAATGGTGGTTTCAAATAGGGAGGATGAGTAGTTGGTACTTGGCAATACTAAATTTATGGGTCTGATGAGAGGTTTTCTCTCTTATGAAAAGTTGGTGAATATGAAACTACCTTTGAGTCGTCACATGGTTTTCCCTCGAGAGTGGGCATGGGTAACATACATTCCTAAAAAAACCACTTTTTTATTACAAGAGATGGTGCTGAATTGTCTTCCCTTCTGATTGCGATGCCATGTTAGAACTCCATGATGGGCTCAGGTAATTTGATATTATTTCTTGGCGAGATTTGGAGTTTGGTTACTGTTACCAAATCCTTTGATGCCTTGCCGAGTTGGAAACTCGAGGCATATTATATGGACGAAGGGACTAATTTCGAAGCTTGTGCTGTACACTATTCTTTCGGCAACTTTGCTTGCAAGGAATCATTGAATTTTCAAAGAGGCAAGGGATTGAGAATATCATTGCCATCTAGCGCCTTGGTGAATATCATTGCTATCAAATGGCATTGGAGAACAACACATTTAAAAAGGACTTTGACTCTAAGAGTTTCTTATTAATTCGGATTTTATGTATTAGAACTAGAGCTGTAACTTACTGTTACATGCTTGAGAGATAGGTATTTGTATTCTTGTTTATATTTAGTAAAAACTTGCAATTTCTCTTTCTTAAAGGCGCGGCTCATATAGAAGACTAAAGTTCGATTAGCTTTATCTCTTTAGGTGTGGAACTCGTATACAAAGTTCTCGCAACCAAGCTTCAACCGATTTGGGTTTCGTAGGCTCCCCATTCCAAGCTTTTGCTATCTATCTATCTATCTATCTATCTCTGATTGTCAAGTATCAAAGGGATCTGGTGATGTACGCTAATCGGTCCATGCCCCTCGCAGGTTCTCGCTATGGCTTTTAATCATTTATCATCAAAGTGAGTTTTAGAAGCATGTCTACCTTTTTTTTTTTAAAGATATATTTATAAATGAGATAAATTTCATTAGAAAAAAAGGGGAAACCGAGAGCAATCTGCTCAAGCAACAAAGGGGAAAAATAAAAAACGAGGACAACAATAAGAAAAGATAAACACTAGATAAATTACAAGAACTCAACAAGTCAATCACCGGTGATTGAGATTCCCCGTTTGAACAACAATTCAGAAACAGCGGGTCAAACTTTTTTTGGCTGGATAATTTTTTGGGTTCAGCTCCATAGAAGGATGATTTTGGAACTCTCTTTTCCAATTAGCCACAATAGTCAATCAACCGGATCGGGGATTAGTCCCTAACCTCAACTTCTCGTGTGTTGAAAGATTGGAAGGTCTTTTTTATTATGCTTATGACGAAGAAGTCTCTTGAAGATGGGATGACAAAAGCGGAAGATTTTCCATAAAATCCAGTTACATGTTTCCCAAAAACTTAACTTTTATATTTATATATTGATTTTTGCACTGTATCTCACGATACACTATATATTACTATGTGTATCGCAAATTGAGGTTTCTGAGATAACTATGCTGGATATCCTTAATTTTTGTGTACGGTGGATCACTCCCTATCAATGGCAATCTCTAAGGCTGGATGAGTCGATGACAATCTTTAAGGTTGGATGAATAGATGGACGCTTCTCAACTTCTCTCCAACATGAAATTGGTTATGGGACAGGGTTTCCATTGCCACATGTTGGTGCATTTGGCGGGAATTTAATTTGAGGATTGTATCAAAACGTGCGCTATGATGTTCATTGGGTTGTCATGGATGTTAAAATTTCTTTTTGGTTTTTCGGGACTGTTTTGGGGAATTTTAGGGATGTTCCCTTTCAGTCTTGTATGTTCAGTAGGCTCCTAAATCAATAAATCTCCTCAGTTTGTATTATTTTTTCACGATTTTCTCACTCGCATTTCCTGACATATATCTCTACTTGTTTTGTTGCTTATAAAAAAAAAGTAAAAATAAAAAAATAACGAAGGTTGCCAAGCATTTAGAACTCGTAAAGCATATTTGACACCCTCCTCCCTGCTTATATGAATGCATTGTGTATTTCTTTCCAGTCAACTATCTCAAATATCTGATATGCTATTTTTTCTTGTTATGCTATAAATGCTTTGGCAGTCATAGGTAGGTTTTCCTTACTCTTTTAGTTTAAAGTTTTTTGTGAGCTACATTTATAAGAGAGTTATGGTAGCCTGATCAAAGAAGCAACTTTTTAATGAAATGAGAATGTTCTATGGATATTCAGAATTCAGTCTAGTCTTTAGTTGTAGTATTTGTATAAGTATTTCAACAATGCTTCAACTTTCTGATATTACGATTTAGTATTTCTGTTAATTTTATTACATTGATGCTTGACAATTCTTCAGGTACCTCTGGATATGTTCGGTCTGTCTGGAAACTATGCCTCCGCTTTGTACCTAGCAGCCACCAAAACAAAAGTGTTGGACAAAGTTGAATCTGAGATTAATGATCTTGTTGAAGCTTCCAAGAAAAGCCCCAAATTTTCGCAATTCATAAAGGATTTGTCGGTGCCTGGGGAGACCAGAGTGAAAGCTGTACAGGAAATAGCCTCTGCAGCTAAATTTTCAGATATTACAACAAACTTTTTGGGTATGGTTGAGCTGCCCTAAGTAATCTAATTTCATACTGTATATTTTAAAACTGCTGCTTGAAAATGTTCTTGAAATAGTTATCTTCATGTGCATACATGCAGCTCAGGGTTTACAGGTTGTTTGTTTTGTTAGAAGTTGGAGATTCTTGGGAACATGTGTTTTATTTATTTAATTAAGAGCCTTAAGTTAGAAGTGCTTTAATAATTTTGTCTTGCTCGTCTTCTCGGATCTTTGTTTCATTCAAATATAGCAAAAATTGTGAATCTCATTTACCTCTAATTCTGATCAAAGGCCTGTTCTAACAAGAAGGGAAAAGAAAAAAGGGAACACACCTCATTTAGAGGATTATTTATGCCTGTATTTATTTATTTTTTAAGTTCTTTAATTTTAATTATTAAAACCACTTGACTGATAGGCAAAACACCCCTCCTAACATTACAATTCACACATGTATATTTTCGAAAAAAATCAATTAAAGATAAGGCACCGGTGTTCTTAAATGAATCTGTATTCTTTCACAATTTTTGATTTAGCACTATTGAAATAATTCACTATGTGTTTGGTTTTAGTTTTCTTTGTCATTTAACCCATTTTGTATATGTTTGTGGTGGATAGCTTCTTAGTAGTAGTATGCCATAAGTTAGCTAGCAGTTTGCCATATGTTTGCTTACAGCAACATGGCAACGAATGTGTCAAGCGTTAAAAACAAAATGGAGGGTCTCATGGGTAATCAGTTGAGAGGATAATTACATAACAAGACAATTAAAAGGCTTAAAAAGAGATGTTGTGTGAATGTCTCGCTGGGTAATCAGTTGAATTTCTATATGGTGTAGCATGCCTTATAGAAATATCTCTATTTCCGTTCGCAGCTAGCTGTGTATTGGTTCCTTATATTTTCGATGTCTATTTTTTGTTATTATTATTTTTTTTTTACTGTTGCCCTGTACAATATTTTCAGAGACATCCTTAGCACACATATATCTGATAAAATATGCACTTAGCTCTGGAAAAATGTGTTTGTCCTCATTAGTTCAGCCTGTTTTTTTCGGACACTGACGTCTAGATACTGGACTTGACAATCCATGCCTTGATCATAGAAATATTAAATTTACAACTATAAATGCGACCAACAAAATTAAGTTTCTAAATAGGAATGTTTGGGTTTCCCACTTCAGTTGGTGCTTAGTTGATGGGTTTTACATTTCATACCCATGTCAAAGACTGACACAAGTACCTGTGTCACCCATAGACTTGTGTGGTTTAATGCCATTCCTCTAAGGTGTATCCTTTCAAGTGGTTAGGAATTTCGAACAAGAGTCTGACACGGAACATCTTCAGAAGGGATATGGAATTGTGGATATCGATGGCAGAGGTGGGGCGAAGATAAGAGTTTGAATCCCTTCTTCTGCCTTTTAAGTAGACTACTGAACTTTTGAGTTCCAAGTAAATTGGACATAACCAGAGTCGGAGAATGCTCGAGCATTTTGCAGGTGATTGACATTTGAAATCTTATGGTTTTCTCTTAGCCGTGTAGATTGGTTTGGGCTTTTTGTGCGTGATAAAAAAGTAGAAGGATCTTCAATACCAATGCAGTGAATTCGTGGAGAATGATGATGATAAAGATAATTGTTCAGCTTTGGAGTTGAGCAAATAAACAGCCTCAAAAGGGTTCAATTCTCAATCCTTGTTGGTTGACTGGATTTTTTTGAGGGAGCCGGGGGGCAAAATCCCTCTTAGTTCTTATTTGATTTATCTGGCCATCTTTATTATATCATATTCATCTCATGAATATTTAATTTGATTTTGTCAATGATGTCATGCTTTTCACATCATATCTTGTAACCCAGTGTTCATGCTTGAAACTTAACCTTGACCATTGTTTGACAATATATGAAACACATATGAAGTGGGTTATATTCGGATGGGTTGCTAAATTAATTCTTACATTTTTTTCCAAGGGTCTTCTGATTTTATAGATATCATGTTTGCATAATTTGTTAATTTATTTTGTTCGCTGTATTTCGTAATGATCTGAAGTAGTTTTTTGTGTATGCTTGTACTTTGTACATGATTTGCAAGCAACTTTCTGATATGCATGGTTATTCAATTCCTCACTTTTTATGCTGATATGCATGGTTATTCAATTCCTCACTTTTTATGCTGATATGCATTTTCTTGATGTCCAAGCCATCCTTGCTGAGAATGGGAGGCTACGATACATTGACAATATTTCTAAGAGATTTACCGAGCTGACCATGGCATATAGGGGAGAGGTGAAAGCCATCGTGACAACTGTGATTGTAAGCTCAGTTTTTTTACATGTGCTACTGTTGTAATATTTGCAGTATAGAACACTTAAAGATGGCCTTACTGGAGCTTAGCTGTCCTGAGTGGATTAAAATTTGGATTTGGGGCCAATAGGGTGGTACCATCGGTTGATGTTCTTGTTCTTGATGGTTCAACCAGTGACTTAGGTTTGATACGTGGGCATGTGGCCTTGGTTTCAGTCTCCCATCAAAGGAAGTTGCTCCAAAAGGAGGATTAAAATTTCTATATATTATTGACAAGAGTCCTTTTTAATGAAATTTGCATTGATTTTACTTTGTTTCATTGTTTTTGCCAGCCCCTCCCAGCTGAAGAGGAGAAACAACTGAAGGAGACGCTACAGGACATTATTGGCCACGGGAAGAAGGTTAAGCTTGAACAGAAGGTACATTTCTCCCATAAATGACAAAGTTGACCTGCCTATGACAATGTTTTTATTCATTTTCTTCATCCTTTAACCTGCCCGTCTGGCACATTTAAGTGTGTGTGTTGGATGTTAAAAAGTGAGAAAAACCTGAAAAGTTTGCTTTGATTGCAATGGTAGCCATTAACACTTTTAAAAATTGGACGGACTATCATTTATTATTGTTGTTATTATTATTATTTTTTCGTAAACAAGATGGGAAGCCATTTCTTGCCCCTCTACATAAGAAATGAAATTCTCATGGGATGAGAAGAGAAGTTATCATCCGAGTCATTATCACATATGACAATGATTTCTACATAGAGTTGCATAAACAATCAAAGGCTAAAACTTAACAGTATTTTACCATGAAAATTATGAAAATGCTACCAAACACAACAGTGTTGATCCCACATGCAATCTGAGAGAATGGCTACGGAACTATATTTAATTAAGACATTGCACGGGTATGAATTATGTTACAGAGATGCGGGTACTGGTCTTAGACTCGGACTTGGACGCAGTGTCTGACTGAGCAAAACCCAAAAATTAGATTCTTGAACTTCGCATTATATTTGGAATACTCAAATGTTTCCATGTGAAAGATTAGTTACACCCCACTCCAATATCAGATACATATGAGGATACACAATTATTATTTGGGGCACCCAAATGCAATACTTAATGTTCGTAATGGAATGTTCCTACCAACAGAAACTAGAATTGTTGAAGCAGTTATATTTTCTCTGTTCACACCATTAATTATAGAGAAAAACTTTTCTGAGATCATATGAAGTTACAAATGTTCTTCATATATTTAAGCATTTATTTTATCTGCAGATTGATCCAAGCATTCTTGGTGGGTTGGTTGTGGAGTTTGAGAGAAAGCTATTTGACATGTCCATCAGGACAAGGGCGAGACAGATGGAGAGGTTCCTACGGGATCCCATCAACTTTGACAGCATCTAAATGAAGTTTGTCAAATGTTCTAGGACCAGCTAGTTACCAAACCTCGTTTGTAGGCTTACTCCTGATGTACCTACCTGCATCCCTCAAATAATTATCTTGGTAAACTTGGATTCCCAGCACCCATATATTTCAGTGGGTCTTCCCATTCTGAATATAAAACTTTAAAAGCAACTTGTACTGTTTCAATTTTTGAATGTTCAGGATTTTTTGTCACAAATCCTGCCAGTAGTCTGCTTTTTCAATCTGGGCTTTTATTATTTCATTATATCGTCACAACAATCTCGTAAACATCCAATAGTTATAGTACTTGATCTCATTACCTTATCCACTATCCATCTTCTGATAGCTTTTAGTAAAGGGGAATGTTAGAAGCCTGTAGTAATCTTAGAAAGCCTTGTCATAATTGCTACATGTACAATTTCATTTTAGGAGTTTTGTTCTGTGATGCAGTGGAATGGTACTGTGCTTTTAGCTTTCTATGGTTGTTTTTTGGAGGGTTGTTCGTGATGCGAGGGTTTAATTGTGACAATTTAAGGGTGTGTTTGGTTGCATGGAATCTTATGTCATGGGAATTCATGAGGGGATCCCTATATTTTAGGCTAAATTGATCTATCACTCCATATCCACTATTTGATTTTGTGATCAATGGTGGGAATGAAAGTACCATGAACATGAGAATCACACGCCTTGAGGGACCAAGGAGTAAGATTCACATGATCATGAGACTTTCAATTCTACTATTGATCACAAAATCAAATGGTAGATGTGAAGCGATATATCAATTTAGCCTAAAATGTAGGGGTCCCCTCATGGATTCTCATGACATAAGATTCCATGCAACCAAACACACCCTAAGGTTTTTAAAACATTGAAGATGGGAAAAGACATAGGACTCGGGTTAAAGAGGATTTCTTCTTTAAAATGTCCCGAGGACTTGAAATACAATGTTCCCTCTTTTTATTTTCCCAATTTCTTAGCATTCATTATAGTGGGGGATAACTTGCCTATCTACTTCCTTTACTCAATTCATATAGCATCAAGACATTGCATGCCAATGAGCTAGTGATTGGCATTTTAGGGTGCAACCCTTAGGTTGCTCGTGCATATATGCCTGTCACTTCCTATGTAGTATGGAATTGTATCCATTGATAAGCAAGGCCAATGATCACGGATATAGGATACCACACCATTACTCGTGGCATGTCATAAGTTGATCATTGACGAAGTGTTCAATTAACTCATATCCTCATGGGTCAAGTGTGCCTAATATGAGATCTTGATGCACCATTGCCAAATTCCCTTAGATATTACTCAAGCGTTGAAGAACCACTTAGTGTGGCATGGTGCAAGGAAACATTCATGATACAGATGCTAGGTAAGTATTATCTTCAATGTTCAATCAAGGATTACGTTGTTGTTGTTGTTGTTGTTGTTGTTGTTGTTGTTGTTGTTGTTTTTACGAAAAAGAGGGGTGGCTCTTGAAAGGCAACATCTTCGCCAATCTCTCTAGATCTAGCCGGTTCTTCGATTGAGAAGAGATCTCATCTCTGTCTGAGAGGGGAGGGAGTTCTTCAGCTCTCAAAGACTTCGATGTGCTCGGATCTAAATGTGAGGAAACTCCCATTGTTCATTTTGATGTGGCTCCTCATTTGAAGATGGTCAACCCACTTTCATTTATGGACCCCTCTGGCCCCTCGCCGGGAGGAGAGACTGATGTCAACTCTGGCCAACCTCACACTTTAGTGCAAGATGCCAATCACAAGGAATGGTAGCCACAACCACAGCCTGTAGCTGGCCTTGCAACTACGCACTTGAAGTCATGGAGTCATCCTTTTGTCCAACAAAGTGAACCTCTTGTTCAAGAGGTTCCTATTTATTATACAGATGCGATGTTTGAGAAGGAAATGTTGATATGCCCGCCATGTATTAGAGCAAAAGCCAAAGCAATTTGGGAGGATCAACTGGTTGGTATGTTTTTTTGAAAATTCTGCTCCATTCAGTCAAGTTAAACTTACGGTTGAATGAAAATGGAAGCACAAAGGATCAATAACAGTAATTTCCAATGGCGATATTTCTTCTTTAAATTCTCTAGCATGGAGGATCAAGTAGTCACTCTTGGTTCAAGCTCTTTCAAGATTAGAGAAGAGTTGATGGTGGTTAAGCCCTGGAAGGAAGACCTCAAATCTTGAAAAAGGAGGTAACTACTATCCCCATTTGGCTCCATTTTTATAATGTTCTTACATGTATGTGGAGTAGTGCAAGATTGAGTTATATTGCTAGTTGTGTAGGGAAACCTACAAGATTTGACAAGGGTATTGCCATTAGGATTAGACTTACATATGTTGCAGTTTCTTGGAGGTTAAAGCCACCAAAAGCCTCGCTAGTAGGATTAAACTGGAGATTGGTAAAGAAGGAGAATTTTATGAAGTAATAATTGAATACCCTTGGAAGCATTTGTTATGCTCTGATTGTTGTATGTTTGGTCATGAGAAAGGCAAGTATATGGTGGATGTGCATCAGTCATTGAACGAGGTTCCCCATGAGCCAAATATGGGCATAGACGTCCCCTCAAGTGGCTCTTCGGGACAGGAAAGGAGATGAGGATAATGATGAAGACCATTCCAACGGTTTTGAAGCAATGAATGCATGTAGTGATGATATAGCAAAGCCAGCGGAACCTCTGGAGTTTTATGATATTGGAGATCGGATTGTTGGACGCAAAGAATACGAGCATCTCCAGGCTCTAATAGAAGAAGTTGAAGCAAATTATGTATCAAACCCTCGTCGATCCACTAGACGTAGGAAAAGTAACAAAAAGTACATGGAGTATACTCCAAAACAAAGAAAAAGTTAATTTAACTTACCAATGTTAGTGATTCATAAGATGTGTAAAACCTTATAGTAGTGTCTCTCCCTCTGGAAATACGTTGTTCATGAATTTCTTATTATTAATATAAAGGTTAAGGGGTCCTTAAAATCATGTTTGCTTTCCAAAAAAAAAAAGGATTACGTTGTTGGCCTTGGGGAAACCTTTAGCTTGATGGTTCATTCTTGTTGGATGTTGAATATGCTAATTGTGTACAATACTCGGGCTTTTATACTTGTGCTTGTTGAGTTAAACGCTAGCACACCACATAAACATTTCCATTATACATGTTTGGCCTAATAGTTGATAGCTTTGAGCCATCCTTCTTTAGTATATTTCAAACCCAAACTTGTTGCCTCTTCAATATAACTAAAGTTGCGGGTAATTTAGTAGGTAGGGATACAACTAGGGCAGGTTTCTTTACTGGTGCAAGTGGGAAAGGGGATGATACCAAGCAATTTATTTCTTCAATAGAGACTGTGTGTGTTGTTTTTATGTTATATTGATATGTTCAGATTCCAACCTTCTATAGTTGCTTTATTGATGCCAAAATATTAGTGATGCAGTCATTTTTTGCTCTCTGTTTTGATCTGGTTCTTGTTGATTTGTACAAGTAGCACACGTGAGCCACGAACCATCGTTGTGGTAGCCGATGACACTCTGATGCTAAAGTCAGGTAGGGATATGAGGAATGTGTAATGCTGTAATATGAAATTTGTAGCGTACCTTAGCTTACCAATCTCATGACTTATTTATAGTGTAAGGAGTCACGGTTCTACCATGCCATTATAGGCGTAGTTTAGGAAGGAGATCTCCTCTAATTAGGAGTCATGTTGTATGAGGGAAGTTCCCTGTTAACTTCGTGCTCCTAGATACGCAGGAGATAATTCCAAATGTGAGAGTAATTCGTCGAAGAGAGTTTCCCTGTGTGGAATGTATTCTTGTATTTGCTTCCTAGTTGGAAGCAGAAAGCAACTGTAGTTGCCCGTCCGAAGCTGATCCTCGAGATATTTGCCTAAATAGGGCTTATGAGTATTGAGGATAGTTATGAGACGTATGGGCCTAGCATGTTGTGAGAGTTCGGGTTCGTCTGACGAACTGATTTGAGCGGGCTTAGAACCGCTTGAGCATGTTCAGTGTTTGGCCGACGCTGGGGCCCATGTTTCCTCGAGATCATCATGACAAGTGTGTGGCTTAGAGGTGTGACCATTTTTATGTATCATCAGCTACTCCCCCCGAGTTAGTGGGCCGTCACATTGGTTCACTGAGTCATGTCTTGAAGGGATGCGCCGCTCATGATGATTGAGTCTGAATCATTGCTTGAGCCGCACGCCGCATTGATTCGACGGAAAATAGGCGGGAACCCAACCTCTATTTAGGTCATCCACAGTAAAGAATTGACCCTTCTACTTGCTTTGCTTTCAAAGATATCACTCTGATTAGATAAGATTGTTCATCTTCTTCATGGCCAAACAAAACATTTTTTGAAGAGGTTGATGTCTGAATCTGTCCTCGCTGAGACCCGTGCAAAGTTTGGAGCTCTTGAGGACTTGTCGTTGTATGTCCTGAAAGGTGACCAAACGCCAATGTCGCCTCCGGTCGATTTCATCTGCTTGCATTGTGGGATGTTTTAGACCGGAGTGCACTTTCCAGTTCTGGACGTGATTTGGGAGTTCCTGGATCTTTTAGGGATTCTTTCGGTCCAATTGGGGCCTAATGGATATAAATCATCCTCATGATTTTACTCAGTGCCAAGGAGGTCGGTGTCACCGTGACTCCGCGGGTAATTCAGTTGTTGACTTCTCCCCGGCTAAAGGGTAACGATGTCTGTAAGATGACGTCGTCGGCTTGCTTCGTTAATTTGCCCGATGACTTCAAGTTTTGAGAGAAGTAATGTTTCTTAGCTCCTGCGGATTCGAAGTATTTCCAGTGCAAGGGTCGTCTACTCGAGCGACAGTTCAAGTCGTCTCGTAAGTTCATCTCATTTCTTTTGACTTTCATATGATTGATAGCGGACTAACTGATTATTACCTTGTCTCTTTGCAGGAAGGTTTTCTACTACTCCTCTTACTTTAGAGGAGCAAAATACCATATAGACGTTCCGTGACTTGCCAAAGAGGAACGCGGTTGATGTCATAAGAGTTTTCAACTTCATCTGTAACAGGCTGTGGGACAACTAGCACGTTGCCCCTACTCTGTACCAAACTTTGCAAGTCAAGTTGGAAAATGGAGCCCCTTCAAGGAAGAGGGAGGCTGCTAAGGCCAAAGCTCTTGTTCTGTCTGATGCAGAGGAGCCGTTTGAAACGCTTGCCTTTTTTGTGAGGAAGAAGTTTCGCGTGAGGACTGGGTCGTCTTCGGCATGACCTGCTCCAATGAGAGAAGAACGCGAGTCTGCTAGGCCTGTTGGGCGGAGGCTGATGTTTCCAGCTGCAGAAAGATTACCTGCAGTTTGCAAGAGTTTTAGACAGGTCGAACCTTAGTGACGCGCAGGTCGAAGGTCTGAATGATCGTCTGGCGTGGGTTGCAATGGCAGCTTTCGCTGGTGCTGATTTGCGTGTGACTGTTCCTGTAGAAGTCTATCGTGAAGATTCGTCTGAGATTGTAGAATCTGATCATCCCATTACTGTTTTTCTTGAGAGTGGTCACGGTACTGTCCACGTCTTTTGTAGTCCGAATTGCTCACCATCTCGCTCTAGGCCACAACTAGAAGTGTTGGAGGGTCCTTTGAATAGTTCACTTCCTCCTCTCCCTCCGGATCCCATTGAACCGTCTCGTACTAAAGGGTTGGTTGTTAATGACAAAAGGAAGGCCACAGAGGAGAGCTTGAGAACGATGGCAACCGTGAAGGGTGGTGCTGACGTAATCCCTTATCTGGGGAAGCTTCATCCGGGTGCGCGGATAAGCTTGTTTGCACTAAACATGGTGAAGATGAGTTCACAGGTCTGGCACCAAGAGGTGGACGTAGAATATGTTTCGACAAAGCATATAAGCAGGCGTCACAGCTGGCTGATGAACCACACTCCAAAACCTGAGGAGGATATGTTGGAAGGGTGTATGGATAAAGGCTTGAAGTACATTTATGTTGGGTATGTCTCATTTGAGGCACGTGGCCGTTGCAGAGACGGAAGTCGATGCGGCTCGTGAGAGAGTATACACCTTGGAGTGTGTCTTGTCGCACATGCAGACGTTTTATTGATGCGCTCCATGAAATTGAGTAGCTGAAGAAGCAGGCTGAGGAGAAGAGGCTGAATCAGTCAACTGTGGCCGCTGAGACTCAAGGGGCTTGCTTGGAGGACCTTGAGCGTAACATGTCAAAGGTGGTTTCCGAGAGGGACGAACTTGAGAAGGAGTTGAGTCGAGTCCGTCAAGAAGTCGAGGCTGCACAGGAAACTACGACTAAGGCGTGTTTTGAACTGCGGTCTTTTGCTGAAGAGAGTGCTTTGAAAGAAGCCGACTGGGCTACTGAGAAATAACAGTTGGAATCCGATGTGGAGTTTTATACTTGCGAGGCGAAAAAGGCTGAGGACCAGCTCGAATTGGGGTTGCATGAGCTTAGTTCTGTGTATAGCAGTCTGGCCACAAAATAGTCTCAGGTCAACGCGTTGACAGGCAAGTTGGAGCTACTGGAGTGTGAACTTGTTGACGCGAAGGTACGTGAGGAAGAGCTTCTTCAAGAGCAAGGCAAGTGTGAGTTCCGTTGGGTTGTACATGGCCGGCTGAAGCTGTTGGCGCTGATGAAGGAGGAACATCCGAAATGGGATCTTGGCCTCTATAAGAAGATGTCATATGTAGATTTGTTTGTTACCTCTGCGTCATCGGATGAGGAAGATAGTGTGGGCCCTGATGCCCAGACCGTGGCGTGTGTGGACGCTATTCCTGCTCATTCTTCCACTAGGCTTAGCTTTTATGTTTCTGTACCTTTTCCTGATAGGGAGTAACCTTGGTGCGATTGTATCTCTTTTTGTTTTGACCGTTAATGAAAACAGTTTTATCAATTTTGTGTTTGTTGTCTCCATTGCATGTTTTTCATTTTGCCTTGTCGTCTTGCTTTAGCATAGGTTGGTCGAATCAATAGGATGTTGACTGATCTATCTGCGATAGAGGGCTTGACTGTTTTGTATTATGAACGACTCAGGGTTGTTGCTGCGTAGTCATGTTCGACAGTGGGCATGTTGCGGACAATCTAGCTGGAGGCTGACTTTCCCGAGTTGTGTCTTGTCCCTAAGGTAAGCTGCTCGAGTCTCACTTTGTTGGTCTGACCGATCGGCTGCAGCTGCTGCTATGAGTAAGTTGTGAGAGTGTTCGTGCTAGGTCAAGCGCCGTAAGCTCGAGTTGGCATTTTAAGTAGCTCTTATTTAGGCACTGGTCGTACGATCTCTGTATCAGCGTGAATGGTTCTCGCTATATTAGGATGTCAATCCGTTTGAGCGTGAAGACGTTGACTTAGTTCAATCCGTTTGAGCGTGAAGACGTTGACTCAGCTAGATTCATGTTTGGCGACTAGGCTGAAAAACAGTGGTCTCGTGACAAGCCGACAGAATTAGTTCATGACTGACTAAGCTCCCACCTTCTAAATCGTTTATGACCAAGTAAAGTGGGCTACAGATTCGGGAAGTAAAAGTTTGACGACCAGGCTGAAAAGTAGTGGTCCTGTGGCAAGCCGTCGGAATCAGTTCAGGACTTACTAGGCTCCCACCTTTAGAACCATCTACACCCTCCCCGCACGGTGGGGGCTACGAATTCGAGAAGGGAGTTTGGCGACCAGGCTAAAAAGCAGTGATCCCATGGCAAGCCATCAAAATCAGTTCAGGACTGACTAGGCTCCCACCTTCCAAATTATCTACACTTGTGCGTCGACTACAAATTTGGGAGTGTTTGACAACCACACTGAAAAACAGTGGTCTCGTGGCAAACCGTCGAAATCAAGTCGTGGTTGACTGGGCTCCCACCTTCTAGACTATCTACACCCCCGCAATGTGGGCTACAAGTCCAGGTTTGGTGATTTGGTGGCCATGCTGAAAAGCAGTGGTCCCGTGGCAAGCCGTCAGAATCAGTTCAGGACTGACTAGGCTCCTACTTTCTAGGTTATCTACACCCTCGCAGTGGGGGCTACAAGTCCAGGTTTTGATCAGAAGCTTTCGTTGATAGTCATTACCATCTAGGCTTACCTGATCAGGTTCGGTGATCAATGACCGTGAAGGGGGCAATGATTCCTGGCAAGTCATCGTCACCACGCGTGATAGCGCTGATTAGACTCCCACTTCTTAAATCATCGATGACCGCGCTAAGCGGACTAGGTTTTGGGTTGAACCAGAAGTCGTTGTCATCAGCTTTGGCCGACTAGGCTTGCTTGGTTTGAAAAGAGGTTCTGCCTGCTAGGGGGCGTGCAAACCTAGTCCATTTGCCCGGTGCACGAGGTGAACTAAGTTACCTTAAATCAGCTAGTGATCTGTAAGTACGATCCCTATGTCAGGGTTGACTAGGATTTCTTGTGTTTATGCCAAGCATGTGACAAAATATTGTTTGAGTGATAGGCTGAGCCCATGGGTCCGCAAAAGAAGAGCTAGGGCACGATGTGCTGTGTGTACGATGCAAATCGTGCGGTAACACGTGTACGGCGCAGGCTGCATGACGGTTGAGTATTGTTTACTCCCTCTCAATTGATGGGGTTGTGTGCAGCGCCATCAATTTGAATGACGTGGTCTGCGCAATTTCCTTGGAACTGTCGTCTCCTCGTTTCCCATACTAAATTCAATAATTGGCAGTAAATGCTGGAGTGTTCGCTTGGTGAACCATCATGTCTATATAATGGTGTTTTCAATCGTTGTAGCCACTATCTTTCGCAAAGCTTATCTCTTGTAATGTTCTTGCTTGAAGAGAACGCTTTGGGTTTTTCAAGGCTGAAGAAAATGCTTTGGGTTTTCCAAAGGCTGAAGGCAGGTCTCCGTCTATAGAGGTTCCGAACGTCTTGACATTTTCACCGATCAGGCATAGTAATAGTTGTTATTATGTTTGGTCACCTATTATGGGTGAGCATGTAGTTGATCCGCTTAGGTCTTATAATTTCTTCTCATATTGCGGATAAGTAGTACGGATTTTCTATCAAGGAAGATGCCTTGGTGTTACACCGTACCACTTTTGCCTTTGTGTGCTCGAATCCCGGTGCTAACCAATGGTTGGTTGAAGTGTTAGTCGACGTGCGATGTCTCCGGGTGTGGTAGCTCTCAGTCACACCTGCCATCGCATACGGGAATTGTGACACCCCTCAACTTCATAAAACAAATTTATTTTATTTTTAATTAAATAAAATAGGGTTACATTTAATTAATATGAATTTCGAAATTAGGGTTTTATTTGGAGAGTTAAAGGGTGGGTGCTCTCAAAATTTTAGTGGGGGCGGATAGCCACCCACCCTATAAAGAGAAAACCCTATTCTCTTTTCTTTCTCCTTCTTCTTTTCTCCTTCTCCTTCCCTTGTGTTTTCTTCTCAATGGAGGCTAAATCTGGAGATCGAGATCTCTTGTATTCAACAGAGAGAGCCTCATAGTGGCAAGAGAGAGAGACTTTAGCGAGGTGTCAATCACCATTGGTCTAAGACCCTGTTCACTGCTACAGGGGCAAGCTTCGGAATGGGCACTTTTAAGAAGGCATTCATCCGAGGATGTGTTTGGTGTACAGATATGTGGAGCATATCCAGATACTGTAGCACGTACTGTTGAGATTATAGAGCGTGAATGTGACATAGATTTTATTGACATTAATATGGGGTGTCCTATTGATCTTGTTTGCAATAAAGGTGCTGGGTTTTCTCTTCTTACCAAACCTATGAGGATGAAGAACATTATACACTCAGCTTCTGCAACAGTGGAAGAACCTATAACTGCCTTGGACCAAAGATCAGCAAAGATATCTTCTCGAGTTGTTGATTCGTTGGAGTTCATTGATCAAGATTATGTCCTTGTCTCTGCCCCCCCCCCCCCCCCGGGAAGTGTCATCTTCGTCAATAAATGCATCCAGGGTGCACCATTCATCGTGCAAATCAGAAAGTTCCCAGATGGCGTCTGTAGATAAAACTAGTGCAGTAACTGCTCCAATGCCAATTCTTGGAGTAGCAACCAGTAACACTTGTGGGATTTGGGTTTGCAAAATAGTGTTCAAGAAGGATGGGAAGTATGCAATTGTCACTGATAGATGGCAAAAGTTCAGCAATGTTTATCTCAGCAAGGAAACTCTGGATTTTCTTGCAATACATGCTGACGAGTTTCTTGTTCATGGAGTTGATGTCGAGGGAAAGAGGTTAGGGTCAGACCGTTACCATCGTTGAACCATCATAAAGTGGCTTAATGTTGGGGTTTTCACAAATGAGTCCCTGCAGAAAGCCCATATTGTCTGTGCGATTTTTGTTATCAAATAGGTCTTCCAGTCTCTTGTATAGTTCTTCCTCTTCGAGCAGCTGAGTCAATTGAGAAATATGAAAATGGTGAACCCAATTTAGAACTAGTCATGAGTATGCATGTTGTAGCTGTCCAAATGAGAGTTGAGAAGAACTGGATGATTCATTGTAAGAAGCTGGAGCAGAGGTCTAATATCAGCCAGATATGTAGTAGTAAGGAGGAAGATAGTTTGTGAAGATGGCGACATTTGAGCTCTATCGAAGGTCGACAATTGGAATGTGTTTGACAGAGACGGACTGCGATCAGGGCTGATGGAGGGCATTTGAATAATGTAGGATGGAGATAGGTTTTGGCGTATGCCCGAGTGTTATATTCGCGGAAATTCAATTAAATACCTTCGAGTTCCAGATGAGGTGAGATTTTAAACTCCGGTGCCTAGCACACTATTACTAACAAAATTATGAATATATAGTGTGTTTTCTGTATTGCTTACTTGTGTGCTTTAGTATGCTTTGATATGTTTGTTATGAATATTTTATACAATCTTAGCAAATATGACCATGAAGCAAGGTGAAGCTTGAGAAGGGTATCATTGTCACAATGTAGAAAACATGTTTTATGTAATTAAAACATGTAACATATGCGAATGTACTAGTTGTTTTCGCTGTCCTTAGGTGCTATCCCCGAAAAATAACCCTAACCAAAGATTGACAAATCCCTTTGTTTGTTAAAGGGCAGTTTGTTGCTTCTTTTGCATTGATATGCTAATGATCTCCTTTTAATTTCTCCTTGCCCCTTCCTCCATTGTGATGCAATAGGCATCTGGTGGGGCGGACCTACTCTGATAAGTTTTAACAGTCCTCAAAATGGAGTTTTGAAGCTTGTTTTTGCAGTTATATTTTTGGTGTCCAGACCACCTTAACTAGACTTGACAATTGTGACACCTACTTGTTCCAACTCACTCATTTTCAAATTCCATTTCCCTTTGCACATAGAATTTACACAAGATGTTTGTTTTCATGGATCTGATTGAGCTTCTTCCAAGCTTTCTTCATTTTGGGGAGAAAGACTGCATGCACAATGAAATAAAGTTAGCACATGGTTGTTGAACATGTTTTCAATTATGATACAAATGGTAAATCTATTATCTACTGATGTGCCTCTGCAGTTTCATATTAGTCTATTGTGTACTGCATATATATCTGCTGATTCTCATGACATGTTTTAATGAGTTAGTTAGGTTTATCTTGTACCTTTACCCGATAAATGCTTGTCTGGCTGTATTATTATTGTGATTTATGTGCATATACTTTTATTTCAGTACAATTCTGTATATTTGCAAGCACATGAAATCGAAAGGTAAGTGATCAAGAGATGTGCTTGGGAGGCCACGTGCCGTGGTGATGGATGGAGAGACTGAATAGGTGAGTTTTCTTCATTCTTCCTTTTTTTACTGTGAGTTTTCTTATTCCTTGTATTTTGCAAATCCTTGTTTCTTGACTGAATTAGTGATTGTAATTGTGAGGATTTGATGATGGGGTTTGTGAGTTTTGTTGCGAGGATGTGTGGTTATGATTTGGATTTTGGTTTGGCGGTGTGATGACCTGTAGTTGTGTGTCCTTGATGATTTTGGATTGGATTCTTAGACTTGTTATATTGGTTGATTTAAATTCCATTTCAAAAGTTTTGTGGTGTTTTGTGTTGCAAACGCTTGATCTCCAATATTGTTGATCTGTTTGATGTGTGAGATTTTCCTAGCTTGCTGGGTTCATGTTTGGGGTCACCCATGTTTACCATTTTATTGATTGGGTGTGACTTTGTTTGGTTGGTGTTTGAATAGTTGATGAATATTAATGCATTGTGATAAATTTGGAGATTTGTATGCATATTGACTTGTTTATGCATTATGAAGATTTTGGATATTTGAAGCAAGGAGTGGCTTGATTGCCATATTGTTACATAGCATGATTAATGAATATGCTATGTTTTCCCCAAAATGTGGGTGAATAGATTGTGAAATCAATTTATGTATGACAAAATGTCATTGTGGAAAAATTCTGAATTATGAAAAATAAATGATATTGGTACACCTGGATTTTTGAAAATATAAACCACTTGGGCTTGTATCACTTAGAACTACCACATCTCTTTTGTTTATTATTTCCCCTCTCTTACTAGAGAAACTAAATGACCAGTGGGTCGTCTTGCGGAGTTGGGGCACCCATTTCTTACTAGAGAAACTAAAATAACCTTCGGGTTAGTCTTGCGGAAATGTGGTGGATTGTATGCCTAAAATAGGCTTTGATATTTATCCGTCAAAAATGTGACGTGAGTTTATGCGCATTGATAGCCCAAGGGTGGCTTTTGGTACTCATATAGTTAGGGGTATCCGCGATGCATGCCTGTATGTGATGTCCCCACTTAGGCATGGATGACGGAGTAGTCCTCCTTTATATGAGAGAGGCATACGGGCATGTATGTTCGGCACGGAGGTGGTGCGAATGTGGTATCATCTAAGTGATCAATCCGTTAAAAAGATGAACCTAATTCAAATAAAAAGAATAAATTACGTTGCATTGTTTCTAGTCCTTTTTATGTAGGATGGCAAATCCACTAATATTTCTGCAGGTCCGACTTGCCATAGTCAATTCCTATAGAGTAAGTACAGGTAAATGCATATTTACATATTAGGATGATGATATGATTGCCTCGTTGAGGAACTAAATTCTTTGGACTGTGTTTTCTTGCATCACACCTTTGCCTCGTTGAGGAACTACCTATTGGTGTGATGGTTTGTTGTTTGTGTTTCGCTTGATGTTTATCACGTGCGATTTTATTGATTTTTGGGATGAAGATTTCTCACACCAGCTTTATTGCTGACCCAAGTGAGCTTTTGCTTCTTGGGTACATTCCTTTGGGAATGTAGCCGATTAGCTTTTCAGGTTTAGAGACTTTTGAGCAGCGTTACGGGAGTTCCGCTAGTGGGGCTAGCGACGTCAGTTTTCCTGGTTAGAGTTTTGTTATAAATTTTAGTTTGTTCCTATTTTCTAAATTACTTTTTGTCTTTGCTGCTAAATGTTTCTGTTGTTATTGAATTTCAAGTCCCGAGTTTTGGGGAAACGGATAATCCTACGTGGATTTTAGGATTTCGTTTTTCTCGAAAATCGGGGCGTGACAGGAATAGTGGTCTCTCTTGATAGCATTGTGAGACTATAGTTGCATCGCTACTTGTGTCCATCCTCATCTGTCTTCTTCTAATCTATTTGAGGAAGTTAGAAGAGGGGTCAGATGTCTCTTGAGGAAATCAGCAACCCGTTGTGAGGTCTACAATGTTGTAGTACGAGCACTTTTCCGGAGTGATTTGACGGAGCAATTTGACCGCTCAGTCCTTTCAATCCCTTCTACCACTTTGTCTTTATCTTGGGAAGGGGTCGAGCATATCCCGTTTGCTTACCTTTGTTGTCACTTGCAGATTGCTCGCATCGGAGGGTTTGCAAGTTTTCGTCGGATGTTGTCCGTAGCAGAATTGTGTGAGCGAGTCTTTTACTTCAGTTCGCACTGTATTCAGATGTTTGTAGTACTCAGTTTTTTGTATCTGCCTCAGGGCGTTCATAATATGTAGCCTTTTATATCTGCCTCAAGGTGCTTGTTGTTACATCTTTCCAATAATCAATAGAGTTTGTTTTCGTAATTCTTCTTTTTATTTCTTAAATGATTGCAAATCACATAAGTCTTTCAAGAACTAAAACTCAATATTGACTATGGAAAGGGAAACAAATAGCTTAAAGCAAACTAACTGTTGACGGAGAGAAATCGATCCTGGCCTTGGAATGAATTCGGCATCATTCAGCGAACTATCGAGGCGTTATATAGGTTACTGAAGAGCAAACCTCGCAGAGGGGCGGATCTCCGCGTTGACAGAATGTCAAGGGGTGTGTTCCCACCTGCCATTGCCTTTTCGACTCGCTGAGCGGAAGAACTTATTGTTCCTATATTGCTCGAAAAGGATGTCTCTACCGTCTTTTGTCATTGCACTGGATCAGGTTGCTCTGCATGATGTAGCACTACACCAAAAGGCTTGTTTAGCTACGGGGAGGTGGCCACGGCTCTAAGCCGTTGGTTTATTTGCCACGGCTAAAAACCGTGGCTATATGGGCCAATGGTCTAAAACCGTGGCTAAAAAATAAAAACCGTGGAAAAGGCCCACGGTTTTAGACCGTTGGCCATTGTAGCCACGGTTTTAGACCGTTGGCCCATATAGCCACGGTTTTTTACCGTAGCTATATTTTCCAACGTTCTAAAACCGTTGCTAAAAAATATCAAAACCGTTGAAGAACTCGAGTGGATTTCACGCGGGCGAAAGAAATTTCGCGGTCTGGCGAAAATTTTGGCGCTCCCGCCTCCATTTTGGCTCATTTCCATTTTCATTTAAGAGGTTTAGGGTTTTGTAAGAAAATCATTTTGGCTGAAAAAGCTCGATGGGAGAATCGAAATCACAAATCTGTTTTTGTGTTGATTGCGGTGAAATCAGAAATCAGAGAAATCTCTAGCCATCGACCTCGACCTTGCGGTGAGAAATGGTTTTGTAAGAAAATCGCATATATGTTTTTGGCTCAAAAGCTCGAGGGGAGAATCGAAATCACTGATTTTGTTTTGTTGTTGATTGCAGAGAAATCAGAGAAATCGATCGAAAACTCTAGCATCGTGCTGACTTGCGACATCGACCTCGAGCTGTGGTTCGACCTCGTGCTGAGTTTTGAACTCGATCTCGACCAGAGGTAATACCCATTTGCAATCTCAATTGTTCTGTTACATTTAGGTTTATGATGAATGTTTGGTCCATTTTCACTAATAAATGGGGAAATTGTGAATGACTTCAAACAAGGTTCTTCAAATCCCTGCTCATTTAAAAAATAAAAAAAATAAAAAAAAATTGTGGTTCCAATGGAACGTCTAATGGTATTGTACCAATGCTACGTGTCTTCAATGACACTGCTCATTATGTTGATCAAGGGGGAGGCAAGATGAAAGGTAATGTGGTGCTTGTCTTTGCTTTTGATATGTAGTAAAATTCAGTTTGTTTGCAATGTTTGCCTTATTAGCTCTTGTTTTGTTCATGATATGTTTAGGTGAATTTTCTGTGTATTTGGAGCCATGGCATGCAGATATCTGTGAGTTTTTAGATCTTAGGAAGAATCATGGAAAGGTAAGATTTGTTGTGTTTGGAATTAGTTTTTTTTTTAAATATATTTTTGGTTATTTTTTGTTCTAGTTTAATCTTTCACTTGAGTCACCACTCTAATGCACATTATCATTGTTTTTGACCCAAGGCTTAATTTGTTTTATGTTCAGATGTTCTCCCAAGAAATGTTTTGTTTATTCTGTAAGAAATGGTGCCGTCAATCTAGTTCAGTTGAGGTTATTTACCTTTTCTCACTGTTGTGAACAAATGTATGACAAATTTTACTTTGGGAATTATTTGTTACCAATGGGTTTTTGTATTTTGCCCCTTTAATCTAATAGAGGTCTGAATTTTCTGAATGCATGTGTTTTTCCAAGATGCTCAAAACTCTAGGCACATTTTTCACTTGATATTGTTTCTATTAAAAGAATACTCAGTTTAAAATGTGGTCTCTAGCTGAGAGGCTCTCTTCTAGTAAAAAATCCAGTATAAGCTCAATTGACCCATATGCGAATAGGAAGGAGTAAGTAACAAGGATGTCGGCTTGTGTGTCAGTAAGAGAAGTAAATGATGGGAAGTTGTTCGAACATTGGGTCAGATACCTCACTGCTAAAAGTATTTTCAAGTGTTTTTTAATGTTTACATAGCCAACTTCGCGAAAATCTTATTTGAGGAACCTTAGGAACTCTATGGAACCCTTGTTACCTCCATTTTTCTGCCAGATTTTCAAGTACCTAAGTAATATAGATGTTGAGGATAACAGTTAACTCTGCTGTGAGTTACCTTGCATTATTGTCAGAGAGTCCATTTGTTTGCCATTGCCATTTTTTACCATTTTGTTTTTTTAATGTCTGAAGTACCTTTGCACTATCAGGCTGGTCAAGAATCCTTCAGTTCAATTACAAGGTCATATTACAGAGGAGCAACCAGTGCTTTGTTAGTGTATGATATTACCAGGTACTAGATGTACACAAATCAATACATCAAGGCCACGTGTGTGTTAACCAAGTTCTTGACTTATTCCTTTTCTTTTCATAATTATGTAAACCAAAAACTAGTAAGCATAATGTAAGTATCAGTGGTTGTATGAAAAATTGCTCAAAAAAGAAATTGCAGTCTTGTAATCTTTGCAATTGGAATCTGTTGCATATTGAAGCTTTGAGTAAATTAAGTAGGTCTTTGGTTGAATTTCAGCTGTTGATAGCATTTCTAATAACCGGCTTCTGATGGTTCTTTTTACTCAGGAGGATCTGGATTTCTCAGAGTCATATGGATATTTTCAATTCCCATCTGATTATTTGTTGGGTTGTTTATCAATAGTGACGTTGAAATTATCAGGTTCTACGTTAATATTTTCTAGTACTTTCACTGGTCTAGGATCCCTTAAGACTCTTGTTCTTACAAATGCTTTAATCAATGAGAAAACCATCCAAACTGTCCTGGATAATTGTCTATGTCTTGAGGTTTTGGAATTATATAAGTGTCAGGGCCTATTTAATCTGAATGTTTATGCTCAGGGCCTATTTAATCTTTGTTTGAGATATGGGGGTGTTCTTAGATTGTGGAAGTTCAAGGCTTAGAGTTGGGAATCTTTTATACGCTTCTCTTGTGCTATTTTGTGGAGTCCATGGATGAATAGAAGCAACACAATCTTAGAATGATATGTTGTAGAATTTTGTGTTTTTCAGAAAAGTCTTGATTGCCTCTTTAAATTGAAGAACTTAATATTGTCGTCGCTGAACCTATACATGTTGTGGTCGTCCTTAATGTGTGCTACATAAATTACTGTATCGGGGATATGATCTGATTTACTTCTGAATCCATTGACAGTGTTGTTGGATAGCATCTGACCCATTTATATCCAGATGGATTCTATCAGACAAGCATCCATTTAGAAACATAGGTTCCCCTGCTCTCTTTAATTTCTTCTATTTTATCAAGAAAAAGTAATATCTCTATTAATGGCAATGATTATGTATCAACAAACAATGCTCTCTCTATGTCATGATTATGATTCATAACATGTTCTTTCACTTTTAGGTTTCTGTTCTGGCAGATGATGTCTTGAAGAACGTTGAGTATGATGCTTTAAGGATTGTTTTTAACAAGTTCCAGTCAGTTGTAGCGTTCATACCAACAATGGCAACTATTTTATCTCCGGAGGTATTTTTCCTTAGTGGTACTTTTAGCATGGATTTGTCTGTACATTGTCATTATCTGATGCTTGCTTGATGTAGATTATCGAGAGAACCTGAAACTGGTGGAAAGCTTGGTGAGTTGGATTCATATGAGATAGAGGGCGGTGAGACAAAAGCAGAGATTCTTCAGAACTTAGCTGAGTTTCAATTTTCTTGTGTAAGTTTTTACCTTGTTAAAGCTAAGGCTTTGATTTTATTTCCTTTCATTGTTTACTACTTATCTCCTTATCTTTGGCTTTGAAGAAACGAGCATGTGCAAGAATTTCATGTATGACCATTTTCTTTTGTTTATCTTATTCAAGTCTGAGGGTGACCATCAACCCTGATTGTGGAACATACCTGCTAAAGAAGTTCAAAATGGCTATCAACTTTACCTTTGATGCAGCAATATGAAGTATTGAAGTTCTTAGATATTTCATAAACATATTCATTGATTTGTGAGATTGGATGCAGGTTATGTTCAATGCTGTCCTAGAGAGCGCATGTAGTGAGCAGGGCGCAAGGATGTCTGCCATGGATAGCTCCAGCAGAAATGCTTGATCGGCTCACCCTTACTTATAACAGGTTCTTCTTCTTTTTAATGTATTATTTCTGGTTCGTATTATTAGTTCCCAAACTGATGATTACTTTGTTTTGATTCTTGCAATAGAACCCGTCAAGCATCTAACACCACCTTATATTCATTTCAGTGTGGAAGAAGTGCAGCAATGAAGCTGGGGGGTGCTGTAAAGCTTGAACAGAGCAGAAGGCAGAGTACCCAAAAGTAGCAAAGAATCTCTAATGGGTATCTTTCTCTTTTAACTTTCTTAGTTTTTGTTTTCTCTATTTCAGTGCTCTGACTCACTCTCAGCTCCGATTTTAGGGTTCTTCTTTCTTACTCAGTACTGCCTCCCTGTGTGGTTATTTGATCCCCTGAACTGAACTCAGTGTCCTTTTGTTGATTCTTCACTTTTTAATACTTCATTTATGTTTGTGATTCTGAGGTACTTGGTTTGGGTTCTGGGGTGATCATTTAAGGGAAGATCTTATGTACCCACATTGAACTTTGGTTGTGTTTGAGCGCAGTTTTTGTTGTTCTTTTTGGGCTTTGATTTGTTTGTCCAAGATATATTCATGTTGAGACAGTTACGACTGTAATATAGTAAGAATATCCAGGAGTTAGACTGCCCAATACACTTGATGAGTGATTTGTCATTAATTTGTGCATGTATCTCCATATGACGTTTCTGTCATTACATAGTTGCTTGCATGGGAAATTTAACTGAAGTGAATTGATGGTTCTGTTGAGTAGAATATTCTTCTATAGGCTGTGCTTAAAATGCTGAATGAGATTGGAACAGTTGAGAACATTCCTGAATTCATTCAAGGTGTGAAAAACAGGTGAGTTTTTGTTGTCTTTGCAAATGGTGTCTCATTACCAATTCTATTCTCTTGAAATGAAGCAAGGTTTTGTTTAATGCTTATTCAGATATAAGCAGTTTCTATTTCTGATGAACAATCAGAGCCATCAAAGGGCTCAAAGTCTACCGATCTTGTTCGAAATGAGCCTGAGAGGCCTTCACAAGCTTGTCAACAGCGTTCAAGAGATGTTCAGGGCAAAACCCAGGGCAGTTCAACCAGAAGTTGCACCAAGGTTTGTTTTGATGAATTCAATTTTTATATTACTAGTCTCAATGTATGAAGTCTTTGTACTAAAGTTGTTTAATTCAGGTTCACAAACAAGGGTTGCTCTTGGCAGGTCTGTGGACCTTACCAAGGGTTGCTCTTGCTGAATTAGACAAGATGTTCGACTTCAATGGCGAGTTGATGGCTAACAACAAGAACTGGCAGGTGGTGTATACTGATAATGAAGATGATATGATGCTTGTTGGAGATGATCCTTGGCTGTAAGTGCTCATGATTTCTACCTCATGTGGTTAACCTTTAGCTGACATGCTACTGCTTTAGACATCTGTGTCCTGCAAAGAAAATCTGATGATCAGTCATGTAATAATACTTCACCTGATACAGATGATCACCATCCTGTGCTAGCTCTTGTTGATGAAGAAGTTCATTTGGGAGCGCAGCAAAGCCCCAAAGCTTGTTGGAACAGTGCTTACCAAAAAGAATCCTGATAAGGTATTTTTGTTTCCTTTGTTTAATTCTTTGGTGGAATGACCCTTTTTCTTTGCTGTTTAAATAACAATTTAAATAACAATTTTTCAAAACCCTGTTTGCTTTACCATTTAAAGAATATAAATCAATATGCCTCACGGTTCATATCATTATGCTTTGATTTGAAGCAGTTCGGAAGTTCAAATCAATTTTCAAAACCCTGGTATTTTCACAGAATAAAGCTGTTTCTGGTCTCACTCATGCTACAAATCAATTTTTGCCTTCTCCTCTGTATGCTCCATTTGAAGTTTCCATACCAGTTAGTTGGAGCTAGGCCGAGGTTACAGTATGGAAACAGAAGGCTGGACAGTGCCTATGAAGATGCAAAGCAAATAGCTTCCGGGAAACCAAGAGGCTGCCCTATTTTCTTGTTCTTCTTAGTGAGTATCCCGCCAAGAGGCAGCATGATCAGATATTGACCTGCTTGTTTTAAAGCCCTGCTTTGCATGATGTATTTTTATATACCAAATTTCTCTCTTATGATTGTTTTTGCTGTAACAAGGTTCTCCCATGCAGGTTAATGCAAGTGGGCAGTTTTGTGGTGTTGCAGAGATGATTGGTCCTGTTGACTTTCACAAGGATATGGATTTCTGGCAACATGACAAATGGAATGGTAGCTCCCTGTCAAGTGGCATATAGTAAAGGATGTGCCAAACTCTAACTTTAGGCGCATCATTCTGGAGAACAATGAATATAGACCAGTAACTAATAGCAGAGACACACAAGAGGTAAGGGATTGTTTCTGTTACTCCATTCTTCTTGTTATAATGGTTTTTTAGTTGCATTTGACACACCTCAAGTGATAGAGAAGATCTAGTTGTACAAGCATTATTTTTCTCTTCTTGTTATGTCACAAAACATTGATTGCCCAAGTCTTCATTGTTTATAATATGCACTTGTATATGTTGCAGATTTGTTATAAGCAAGGCATGGAGATGCTTCATATATTCATATCCTCATAATTTGAATTCAAGCATTAGATGTTACTTTCTGGGTTCTTCAGTGTGTTTGAACTAAATATTGTTGTGTCTAGGAGCAGAGTCTTGGACCTGCATGATTGTGAGATATTGCACCAGAGTCTTGGACCTGCTTCTGTTATCCTCAAGTATGCTATTATTCCTGAAATTATTTGGGTTGGTGAATAACTTCTTCCATATAATTACATCAAAGGCATGTTTTAACCTTGTCAACATAATGCAACCTCTTTACTGTTGGCAGCACAACAACAGAGAGGGAAGCAGCATATCTAACGGTAAAAATATGACACCCTTACATCATGTACTTTGCATAGACGTGCTAAAAACTCTGTTCCTTTTAACTTTTTCTTTGTTCTTCAACGACAAATGCCATAAACTAGGCCTTATGAGAGCAATATGCCCATATCTTGATTCTGTTTTTTAAGAAATTTAGATTGCATACGTTGTTATGCCTTCTGGATAATCTTTTAGTATATCCGGGCCTGTATCTGTGTCCTAGATTTTTTAGGATTTCGTGTCATATCTTTGTATCTTGTGTTTATGTCCACATAATATCGAGGTGTCCTACAATAAAGCACATGCATTTATCAACATGGATGTTCTACCTTCTTTTAAAGCTCGATACATTAGAGATACCCCAAAAGTATTTGTTTACAGAAATTTATGTATCTGGTTTTCTTGTATCCATCTACAAAAAGTAGTGTTGTTTACATAATCTGTATATTATGTATATTTAAATTCATCAGTGTTTCTTTGCTTTTTTTCCCACACTTCAAGTTAACTGATACTGCATGGGACACACTGTCAGGTGAGTAATGCTATACACTATTAGCCATTAGATGCTTTGGCAGTTGATGAGCAGCATCAGTTAAGGGTTAGCACACCGGTTTTGAGCTGTGGTTGAGGTTTGCTGGGAGGCTTGCGGGTTTTTCTGCACGCTGCTGCGAAACAGAGCTTGCGTTGGTGCTGTCCGGGTTGCTGGGAGCTGACTGCTTGGGCTGACTTCATTTGGTGCTTTAAGTTTGGCATGGACATTCTTCCTGTCTTAGTCCAGGTTTGCTCTTTTATATTTGGATTTTGTATGTCAATGTTATTTATTATTATTTTGTTTATTATAACACCCTTACCCATTTCAATGACAGGTAGTTAGTTCTGGTGTAAACTTGAATGTTTGTTATGGCGTCCTTTCTGTTATCAATAAAATATTGTACTTCAGCAAATCTGATATGCTTCCTGACTTACTCGAGGAAACAAACATTTCAAGGTAAAGAAGAAAATTTCCCTCAGCTTTTTAAACATCAACAAGCTTGAACCAAGCTAATTTCATTTTCCATGTCACAGTTTTCTTGCTGGTATGTTTACGAGGAAAGACAACTATGTTTTGGTGTTGGCACTATGTGATCCGCAAGATTTTCTTCCTGAAACCGACTTTTCTATTTGGTATTCTGCTCTTTCCAATTATGATTTGTATAGGGAGTTGTGTGTTTTTCATTTTATGTAGAATAGATTTATGATCGTTTCACTTGTTACACTTACACTTAAAGTTTATTTTTAACATATAGGAACTGATTTTGCATTCCAGGTATGAACCACTTCTAGTGCAGGAGATGCTCACTCTCATCATACAAATAGTCAAATAACGGCGTTTCTGTGGGCTTTCAACTGCTGAAAGTGTGCGAAGAGAATTGGTCTATAAGCTAGCAATTGGAGATGCTACTCATAGTCAATTGGTGAAGTCTCTTCCTCCTGACCTTGCTAATAATGATCAGCTTCAGATATGCTACTCTGTTTTCTATTTTCATTATGTACTGAAGCAAGTTTTGCTCTGATAGGTGTTGTTAGGTTTTAATTTTCTTTTTATGGTTTTAATTTACTTCAAGTAGTTAAGAGCTTAGATTTTGTTGAGATTCCATAATCCTCTAATGAAATTGACTAATTAACAAACCTCTTGTTAGTGCATGGTGCATATGGATGGTCTACTGAATATTAATCTATCTTTTGTATCTTGTGTGTTTGAGTGCATGCACTACTTGATTGACTTTCTATATCCCAAGCTTAGTCAGTTTTGCATGCAGGAGAAAATGCGAGCTGCACAATCCAAGTTCATAGAAAGCCTTGAATCCTCGTCAAATGAGGTGGAGACTTCAACTCTGGAGCAAGACTTGGCTAGTGCTAAGCATGTTGAAGAGGTCTCAGTGCCAGTTTGTTCTTTTTGCCATGATCCAGATTCTAAACATCCCATCTCACTTCTAGTTTTTCTCCAGGTGAGAACTGTTTTGTATTAATGCTCTCCAAGTCTTTGATTGGTGCCTATGTTTATAGGTTAAATTCTTAGTGCAATATTTTAGATTATGAAAGATGCATTTGTGTTTTCAATGCTAATACATTGTCATTGGTTTTGGAACAAGAAATCTTGACTTGCAAGTTTTGTGGAGAGAGGCCCTCTGTTGTGGGAACAAGCCCAATCGTCGGACACGCAGCGTCTTTTAATTACTAGAAATGAATCATCGGATCCTTATTCAAGAACTATGTCCTCTTCTTCAGATTTATCTTCTCACTTAGAGCAGTTAGTTCATAGTGCAGTAAATGAGTTCATCCATGACGTGCTACCTGGCGAAGTTGATTCGATTTTGGATTTCATCAAGGCGCGGCTTCCTGCTGCAAGGACTATCCAGCATCCAAGTACATCTAGTGATACAAGGGTAACTACTCCATCATCCATTATGGTCTTATCTTTGCTCCCATAATGGTGGTGCTGGATGGATCAAAAGACCATCAATTCCATGTAGAAGGAACAGGGGTGTAAGCATCCATGAGAGGTTGTAAATGATCTAAATTTCCCATAATGGTGTGAATGATCTAAATTTCTCTTCGGGCAAGTCCATGAGAATAAATGTATTGCATATTCTTTGACCATTTGATGTAATTGTATAATCTGGTCAACTGACAAATGACAAAACGTGCACAGCATGAAACAAAGTTTGGCACATTTGATGTAATTGTATAATCTTATTAATTACATTACTTTGCCTCTATTCGTTTAAGTTTGGCACATTTAAATTTTTATTTTCTAGAAATAAAACTTATAAGATGTAATAAAAAGTCATTTGATAACAAAAAAAAAAAAAAAAATTTGCCACGGCTTAAAACCGTGGCTAACTATTGCAACGGCTTATAACCGTGGCTAGGACTGGCCACGGCTTAAAACCGTGGCTAAAACCTTTGCAACGGCTTATAACCGTGGCTAGGACTTGCCACGATTTTAAGCCGTGGTTATTCCTGGCCACGGCTTAAAACCGTGGCTAACATATATTTTGCCACGGTTTTTAGCCGTTACTGAGGATTTAGCGACGCCTCTACAGCCCACGGTTCTAAGCCGTGCCAATGGGTTACCCCCACGGTTTAAAACCGTTGCTAATGGCCATTTTTGGTGTAGTGTAGTTGGATCTGGGAGCACTTTATATGTTTCAGTGCGGCGTAGTGGCAACCTCGTGTCGTAGGTTGGTCTCCACATATTGTTCATTTGGAGTGGTTAGCAATATACTTAACACACTGGTGAAGGGTGGAGACTATTGCTTCCATCTGGTGGAGCCATGGTCTTCCCAGAATGAGATTGTAAGATGATGGTGCGTCTACCACCATGAAGTCCAGAAATAAGACATTCCTGAGCTGCGACTCTCTTGCTACCGTACCTAACCTTATCTTTTCGATGGGGAAGCATTTCTCCCCGCTGAATCTGATTAACGTGTGTTCTGAAGATGTCAGGTTTTCCTCCTTGAGGTCCATGTTGCGGAATGCGTTGTAGAACAGGACGTTAAGCGAACTTCATGTGTCAACTAAGGCTCTTTTTACTTCCCACCTTGCTATGGAGACCGAGATGACTAAGGCGACATTATGTGGCGCTCAGATTTCTTCAAGGTCCTTGTTCGTAAAGGTCAAGGTGGGAATGAGGCTCTGAACCCTTGAGTGGTAGATGTGTTTGTCCTCACCCGCGGATTGTGTCTGCATATCCAGTAGTGTCTGCTTGCGGGACCTGTATGACTTGTTTTCATTTGGTTCGACTCCATGAAGGTCGTATATTATCCCTGGAGTTTCCTTCTTTATTTCTTTAATTGATTCCCCTAATTTTTTGTTTGTTTCGTTTGCTTCTCAGACTTTAGGAACTCTTTTAGTTTGCCTCTGCGGATCCAGTACTCAACTTCGTACCTTACACTCATTGATGTTGTGGCCGCCTTCCTTGTGGTATGTGCAGTACTTGTTGTTGTCGCGTTTGGCGGGATTTCCGCGTGTCTTTGGAGGCCACTTAAGTTCCTCCCAACTTTGCATTGATTTCAGTACGTCTGACGGGTTAGCATTTAGGGGTGTCACCGCTCTGGATCCAATGTCGTGGACGATTTCTCCGGCCTGAATGACCAGGGTCCGGTCTGTTATCACCGTGATTCCTTTTGCTTCGTTCCTCATCCTCATCCCCGCATCTCTTACCCCCCCCCCCTTCTTGTCCCTGTGAGCGGAGGGCTTCTTCTCGCCTTTGGTTTCCCTCTTTACGGTCCTAGACTCTTCCAGGGTGATGTGTCTCTGGACACTCTTGAGGAGCTCTGCCATGTCTAGAGGGGGCTCTAGGGTGAGGTCCTCGTAGAGCTTCCCCTCCTTGAGGCCCGCAGTGAAAGCCGTTACGGCTGTATCGTCGCTGCACACGTCTATGATAGTCAAATCGTTGTTGAAGCGCGTCACATACTCTTGAAGTGTCTCACCGGGCCTATGCTTCTAGGAAAGTATGTAGTGCGGGTCTTTTCGGAAAATGTTGACTTCCGACGAAACGCGTCAGAAATTCCTTTGCCATCATTTTGAATGAGTCGATGGACTTCGGCGGAAGGCTGTGGAACCACGTCAGTGCTGAGCTTTTCAGACTAGTGGGAAAGGTTCTGCACATGACGGATTCATATCCTTCTTTAAGAGTCATTATCGTGCGGGTAATGGCGCAAGTGGTCGAAAGGATCGGTGGTCCTGTCGTAAGAGTCAAGCTTTGGAGGAGTGAACTTTCTCGGAAGGGCCTCATTCATGATCTGATCTTCAAATGGTGGGACAGAGAGGCGATACAGTACGTTCGGGTCGTGTGCTCCTCTGCGGAGGGGGTTCCCATGGCCGAGCCTTTCTGTCCTGGCGTTGAACTCAGCGTTAGCTGCGCAACCGGCCTCTTTAGTCCAATAAGAACTAGCGGGTGATTGGCTTTCCTGCGCTTGCTCCCTATCATCTTTTGGAGGTGGAGGTCTGTGCTGCTCCTGGTCTCCATTAGCGAGTGGTGGATTCTGTAGAGTGAAAGCCTCCACCTCCTTGGCGATCCACTGTATTTGAGATGCCAGCGTATCGATTCTAGGATCTGTCATTGCTGCCTTCGGCGCGGGAGCATGAGTCGGCTGCTCGTGCAAGATTGGAGTTGCTGAAGGGGGTGGTATAGGGACATCCTGAGCTTTCGATGTGGCCCCTGGTTCTTCGTTGTTGCGTGACCTAGTGGTCACCATCTCTCTGTGTTTTGAAAGGAGACGACGCTTAGTGTAAATTTAAGAACTTTGTCGTCCCCACGGACGGCGCCAAACTGATGCAGTCGTTTTTCACTCCCTGCTGACCCGTTGACCTGCACAAATAGCACACGTGAGCCACGGGCCACCGTTGTCGTGGCCGATGACACTCCGATGCTAAAGTCAGACAGGGATCTGATGAATGTGTAATGTTGTAACAGAGAATTTGTTGCGTTACTTAGCTTACCAACCTCATGTCTTATTTATAGTGAAAGAAGTCATGGTTCTACCAGGTCATCGTAAGCGTAGTTTAGGAAGAAAATATTCATGGAGATCCTCCTCTATTTAGGAGTCATATTGTAGGATGGAAGTTCCTTGTTAGCTCCGTGCTCCTAGATGCGTGGGAGATAATTCCCAATGTGAGAGTAATCCTTTGAAGAAAGTTTTCCTGTGTGGAATGTACTCTGGTATTTGATTCCTACTTTGAAGGAGAGAACAACTGTAGTTGCCCGTCCGAAACTGATCTTCGAGATACTTGTCTCAATAGGGCTTATGGGTATTGAAGATAGTTGTGAGACGTATGGCCTAGCATACTGATTTGAGCGGGCTTAAAACCGCTTGGGCCTGTTCAGTGTTTGGCTGACGCTGGAGCCTGTGTTTTCTCGAAATCATCATGACACGTGTGTGAGTTAGAGGTGTGACCGTTTTTATGTATTATCAGTTAGCATATTTAAAATTTTGACGTACATTATATTTAGATAGAGATGAATGAAATTTGAGTCGGTCGATCTCAATGTAATAAATAAAATATCAAGAATATTTCTTTTGTAAATTGATATTCATTGAGGCTTAAATGTCTGCTTCATGATGACTTTAGTGCTTTTCTGTTCTGTTAGTATCATTCTGCATGGAAAAAATTGACTCTTTTACTCTAATTTGTTGGAGCATTACTTTCTTCCTTGGATCATCTTTGTGGACAAAGGAGAGAAAGCGAGATGCTTGCATTATAATTCTTCTTTAAGCTTCTATCTTTTTCTTCCCAGCCTTAATTTGAATGGATCTCCCCCAAGTTGCAAGTGGGAAAGAGGATGATATATACCAAGCAATTTATTTCTTCAATAGAGACTGTGTTGTTTTTATGCTATATTGATAGTTGCTTTAGTGATGCCAAAAAATTAGCATATTTAAAATTTTGACGTACATTATATATAGACATAAATGAATAAAATTTTAGTCGGTCAATCTCAATGTAATAAATAAAATATCAAGAATATTTATTTTGTAAATTCATATTCATTGAGGCTTAAATGTCTGCTTCATGATGAGTTTAGTGCTTTTCTATTCTGTTAGTATCATTCTGCATGGAAAAACATGATCTCTCTTACTCAATTTGTTGAAGCATTACTTTCTTCCTTGGATTATCTTAGTGGAAAAAACGAGACAAAGAAAGATGCTTGAATCATAATTCTTCTTTAAGCTTCTCACTTTTTCTTCCCAGCCTTTGAATGAACCTCCCCCAAGTTGCACCATATTTCCACGTTTTTTTTTAGACCTCCAAATACAATCATGTCCTAACAATTTCTTACATCTCAAGAGAGAATTGAGACCTTGATTTATAGTAGAAAAGGTGGTGAATAACTTAGCGAGATTAGAAGTTTGATTTGATGAAAATAAGAGCCAAAATAACGACAAAAAGCTTCATATCGATGATAAGTAAGAAACCAGAAAATTTACAAATTTCGGCTTGTTTCATTAATTAAAAGTCGTTAATTAGAGAGAATAAAATAAACTGCATCCTCATTTTTATTTTATTTTTATTGGAACCTCCGGGAGGGAGGGGCAACCATATATGGGCATCCCTTTTCAATAAGCTTATAATAGTCATTGTTATAATATAATTAAGGACAACTAGCAAGGCCATTTTCTCCATTATAAATGAAGCTCTCCAAACAGTAATCAAAGTATATTATTTTTATTTGTTTTCTAAGAAGATGCATAATGATCATCATGACTAATATATTTACTAGTTAAGCATTGATAACTTTCCTATTAAGACTATTGATTGGACAGATGGTATAGGGTTGCTTGTAATAGAATGAATTTTAGGGTTTGTGGCCAACCAATGAGCTTAATTTAGCTGGATTGAATAGTTATATAAAACTCTTCCACAATGAGAACCCTAACTAGCAATAGTCTTTTATTCACACTTAAAAAATGAATCAATAGTATAGATTCCAGATTTGGATGACACGTGTGAGTTTACACGTGAGATATAGAGAGAAGACACACTGCTACTTTGTCTTTACCAACAAGGGGAAAAGAAAGAAAAGGAGAGACGAGACCACTTTATTGTGAAGTTGAAGCAATGTGTGTTTTTAACTGTTTTTGAGTTTAACTACAAAGTGATTCGACTCACTTGGTGTTTTTTAGGATGACTGGCTAGTTGTTTAAAGGATTCACATAAGTGAACATAATAAATGCATAAACTTTGGTCGATCTTCAATACATATTCTGACTCTTGGTTGATTATCAACAAATATTGAGGACAATTTTATCCCAGTAAGTACCATTTAAAAGTCTTTAATTGGTAGGGTTCCAAATATGTGATCATATATTATCGCCAATTTGTGAATGTGATATCGTTGGCTCAAATGAGGACATTAGTAGTAAATATTATCTATGTAAAAACAAATGTGTCTTATAGTTGATAAAAAATGAAAAATATACTTCAAGTCCATATATATATAATGGAGTTTACCAACTTATTGATTGAGTCAATTCAGACCGTAACTCGAGTTCATCACTGAGTTGTTGAAGACTGTGTGAGTATTGAGAGAGAGAATTGGGGGGTTGTTATTATGTGAAGTTGAAGCAAATATCTTACTTATTTATAAAACAAAGTTATGTATAGTACATGCTGAAGCAAATATCTTCCTTGGTCATGAAACAAACTACTACTTCTTCTTCTTCTCCTCCTTGTACTCGTACTTGGTTATTCAAATCATCTCTTTCTCCCTCACTCTCAACATATATATAAAAGAATTAAAATGAGAAAATAATGAATGATGATTACCTTGTGAGTGAAGAAAAATGGCATAGAAAAAGACAAGGTATGGACTCAAAGACAAGAAGACCATCCATCCTTCTCATTTCCTCCATATATGTCCCCCCTTCCAAACCGTTTCTCTTCTTGACCCATCAACTAACAATATTATACACTCTTCCTTTCTTTCCTCTCCTTAGCTATCTCTTCTCCATATTCTAAGCAAACCCCACATCCTCTCTGTCTCATCATTATCATCATTCCCTATTCCCCCCCACCTATAAAGTCTTTCTCCTTCTCACCATCATATCAGTTCGGAGAAATAAATAGAAAATAAATAAAGAGAGGCAATAAGGAGGAGCGGACTAGCTAGACAACTTCTTCATCAAAGGGGATGTTGTTTTAAATTTGTTCTCTTCTTGTGTGTGTTTAATTAGAAGTTGAGATGAGGAGGCCTGATCCCCCAGGGAAGAACAACAACAACATGAATGCCACTCCTATTACAGCAACTACTCCACAAAACAAGCTTAGGAAGGGGTTATGGTCACCGGAGGAGGATGATAAGCTTATGAACTACATGTTGAGCAATGGGCAAGGTTGTTGGAGTGATGTTGCAAAAAATGCTGGCCTGCAAAGGTGTGGTAAGAGTTGCCGTCTTCGTTGGATAAACTACTTGAGGCCTGATCTTAAACGCGGCGCATTTTCTCCACAAGAAGAAGATCTCATCATCAGTTTGCATTCCATCCTTGGCAACAGGTAGTCACTGCTTCTCTCACCAACATACACATTCTTCTTTATGTCTGAAATGTGAGCAACTTAATTAATAGATTTTTGTATGGAAGCATGTATATTTGTTGCTTAGGTAACCTAGGGTTTGATTCTTATTAATTTCCATTATATATATGGTTAGAGCCTTAGAGGCTTGAAGCAGGAAGTTAAAAATATCATATAAGTTGACCATAATTATGGGTATAAAACATCTCAAATAAACAACATGACAAATAAGTAGGTTGGGTATTAGACTTATATATGCGTAGCATAACTTGGGTATTTTAGGCTTTATAAGAAATGTGTACTCTCTACATGAGTCATGGAGAGCTTACCGTTATACATCCAAGTGTCCTTATTTATAGATTCTCCACAATGATATGCCACTCGCCACGATTGGTGGTCGTGTTACACCATGAACTAAGTTACGTATATCTCTTAAATGAAAGAAAAAAAAATGTTATAAATCACATTGTGGGTAAGATATGACATGCTACTCTGTTTTTTCTTAATCCCAACTCTGATAAAATCAGTCGGTTTTATTATAAATCTCTGGAAAAAGAATAAAAAATAAAGCATTAAAACCTCCAATCTCAAAGTTGGTTTTATAAATTGCAAATACCAAAATAAGTCTATTGCATGCCAACATGTGTAGAATACACTCCTTCATAATCTAATAAATAAATATACACCTACCAGTGTCAACTGTCAATTATCCCAAATTGTCAATCTAAGTGTTGAATCAGAGTACTTAAGTAGGTTTGTTGTGGATATTTGAGTCATTTAGAAGACAAGGAAACTTTTTGCTCTGTATTAATACTCTTTATTTAGAATCAAAAGCTGAAAAGGACTCTTGTTTACATATATATATGGCTTTGCTTCCAGTTAAAGGCATTGCATACCTAATTCAGTTTTGAATGTAGACTTTAAGCATCCATGCAATACCATGCATTTAACAACCACCCTTCTCTCTCTCTCTCTCACTCTCGTTGATATTGATATTAAGATCATGACTTGTTGAATAATTCAGGTGGTCACAGATCGCAGCACGCCTGCCAGGAAGAACTGACAACGAAATAAAGAATTTTTGGAATTCAACAATAAAAAAGAGGCTCAAGATGAACTCATCAACATCACCATCACCTAACAAAACTGATGCATTGGAGCATAGAGATGTCTTGGGAGGAGGGTTTCTGCCATGCATGAATGAACATGACATGATGAACCTGTGCATGGACACATCATCATCTTCGTCGTCATCTATGCAAGCTCTGGCAATGAACAACTTTGACATGCCTGGTGGTGGTGGTGGTGGTGGATACTTCAATGTGTCAACATGCTTGACACAAGCTGATCTTGGTGATCATGGGTTCTATGGAGGGCATGGGTTCATAGGGGGAGGTGGTAATATGGGGGTGGAGAGGGAGCTATACATACCTCCACTGGAGAGTATAAGCATAGAAGAAAATAATATTACTAATAACACCATTGATAAGACCTTCAATAATGACCTTATTAATAATATCAACATCAACAACAACAACAACAACAGTAACAAAGTAGATAACATGGTTGTGAGTGGGAATTATTGGGGTGGAGAAAACTTAAGAATGGGAGAATGGGATATGGATGATTTGTTGGAAGATGTCTCCTCCTTCCCTTTCCTTGATTTCCAAGTTGAATAATTGCATCTCAATCCCCATGTTTTTCTTACTTTCTTTTTTCTTCCTCCTTTTTATTTTTCCCCCAAGAAAAATGTTTATGTTGAAACCCCTTTGCTTTTTTCATAAAACTTATCCAAATCCATATCATGTAAAAGCTGAAAGAGAGGAAAGGATACAAGACTTTTGATCAAAAGTACAGAAGTACAATTAGACCTTTTGTTTTGCTGGGGCATATTTTGGTCTCTTTTAGCAAATGTAGAATACATCAATACTTTTGAGGATGTGGGGGAAGGGTTTGTAATAAAGGTCGCAGAGATTTGTAATTTGGGTGACCCCCAACTTCGTGTATGTAAGAACTTTTTTATTTTTCCTTCCTTGTAAGTGAGGGCTTTGTCAGTTCACCGGCAGTCGGAGTTGGTGCAATAATCATGATACATTTGAAGATAATTGTGTATAGCATGGTTGATGTAGGGAGGGTTATAAGAAGATTAGGTGGTAAAGTGTAGTTATGTGATGTACAAAAAGGAACGATGTGAAGGTGGAAATTATTATGAAGAATTGAAGATTAGTGGAGGAGACACGAACGTAGGATGTATGACCCATTCACGAATATATAGAAAATCTCTCTTTTTCCTATCTCTTTCAGTCTTTCTGTGTATTTGTCCAACACAAGTTTCCTGCTTCAGATAAGATCCATTTTACTTGAATGAGAAAATGGTCATTGCATGTAGTGTAGTTGCAAGAAAATTTGTGATGTGTTTGTTTCTTAGGACATCATTTTCTGCATGACAATGTATTTAGTAAAAATCTAACTGGCGAGGGAAGCAGCGAGGGACCCCACAGGGGGGAGGGGGAGCCGTCCATTCCCCCGGGATGCGCGTTTGAATTTTCAACGTGCGCATCTCGGGGGAATGGACGGCTCCCCCTCCCCCCTGTGGGGTCCCTCGCTGAGTCCCTCGACAATTAGACTGGTTCATGTATTTATTACAAAAGGTTCGCTGAGAAATACATTTGCTGATTACAATTCATCATCAGAAAACTCATTGTAGATCCTATCCGTTTTTATTCACATTTACATGGCAAAGGAAAATGTATTTACTCCAAGATTTTTCATATGGGAAGTGATTTACATGTGAGGCAAACTTGCTGACAAGCATAGGCTAATTGTGTGAGATCAACGCCTTCGACTATTTCAAGGGTCTTGTTTGGTACTTGATCCAAAGGAAAGATGTATTATGAATGGTGTAAGAAGAGCCAATGTAATTGTTATGCAATCGACCATAGTTTATCTGAAGGTTGTGTGTAGCACGTCAAACCATAACTTTCATTCAAGCAGTTTATGTTTGTGCTGACAATTTGACTGATGACTTTGCTCCTTGAAGCTCGATGAGATGATGCTATAGCACAAAACACATTACGAGCATATGACATCTGAACTGTTCTAGATTAAACCTATATATATGTGAGTTGTACTATATGTAAATCCCATATTGACTGATGATCTGGCTCTTTCCATAACATTTGCGCATTTAGATGCCACTGCCATATTAACCTATCAACATAGAGTTCAAAGATTTATCAATTAAGCAAATCTGACTTAGCACATTAGTCCACTTGGAAACCAAAAGTTTACCATTTAACATATATAGCAGGTGTAACATTCTAATTAACCTATCAACTAGAGTTCAAATATATATATTGTCAAACAAGAAGATTTTTATTGAAAGGGGAAAAAGAACAACAAAAATAAAGGTACAATCCTAAAGCAAGGAAAGTCAATACAAAAAACCCAACACACCAACTCCCTAAAAAAGGAAGAACAACCAAAATAGACTTGATCAAGCGCCACCCAACAAACCTGAAAAAATAGCAGTGAAAACTAAATCACCACAAAGAAAACCTAAACACTCGATCTAGACAAACCTCCACCAAAAACATAATCAAACACCAAAGGGCGAGAAAGAAACGCATCCTGAAAACAGCGCCTACACCATGACCAAGGCTAGGGCTGAAAACCGAACCGACGGTTCGGTTTTTCACCTAAACCGTGAACCGAACCGATTTAGGTCGGTTTTAAAATTTTCAAACCGAAACCGAACCGACCATTAACAAAACCGATCCGAAACCGAACCGATTCTAATTTATGCAAACCGTAACCGAACCGAACCGACTAAAATCAAACCAAAACCGAAATAAAACCGAACCGACCGACTATTTTAAACATATTGTATTATTTATATATAAAATATATATTATTTATTATATATATTCGGTCGGTTCGGTTTGGTCGGTTAAAATCACATAGAAACCGAAAACCGAACCGACCACTTCGGTTTTGAATTTTTTAAAACCGAAACCGATCCGAACCGAATTTAAACCGAACCGATTGATTCGGTTTAGATCGGTTCGGTCGGTTTAATCGGTTTGATCGGTTTTTTGTTCAGCCCTAACCAAGGCCACCACAAACAAATCCAGACCAGAAGAATCTAAGAACCATTGCTCACCACAAAAATGGCGAGAAAGAAACTCATCCTGAAAATAGAGCTTGCACCATGCCCAATGCCCGGTCTTCATCTTGACTGAGATCCACTCCAACCATATTGCCAATATCTCTGAATGTTGAACGAACTTCGTCCTCATCCTGAAACATTAAGATCACATCCCCGCTTGGTCCTTGAACACTCGCCTGACATAATCCCAATGTGCCTATTAGAGGCGACTTCGGTGGGAAGTTGTTCATTCAAATGAGCTTCGAAACCAGGAGGAGCTCCCAAGTGAACAGGCGTGGATGATCTTTCCTCAAGGTGCTTAGCATGAGGATCAATACCAGGAGGGAAAGAAAGACTATGTTCATGGATCGAGTATGGATTCCTACTCCGCACCAAATCAACGGTGGTACTATTATCCAATTGGTCCACCCACCCCGATTTCTTAGAAACACCCAATTTCACTTGCCTTTGTTTTAACATGAGAGTGGACCTGGTTGGGAAGACTGAGAAATTGGCCCAGATGAGAGATCGGTTTCTTTGCTCTTTTTTGGCTTGTTTACTGATGTTCTCTTGTTTTGCAAACTTGTGAATGAGAGGGTCCAAATTAAAAATGTCCTTCTCCACTGCCTCGAGATATGAGATTTGATCAGTAGCATCTTTATGTTCCTGGGCACTTTCCTCAATTCGGCTCTTCTGCCCTTTCAATTGAACTCCAACTCCAACTCCCAGTGAGTCAACAGATCGTTTTGAGTTAGCTACCGAGGTCAGAGAGATACCTTGAAGGCCTTTCCCCTTTTCCAATAGACAAGGTCGAGAGGACTCGACCGACGAAGAAACACTACTCTGAACAAAACTCGGTTGTAAAGGTGGAGGTAGCGCGGGTGGTGGTAGCACTAGCTCTACGGCCTGTGGGATAGAAGGAGAAACATGAGATTTTGGTTTCCAGATTTATCAATTAAGCAAATCCGAATTACGCACATGATTAGTCCACTTGGAAACCAAAAGTTTACCATTTGATATGTTGTCAATGTGCTCTCATCATGACATGGGGTTTCTCATAATGCTATTTTATAAAACTTCAATTCTCATATATTCTTAAGAGTAATTATAAAAGTTCTTTGTACTATTTAGAAGCATGTATGACTAACTAAACACAAAGTTAGTCATCTAGAAGCCTAAATGATGATTATCAATGGAATAAGCTTGGGAAAAAGTTCCCTTTAATCATTGTATCTTTTCACTCAACCATAACTAACTCATAGTTGATTGGAAAGTTAATTGTTTTGTCTCTTTTTATTTGTCTCACAGCTATACAAGTGGGATATTATTGTTTGGTAGCTAGTTACTGTGAGACCAACCTTTTGAATTTCTCTGAAGTGCCCAATTAGGGTTAAAGCTTAGCACATCACATCCATAATGATATTGAATTTGACTTTGCTTTTTCTTTTTAACTATCAAGTTACTCCAGATTTGGCTAGATTGTGAGATTTACAATTAACAAAATTGATTGTATAAATTGAAAAATGTAACCATTTAGGTCTTCGGTTTTAAAAATGTCTAATGATGGTGTTTTTAGTTAAGCATGGATTTTTTTTTATAAATGAATTAAAGAAATATATTTTCTCATTTGGCCGCCAATGTAAGTAGCAAGGGTCGTAGGGGTACAACTTGAGCATACCAACCTAAACCCAACCCAAAAAAATTTAGCCCATTAGTGGAATCTGAATTAGGTTTATGCGGTTTCTATCACTAGCAATCTAATAATTAACTCCAACAGCCTTGGAAGTTTGACACTTCGATAACATTTGAATCATAATTTGCATTTTGAGTAAAACGAGCAACTTATCCATTCAAAAAATTTAGCCCATATGAAATGACAAGTTCAGTTCAACTTCAGGCTGGGAGGGTTGACCCATTATTTGGGCTAGCGGCATGAGTTTGTTAGTAGATCTCTCTATTAGACTTTTTCAGACAGTTCTTAAATGGAAAATTTTACTCTAACATTCAAAATTTACATTCATTTTAACATTTGTAGACGTGACTTTTTTTATTGCATTAAAAGTCTTTCATTACATAACCTTTTGAAAAATTAAAAAGTCTGAACCAATGAAAGCACGTTAGAATAGAAGACTCGTCTGAAAATGGGCTTTGTGTCATTTTGAAAATTTAAGAAAATTAGGTTTATTGTAAAAATTATGAAACTGCTGATTGATCAAGTTGTCACTTTTTCGTTGCCGGACTTGTTATTCAGTTGATTCCAAGATAAATGTTAATGTGAAATATTTACTATTTAAATTGTGGTAGATAGTTCTCCATGGGCTGTGTGGGTGATTAGGTTCTTGATAGGAATGGGCATGGACTTTCTGGGTTTCCATTTGTGGACATCACACTTTGTGGAGGAATTTTTCCCACTGTGGGGGGTTGGCTAACTCGTCCCTTTGTTAGTAGCCTTGTTTGTTTTTGGTTTTGTATTTTTCTTTCTTTCAAATCTCCACTGGGGAGCCTCAGCTTTGGATTCCAAGACCTTTACTAAGGCCAAAACAGGTTTTAGTAACCTGAGAAAGGAGGTGTAGTCAGTATTGGGTGCGCAAAAATGGGCTTTGTGTTTCTAGACTTTGCCAGATTGGGTGCGCAATTAGGCCCGCTTTACTCTGTTGACGATATTATCATGACACCTGTACGGCGCAGATTAAAGGACAGTTTGGTGTATCATCAGCTACTCCCCCCGAGTTAGTGGGTCAGCTCGTTGGTCCACTAAGTCATGTCATGAAAGACCCTAGCGGTCATGATGTTTGAGTCTGAATTGTCTCCTCGAGCGACGCATGTCATTAATTGGGTGTGTGTATGCTAAAAAATAAGGTGGGAATTATGTTTTCTATATAGATTCCCTTCTTTACAGAGTTTTATCTTCTTTACTTTTTTTTTTTATCTCAGAGACTCTGCTTTGTCGTTTCGCTTTCCACGTTTTTGAATTTTTTTAACTTCCATGATCGAAACTTTGTACGTTCTTCCATAACGGGCCAGAATCAACTTTCTGATGAACTTTTAGCTAAAGGTTGTAAGTTCTTCGAAGAGAGGTCAATCTTCAAGTCGAATATGGAGGGCCTTCGCGAGAAGTATGGGATCCCTGATGATCTGATGCTCTTCACATTGGGCGTTGGTCAGACGCCATTGTCTCCTCCAAAAGAATTTATCTGTTTGCACCAAGGTATGTTTCAATCGGGCATTCGTTTTCCTGTTATCAAGAAGATTTGGAGTGTTTTTGCGTATCTCGATATTCTGCCCGCTCAATTGGTGCCGAACAGGTATAGGACGGTGATCGCCATTCTGATTAGGGCGAAGGACGCTGGTGTCTGTGTGTCTTCGAAGATGATCCAATTGCTCACCTCTCCTCGGATAAACGAGCATGTTGTATGCATATTGATGTCGCCGACTTGTTTTGGCAATCTGTCTGACGATTTCAAGTTTTGGTAGAAATATTGCTTTATGGCTTCTGCGGACTCGAAGTACTTCGAACTTGTTGGTTGTCCGATCTAGCGAGAGTTTAGGCAACTGAGTAAGTTTGATCCCTTTTTATCTTGCCATTATGATTGTATATTGAGTCATTATCGGTGCTTTTTGTAGGGAAATTTCCAACTACCCCCTTTCTTCTGAGGACAAAGCAGCCATGAATGGATTTCGTGACATGCCTCGGATACGGGTGGAGGATGTCAACCAGCCTTCTAACATTACGCGCTGCGGACTGTGGGCTTACTAGCATGAAGCTCCCACTCTTTTTAGAGTTTTGAAACTGAAGTCTGAGGGCGAACCTTCTTCGAAGAAGATAAAGCTTCCAAAGCTTAAGGTTTTGAGCCCGTCAATGAGGGCGGAGTTGAATGAGGCACTTTCTTCTTTTGTGCGTTCAAAGAAGCCTTGTATTGTAACTAAGCCTGCTCATGAGCGTTCGGCCCCTTCAAAGGGGGACGCAAAGTTGTCAAGCAAGATCTTGATTCGTCCGCTGGGGCGAAAGTCGATGTGTCGAGAGGCATGATGCTCAGGCAAAAGGCCCTTATTTCTCTTCCCGACTTGGAGAATGAGTATCTGCAAATGGTGGGAATTGAAGATGCAATGAAGCTGAGTACTGAGCAGGCAAATGTCATGAACAACCTGTTGTCGCAGGCGGGTATGGCAGTTTGGTCCGATGTGGGTCAGACTCATCCTTTTTCGTTGAAGGATTTCAAGTACAACCCCTCCTTGGATCGTGAGTCTTCTAGGCTTGCTGAAGAGTCGCCTGACAGTCGTCCTTATGGCGAAAGGTCTTCTCCAGGTCGCCCGTACTGTCCTCCGTCCGATCTCGACCTCACATTGAGGTGACGACGAGTTTGAGAGATAATTCACTTCCTTCTTCCCCGTCAATTGCCTCTGAATCGGCTCGTGAGAAAGAACCGATCATTGCCAGCAAGGGCAAAGCGATGGAGGAGGGCAATGATGTTGTGAAGACAGCGAAGGGCGGTGCTGGAGTAATTTTGATCCCAGAGGACCTTCATCCGGATGCGCGGATTAGTTAATTCGCCCCGGATGTGGTAAAGATGAGCAACCTGGTGATATTTCTTATGCCTTCAATAAGCATAATAGATGGAATGACTGGCTGGCGAATTGTGCTCTGACGCTAGAAGGTGATACGCTAGGAGAACATATGGACTAGGGGCATAAATATCTCATGTCGGGGATGTCATATCTTAACCAAGTTGTCGTTGCTGGGACAGAAATTGAGGCTGCTTGTGAGAGAGTGTATACCACGAAACAAGTCTTTGCGAATTTGCAGAAATCATACTCCGATGCTCTCCACGAAATTGAATCATTGAAAAAGCAACTTGAAGAAAATAGGCATGCTCAGTCGGTCGTTGACCCGGAGGCCTGGTAGATAAGATCGGAGGCTCAGAGGATTCACTTGGAAATGATTGAGTCTGATTTGGCAAAGGCAGTGTCCGCGAGGGACAAGTCTGAAAAAGGGTTGAACCTTGTCCATCGTGACTTACAATTTTTCTCGAGAAACTGCAGCCAGGGCCAAGCTGAGGTACGGGTCTAAATGCGGAGAAGGCCAAGAAGGAGCCCGAGTGGGCTATTCGATGTCAGCAGCTGGATGTTGATGTTGATTTTAATGCCAAGAGTGTGAGGACAACGGAACAACAACTCTTTCTGGAGCAAAATGAGCTTAGTCTTGACAAGGACAACCTGAATGTCGAGTAGTCCACCACTCATGTGCTGTCAGGCAAGCTAGAACGAGAGATTACAGAGTCTATAGTATGTGAGGATAAACTCTTCAAGGCCCAGGGCACGTTCGAGTTTAGCAAAGTTGTGCAAGAAAGACTGGAGCTATAACAGGTGATAAAGGCATGTTGATTAGGACCTCTCCTACTACAGAGAGGTGTTCTTTGCAAAGTTTGGGGAAGCCTCTAATCAATCAGAAGAAGAGGGTGATCAAGACTAGGGTGTCCGAGTGGCAGCGTGTGCGGACACATTCCATGCTTCTTCTCTTGCCAAGTCTAGCTCCGTTGTATCTGAATATTTTCCTGATGAGGAGTGAACTTTTTATTTTTTGGATTATCAGTGGAAAAATGATATGTTGAGTAGCACTTTGTACTTGTGTACTTCTTTGACTTTTCCTGCTAGCTTTTTTATGTTTTGTCTTGTCGCGGTGTTAGCTTTTAGACATGAGGTTTTGCTGAGTCAGAAAATCATAGGATTGATCTGCTGATGAGAGTTCGACTGCTTATGTTGCAATAGTTCAAACAATCCTGGTTTGTACTTTTTAGAGATCGAGAAATTATGTCGGCCTAGTCTTGTAAGTTGGCTAAATTCCATGCGAGAGGATAATCTTGGTTGGTAATAGATTATTTGGACCAGACCGTCATCCGATTTGTGATCCGCCATTGTAATCTGCCCTTTGCGAGCTAGACTGTATATCGAACTAGCAGTTGGGCAGACTACAGTCTTAGAAAAGACCAGAAGCTATCGTCATCAGTCGGGACTGACTAAGCTTTGGTAGGGTTCGACGATCATTGTCTGTGGTTGTACAATGAACCCTGGAAAGTCATCGTGATCAGGTGTTAAGAACGTTGACTAGACTCCCACTTTCCAAGTCATCTTCATCAGCGGCGAACTATGGTCTTAGAACGGATCATAAGCTATCATCATCAGTCGGAACTGACTAAGCTTTGATTGAGTTCAATGATCATTGTATGTGGTTGAACAATGATCCCTGGCAAGTCAACGTGATCAGATGCTGAGAACGCTGATTAGACTCCCACTTTTTAAGCCATCATCATCCGTTCTTGGCGAATTAGGCGTTAGAGCGGATCAGAAGCTATCATCATCAGTCGAAACTGACTAAGTTTTGATCGGGCTGGGCATCTGCTTGGCCTTGAGCGTGTAAGTCTAACTTGAGAGTCCTGAGTTACTTAATTCATCTAATAGTCCGACACAGAGGTCAGATCAATAAACTTGATTATGGAATCAGCTCATCATAGATTGACCAAATTGAGTTTTATCTAGATTTAATGAACATCAGCGAAATTTTAATAAAGCGGATACCTCAAATTTTACTGATAATATCACTTTAGGTGTGCTCTGCATTCCATGGGCACTTAAGACCTTCTCCGTTTGTGTTTTTGCGTGTACTGGGTCGTTCTCCGTATTCTGAACCGTGATCTAGTGTGGCATTCGCTTAGGCCCATTGGTTGGTTGGGGCCTGTTGGAGATATCATCATGCCACGTGTACAACGTAGATTGCGAGGCAGTTTAGTATCAGTTACTCCCCCCAATTAATGGGTTGCGTGCAGTACCATTAATTTGATGAATGTGGACTCACGCAGTTGCAATTGGAACCGTCGCCTCCTTATTTCTCGTACGACATTTAATGTTGACGCAACTGTTGGTTGACTTCGTTTCATGAATCGCCGCGCCTATATATAGGTTGGTATTCACCATTTCAAGCATTGCCATGAATGTTGTAGGGCATGTCCTTCAAATGCATTTCTCCAGAGAATATGCTTTGGGTTCTCCAAAGGCTAAAGGAAGATCTTCGTTGTTGGAGTCTTCAAATGTTCTGACATTTGTAGCGATGAGTCTATACAAGACCTGCTATTATACGATGTTGCCTGGTTTGGGTGTGCATCCAATTGGTTCCACGGGACCTTATAATTTCTTATCACATTGCGTAGAAGAACTACAGAATCTCCCTCGGAAGACAAGTTTTGGGGGAGATACCTGCAGCTAGTTTTGGGGTGGTTGTTCCTACTGTATCTACTGGGCTTCACTCGTAATGTCGTAGTGGGAATGCAGATTAGCGAAGCAAGGCTCTGATGGACGTGACCTATGGTCCTGGGGTGCTAACTTTGCATCACCCCATGCATTCCTTGTTTGAGAGACATCCTCATTTGTTTTCTTCTGCCCTCCCTTTGGAATCCTCTTCGCAAGCCAGATTGGCGGAGCAAGGTGTCTGCAGTCTACTTCGAGTGTCTTCGCTGCCACTTTCAAATCATCCTTGCGAGGCAGATTGGCGGAGCAAAGAATCAAGCACATACCTACAACCTGTAGCCTACTTTGGGTACTTTTGCTTTCACTTCCGGATCCTCTTCTGGAGGTAGATTGACTAAGCGAAGTCTTGACGTGTGTTTCTGTGGATCCATACTCGCGCCGGACTTAGATACTTGCAGTGTGCAGACTTTTGTACTAGTCAGTCGGGCAACCTTTGTAACAACTTTCTTAGTAATCAATAAAGTTTGTTTTCTCTAATTCGTGTTTTGTTCCTTGAATGAATCTGTATCATATAGCCTTGTGCGAACAAATTTTCTAAACTAAAAAACAAAAGAAATCAAAACAATAAGATAGTTTGAATATGAGCAGAGACTAAGCTAATTTGGCCCTGAAGGAGATGCGCATGGTCATGTCTCAAACTGTGTAGCTTCCTTGGCAAAGTGTCACATATCTCCAATGCTAGCAAAGTTACTGAAAATTGAACTTCGTGCGGGCGAGAGCGCGGGTAGTTCCTCACTGGTTGCTAGCTTTTGGAGTAGGAACATGTTTATTGAAGTGTTGTTACTTAGCTTTGTATTGGACTGGATGGTGTGTCCAATGTTGAATTCTGGTTTGTCGCATAGTTGAGCCTCGATTTTCGGAGCTTTGTCTCTGTCCGTGCGGGGTGGTTCTTCCCCTTATCTGGGCCCGGTGTCGGATATGTCTGTCCCGCGGGCCCGAGCTGTAATTGCTAACAATCCAGTTGTTTCAGCACTGCATATTGGCAATCTCTCACTGAAAGTTGGTCTCCTTGAATAATTCCTCGGGCCTGGTTGGCAGTGTACTTGATGCATTGGTGCAAAGTAGATACTACTGCCTCCATATGATGGAACCAAGGCCTTTCAAGGATGATGTTGTAGGCGGACAGAGCATCGACCACCGTGAACTCCTGGACAAGGAATTTTCATAATTGTGGTTTTTCCGCCACTACCATTAGACTGATCTTCCCAATAGAAAAACATTTATCTTCGCTAAACCCGATCATGGGGTGATTGGCGAGTGTTAAGTCCTCCTCCTTGAGTTGCATTTAGCGGAATGCGTTGAGAAACAAGACATTTAGAGAGCTTACTGTGTCCACCAAGGCCATTTCACCCCCCCCCCCCACTTTGTAATAAGGACCGAGATGATCAGGGCTTCATTGTCAGGATAATGGATGCCTTACAGGTCCTTGTCTGTGAAAGTCAAAAGGAATCTCGTCCCGAGATTCACGGAGAGTGTTAAGTGAACACTACGGATATCAAAACCCCAAAATATAATACGAAATAAAGTCACGCAAAAATTGACATTATAAATAAGATTACTCGCGCACACACATGTCAATGAAGCCTCATCATGAGGTTCACGAAGAAAAATAAAACGAAACAAAAGTTTTCAAGGTTCGCCCTTGTCACTTCATCTTAAGACTTCTAAACTCTTACACACCCATATCCACATTCCGAGGATCACCTAGACTCTACCCCAGCCTAGGCTAACCAAATGCTCTGATACCAAACTGTCACGCCCCAATTTTCGAGAAAAACGAAATCCTAAAATCCACGTAGGATTATCCGTTTCCTCAAAACTCGAGACGTGAAATTTAATAACAACAGAGACATTTAGCAGCAAAGACAAAAAATATAATTTAGAAAATAGGAACAAACTAAACTTTATAATAAAACTCTAACCAGAAAATACTGATGTTGCTACCCCACTAGCGAAACTCCCGTAACGCTGCTCAAAAGTCTCTGAACCTGAAAAGCTAATCGGCTACATTCCCAAAGGAATGTACCCAAGAAGCAAAAGCTCACTTGGGTCAGCAATAAAGCTGGTGTGAGAAATCTTCATCCCAAAAACAATAAAATCGCACGTGATAAACATCAAGCAAAACACAAACAACAAACCATCACACCAATAGGTAGTTCCTCAACGAGGCAAAGGTGTGATGCAAGAAAACACAGTCCAAAGAATTTAGTTCCTCAACGAGGCAAACATATCATCATCCTAATATGTAAATATGCATTTACTTGTACTTACCCTATAGGAGTTGACTATGGCAAGTCGGACCTGCAGAAATATTAGTGGACTTGCCATCCTGCATAAAAAGAATTAGAAACAATACAACGTCATTTATTTTTTTATTTGAATTAGGTTCATCTTTTTAACGGATTGATCACTTAGACGATACCACATTCGCACCACCTCCGTGTCGAACATACATGCCCGTATGCCTCTCTCATATAAAGGAGGACTACTCCGTCATCCATGCCCAAGTGGGGACATCACATACAGGCATGCATCGCGGATACCCCTAACTATATGAGTACCAAAAGCCACTCTTGGGATATCAATGCGCATAAACTCACGTCACATTTTTTACGGATAAATATCAAAGCCTATTTTAGGCATACAAACTCACCACATTTCCGCAAGACTAACCCGAAGGTTATTTTAGTTTCTCTAGTAAGAAATGGGTGCCCCAACTCCGCAAGACGACCCGCAGGTCATTTAGTTTCTCTAGTAAGAGAGGGGAAAATAATAAACCAAAGAGATGTGGTAGTTCTAAGTGATACAAGTCCAAGTGGTTTATATTTTCAGAAATCAAGGATTACCAATATCATTTATTTTTTGATAATTCAATATTCCTCCACAATGACATTTTGTCATTCGTAAATTGATTCACAGTCTATCCACCCACATTTTTGGGGAAAACATAGCATATTCATTAATCATGCTATGTAACAATATGGCAATCAAGCCACTCCTTGATTCAAATATCCAAATTCTTCATAATGCATAAACAAGCCAATATGCATACAAATCTCCAAATTTATCACAATGCATTAATATTCATCAACCATTCAAACACCAACCAAACAAAGTCACACCCAATCCATAAAATGGTAAACATGGGTGACCCCAAACATGAACCCAGCAAGCTAGGAAAATCTCACACATCAAACAGATCACAAATATTGGAGAGTAAGCGTTTGCAACACAAAACACCACAAATAAGGCAACCTCATTCTCAACATGTCTAAAATCTCACAATTGGATTTCCTGAAATGAAACTCGTCATTTCCATACAAGCAATATACATACAGTATACTGAATTGTTCATCCAAAGAGATAAAGGGCTAAGAGTTTCACTTAAACCTTACACCCAAAATCTTTGAAATGGAATTTAAATCAAGCAATATAACAAGCCTAAGAACCCAATCCAAAATCATCAAGGACACACAAATACCGGTCATCACACCGCTAAACCAAAATCCAAATCATAACCACACATCCTCGCAACAAAACTCACACACCCCATCATCAATCCTCACAATTACAATCACTAATTTAGTCAAGAAACAAGTAACACAGCATAGGCAAACTGATAGAAAAGAAGGACTCAAAGTAGAAGAGAAAGAAATGAAGAAACTCACTTGACGAAATCACCAATGATTTGCGCACCATGCTTAATTGATGAAATGCTAGCACAAGCACAAAGGTAACTGCTGAAAGTAGATTGATCGGGTTTGATCCCCCTAAACATCATTTCTGTAAAGAGTTGAAGGCTAAAAGCACCAATCTGACCCATACTCCCAGCCATTTTAGTCCATAAATCCCCTGATCGCAACCATCTTATCGGTGTTGTAGCGAGCAGCAAATCCAATTCCAGACTTCCTATGTTGAATGCCAACGACAAAGTTGTTTTCCCTATTTTCTACAAGTGACCCACGAAGACCCAGTTGGAGAAAGGCCTTAATTTTCTCATCACCCATGTATGGCAACCTAGTAGTGATGTATCACTAGTCAGTAACAAGCTGAAGCCCTCAGCTGAGTGAACCTTTCATCCTCCTATATAACTTCACTTATACTCGCCCACTATTTAAATCAAACAAATATCATCAAAATAAGTAGATAGCAAACACCCCATCTCTTCACTCAATCTTTGTTATTTGTACTCAATTTATCAACAAGCAATTGAAATAAAATGAAGAAAACAGTGAGCACTGCGGTAATGCTACTTGGAGATTGCCACTATGGCTATCAGCAAAAGTTGCTAGGGAAGGATCCAGTTGCACTTGACGTTTCACACCAGATAGTCTACCTTGCTAAACCCAAATCTCAGTTAATCAAACAATTTCCCAATCTATTAAAATTTACAATAGAACACAAACCCAAAATCCAAACTTACATGAAAATTTCACTGCTACAGCAACTTCTCCAAAACCCCACTTCAGATTCCCTTCACTTGAACCTTCTCTACAACCCCTTTCGACGAATTGAAGAAATTAATGCAGTGGATTCGTCTATCATATGACACTAAATGAAATGTGGAAAAGAAATAGAACATGTATGATATGGAAAAGAACAGACTGTTGGCTTATGGCCAACCAAAACTTCAATTAGAAAAACAAAAGGGGAAGAAGCTTCAATTAGACAGAGAGATGAAGAAACTCACAGGTTCAGCCTCTCCATCCATCATCACAGCATAACCATTGTCGTCCCCGATCTCTGTCCCAGCTCGTACCCATACCACGTAGCACCATCGTCTCCTGATCGCAGCTCCTGTACTTTCCAATTTCCACTATGTCGAAGCTCTATACTTCAATCATAATCTCCTAGTATTTGTCTATCCTACATTCACCAAAACCCAAATATGTAAACAATACATAATCGAATACCCAAATATAGCACTCTAGCTAAAGCCATTATCTTTTCCTTCAACACTAAATACTTCCTTGAGATCATCTTCAGTTGCATCTTTATCCAAACTCCCAACAAATACTTCAAACTCCTTACGCTTACGCCTCTCTTTAAATACATCATGATGTTCTTCTTCTTCTCTATCGATCATGTCCCCTTGGCCTTCTTCACCATGTTGTTCCTCTTCGCCTTCCATGCCCTCAGCAAGATCTTCCATTTCCTCATCGGCCATATCACCCTCTTCTCTGCATGAAGAGAGGAGAGAGGAGGTTGAGGAGAGAATCCACCCAAACGCTTTCCAGGAAGACCAAACCCGCCTCCTGTGCCAGTTATTCCTTTGGTCATCAGCTCTTCACATTCCTTTCTAAGTTCATCCCAAAGCTTGTAGAAGGCAGCATTGTGAGGGCCATGTGCATTATGGCAGAGTTCATGAAGCATCGTATCCAGAACATGATCATAATGTAAGAAATCCAAATCTCTGTTCGATTTTCGCAATCTAAGCTTCACGTGCACACCTTTATTCACATTCACCCCAAGTAGGCTTGGATTGGTTGGGCAGAGAAACAGGGAGCAAACCTCGCCAATCAAAAACCCCCTCGTCGCAATCTCACAACCACAAATCGCAATCACTGTTGGTGCGGTGAGTTTGGACCGTCCATCTCTGTTGGTGCAAGAGATCTCGATCTCCAAATTCAGCCTCCATCGAAGAAGAAACATAGAGGAAAAAATGAAGGAAGAAGGAGAAAAGAAGAAGGAGAAAGAAAAGAGAATAGGGTTTTCTCTTTATAGGGTGGGTGGCTATTCGCCCCCACTAAAATTCTGAGAACACCCGCCCTTTAACTCACCAAATAAAACCCTAATTTCGAAATTCACATTCAATTAATTGTAACCCTATTTTATTTAATTAAAAATAAAATAAATTATCTTTATGAAATTTAGGGGTGTTACACCGAAACTCTTTTAGTTTGCCCTTCCTGATCCAGTACTCTATCTCGCTCCTGAGACTTTTGCAGTCCTGGTTGTCGTGGTCGCTCTCCTTGTCAAAGGGGCAGTATTTGTTGTTATCGCGTCGGGAGGGATCTCCTCGCAGTTTGATGGGCCACTTCAATTCTTAATTCTTAATGGAGTTGAAGACGTCAGACATACTAGAGTTTAGGGGAGTAACAGATTTAGACCCGACAAAGTTGGAGGCCTTATTTTGCCTTGCGCAACCAAAGTCAGGCTTGTTGTCATTGCACTTCCTCTTTCTGTCGTCGTCTTACTGTTTCTTTCCCTCTTTCTTGTCTCTGGAACCAGAGGGTTTTTTTCGGACTCCGCCTCCTTCTTGGCGACCAACATCTCATTGAGAGTGAAGTATTTTCGGGCACTATTTCATCAAGTCCACATATCATTGGAGGCTCCAGAGTGAGAAAATTGTAAAACTTACCTCTCTTTAGACCTGAGGTGAAGGTTGTGACCGAGATGTCGTTATTGCAGCCATCAGTGAGGGTTAACTCATCATTGAAGCATGTGAGGTATTCCCTCAAAGTCTCGTTCGGCTTCTGTTTAACGGTGAGCAGTTAATGCAGACCATTCCCGATTCGTTGGCTACCGACGAAGTGGGTGAGAAACATTGTTGCCAGCGTCCGGCACATTACTGCTTCAGATCCTTCTTTGAGCGCCATTACATGCTGGAAGTGGCATAAGTAATCAGACGGGTTTGTTGTCCCGTCATAAAACTCCAGCTTTGGCAAGGTGAATTTCTTCGACAATGGCTCTTTCATGATGTGATCCATGAACGAATGACGGTGAGGTTGAACAACACGTCAGGATTGGTGGCCCCAAGCCAGAGGGGGTTCTGTGAGGCGAGTTTGTCGGCCCTAGACGTTGGGTCTCCATTGGCCGCTCCCCCGCCCCTGGTCCACTGAGAGCCCGAAGGGGCAAAGTGGCTTTTCTGAACATGTTCTCTGATGTCTTATGAGGATGGGGTTCTTCGTTGTTCCCAGTCTCCTTCTGCGGGTGAAGGATTCCACTGAGTGAGTATTTCTACCCCTCGTGCGATTTGTTGCATCTGGGTTGACAGTAGATCCACCCTGAGGTCCGCTGTGGCTGCTACCGGCGCGGGGGTCTAAGATTGTTCCCCTCGCGATGTCGGGGCTGTCGGAATTGGCGGCGCTCCACTGGTTCGAGCGTTCGAGGGCTCAGCGATGTCTCCATTGTTGTGAGATCTCGTGGTCACCAACTTTCTGGACTGTAAGAAGGGTGATATCACTGTTTTCAAAGGAACTTCATCGTTTCCCACAGACGACACCAAACTGATATAGTCGAATCATGTTCTTCTTGACCTTGACATGTACAGGGAACACACACGAGCCAAAAAATCACCGTTGTGGCAGCCGGTGGCACTTCAATGCTAAAGTCAAACAAGGCTTGAGAAAGATTTAAAGTTGTAAATTGGGTTCTGTAGCGTACATTTGTTCATCAACCCTGTGTTCTATTTATAATGCGAGAGTCCTTGTTCGGCTAGGCCTTTGGTGGTGTAGTTTAGGGAAAGATATCTTGCTAGAGATGTTTTCATTGTTAAGAGTCGTTCATATAGGAGAGTTTTCCTACACGACTTGTGCTCCTAGATCTGCGGGAGAAACTTCCATTTTGGAGTGTTGTCCATGCAAGTGAGTTTTCATGCATGACTTATACTCCAATATTTGTTTTCTAGTCGGAACCAATGTATTGCTAGCCTTGCCCATCTTAGGTCGATCCCCCAGATATTTGCTTGATTAGGCCTTACGAGTATTGGGCTTGACCATATAACGTGTGGGTTTAGTAGGGCGCTACAATTTGGATCCAACCTTCTGAATTCTGCTAAAATTGGCTTAGTGTTGTTTGGGCTTTGCCAGATTGGGTGGGCAATCAAGCTCACTTTGCTCTACTGACAAGATTATCATGACACGTGTGCGGCGTGGATTAAAGTATGGTTTAGTGTATCATCAGCACCCATGAGTATTTTCGCGAGAATTGAGTATTCCATGATGAATCATGCACCACCTTGCCATTTTTTTGGTAAAAGACTTAGCATAAATTAAATAATATTACATAGTTTGTGTCTTGCATTGGTAGCCAACAATTGTGCTTCATAATTAAGTTTTCTAGGAATAAAATTACATGTTTAGTTCGTAAGGTTAAAAAGAAGTAACTTAATGCTATATATAATGGGTCACATTCATCGTAGATCCGTTTGCTCGTCCCCCAAGTCAGGATGCAAAAGGGAGTGTAGAGTACCAGAGTCCCCCGGGATCATCCCTGTTGGCCAGTTCTAAGCCTAGACAAGCAGAAGAGCAGCTTCAGCAGCAAAACATTCAGCCATAGTACTGTCAAAAACTCGGCCTGGAATCCTATCAGCGAGGCTGGCACAAATCCTACCAAAATTTTCCACAACAACTACTCCAAAAGCTCCCTGCTGCGAGGAGGTAAAGAAACTTGCATCATAAGTTACCATAATCATCTCAAAAGAAAGATCAGTGTGGAAAGCTCTAGAGTTCATGGAACGTGTGTTGATTCTGTGATCTCTAACTGCCAGAAGTTGTTTATGAATTATTTGTAGTCTGGAATCTTGGGAATTAGACAATGATTGCATATGAGGGTTCGGATCAGGGTGAATATGGTTAGGGCAAGGAGGGGGCTTTGCTAGGATAGTTGTTTCAAGCATTTGGTGTAAAGATGAGGGGATAGATGTGTTACTCCTGTCATTAGGAGGAAGTCTGAACCATTGGTTATACCAAGCCGTCCATGTGTGATTGACCGCGTGGGTAAACAGTGGTATAGAGAGTTTGCCCTTTCGAAATATCATATTGTTTTGGGATTGCCATATAGAGAGAATTTTAGCCGTGAGTTGAGAGAACATTTCTTCCCGAACTAGAGGTTGGGCTGCAACTGAGTCTCAAATAAAATTGCGAGCATCATGAGTGGTTTGGCGAGGGAGATTGGAAACACTCCAATTGATTGGGAGATGGGAGAGAAGCCAAAGTCTTTGGACAATGGGGCAAAGGAAAAAAAGATGGGAAGTATCTTTTTTTTTATAGTGGCAAAAGACACAGCGATCCTTGGTGGGCATGTGGATACGCGTGAGATTAGACATGGTTGGCAAAATGTTCTGAGATACTTTCCAGATAAGGAAAATCGCATTTGCCGGGGCTTTGATTCTCCATAATTCTCTAAGAATTTTAGGTTTGAGTTGTCCAATTTCTCAGTTTAAAGAGGAAGATTCCAAATCTTTAAGGAGAAAAGCTTTAGAGCACTTTTGACCGAGAATAAACCTATTTTATCAAATTTCCAGATCAGCATGTCTTGAGTTCAGGAAGGTCGAATGATAATGTCTAGGATATCTTTGACCACCGGGGTTGGGAAAAGAGTAGTGTTGAGGTTAACATTCCATCTAGGTCCCTGGCCGTTTTGGTGAAGCCATAGGTCCCGGACGGTACTCAGGGAGGCAACAATGGCTTGCTGAGGAAAACAGTCAGCCATAAGCAAATTGGGTTTCACCCAACAATCATTCCAAAGATGAGTCTCATTCCCCGATTAGATTTTGCCAAAAAAGATAGTCACACATTTTTTATAGGGCTGATAGGTTGCCTCTCCAGGCATAGGAGGCGACCGAAGGTGTTTTTGAAAGTTGAAATATACTTTTGTTGTGAAAATATTGCTTTAAATTACACATTGCAAGGGGTGTGGGGGTTGGTTATCACTACAAGAAATCTGACATTAGGTGGCGAATTTATATATGACGATTTGAAAGTTATTGTCGTTTTCCTGTTTAGGTGAGGAATTTTGACAAGTTGTCACCTATTTGTTCAAGTAAAATTTTGATTCTCAGTTCCTCACATAAACCTTTCGAAATCGTTACACCATAGAGAGGGGAAATTTTGATGCCTAAATGAAAATACTTTTGGTGAGAAAAATTAACACCTCGTCACATTTCATCAAAGCCCAGCCCAAAAGTGAGGAACAAAAAACTTAAAAGTGGCGAAATAAATGAAAAAAAAAGGTTTTTTCTTTTCTTTTAAAGGCAAGCCCAAGACGTGGGCTTCAACTCTTCTCCTCTTTGTATCACGATCCTTTCTTCTCCTCCAAAGCATCCTTCAAACTCCTCAAATCCTCCTCTAGAGAGACTAGGGGTGGGCACGGGACGGGATGGGAAAAACCCCATCCCGACCTCGTCCCATCTCAAACGGGTTCGGGACGGGACGGGATCAGCGTGCTAATCTGAAAGTCTTGAGCCTGGAAGCCTGGAACAGTCTTGAGTCTGCTATAAGGCAAATCCTGTTAAGTAATTCAATGCTGAAAATTAAGAACGATGGAATTTTCTACATGTCTATATGCTACTATAGACAATTAAAATATTTTGTTGAATGAGTTTCCAGTATTCAGTGAACGTGAATTTATGATTCAGCTAGATGCTTCATTTTTGCAGTTTTCTATGTCAGTGATCTTTGTAATGATTCCAATTTTTTTGTGTCTGGTTTTGATAATTTGTACTTGTGGCTTTCCTCACAACTTGAGCTTTTAACAAGAAATGGGTATTGGCACACTAACAGAAAATAGTGTTCAATGAAATGTACAGAAATGGGTATTGGCACACTAACTGAAATGGGTATTGGCACACTAACAAGCTTTTAACAAGAAATGGGTATTGGCACACTAACTATGAAATAAAAATATTAATAATTAATATTAATTAATTAGTTCGGGACGGGACGGGACGAGATTGGCGGGATTGAAAATCTTCATCCCATCCCATCCCATTCTAGATCGGGACGGGATGGGATTGGGATGAAATTATTCAATCCCATTAAGACCCGAAAAAATCGGGACGGGACGGAAACGGGAACGCGGGATGGGATGCCCACCCCTAAGAGAGACCCCAACACTTCAACTTTTATTAAACCACCAAGCCGTCACCCACAAGACCCCCGCGCATTTTCTTCTTCTCTGTCTTTCTCCATTCTCAACTGTGTGAAGATCGGTTGCAGCCTGCGCCCAACACCCCTTCTCATTCTCTCCCTATAGGAACAATAGATCTTCTTCTTTGGTTTTCTCCTTCTTCTGAACTACTTATGATTAACACTGACAGGGGTGTAATGCTTAACAAGGGCAATAGAAGTGTTGCAGCAATCCTTGCCACATTCTTCACTTTCAGACGACTTGCTTCTTCTTCTTCATCCTTACTTCCATCTCACTCACACAAGACTTTCTCCCATTCTTCGACACCAATAATGGCTGAAAACGAGCCCAAACCCGCAAAACCCAAATCGAAACCACCCCAATCCGCCACACCAAGCTACGCCAAAGATGAGGCGTATCTCCTAACAGTCATCGACAAGCGGATTCACTTATTCGAGTCCATCAAAGCCGAGCAAATCGAGCACCGCAAGTCCATCGGTGGAGACCCAATCAAGTAAGCTCTCTTTGAACGAACCCCTTTTGTTTTTTAGTCTTTTTTTAGCATGAGTTTGACTTGCCCATTGTTTGTTTGATAGAATTGCTCTACCGGATGGGAATGTGAAGGAGGGGAAGAAATGGATAACGACACCCATGGACATTGCCAAGGAGTTATCGAAGAGCTTGGGGTCGAGTGCACTGATTTCCCAGGTTAATGGGACTCTTTGGGATATGTTGAGGCCATTGGAAGGTGATTGTGAGCTGAAGGTGTTCACTTTTGATTCGGATGAAGGACGCGATACTATGTGGCATTATAGTGCTCATATTTTGGGACAGGTGAGTGGGTTGGGGTTTTTGGAGAAAATTTCAGTGTTTTGGTCTTGTTTGAGATTTTTCTGAATCTTAGTTTGGTTTATGTTTATTCTGAGTTTGGTTCATTTTTGGATTGGCAGTCACTGGAGATGGTATATGGGTGCAAGTTGTGCATTGGACCTTGTACAACTAGAGGAGAGGTAAATGTTATAAACTTTTTTATTTGCAAGGCAACTTATTTATCAATTTTACTGTCTCCTAGAATAAAATTTGATTTGTTTTGATTACTTTGTGTGCTGGTTAAAGACTGAGTTTGACATAATTGGCGGGGTTGTGTCTTACAAAGTACACTAACATTGAGCCACAAGACAGTCTCTGTGTAAATGATGGGAAATTTTATGTATTTGAAGCTCAAGATAAGAAGGGGTAGGGAAGAACCAACTGGTATCATAGTGGTGGAAGGCCGTATTTTTGTGGGTCTGTCTGATCTTTGTGACATAGTGTTGCTACTTTTGTTTTTCTTTGTTGTCATCAATCTCTTAAGGAGTTCATGGCTACTTCGAGTCTGTCCATTTTAGGGGTCCTTGTCTCCATTGTGATTCTTATCCTTTTCGTCAGTGGATTTTCTAAAATGAGTAGTGAAGTTGATTTGCTTAATATATTGCCAGTTTAAAAAATTTTGGGTGCAGGTTCTTATAAAATGTTCTAATTTTTCCTGTAGTGCATAACCATGTCATTGATGATTCCGCTGAATCTGCTCTCGCTGTTACTTCTTAGGCTCCTCTTTAAAATGCTAGGTAGGTCCCATTTGGCCTCTACTGTAACTGAAGATGAAATCCAGCTCGACATTCACGTGTTTCGTGTTTGTGTTTGCTTTCAGGCTACAAGCTTCGGTTAAAGACAACGTTTTCACCAAGCGTTATGCGCAATACATTGTTGAGTATGTGTTTTCATACTAGAAGTGAGAAAAGCCACAAAGACATTTTTTGATCTTTTTGACCGTTTTTACAGGCATGTTCATGAATCATTTTGGTCATTCATGTGTAAAAATTGATCCTTATAATGCCCGTCATTATTTTTACTGAGCACTCATTTCTTATTGATGTATGCTTGACTGTATGTGTAGTCACTTGAAGCATTGCAAGATGGGGAACATGAAACGCAACGCAGGGATTTCCTCTATTTTCTACTGCATTAAGTAAAAATGAGTAGCAACTTCAGCGTTCTGATGAGAAAGAAGCTTGCCAGGTTACTTTTTTTTGGTTTTTTTTTTGTCTTAATCTTTTAAAGATATTAATTATGTACCAATCCTTTCCTAAAAAAGAATAATGCAAATAGTGAAGCAGGAAGTATATTAGATGTTATTTGTGACTTGTGAGAGCTGAGAGAGTGTCCTCTCTGTGATATTGTAGAGTTTTATTTTATTTATTTCTCAGTTAATGTTTTTTTTCCTACCAAGTTTACTCCTATGTTATGCCATATATTGCTATTCATGAAAAGTTCTTATCTTCAGATAGTTGTTCTTATCATACACCGAGGTTATAAGATATTAAGATGAATCCGCCATGCCCTACTTCTGAGTGCGCACATGTGGTAAGCTAGTTTTCATTACTACTATTTGTACTCTTGAACCTTTGTAATTTGTATGTCATTTAATTTTCATAAACATGTAGAATGTCAGCTCATTTTCTTTTCTATTGTGCACAATTTTATTGTTTATTTATTTTGAAATACAAAAGGGCGCCCTTTGTACATACAGAAAGATGATGAATCAAACTCGCACTATAATAGAATGTTTGAGCTGGCACTCCTTTTTCTTTGTCCATTTTCCATTTTGTCTTACATTTCCGTGATTGATTATTTGGAGAACTCCAACATTTTCACATCGATAGATGGGGTTGAGCCTGCCCAGTAGCTCATTTTGTGGTACAATGGGAGATGATTTGGTTGTCAATATGTGTGTTGACCTTACTGAGCATTCTTTATGACATGAAATTTGAGTGTATTCTGAATTGATTCATAAGGGAAGAAAATTATGTGGAAGCTTGAAATTAGGTTGTTAAGATTAGAAGTTGGAGGAGGAATGCTACTGTTAGCAGCAACTTGGCTTGCAGTGAAATAACAAAGCTCAAGGAAGTCATTAGATGATGATGAGGTAAATATTATTGAAGAGGAATGCTACTGTTAGCAGCAGCTACTGTTATTAGATGCTCAAGGAAGTCATTAGCTTGGCTTGCAATTGGAGGAGGAATGCTACTGTTATCCATCTAAAAGTGTGGAAATCTCCTGATTCTAATCATGAAAATGACCAGACTTCAAAGTTGTTGTTGTTATTCAATTTCAGCCATTATTCTTATTTTTCAGACAATAGTGCTTCTCGACCAGACACGTCAGCACCATGTTGTTCATGTCTTTCAGAATTACATTTTCTCCAATATTCTTGTTTAGATGCTTGCCAACTCCAGTCCCGACTCTCATTTGCTCATCTGTTTTATTTAAATAGACAAAATATTGAATTCTAACCTAAATAAGATGGACAGTGCTTCTTATATCTGGGTAAATTAGCTTATTAGCAGTACTGCTGCCGGATTTTTAGCCTAGCGCACACACATATATTCTCTTTTTCTCTGTATCTAGCCTTGTCATGTTGGTTTTTGGACTTAATCTAGGCTTATCTAGTTTAGGAGTATTGACAATCCTGTTACAAATACTTCAACAGTCTATGCAAATTGGAGATCCAGCTTGGATTGGTTACATCTACGCCTTCGGCATTTTTCTTGGTGTGGTATGGCTCTAACCTTGAAACACTCTAAAATCTGTATCCATTTTCTTTCAACATCTGTTCTCTATCGTTTAAGTTTTTCTATTTTGTATCACAGTGAGGTTCATCTCGACTTTCTTGAACCATGAAATGTTGATCTTATAAACTTTTGTTGTGGCAGCAGACCTAAATGAAGCTCTTTGGCTGGCTGCTAGTTGTTGTTGTTGTGTTGTTGCGGCGATCAGGTAACTTCAGACTTCAAAGTTCCATCTCCAATTCTTCTTCACTGCAAATTGCAAAGATATTCAGATTTCAGGTATGCAGATTGCAAAAGATAATACACAGTATACACTAATACATACATAAAACAAACTCATGTTTAAAGGGGGAGTGCATAGATTGAAAAGGTAATTAAGCTCTCCAGCGGGCACCAATATCGTCATGATGAGGTAATTCTACCGCCTCAACCACTTTTATGATTAAATTCATGTTATTTCTTGCATTGATGATTGCTTCTTTTATTTTATTTTATTTTATTTTATTGTAATTTTTTTATATTTATTTTCATCACTTTTTTTTTTATGAAAAAACGCTTTGCTTCGCCTCGGTATACCTCGAGCCACCGTTTCACCTCCAAAAAAGTTTGATCGCTTCGCCTCGAAAAACGCTTTTTAAAAACACTGGCCTTACCATATATGAAGTAATGGACAATGGTTCGTGATCTATAGCAAGTTGGCAACCATGATTACCTTGTTTGTAGAAGATATAACCTAGAGCATTAACAGTGATTCTCAGTACTTTTTTGTTTTATTTTACTATGTATTTTTATTCTTGATATGATCTGATTTGGAAATGCTACCCCCTCTCTATAATGGGTATCCTTTTCTTTTCAAGTTTTTCTCCACATGCATAGAGAAAAAAAATAATTAAGTTTTTATGCATGGGCATATGAAAAAGAAGTGCAAGACCGTAGAAAATTAAATTTTACTAACATTTATACTTGTTAATATCGAATGCAGGCTTTTTTGGCAACTACAATGCAATCAGGTCGTATCAATAATGTTTTCTCCCACCACGATCCAAACCAGTTAATGGTAGTGAAATTCATTCAAATGATCCTTATTTTGATGAGCTTGGTGACCATGATGGTGATGAATAATGATTCAATGAGGTTGTGGGTATGAATAGATGATGAGTTAAGGAGCTTAGTGTTACTAGAGTAGACTCGGTTATTTTTTGGACGTCAACATGGTGTACCTTGATATCATTATTGTATTCATTTATGTGACTTTGCATTATGCAATGAAAGAATGCAATATTTTTTTATGAATGAAAATTCTATTATTTTAATTTTAAATTGTGCATTACACAAAAAATAGGTGGTGCTATTTAAGATTATTTGCTAGTAGACAGCTATAATAAATGGGTGAAGAATGAATTGTCACAATAATGAAAGTGTGAGAAAAAATTTGTCACATGTATATAATGTTAATGTATGAAATCACTATCGTGACAAATTGTTCCTAAACGTATAAATTATATAAAGTGAGAAAAGATTCATCACAGAAAGTTCATAGTAGATATTTAAATCACTATTGTGACAAACTATTCTTCACATGTAAATCACATAAGTGAATAACGATTTGTCACAGAAAGTCACCACATGTGACGCCAGATTTTTGTCAGGCATAACAGTCTACAGTGATAAAATTTTTGTCACCCATGTTGTAATTGTATATTCGCGCGCTAAGTTTATGTGAGGAACTACTCGCCACGTAAGCGGACTTTCCGTGACGAGTAAGGAATTTGTCACCTAATACTTTCCTTAACGCCCCTTATGTGAGGGACGTTGTGACAACTGAAATTCGTCACCGTTGCTGAACTGTGACGAATTAACATATTTCAATGAGAAACAACGTTCTTTACCAAAACCCAAATTTCTTGTAGTGTGACTCCAGATACTTTTGGCTTTCAAGGCTAAATTCTTGTTTTTTACACTAGGGATATTTAAACCACCTAACTGTCGTGGGAGTGTTATTTTTTCCCAAGTACAGAGGTATTTTGTCTTACTTTCCTCTGTACCATTCCACTAGAAATTTTGTGCTAAGGTATCAATATGGGTGGTAACCGTCCGGGGGAGGAGGTAAGTTTGCATAGAGTACACCGGGATGGACTGTATCACTGCTTTGGTCATCACCGTTCTGTCTGCTTGAAATAGCACTTTAGCTTTCCAGGAGGATAATTTAGCATTAATTTTATCGACCAAGAATTGGAAATCAAATGTTTTTTCTTTGAGAGGAGCAATGATGTGCCAAAGTATTTATCTTTCGGATTGTACATCTTAGATCCCAAAATTATGTTAATCATCTTAGTGTGTTTGGGGTGGACATTAGAGATGTAGACTACTGAAGACTTATCGTAGTTTACTGCTTGACCCGAAGCCGCACAGTAATTTGCTAACAAGTCTTTGATGGAATGAGCTTCAGCAAGGGTACCCTTGCAGAAGATCATAAGATCATCTGCATAAAGAATGTGACTGATGGAGGGGGCGTGGCGATGAATAATAAGACCCTTGACGTCGTCCTTGGATTCATCCTTTGCGAGCATTCGTGAAATTGCTTCAGCCACTATGATAAAGAGATATGGCGAAAGCGGGTCGCCTTGTCTGATGCCCCTGGTAGGTTGCAGCTTATCAAGGGGAAAGCCATTAAGAAATACTCTAGGAGATGAAGTCGAAATGCATTGTTCGATCAGAGTTATCCAATTTTGGGCAAAACCCAGCTGTTTAAGAATTTGTATCAGGAAACTCCACTCTACTCGATCATAAGCCATAGCCATATCGATTTTAATTGTCATCCAACCTTACTTTTTTCCGACGAGAGTGTTTCATCTGAAAAAAAAGCTTCGTGGGCTAGGTGGACATTATCTGAGATGGACCGACCTTTGAGGAAAACTCCTTGATTGGGAGAGATAATGTTCTTTAGCAGAGGTTTTAAACGATTGGCAAGTATTTTGGAGATGACTTTGTAAATCACATTGCAGAGGTCGATGGGTCGTAATTTGTCGGGAATGGTCAGATTAGAGACTTTGGGGATTAGAGTGAGAAAAGTCTCATTAAACTTAGGATCCAAAGTTTTTGTGAGGAAAAAAATTGTAACCACCTCAACAACGTCCTTTTTAACAATGTCTCAATAACGTTGGAAAAATAACGCATGAAAACCATCGAGGCTCGGTGCTTTGTGGCTGCCAATCCCAAAGACAGTCGATCTGATTTCCACTTTACTCTAAATTTTCAGAAGACTCTCATTATCAGTATCTGACACTACAGGAGTGAATAGTGACATGATCTTCGGATTGGGGTCCGGATTCAAATAATGAAATATGGTGTCAAAATATCCATTGAGGATTTGACCCATAGATATCTGAGAGGAATGCCACTTGTTATCCGTATCTCGAAGCCGTAAAATATAATTACGCTTTCGGCGGAACAAGGAAGAGAGATAGAAAAATTTTGTATTCCTGTTACCATCTTTGAGCCAAGATTTTCCTGATTTATTCCTCCAGAATAGTTCTTCCCTATACAGTAGTTTTGTCAGCCTATCTTCCAAAATTAGAGTGACATTGGCGTTATTATTTGAAGGTTGAGCATTTTGGATATTGTCTAAGTCTATTTGGCTATCCTTTATGTTCTGAGCTACTCCAAAAGACCTTTTATTCCACTGAGAAAGTTTGTAACTTAACCTTTTAGTTTTCAAGGTGAATTTATGGGCTGGGTTAGAAGGAGAAGATGAATCCCAGGAAGATTGGACGAGATATCGACAACGCGATCTCTGGTCCACATGTGAAAAAACCATAAAGGTTTGGGACCCGAGTTGTGGATAGAACAAATTTGAAGGGAAATAGCTATGTGGTCCGAAGTGGAAGTATGGATGGACCTAGCAAGGGCTGAAGGAAAACATTCCAACCAATCCGTGGAGACAAGAATCCTATCAAGTGTAGATTTAATTCCATGGGAATCTTTTCTTTTATTATTCCAAGTGAACTTGGAGCCATTGAGGGGCATATCAACAAGATTATGGCAGTATAGAAAATTCCTAAGGTGTTTGACATTCGAGGCCGAGACTTTCCTACCACCCATCTTATCATCATGAGAAGCAATTGCATTAAGATCTTGACGCCGCAGAATAGCGATTATCCTGCAGGCTAGTTTTAACAGATAATCCACAGGGAAGAACACGAGAATCGCCCAAGAACACAGAGAAATAACTTTAATGTCAATTAAATTACTTAAATCAAAGGTATCTCTAAAATCAGCCCACAAGCCGGGCTTTATAGCTAAAACTCATCAATATTGGAATTTTACCAAAAATGGCAATACCCCAATAATCATCCTAAAACAAAATACGTAATAAAATAAATATACTGCCAGAAATCTGGCCCAAATTGGGTTCAGAATCACTTCCTAAACAATAATTGAAGTATTACTATAAAGGGAAATAAATTACTAAATTTGTGGATTCGAAAGGGGAAACGGTGGATTTTGGCCTCGAAAAGATGTGCAATGAGTGTAGCTGGTTGACCACGACGTGCGCGTTGAAAAGAGCTTTCCGAATTGGGGTCGTTTGCGCGATTCTGATACTCGTAGCCAAAGTTATGGCCAAAATACTAAAACGCACCCTAAATTGCCAAATTTGAAATAGAATTATGATTTCCTGCCATTCTTGCGCTGATCTGCTAATTCAAGATATCTTAGTGCTAATAACGTACTATCTGACAGCTCAACATCATCTGACTCGGATCCTCCTGCATCAGATCTCCTATAATCATAACCGGAGTGTGCATAAGAGATGTCATATGTGAGAGTATGTCCCAAAAAAGAGCGCAAAGAAGGATTAGGCTTTCTGTAAACAAATATAAGCGACCAAGATTATTGAGAGTAATAATTATCAACAGTGCAATAGAAAAAATATTTACAAAAAGTAATAATATTTAAATGTGTACATTCTCTCAAATACAAAGCAAGACCACCTGACAAACCACTAGCCGGTACCGAAGCTCCGTGTTTGTAGCCAAGTCTCCTGCGTATACGGTCCATTTTATAGGAATATGCTTTTGTCTCTGGGAGAAAGATAATATCGGGATTGGATTGTAGGAAAGGGCCCGCAAGGTTCTGAATGCGCAGGGCGACCCTATGCCCCTTGCATTTCAACTGAGGATCATGGAACCTTGGGTGACCCTTTAGAGGCGGTCGCCTCTTCCTCAAAAGTGTTTCCTAGATTGATAGAAGATTGGCTTGAAGAAGCCGGCTTACTAGCATGTGAGATATCAGCAGTGGTTCTCTAAATAATGTCTGCCCCAATAAGAGTAGGCAATCTCGGTGGGGCTGGATGAGAGAGATCTTCAATAGGTTCAGGAAGATGCGTAACCAGTACCAAATTCCCCCTACTCGCCTGTCATGGCCGAGTGGTGTCTAACACCCATTACACTATCTTGTTGCAAGTTCTCCAACTGTCTGAAGGAGATTCCTAAGGATGGGCGGTTGCTCGTAATGAGGAAACCACCTTCCTAAATCGGATCCATGACTGTGTCAATCTTCCTCTTACCTTTCCCTTTTGACATTTTCCTGGTCGAAGTTGATTTGCAAGAAGAATGAGGAGGTGTTAAGACTCACTGGAGCTTTAGGAGACTCTGTAGACTGCTTGCCAGTAGACCCCAAAGAACCCCTTTGTAGACACCGAGCTCTCATTTTAAGAATTGCTTTACGCCGATTAGCCTTCACTTGATCGGCCAAGGTAATCATTTGTTATTGTTGTGATGCATCGGAGCCAATAAATGGTGATTTAGATATCACTGATTTCTGGAGACTATAAAAAAAAACATAATAACCAGGGTGTCAAGGCTGCATATCCTGAGCCAAGGAGTCCTTAGTGCCATGATTCATGAACATGTTCTCCAAATTGATTCAAACAATGGTTCAGATCGAAAAGAATCCAATATTGCAGTCACTGTTGGAGAGGGCGGGCCAAAATTTTGATTCGCGATAGATTTGGTGGTGCTAAGATGGAAGGACATTCCTAGCTGATTCTCTCTAACCTGTTGATCGACAAAGGGGCATGTCGTCCCATGAGTAGTTGGAGAGGGAGGTGCACAACGACTGTTCTTTGAGTTCTGTGAAACAAAAGGCATAGATAGATCATTGGGCTCTGTTGCAATGGAAGTCCCGGCCCAATCAATATTTGAGTTTGGTTTGTGTTCTGAAGAGATTCCAATTTGAGCATAGCTGAAGCCCATGGGCTAGGTTTCTATAGACACAAAGCCCTAGATTCCTGTAGGCCCGTCCTTAGTCGCCCCCAAATTTGGATGACCGGTTGAGTGACCTGCCCGTGACTCCATATCTGTGAAAGAATAAAGGTGGAGTGATAGGTTTTGTTGGTATGATTGGGTGAGTCGAGGAACAACCGTGGAGGGATGATTAACTGTATTGATTTGGGTGGCAAGGTAGGTGGTAGATTGGTCAGGGGGATGGGCTTGACTGGTGGAGAATGGTGTGGGCTTGGTTAAGTCTTGAAAATGGCTCCATCGCAATTGGGTCCATGCGATCTCCTTCTACCAAGGTATTGAAATCAAAAGGGTGGGCTAATTGGTGTTGGACCGGTACCTCTTGAGTATTAGTAAGATGGGATGGACTTGCATGTTCCATTGTATTGTGTTGATACTCATTGGCATGGTCCCCTTCAAGAGAATCTATTGCTGGTAAAAAGGAGAATATGTTTGCCTGATGCCTGCTTATCGACAATGCCATGCTGGAGTGGAGTGCCTGTCGATGACGGATTTTGGAGTGAGGACCAAACAACAACAATTTATTAAGTATAACCTGGCTGGGTTTTGCGCCATTGAGGGAGTCCAAGGCTTGTGAATATATAGGGCAGTGCCTCCCAACTTTGTGTCCCATTTTCCCACAACAGAAGCAAAAATTTGGCATATCTTCGTAAGCAAATTTAACCAAATATACTCTTCCATTAGTTATTTTGAAGGAGGTGTGCATCATGCTAGGTAGTGGACGAGAAACATCGAGCCACACTTTGAACTGGATATACGGGATGTAGACTTGGTTTAGAGCTTGGTGATCAATATCCATAAGTGGACCTATACAGTTGGCCAACATCTCAACATTGAGAAGAAGTCGTTTTTGTACGGGGAATTCATGGAACCAAAGCCAGTAGGGAATGATATCGAAGTTGGTAGAAGTATATTGTGCTGACTTGACAGAGACAAGCAGCCCAAAGAGTGACCATGGACCAATAGTAAGCACTTTTTTTTGTCCTCAATGTAAGTGAATTGTACCAAGTAATATGTATTCTGATTGTCATCGTGATCCTCCAAAATTTCAAATGAACAGCATGAGTTGGTTCCCACTGAGGAAGAAGATGTCGAGCAAATGTGACCAGGCTAAGGTGTTGCGAATGATAGTATTTCGCAATGGTTTTAAGAGCAAGGTTGTCCAGACCTTCATTAGCATGCATCACATAATGAGGCTCAGGGGTGATAAGGTTGTTTGCAAGTTATGCACTAAGTTGCGTTACAATGGTGTTTATATGAGTATCTTGAATAAGGAGAGTTGGGTTGTTTGTAGGGTTGAAAGAGTGTTGAGAATTGTCCCCTAGAACAAAGTGAGGACTTGGATTTGGGGCGAGAGAAGGGTTGTGAGGTGATGATGTGGGACGTTGCATGGTATTGTAAGGTGAGTGACTATTAGGGTACGACATAAAGGAATAAGAAAAAGGCTGAGGTGGTAACTCTGGCGGTGATAGTACCGACCGAGGGCTGTGATTTTCAGGATTAGTATTGAGGTTAATGTTATGAAAAGTTAGAAGTGGACGGAAGAGTAAGATGGGAAAGTGAGGCAAAGGATGGTGAGAGTTGCTAGTAGCAGTGTTTGGATGGGAGTGATTGGGGTGGCTATTAGGTGAGTGAGAGTTATGTGATTGTGGCGGGTGGGGATCTTGAAGGAAAGATGTGATCGCCATTAACAAGGCTCTGAAACAGTAATGATGTTGGAATAGATACGAAATAAGTGGATGTGGAAGAACAAGATATGAAAAATGAAGGTGGTGCAGGTTCGAAACAGTATTGAGAAGTAATTTCAAGAGTAATATTACAGGATTTGGGCATGAGCAAGGATGTGAGAGATGATGATTGTTCATTTATATTTGGGGGCTGGTGTGGAAAGTAGAAAAAGAGAAGATGGGATGTAGGAGTAAATGGGATTACATATAAGATAAGCATACAGAAGTAGCCTTAAATGCTGCTAAAAGACTAACTTCAAGGGGGTGAAAAGCTCAATAAAGATAGGAGAGTGAAGACAAAAGCATTTATCTCCTGAATAGCTATACGTTGGAGACCTACAAAACAAACAAGTAAACAATCGATAAGCAAGCAATAGATCAGTCACTATGGATAAGCAATGTAATGGACGAAAGGGTACTGAAGAGCAAGGAAGCAGAGGGCCTGGGAGAAGGGAGGAGTGGTATCAATAGAAAAGAAGTATAAAAGCACTAAATGCCCATATGAGTAAGGAAAAGAAAGCAAGAAAAAATTAAGCGAAACAACCAAGTGAAACGGATGGAAACAAACAAGTGATCACATTAAACAGATGAAACAAGAATGAATTAAGAAATGGAAACCGAGGATGAAAACAAGAAAGGGAACAAAAATGACTTAGGATAAGAAGAGGATGGAAGCAAGGAAACAAAGTGATGATGAACGGGGAGCCTAGATCAGAGAAATAGTTAGATTAGGAATTGGAAACCAAGTGAGTTTGGGTTTTTTGTGTATGTGAAACCCATAAACTCACATGCACCACCTTGCCTTGGTTCTAAACTTGGTGACTATTACAAATCTCAATTTTTTTTGGTTATTTATTTTTAGAACTTTTCTAGAGAGCCAGGCCGGAAAAGCCCGCGCCAGGCCTGGCTCTCTAGAATTTTTGTTATTTTTAAGTTGATGTGGTTGCAATCGTAGGGGCCTTAGTAAATGTTTGATGAATGAGAAAAACGGGTATCATCTTCATTTGACAGTATGTTGCAACTGAGAGATCTTATGAGCTTTAAACAGTAACACCCACTATTTCCCAATAGAGACAACTCAAAAAGAAAGGCATGTCAAAACCTCAACTCCTCATTGGCTAAATTCTCCTCCTCCTCATGTTCCAGATTTGGTCTCTTTGCAAATTGCATGAAGAGTAAGTCTAGACAGCCAGGGCAACCAGACATTTTTGGCCAGGGTTGGACTCTTTTACATTTTTACCCATTCGCTTTAAAACACAATCACAAACATCAATTATAGAAGGGGTAGAAGCGTAAAGAGCCCCAACCCTGGCAAAAAATTAATGGTTGGTAGCCCTGGCTATCTAGAATTGGGGTTGCGGAGTAAGTTTAGGCAGTCAGGGCAACCAACCATTTTTTCCCAGGGTTTGGCTCTTTTACATTTTTATCCCTTCTCTTTAAAACACAACCACAAACATCAATTATAAAAGGGGTAGAAGTGTAAAGAGCCCCAACCTTGACCAAAAAATGGTTGGTAGCCCTGGCTCTTCCGTGAATGAACACATGCATTTGTGCGGTAAATAGACTCCCATCTTTTTGTAAGGCCACTTTTGGGGACTCAAGGAAGGTCGTCCTTAACTTGGGCCCAAAATGACAATACAAGCCCATTACCTACCACTGACTGTTGACATGGTTTCCTTCACGGCGCACATTAGCTAATAAGGATGCATAATAAAAGTCCAAGTAGGGCCGGAGGTTGCTATAACGACGGACCTCGCAACCTTATGCGGAATTCTCAAAGCCTATAAAAACCATGGACGAAGGCTTTGTTTATATACATACATTCGAAAACAAGATTCACTTCACACATTACTTTTTTGTTTTTATTGGGGTGTTGTAACAAACAATCAATCAACATTTTCATTTTAGTAGTATATTCTGTGAAACTATTTTAATTTGCGCATTCACCAGCATATTATAGAAAGTTGTATATTCTAATTATAGATTATAGAAACATATATATATTTAGGATATTCTAAATTCATATTTAGGTAACCTAGTTTCTATATTCTGTAAGATTGTTTCTTGTAAGACAAGAAACCCTATTGTATTTATACTCCTATTGGGGATGAATCATAAACAACAAATTGAAGTATTTCTTTCTACATGGTATTAGAGCAGGTTCAATCTTTTTGAACTTGTTTTGCATATTTTTTTTCTTTTGAATCCCGAATCCCGGCGAACACCACGCTTGCAACCACAACAAGCCATCCCTCATCGCAATCACGCCGCCACACCACGCATATCCTCCATCGAGACCAAATCGCCACTCACAGCCGTCGTCCTCTTTTCACAACACCGAAACACAGCAAACAACAGCTGCTACTTCACGCTCCCTGAAATTGCCTGACCCTAAAATTGCCTGAAATAACCTTGAAACAGACTGAAATTGCCCTTGAAAAACCTCGAATTAGACCCTTAACCCTAAATCAAACCTTGAAACAACCTTGAATCAAGCCCTGAAATAACCCTTGCCGAATTCCCTTGCTGAAACATCTTTGCATATTCTTTCTTTCTACAAAGAATTCCCTTGCTGAATCTGAGACAGAAAGGAGCGAAATCGAGAGAACCATATGAAAGCTGCATCTGTTGCTCTTGTGCTGGCAAATCAACTGAATCTTCGTTATTCAGCTGTTGTGTGAGCTGATCTGTGAACAAGAACAGAGCATTGATTTGCTCTTGCTACACTTGGTTCATGACCTGAAGAAGGAGGAAGGAACGAAGGATTGTGCGCGACTGCGTGAACGGGCTGCTGTGCAAGCTGCTTCTATTCGTGAAGAACTCTGTTGTTTGTAAAGAAGAAAAAGCAACAGGTAAAAAAAAAGTTTCTTATGCTATTCACAACCCAGCCGTTAGTCGATCACACCATGCAATCTTCTTTTGCTCATGTAGCACAATCATGTATGAATGATGAAGTTATTTCGAATAGTACATGGATAATTGATTCAGGTGCATCTGATCATATGAAAAATGATCATAACCTTGTGGTAAATCTTAAAGCTTCCTCTCAAAATGTTGTCTCTACTGCGGATGGCACTCCAACTCTGGTTAACGGCGAAGGTTCCATTGTGTTATCTGATACCCTAACTCTTGAATCCGTCTTAATTGTTCCATCACTAGCTTATAACCTCTTGTCTGTCAAATTATTCGAACACTTGCATGTATTGTGACGTTCTATCCATTTTTCTGTGTGTTTCAGGACATTCTGACTCGGCAGATTCTTGGTTATGGTGTTAGAAGGGGGAAACTGTGCTACTTGGATATGACAGAGACGGGAGAGAAACACAATAATCTTTTGGGGCAAGCTAATCAGGTCATTAGGATCGATAAGGCGAATGAGGTAGTATGGTTATGGCATCGTCATTTAGGACATCTGTCTTTTCGTTATCTTAAGAAGTTGCAGCCTCATTTGTTTTCGGTTGTTAGTGATTTAGAACTTCATTGTGACATTTGTGAATTGGCCAAGAGCCACCGTATTCCATATTCGCCAAGTATTCATAGATGTCATGTTCCCTTTATGAAAATTCACTCAGATGTTTGGGGTCCTGCAAAAATTCCTTCTTTGTCTGGAGCTCAATATTATGTATCTTTTATTGATGATTGCACTCGGATGACCTGGGTGTCATTACTGAAATGAAAGAGTGAGGTATTTTGAAGGTTTACTGACTTTTACAAAATGGTGGCGACACAGTACCAACAATCCATCAGAGTGTTTCAATCTGACAATGGTGGAGAGTTTGTCAATGGCCCTATATCTGAATTTTGCCGGTCAAATGGAATTCGTCATCAAACCTCCAATACTGATACTCCTCAACAGAATGGTTTAGCAGAACGAAAGAACGGGCAGTTGTTAGAAGTTGTTCGTGCTTCCCTGTTTGGCATGAATGTACCTCGATCCTATTGGGGGTGAAGCAGTGAAATCTGCAATATATATTATCAACCGTACTCCCTCACGAGTAATTGAGTTCAAGAATCCTCATCAGAAGCTTCATACACTTTTGTCCATCCCATCTATGCCTAATTTGGAGCCCCGAGTGTTTGGGTGCACAACCTATGTCCACATACCAAAACCACACCGGAGCAAGCTTGATCCCCGTGCGACGAAATGTATTTTTGTGGGTTATGCAGATCTCCAAAAAGGGTACAGGTGTTATGACCTGCTCACTGACAGAATGCATATATCTCTTGATGTCTCATTCCATGAATCTGAGCCATATTACTCAGGGGGAGTCTCTCAGTCTTCCCTTCAGGGGGAGAACGATAGTGAAGAGAATCCTCGTTCTATTGATATCTTTCAAGAATTGGAACACTTGGAGGAACAATTTGAAGTTCCTGTAACAGCAGAAATTGTCCCCGCAGCAGCAGCAAATGACTTGTCTCGAGAGATAGACACTTCCAATGGGCAGACAATTGACCACTTAGTTCCTAGCGATCAATTCCCTCATGAGACAGAAGAGAATGATCAAAATGTATCTGAAACTCACACACACGACATTTCCCCTTTTACATCAGCAACTAAAGATCTAGCCCAGAATGATCCACCTCAGGTATCTTTACCCTCTAATGAGTCTTCTGTGTTAGAAAGTGTTGAACCTAGAAAATCACAAAGAGTTACTAAGGGAGTTCCTAAAAAGCAATATGAACCTGACATCAAAGCACAAGCTAAATACCCTATAGCTAACTTTATGTCTAACCATAGGATTTCTGAGTCACATGCACTTGTTATTAATCAATTATCTATTGTATCTATTCCTAGTAACGTGCAGGACGCATTGAAGGATCCAAAATGGACAACAGCAATGAATGAAGAATTGGAAGCTCTTCAGAAGAATGTCACTTGGGAGGTAGTAGACAAGCCTGTTGGAAAGAAGACTGTAGGATGTCGTTGGGTGTTTAATGTGAAGCTTAATGCAGATGGAACTATTGATAGATACAAAGCAAGATTAGTTGCCAAGGGATATACACAGCGCCATAGAATTGATTATGAGGAGACTTTCGCACCTGTGGCGAAGATTAATACTATCCGAATTTTACTTTCACTTGCAGCAAATAAAGATTGGCCCTTGCATCAACTTGATGTGAATAATGCATTTCTCAATGGAAATTTGGAGGAAGAAGTGTACATGGATATGCCTCCAGGCGTGAAGAATAACCTAAGAGACGCTGGTAAGGTGTGTAAATTGAAGAAGTCTTTGTATGGCCTGAAACAGTCTCCAAGAGCTTGGTTCGGAAGATTTTCGAAGTCCATGAGAGCTTTTGGGTACAAACAAAGCAACTCTGACCATACCTTGTTTATCAAACACAAGAATGGTAAGATTACAGCTCTAATTGTGTATGTTGATGACATGATCGTTACGGGTAGGGGTGGGCACGGTTCGGATCGGTTCCAATTTTGGAGGAACCTAACTCGAACCGTTTAAAATTAACGGATCCGGTCCGGATCCCCTCATTTTGAACATTGGAACCGAACCTAACTCGAACCGTTTGGAACGGTCCGGTTCCTATGGTTCCATATCAATGCGCATACTACAAAATAAAAATAACAAATCACACACCATATATATGTGATATTAACTAAGCTGTGAAGCACAAATTAAAAGACAAAAAGGAAGAACACAAGTCCTTGTATAGGTGATAAGGGGATCTTAAATGATACAAAACATCAAAAACATACAAAACCGAATAACTAAGGTATATCTAAATGCACTTTCTGAAGTATTCCCAAACATGAACATCAAAACAATAAAAACATAATCTAGTATCATGGGGTTCGAAATCCATGGTCTTCTGTATAAAAATGCATCCTCTGATTGATTTCTGGTTAGAAGTTGCTAGAATGATTACTGTTTTTGGACTAAATCCAAACAAGAACATCAAAGCAACCAAACTGTCTACAATAGTTGAAAAAGCTACAAATAGAGTGAATAACCCCTATAGAATATGATCAGAACTACCCATAGAAACACTGAAAGTTGTTCATAGATGACATTTGGAGAAATTTTGAAGTAAACAGAGTGAAAGTAAGTTGATGATGGAATAACAATCACACACCATACATATTCAACTAAGTTGGTTTCTTCATCTTCCAAATCTACTCCCTCCTTCCTTCTTCCCCCACTCGTCCTCTTCCAAATTGGTTTCTTCATCTTCCAAATCTACTCCCTCCTTCTCCCCCCACTCGTCCTCTTCCACTTCATCCTCCCCGCCATCTGTTGCTGCTGGTGGTGGTGGTGGTGGCTTTCTTCTTGGTCTCGCTGCTGCTACTGCTTCTTCTCGAGACACAGAGAGAGAGGGGGATCTCCAATCGTCTCTTTCGTTTCCTACTAGCAAGTCTCTCATCCTCTTTCTTTCAGTCTCTGCAGAAATGTGTATGTATTATTGTTTGTAGATAGCTAAGCTCTAAGAAGAAATCCGCGCAAGGAGGTAGAGAGAGGGAGAGATATGTGTGCAGTGCAGCGCAGAGCAGTCTTGGGAACCGTTTCTTTAGGGTTTTAGTAAATGTGATTTGAAACAGGTCCAACCCGGACCGTTTCTTTTTAAAAAATAGGAACCGCGACCGGACCGTTTTATAACGGACCCGGACTGATCCGAACTGTATCTAAAAACACAAAATTAAAATCCGGACCGTTTAGAGCAAAACAGTCCGGTTCGGTTTGAACCCGCGGATCCTCGACCCGTTTGCCCACCCCTAGTTACAGGAGATGATCCAAAAGAAATAAATGGTTTTCAAAAGTATCTGTCGAAGGAATTTGAAATGAAGGATCTCGGGCAACTGAAGTATTTTCTGGGTATTGAAGTTGCAAGATCGAAGAAAGGGATTTCACTTTCACAAATGAAGTATGTTCTTGATTTGCTCGCTGAAACAGAGATGTTGGACTGCAAACCAATAGAGACACCCATTGAGATGAATCATGGACTTGCTATTCTTCCTGATCAAGTCCCTACTGATAAAGGGAGGTATCAATGTCTTGTAGGAAGGTTAATTTATCTTTCTCATACTAGACCTGACATTGCTTATGCTATGAGTGTTGTTAGTCAGTTTATGCATTGTCCTAGTGAAGAGCATATGAATGCAGTCTTTCGTATCTTGAAATATTTGAAGATGGCGCCTGGTAAAGGATTATTGTTTGAAAAAAAATGAATTGGAAGTTGTTGGATACACAGATGCGGATTGGGCTGGTGATAAAACTGATAGACGCTCTACATCAGGGTACTTCACTTTTGTTGGTGGAAACCTTGTAACTTGGCGTAGTAAAAAACAGAAAGTTGTTGCTAGATCAAGTGCAGAAGCTGAATTTCGAGGTATGTATGGCACATGGAGTTTGTGAAATGTTGTGGATCCGTAATGTCCTGAAGGAATTGGGTTTCAAACTACAAAGGCCTATGGATTTACATTGTGATAATACAGCTGCCATTCAGATTGCACATAATCCAGTTCAGCATGATCGAACAAAGCATGTGGAGGTTGACCGCCATTTTATTAAAGAGAATCTTGACAAGAAAGTTATTCGTTTTCCATTTGTCACCTCAGATGAGCAATTAGCTGATGTTTTAACTAAAGAGGTATCTCAGAAAGTGTTTGACAGCTCAGTTGACAAGTTGGGCATGATAGACATCTATGCACCAACTTGAGGGGGAGTATAGAAAGTTGTATATTCTAATTATAGATTATAGAAACATATATATATTTAGGATATTCTAAATTCATATATAGGTAACCTAGTTTCTATATTATGTAAGATTGTTTCTTGTAAGACAAAAAACCCTATTGTATTTATACCCCTATTGGGGATGAATCATAAACAACAAATTGAAGTATTTATTCACATGTATTAATTTAATTTAATTTAATTTAATTTATATTTCTTTCTATACATATTTCAGGCTGGAGTAAGCTAACCATCAATGTCGAAAACATGTATTAAATCCGTATGGGCAGTCGGAAATGTCGTAACCATGGGCTGGCTTATCATGTGATGATAATAATCTTGTAATAGCCATTTAGGTAGCTCCCAACCAGAAGCACAGGAGATTTAATTCCCTACAAAAACCATTCGAAAACACTGATTTCACTCGGTCGCTCACCTGGCATTCGTTTCCTCCAATCCAATCCAATGCTTCTTCTTCGGCTGAGAGAAATAAGTGAGGATCTCTGATTTGACGCCCCCCACTAATGGCGTCCTTCACCATCTCCTCTCCCTGCAATCTAGGTTTCCCCTCTCTGAGATGTCGCTCCATCAAATCTCCCTGCAATCTCCACTTCACCACCACCAGATCCCTCTCCTTCTCCTCTTCCCAACGACCTCTCTCTCCTTCAAATCTGCTGAAAAAACCCTACGCCCTTCCCTCCTCCAATCTCTCTCCAAACCTCGTCACTCCCACACTTACTACTTCGTTGAAAACAAGGCTCTCTATTCGAGCTTCGGCTTTTTCTGCTCCCTCTCTAGTCCCACCACCAGCTGAGCCATGGAAGGGAGCCGCCATGAAACCACTCCTAGCTTCAATTGCCACTGGAGTGATCCTCTGGTTCGTTCCCGTCCCATCCGGAGTAACCAAGAACGCCTGGCAACTGCTTGCAATATTTCTTGCTACAATTGTTGGAATTATCACTCAGCCATTGCCACTAGGAGCAGTGGCTCTCATGGGATTAGGCGCCGCTGTCCTCACAAAAACCCTAACTTTCGCAGCAGCCTTTTCGGCCTTCGGTGATCCAATTCCTTGGCTCATTGCACTCGCTTTTTTCTTTGCAAGAGGCTTTATTAAGACTGGTTTAGGTAATCGAATTGCTTATCAATTTGTCTCTCTATTCGGTAGCTCCTCCTTAGGGTTAGGTTATAGTTTAGTGTTCAGTGAGGCGCTTTTAGCACCCGCAATTCCATCCGTGTCAGCTAGAGCAGGTGGGATTTTCCTCCCACTTGTGAAATCCCTTTGTGTTGCTTGTGGTAGTAATGTCGGGGACGGAACCGAGGAGAAATTAGGGTCCTGGTTGATGCTTACTTGCTTTCAGACCTCCGTCATTTCCTCTTCCATGTTTCTGACTGCTATGGCAGCAAATCCTTTGAGTGCTAATCTTACTTATAATACAATTAAGCAGACCATTAGTTGGACTGGTTGGGCTACAGCTGCAATTGTGCCCGGTCTAGTGTCGCTCATTGTTGTTCCTTTGCTCTTGTATTTCATCTATCCCCCAACTGTCAAGAGCAGTCCTGATGCCCCGAAGCTTGCGAGGGAGAAGTTGGAGAAGATGGGGCCAATGTCCAAGAACGAGTCAATCATGGCAGTTACATTGCTCCTTACGGTATTTGATTTTATCATCCTTTTTTTGTTGTTCCATTTGTTGCTTTCAATCATTTGATTTCCTTATTTCTTTGTGTGTGTTATTTTCGACCTGTGACATGATTTGGACAAGTGATCGCATTACATACATAGGATCTTGTTTTCATTTATAGTATGCTGATAGGCTATCCATGTTGATTATGTAGAGTTTCTTAAAAGCAATCCATCTATCACACTCAACAGAACAAAACTGGCAGTAGGAGTAACAAAAGAAATTTGAGGCTCCAACTTAGTCACCATAGCACTAGTAGAGAATTCAAGCTCTGAGTAATTTGAAATTTTGAATTAGGTTTATTAGCTTGTGATAGCAATCATATGTATTTCGAATATGTAGGTTGGTATTTATGAGAGTGTTGCCTTCTTTCCAAATTTAATTTTAATAGAAAGCTCTACCTTCGCCCTATGAGCTTTCTCCTCACTAGAAACCAAAGGAATGTGATAGCTAGAGGTTTTCCATGGTGAGTTCGCTCTGTCCCTTATTAAAAGACACTGCCAATGGCATGACAGCTCAATGGTTGGAGCTTGGCGGATGGTACCACTTGGTCATGGGTTCGAATCCAGCTTGCGGCATCTTTATCAGTTTATGGCGTGTTGACCAGTTCTGGGATCCTATAAAAACCCTACTCGCCTTCCCAAAAAAAAAAAAAAAAAACACTGATCAGACCCAGCAATGAAAGAGGAAAAAAGAAGGATATGATTAAAGATCAGAAGAAACATCCTTGAAGGTTTGGGTAAAGTAGAGGCTATAGGTGAGGGTTTAATATCAACCACGATGAATATATTTTGAAAAATATGCTTGTTGGGCAGGATTTGAGTAAGATACCGGAAGTGTAAACTTCACTTGTATTCTTGTACATGAAGTTGGTATGAATACTATGTAACTTTTGTGGATTAAGAAGCTTGGCTAGCCATATGTATAACTCGTAAGATTCATTGGAGACTTTTAGTATTTGTTGGAACATGGCAATCACACGTGTCAAAGATGTTATTCGAATGATTGATGCATCTCTTGGCAAACAAAGACCGCATGAAAGTGAGGATACACACCATCTAGAGTGAGTCATTAATCACGACAACCATTTTATGAAGTTGTATTAATTGTTAAAAAGAATAAGAATTGAAATCTTTGCAGGCGATGGAAATTTCATGACTGTTCCGTATATATAAAAGCACTTAGGTCTTAGTGCATCTTTTCAGCCAATGAGGAAGCTTCTCACTATTATTTTGCTGTAAGGATTGTGATGATTGAGAAAGAAATGACTTAGCACCTATGTGCCTGCAAGTTGGAGGTTTTTCCTCCAATCTAGTGGTAACAAAAAGCACATTGAGGTTGGCCATTAATTTACCCTCAGAATCATACCTGTAAGACAACAAGTCAGGGGAGATTGTTTTTGCTTCTAATACAAAGCAAAGTCTGAACGGGTTTTTAATATGAAGCAAAAATTTTATTAAGACAGGTTGTTTTTGGTTTTTAATAAGAATGTGAAAGACAGTTATGTATGATTCTGATGAACCCCATTTATCACTTTACCCACAATAAATATTCCTAGGTTGGTAAAACTAGGTTAGTTGGTAAGATTTGTGGCGAATTGTATCACAAGTCTAGATTCAAACTCTGCTAGGTGGGATCCAATAAAAACCATGTTGGCCTTTAAATATGTTACCAATAGCTAGGTGGTGTACTCTGAAAATTTGCTTCTGCTTGTAGTAGAATTATGAAACTAGTCACAAGTTTACAAAAACAAACACCAGGGTTGGCTTGGGAATAAAAGGAAATACACAATACAAATTTGCTTATTCAAATTATGATAGAGATATTACATACTAAAAATAAGTACAAAAAGGGTTCTCATGCATACTCGTACAATGTTGACCAAAGTAAAATTTTACAAAGCCCATCAAGAAATGTCTCGTACACAATTAAATTGATTTTTGGAAAATTAAAGAAAATGGGAAGAAGTAGATGATATCATCCTCATTTCCAGCTGTTTGCAACAATGTTAGCCAAATCAACCACCCTTTGCGAGTAACCCCACTCATTGTCATACCCTGCAATCACCTTAACCATGTCATCACCCATCACCATTGTCAACAAAGAATCAACAGTGAAACATCAGAGCACCTGAAATCAACACTAACAAGTGGATCATCGCACATGTATAGGATCCCCTTGAGTTCATTGTCTGCACTCTCTCTGAATGCAGCGTTAACTTCCTCGGCAAAGGTCTTCTTGGTGACTTGAACAACTAGGTCGACCACCAAGACATTTGGTGTTGGAACTCGAAGAGCAATGTCGTTAAGCTTGCCTTTGAGTGAGGGAAGGATGAGTGCCACTGCCTTTGTTGCACCAATGGATGTTGGGACAATGTTGAGGGCAGTTGCACGGGCACGACGACGGTCATGGTGACTAGCATCAAGAAGCCTTTGGTCACCGTGTAGGAGTGAGTGGTTGTCATGGTTCCCTTAATGATTCATGTAAATTACATGAAGCAAGTCGTAAAATTAAAAGGTATTTGTTTTTAGGTGTTGACTTAAAGTTGTTTGACATTTTTGCCTACCACCATAACTCTCACCTTTCACATCATCATCATCATCATCATCAAAGTCCATTCCCGATATTTTCGGGGTCGGCTACATGGATTTTGGTTCTCCAAGCAATGCAGTCTTCCCACATATCTTCGCCTAATCCAAGCTCAATGATATTTTCATTCACCGCCTTCATCCAAGTTTTCAATGGTCGTCCCCTCCGTCTACACCCTCCATTAACTTGCCAATCTAGACATTTTCTAATTGGCGTCATGCTTGGTCTCCTTCGCACATGACTAAACCAAGTTAAACATCTTTCTCTAATTTTGTCCTCTATGGGCTCTACACCTAAGTATCTCCTAATTCTTTCATTTCTAATTTTATCCTTACGAGTTTTACCACACATCCACCTTAACATACACATTTCTACAACTGTCATCCTATGCGTATGTTGTCCCGTAATAGCCCAACATTCTGAACCGTATAGCATGGCTGGTCGAACAATTGTTTATAGCATTTCCCTTTTAGCCTTGCAGGCATCCTTCTATCGCATAATACTCCTGACGTCATTTTCCATTTCAACCAACCAACTTTAATCCTATGGTCTGCATCTTCTCCAATAGCCCCATTCTTTTGAATTATAGATCCTAGATATCGAAAAGCCTCACACTCTGGGACCTCTACACCTTCGATCTCAATTGCATTACTTTTCCCTCGTGGTTCACAACCAAAGTTGCACACTAGATACTTCGTCTTCGAACGGCTAATTCTAAAACCTTTACTCTCTAAAATCGCCTGCCACCTATCTAATTTCTGACCTAAACCTGCACTAGTCTCATCAATTAAGACAATATCATCTGCAAATAACATGCACCAAGGTACATCTTCTTGCAGATGTCTCGTCAACTCATTCATGACCAAAACAAAGAGATATGGACTTAACGCCTACCCTTGATGTAGTCTTACTGACACTGAAAATTCACTGGACATCCCACCTACTGCGCGAACACTTGTTACAGCTCCTTCATACATATCCTTAAATATCGACATAACATTGAAACACTTTCTTCCTTTCAAGCACCCACCAAATTAACTCCCTGGGGACCCTATTATATGCTTTCTCCATATCAATAAAAACCATATGCAAACTCTTACGTGTCTCTCGGTATTTTTCTATAGTTTGCCTAAGCAGGAAGATGGCCTCCGTAGTAAACCTACCCGGCATAAATCCAAATTGATTCTCACCTTTCACATAAATCACTGATATTGACCATTCTTATCCATTTGTTTTCTCTTTTCCAAATATCATTGAGATTCCTTTCGTCACACCACCAGAAGCCACCCAATATCCTTCTATGTTCCTTATATATCTCCGAAAGAGGAGGGAGGAGGGGAGGGGAGACTGATGATGGTGGTGGCAGCAATGCTCGCGTGATAAAGAGGAGGTGAAGAAGGGATGGTTGCTGGAGGAGAAGGGTAACATCAGTCATTACAAATTTATTGTAAGGTTATTAATGGAATAGATTTTCATTTAGCCCTCAATACTAAGTGATCAACACCCCTCATGGTGCTTATTTCAATTAGAAGTTTAACTTCCAATCAAAACTAAAAACAAACACTCCATTTAGAGTGTCACACTTCTTGTTAAGACTTTCGAGTTTATTCAGAACCGAAAATTAACACCCTCTAGTCAGAAGCTCATCCAGAAGTAAAACAAACAATGCAGTTAGAAGCTCATTTAGAAGTTATCACTCTAGTCAGACTCGGACTTTTAACTTCCTAGGGTTTGTTTGATTCCAATGAAAATTTTCTAAGAAAACTTGCCAAAAGTGTGAAGGGAGAGGAAGAAAGAATGAAGAATATGGATTTTTTAGTGATCACCATCCTCTTGGTTTGTTACTAAATTGTAGAAAGTATATTCTTAGGGGTATCTAAGCAAATATTTGCCAAAATAGAGTCATCTTCAGCCTCAAGATGGATAATTTTTTCCCGCTTTCTCTCATATTTCTTCTCTTTATAATTTTTTCCATGGAAAATTTTCTTTGGAATCAAACACACCCTTAATAAAAACTAACGCCCCCTAAGTCTAAACAGACGACCAAAGATTAAAAGCTTCAAATAAAAAGGAAAGAAGACTTGAAAGGTTATATTTAATATTTAAACAACTGAAAGCTTATTACAAATAGAGGAAGATATTGTATGTGACAAGATCTCCCAAGTTATGCCTCTCAAAACTTATTGAGCATCTATTTATAGACTTAGAGTTCAACCATTATATAACCATTTTAGAATAAATGAAACAAAAATCCATTGATATCTTATCTCCAAAGAAAGAAATAGGTGGAACTAATAGGCAATGACCTATCCTACCACAATTATGATGACATCTTATGTTTGATGAAGTCATTGATGATAACTTGGTGCCGTCGACGATGACATCAATGATGCAAAATTTCATAAAAATCTTAGAATCCCATCATACAAGAGTTCTATCTCTTGTAATCTAAATAAAACATGGACATAATTTCATGTGTCCATGAGAATCTTATCCTTTGGAGATAGGATATCAATGTATTTTATCTTTTATTGTAAAATGGTTATGTAATGGTCAAACTCCGGGCCTATAAATAGATGCCAAACAAGTTGTGAGAGGCATAACTTAGGGGATCTTCATATCTGAAAATTATTGCCACAACCCCTATTTTTATCATTGAAGTACCCTTATCCCACTTGAAAAGTTATCCCCCCTCTTTTAATTGGCGTATTGTGGGTCATTTGAGGGCGGATAACTTTATCCTACCAAAGTTACCCCCCCTCAATTTGTTCTACTGTGGATGCTCTTACATGTCTAGCGTTGTGGATTTTTCTTTGCCTCATGCATTGCATATTGTTAAAGAAAGACGTTAAACATACACACACCCACACATGCATTCCATTTGGGCTCATGTATTCTGACATTGAAACTGAAGCAAGCTAAGACAGTTGTTCTTAGAAAAAAAAAATTCATGTTCTGAAGCTTTAATGATTCTTTGCTGGTTAACCCATAAAGTGGATTTGACTTTAGATCTCTCTATTCAGGTGGGCCTCTGGATTTTTGGAGGAATGTTGAATGTGGACGCCGTCACGGCTGCCATTCTTGGACTGTCCGTCCTCCTTATCACAGGAGTAGTAACATGGAAGGAATGCTTGGCTGAATCAGTTGCTTGGGATACTCTCACTTGGTTTGCTGCGCTTATTGCAATGGCTGGCTATCTCAACAAATATGGTCTCATTGCCTGGTTCAGTGAGACTGTAGTTAAGGTTTGTTTTTTTTACTACCTCCTGACAAGATACTTTGCACTTGCTTGATTTGATTTTGCATCAGCTTTTGTTTTATTTCTGCTCTGCAAACACACTTAGGCTGGTAAAACTCCTTTTGTTCTATTGCTCGTTGAAACTTGGGTAAACTTGAATTTCTGATAGATTAGTTTCCACTTGTGTCATATTCATCAAAATGGCTGATACTGTTGATAAGATGGATATGGGCCATATTCTGCTGTTATATCTTATACTTATACTAGCAAACTACCTTTCTCCTACAGCAGTTGTTTGTCAATATCATGTGCATATAAATATCACTCATTGTGGCTGCTGAATGTGGCTTTGACACATGTTAGCATGCATTGGCTTGCTAGTCTCCAGCCAACTGCATGTTATTCTCTGGCACATGTTAGTGTGTTTTCTATATACTGATCCCTGCATGTAACACCCTGTGATGTGAATACATATTAGCCTACTCTGACATGGTATGCTTAATGCTTTGTACTTGATATGAATGTTACAGTGTCTTTTACATTATATTTTTGTTAGAGTTGGATACTTTTGGAAAGATTTAGGCAAATGTTTGCCCAAATGCTAGTTTTGAATGAAACTGTGGATCAAATTTGAAGATATTCTTAACACCAGAAACTAATCGTTAATACACGTTCTCTCCTGTATGTACACCCACCCTTTCCTCCACACTATAACTACCTTCTTTTTCCTTTTACTTTTCCCTTTAAAGCATACAATTTATCCTCAAACTTTTTAATGGTTAGGTGCCATTGTATTCTGTGAGATTTGGACAATCTCACTCTATTCCGAACCGGCACCTAACCATTAACGAGTTATTCATATAATGTTTAGGTGCCGGTTTGAAGTTAACGACTTCACAGTGGGCTTTCACCTATTCTCAGAATGCCCTTATATGAATAACTCGTTATCATAAATATATAACCTTTTTAAGGGCAATTGAGGAATTCAGTCGTTAATATTAACTCCATGGAAAACGGTATATGATTACCATATTGAAAGTACTCGGTGTAACAAGTTTGCAGCCAAATTTAAATGAATTAGTTTTTGTGTGTATATTTCATATACTTTACTTTTTCACATTTTATAATATGTGGTGGTAATTTTCTCTATAAAATTGGAATAATTTATTTTATTTATCCCATTTAATCAACTGATATGCTCATAAGAGGTGCAAATTAGATGCCAGTCCACCAGTATAAACCACTCATAAATCAAATAGCAACTGCCATTCTGTATGCTATACATGTTGCTAGACTTAGATGATGTCTAGAGTTGCTAATTAGTTTAAGACTAGATGCAGGATGCTGGCAATTAGATGATGACTACAAACTGCTAGCTCCTTTTTATGGTCATCATAAAGACATAGCATTTATTTATGGATTGAGAGAATTAACCAGAAACAGGCCTTGTGGACTTCTACTCCTCATCTTTTTTTACCATTCAAGATAAATGGATACTGAGGAAGTTTTAACTTCAAGGTGATCCTATTTCACTCTTCCATGATCCACTGGTATTTCATCCATAATTTCATATAACCATCAAACAAGCAAGGGAAATGAAACTTGGGAGCGCCATGATACTCAACTGGCTTTTAATGATAGATCACTTGATAAAACTTTCTGATGGTGAACTAATCCAACCATACCCAAACATAGTTTGGCTGCAAGTTATTGTTTGTATAGGTCAGGATTGGTCTGTGAATTGTTCTCTTGGACTGTTGGCTATTGCAAAAGTCTTCTTCCTGGTAATAGAAATCATACCATCTAGGATGAGGTCTTATATAGGGAGTCCTACCTGACTTAATAGACGAAACAGTTTTTGCAAACTTGTACTAAGCGATCATATGAATTGTGCCAGTTTTGAACTTGATAAACCACTTCTATTTATGCTTTTACATTAAGTTTCACATTCATACACCGTGTGCGTTTCTAACTCATTGTTGCTTTAGAAAATCCGTTAAAACTGTTTTTTTGTTGCAGGTTGTTGGTGGGCTTGGGCTGTCATGGCAATTGTCATTTGGAATTCTGGTTCTTCTTTATTTCTACTCCCACTACTTCTTTGCCAGTGGTGCTGCCCACATTGGTGCCATGTTCACAGCCTTCTTATCAGTATCTAGTGCTCTTGGCACTCCTCCACTCTTTGGGGCCATGGTACTTTCCTTCCTATCAAACCTTATGGGAGGACTCACTCACTATGGTATTGGTTCCGCCCCAGTTTTCTACGGTGCCAACTACGTGCCACTGGCCAAGTGGTGGGGTTATGGATTCATCATCTCTGTGGTTAACATAATCATCTGGCTTGGCATTGGAGGGGTTTGGTGGAAGTTTATTGGCTTGTGGTGATAGATGAATGCATGTGCTGCCTCGCAAAGACAATAAGTTTTCTGCATTCAGTCAGTCTCAGCTACAACTTGCTCTTTTCTCCATTTTGTTAGGTAAACAGTCATTTTTTTCCCCTTACTTTCTGGATTGATTTTTCAGTTAACGCATTGGTGTAGGCCTTGGAAAGAAAGGTTATACAAGTCTGCTTAGAGCAGAGTATAGAATTTGTATTTAAAATTTTGATGTGGTAGATTCATCTGTCACTAGTGGTATAGTGGTTGGTTGGAGGATTGCCACACTGGTGGATATCTTTTATTGGCAGTAAACAGAATCAAGAACCCATGCAGTCACTCCCATTATTTCATATGCAAGATTGACCAGTTTTAGTGTTGAAACTGTTACCTGTATCTATTAAAACTTTGGGTATGAAACACACACATGAACATTGGATGTTCATTAACGGACTGACTTTCACGGATAAATTACATGGCTTTTAGGTTAGTAATCTTTTACTCACACACCTTTATGTTTTCTTCCTCACGTTGATATTGTTTACATAAGATCCCGGTATGAAAGATCATTGTTGATTCTTCTGCATTTTTTGTTCTCATGGAAACAAGAATAGAATAGATCAAGCGTTGTAATTCATTTGGTGGCACAGAATGGAAGGCATAAATTTCATTCTGAATGATAGTAACTATTAGATCTGAATCATTTTAAAAGAAATCAGATTAGTCTGAGAGTTCAACACAGAGACTTTTGACTCGTTGAACATCATTATCAGTAGAACCAAACCCTTTATATATATATATATATATATATATATATATATATATATATTTATATTACGCCCAAAGACAGATTTTCTTTGTATAAGATCACTTATGAGATTTTTGTTGAAGAAAATGAAACCTTTCTCAGCTTGTTTAATCAAAGATCAATGTAAGTCTTTACTTCTTGTTATTAATGAGGGAAACAACTTTTGACTTTGAACATTCATAAGTCAAAACAACGGAAGTTTATTTGACTTGGTCCAACTAGCACACCAAAATAATCTGACATAGATTTGCATGGCTACATTTTTATAAAGTTGAATAGTTTTTCGACAATTCTACAGAGCCAACTCTGGGGGCTATGTTTGCGCCAGGACATGTTGCAATGCACATGAGGGTGGAGAGAGCGGAAATCATGGCATTGCAGATTTGGCTCTGTACACTTGTTGAGATACAAGAAAGAAAAAGAAAAAAAAAAAAAAAAAAAAAAAAAACCCAAAATTTTCTCTCCATTTTGAATCAGGAGAAAGACACATTTGATCCTCATAGTGGTGGTATGCCTCCACCACCACGGCAACCATCTTCGTCGTCTTCACAATCATCATGACATTTTGCGTCTTTTGCTTCAGCCAAGAACATACCCATCAATCTGGAACAACAAACAACTCAAGAGATTAGCAAAATGTCTGATTACCCTCTGAGGAAGAACATCGGACACCACCGTCAGTTCCATTCGGAAAGTAGTTTAGATGCTGCTCTTCGTTCACCATCACATGGACAAATTCGAACCCACCCCTTTTTCTTTATCTTCTTTTATTGAAACTCGGCTTCTACTCTCTTCACGCGCATGTGCATTGCGACACATCCTGGTGCAAACATGGCCTCCAGACTTGGCTCTGTAGACTTGTTGATAGTTTTTAGATCCCATCCAGATTTACAGGAGACATTTGTTTGTTTTATTATTTTTTTCTTTGTTAGTTTAAAGACTGAAGTTTATTTTATATAAATTAGGGAGCATAAAGAGTATTATGATATTAAGGCAGCGACTATTTGGCACCACAACTTACTCTTATTCACACTATCCATTTTATTTTATTCTTCTTTTTTAATTTTGACCTTCTCTCCCACACAACCCATTTAAACTACTATTTTCTTCTTCTTTTCTCACCCTCTCTTCTCAAGAACAACAGCAATAGCATGGAAGGGGGTAGCGAGGAAGGGGTTAATCAATTGCAGGGATGGAGAGAGAAAATCGGTGACGGCAAGACTAAAAGGGAATGGAGCCACTGTCGCCCATTTTTCATCTTATTTTCTCCTTCCCCTTTCCCACTGTCTCTTCTTCTCCCACTCACTCAGTTCCCTTCTCTTCTTCTTCCACTCTCTTTTCTTCTCACATAGGCCATCGCCCCTCTCCTTCTTCTCTTCGTAGTCTGTTTTTTTTCGCCCTTGCAGCAGACCGTGAGAGGATGGGTTCCCCTATTCTCCGTGACCAAGAGTTTTCCACTTGCAGGTACATTTTGTCAAGTGGGGAACCCATCCTCGCACGGTTCGCCGTGAGGGCGACAAAAAAAACAGAGTGTAAAGGGTAGGAAAATAAGAAGAAGGAAAGGGGTGACGGTGAAATCGAGGAGGAGATCCTGTTAAGGCTCCAGATCTTGTGCTTCTTCGACTTCGTCTTCAATTTTGATTTGAGATAATGAAGAACATGTGCGAGGGGTGCCCCCGGATGGGGAGGAAAGAGAAGTGAGAGAAGAAGAAGAGTTGGAAGAAGAATGGTGGTGTTTAGAAGAAAGGAAGTTGGGAAGGGGGAGGGAGTTTTCCATTATTTTGAATTTGGGATGGGAGAAAGATTTAGGTTTTTATATATATAGGTGGCGTGGAAGAGAACAGTGGTGTGAGACAGAAAGTGCATGGTGTGGGAAAGAAAAAAAATTAGATGGGTGGTGTGGATGAGAGTAAGTTGTAGTGTCAAATAGTCGCTGCCTAATATTAAGGGAGAAACAAGAAATGTTGGACAATGACATTGCAAGTATTTGCGTTTTTTTTAGCTATCTAAAATACTATAGGCCACATCATGTTGTAGACAGCAAGCTTTAAGCGTTCTACTTCGAACACTAAGAGGGTGTTTTTTTTGTTCTGAATAGACTCGGAAGTCTTAAAAAAAAGGAAGTGGGACACTTTAAAAAGAGTGTTTGCTTTTGGTTCTGATTGTAGTAAGCACCTTGGGGGGTCCCGATAACTTAGCACTGAGTGCTTACTGAAAATTCATTCCAATAATAACCTCACAATAAATTCGTGATGTTGCTACTACCCCTCTCTTCTACCAATCATCTCCTCTTTATTATGCGAGCAATGTCACCCGCTACCGTAGCCACCACCCTCCCTGGCATCCCCTTTTCCTCCTCCTCTTCCTCCTATTCTTTTTATCTTCATATTCCTCTCTATCAAAGATTGTATGAGGAATGGAGATGGATACAAGGTGGTTTCTGTATTGGTGATGGAAAGTGATCTCACCCTCTCCTTTACCAATCATCTCATCTTTATTATGCGAGCAATGTCGCCCACTACCATAGCTACCACCCTCCCTGGCATCCCCTTATCCTCCTCCTCTTATTCCTATTCTTCTTTATCTTTCTCTTCCTCTCTATTGAAGATTGTATGATGAATGGAGATGGATACAAGGTGGTTTTTGTATTGGTGATGGAAAGTGATCTCAATGGTATTTTGATGAGAGAAAACAAGTGGAGAATGGGGGTTAATGTTGGTAGTTCATAGTGGGTGGTGAGAGTTGTGGTGGTGGGCAAAAATGTAAAAAAAATTCAAACACCTAAAAACAAACACTATTTAATTTTACACCTAAAAAAAATTCAACAGCTCATTCAGAAGCAAAACAAAGGTGGCGTTTGTTTTTTAAGTGCTTAGAAGCTAACTTCTAACAGAAGTTCTGAATGAGTTTTTGAATGAACTATTTATTTTACTTCTAAATGTGCTGCTAATTAGAAGCTGTAAAATTAAAAAATGTTTGTTTTTAGGTGTTGAATTGGAATTGTTTGACAATTTTGCCCCACTGAGGAGACACATATAGGAATGAAGAGATGGTGGGCTGGAAACCCGACATTATATGGTGGTGATCAATTTGTCAAAGTTTTCAAAACTACATGCTATATAATGAAAACTACAAGCTACATAATGAAAAAAAATTGAAAATATGCATGAGAGGGAAAGTTGGAGAAATGAAGAAAAGCTTGAAAAATACAGAGAAATAAACACAAAGATGAAGGATATAAACGAGATAAGTTTCTTACCGTTGAAGAGTCTTTGTGAAGGTAGGTAGAATGACAATGTTTGGTAAAGAGAATGAAGTTGTGTCATCAAATTTAGCCCTACTTGTTTTTAAGAAGATGGGGCAACAATTGTCATTACGAAATTATTTTAAGGTTATTATTGGAATAATTTTTTAGTCAGGACTCAGTGTTAAGTTATCAGCACCTCCTTATTGTTTACTCCAATTAGAAGTTGAACTTTTTATCAGAACTAAAAACAAACACTCTAAACAATGTGACCCACTTTTTATTATGTCTTATGATTCTATTCAGAAGTAAAAACAAACACCCTCAAACAATTTATTCAGAAGCTCATCTAGAATTTCTAACTCCAATTAGAAGGCTTCTAACTACTTTAAAAAAAACAAAAAAAACATCACCTAAGAATAAAATGCTCCCTACCTGAGGATTCATAATTTTCAACTAAGTTCCGGTAAGATTTGGGCTTTCCTAGGAATTTCTGAGATTCTTGAACTGGACGTCTATTGATTCTTAATCCCAGCAATTGATTTTTTTTTTGTGAGATGGTTATATTGGGATTTTGAATCAGCTTAATAATTTTATGGAAAACTTGTATCATTGTATGTGTAAACATTTTGGTTTGGGTCCTTATCAAATCATGGACTACATCCATATGGATCCTTATTGGACCTCAATTCAGGGACCTGAATTATGATCACCTCTCGTAATGTGTTAATGAAGGAAAATTCTAGGGGTCGAGGGAGGGAACGAGGGAGGGAGCGAGGGATGGGCGAAAGCCACCCATTCGCCTCGAGATAAGCATCATCGCACATTTCAAATTTGATGTGCTCATCTCGAGGCGGATGGGTGGTTACCACCCATCCCTCGCCCCCTTTCCCTCGCTCCCTCCCTCGCTCTATAGCAAAGCTCGTTAATGAATCCACAACAACACTCAATCATACAAAATTTGTTTTTTTTTGGTTTTTCATTTTAACAAAATGCGGTTTTGTGACTAGCTGGGAAATAGTAAAATTCTTAAGAGTTCTAACTTCTAAGCCTTCTCTGAATTTCTTTGTAAAGTTTAAAGTGCATTGGGTGCTGTAAAGCGAAAAGTATGTGGACTAATTGAATAGCTCTTTAAATAATTAAATTAACCTAAAAAAATAAAACTCAGGGTCTGTTTAAAGTGCATTGGGTGCCTCTCTGAATTTCTCCATCTCCCCTCCCCTTCTTTTTCTTCTCCTCGAATAATAAAAATGTTAGGCTCTATTTGGTTCTACGAAAAATAGACATTAAAATTAAAATTGTTTTCATAAAACCGATTTTGATGCTTCTCCCTCGAATTTGGTTCTCATGAGTAGTGGTAAAACAGTTTTAAGAAAAATTAATTTTTTGTCACTAAATAAACAACGGAAAGTTGCATACACAAGTGAAATAGATTCTATTTTTCAAGAAAAATGACTAACCAAACAGACCCTTAGGGTTGACTTGAGGAAGGAAGGGAAATCAAGCTCACAACTAGTAAATATATATATATATATGGCTACAAGTTTTTACCCAAACAGACCCTTAGGGCTCGTTTGGTTACTCGATGGAATGGGAATGGGAATGGGAATGAGAATGGTAATGGTAATGGGAATGAGAATGGTAATGAGAATGGTAATGGGAATATGTATGTTTGGTATACTTTTAAAATGGTAAGGTGGTAATGTAAAATTTATTTCCAAAAATACCCTCACTTAGTTAAAATGGGGGAGGGTGAGGAGGATAAAAATGGTCATTATTTAACTTTGACCATTACAATGGGAATGGTAATGGCCATTCATAGGGGGGAGGTAGGAATGGCCATTACAACCAAATCTGTAATGGGAATGACCATTACGATGGTTTTATGTGATACCAAACACAGGAATGCCTTTGACCCATTACATTGTAATGGTCAAACCATTACATTACGACGATCAATGGGCTAACCAAACACGCCCTTAGGGTTTACTTGCCAGAGATTTTATCTTTTTTTATTAAAAGCAAACACACCCTACACATAATAAATCATAAAAGTAGACTTTATAATCGATTTAAAGGGTTTTTTATTTATTTATTTAAAGATTATAATCTCGTTAATAAACATAATACCAAATAAACCCTGTAAGTTATTTTGTGACAGCACTTATTGATTGCCATTGTGTAATAGCAAAGTTTGACATGGATATATTGACGAAAAAGTCTAACTGTTGAGGGAAATGGCGAGGAAAACAGTGAAGGGGGCGTCCATCCCCCAGGATGCGTGCGTTGAAAAGTCTTGCGCGCATGGGACCCCCCCCGCTGTTTTCCTCGCCATTTCCCTCATTAGTTAGCCAAGCTCTATATTGAAATCAAACATTTTCTGAAATTAAAATATCTCATCCCAGACATTGTATTTAGACATGAGGGAAAAGTCTGAAGGAAGAACCTAAAGTTGAAGATGACATCCAATCACATTTTTTTTTTTAAATCATGGAAATAAGGCAATTTAATATTTCACCATGAAAAAAAATGAGACTAATGATTGTCAACATTATGTACTCAATGTTTATTTATTTATTTATGTTCTACTTATATTTATTTTTTCAGTGGCTGTCTACAGAGGAGTTATTTTTTTCTTATCTCCTTTAAACTAGAAAAAAAAACCCTAATAGAAAAACAGCATCGCCATGTGGACTCTTACGTAATTTTACCCAAAAAAAAAAACGATCTATATAATAATCAAACTAATTAAAAGAATTAGTGAGGTTAGTGTACATTCAATAAAGTCCACAAGAGTAATGCAACATTTACTTAAATGAAGTGAATGTTATTTTTCCACAAGTCTTTGTCAGTGACCATGAAATACTTAGGTACCATCACAATATTAAATTATGTCTGACTCCTCTCTTTGCCATTTCTATAATATTAATTGTTTCAATGGGGCATCTAACAACCGGCTTATTTTAGCCTTTATTAGGTTTGAGGTTATGTCCTTATCTTTAGAGGAAAAAGGTTATCAATGAGATAAGATATAGAATCATCTATTCTTAGGTTATAGGGTCCATTAAATAGTAGTTTCTTATCATGGATGGTGGATGCCCTCAAAGAATTTAATATAAGGTTGCTTTGGTCTTTGTTTTCACAGAAGAGTTGTGGAGTAAACTATTTCTTAATTAATTTGCAAGTTCCCATTGCTTTTAAATTATTTATGGCCACAAAACAATGGCATAAACAATGGAGCCAATACCTTATTCCACTACCTTCTCCTTTTTCTTGATTTTTTTTTAAGTGTGATTCTTATTATAACACATATTGCTTTCAATCATTTTCAAAAACATGAGATTAGTTGGATAGGCACGAATCTCAAGTTTCTTTGCATGACTCGAGTACGGTAGATTAAGGACTAATCAAGTATAAAAAAAAAAAAATAAATAAAAAAAAAGGCCATAATGCCAAAAATTGGCATCAAGTCATATCTAACTCGATTTTTTGTTTTATGCCGGAAGAGTTAAAAATCCGAACTTGTAATTTCATCTGTCATAAATCTATCGCTGGATTGGTATCCCATTAGCTATCTAATTTGGTTCAATAAGTGTTATATTGTCGAGTTTGAAGTCAAGTTTTTAGTGATTTCAAATTTGATGACATTTGTAAAATACAAGAAAATTTTGTTCTTTGTTATCATTAACAATCTTGAAAGTCATTACCAAAAATTTACTTTTTATTTCATCATTTTTGTGAAATTTTCTTTCGATTGTTGTAGTGTGATAATCACTCCTAGAAAAAAAAAATTCTCCATAGTCATTTTAACCATATTGTCCTATTAATTATACTTTTGTTTTTAACTAACATTGACAGATTCTTTCACCCATTTTGAAGTTTTTGAATCCTTTGAACTGCAAATAGGAAAATGGTTCGAGTGTTTGAGAAAATGGTTTCCCTTTAAGGGGAAACAATCAACTTCTTTCACGTAAATCCATAGCAACAGCGGGACTTGAGGATTGATGAGTTTAATGGGCTAATATTTCATAAATTATTTAATTTTGATTGAAGGTGGTTTAGCTATTAAGTTATGGAATCACGACCTTGTTTTTTTCCAGAGTTCTTAATTATAAGGAGAACTCAAAAAACAAATATTTCATAATTGAATTGGGGTTTCTTTTGTAAGTGTACTTTTGCATGCTCTCTTCCATAATCAAGACAAATGCTCATCTCCTATATTGTTGTTTTTTGGTTTATTATTAGGGTTTTTTGTGACTTCGGCGCTCAAATTATTTACTGAAAAAGGAATTTTTTATTTTAGTCAGAATATTTCAGTCCTATGCAAATCTGTCGTATTTTATCACCATCCTAAAACACAATTTTGATTTGTTATATAAATTAGGGTATTTCTCGTGTCTTTGACATTCAAATTGTAAAGGTAGAGAATTTTTAACTTTGATAAAAGGTATTCATTTTTATTTAAAATCTCAATCTTCTTTTATCTCCGACTTGAAACATAATTTTGATTTGTTGTTGAGCTATTAATTTAAGACAATTTATTTTTTAAAATCTTACTTTCAATCGTTGCATCGATCTCGCTTTCTTGCCCTCTATGATGGACACTTGTGACCATAATGACCGACCGTGTTGATGTTAGGAAAGGATTTCGCTTTCCCCTTGATCGACAGGGTCCATTTCTTCAGGTATAACAAACCATAATCTAAAGGCACCAACAAATTGGGACCTGTCTGGAGGCATGGACAATGTTAAAAATAAATACGAATATGCTTTTCCTTTTTTTGTGGTGAAGAATTAATGAGGGTGGCAGTGGAAGAAGACATTTTGATAGGAGCGGACGGAGCAACCAGGAAACGCCATGTGGACCATACTAGATGCTATGGTCCCAACATCCAATTAGAATTAGATTATATTAGATTTTCACAGTATCGATACGTCGCATTCGTATATTATAATTTTTATTGCGATTTTAGGTGGGGATATGAAGGTGTTTGGTAGTTGGTTGGGTGGATAAGATTAATAAGAATCCACACAACACAACAGGGTCCATCTTCCCTTCCAAGTCTTCACATGTCTCAATCAAGAGATATGTGCTCCCAAGGTCATGAAAATAAACGGCACTTTAGAAGGGAGAATTAGTTTTTGAGGTAATTTAGAGAGATCAAACCAATTAGGGAAATTCTAAATGGCGAGGGAATCAGCGAGGGAGGGTCATCCCCCTCGAGATGTGTGAAGGCGTGTATTTTGAGGTGCATTCACACATCTCGAGGGGGTTCTTCGCTGGTTTCTTCGCCCCTTCCCTCGCTGTTTAGACAAACCCAACCAATTAGGGTGTCTAATGAATAGCTTCTTGAATATTGGTTTGATGTATCCCTCCGACCATTACTAATTGAAGGCCGCAAAAGAAGTTTGTCAAGGGCCTCTTTGCAAGAAAATGTTAGGACGGATTTTTTCTATTGCCTATATTCTAACCATGCCTATTGAGTCAAAAAAAAAATACCAACTTACACAGGCATTCATGGTATCAGAAAGTAGGGGTGGGCATCTCATTTCACGATTTCGAATCCGTTTCGATCTCGTCCCGTCCAGATTTTTTTGGGTCCTTTTAAGATTGATCAAACTCATCTCAATCTCGTCCCGTCCCGATCTAGAGTGGGATGGGATCGGGATGAAGATTTTCAATCCCGCCTATCACGTTTCGTCCCGAATTTATTTATTTAATAATTATTATTATTAATTTTAATCAAAATACTCTTCTAAATTAAAGTTTAGGATGTGTTGAAATTAAATCAATGTAATATGAAATCTAAGTGAATTTAATTATTAATTCGAAATGAAATTTAATATTTATTTGTCTTCCAAAAAAATTTAATATTTATTTATTTAATATCTATTATTATTTATGATGTAAGTTATATGTATATAAATTTGACATTATTGGTGTCTGAGTAATGTGAGATAAAACTTTTTTTGTTATTTTTTATTGAAATATTATTTAGTACGTGTTCATCTCGTCCCGTCCTGATCCCGTTTGAGATGGGATGATGTCTATCTCGTCTCATCCCAATCCCGAATGAACGGAATGGGATAGGGATGAGTCCATCTCGTCCCATCCCATCCCGTGCCCACCCCTATCAGAAAGAAGGGCTCCAATCTCACTAAAGAATATTGTATGGATGCTCTTAGTTATTTTACTTACTCTAATTGTAAGATAACATGAAGAGGGTTCACAAAAATATTTATCAAAAAATAAAGTCCCAAATTACGTATGCATGCGAGTGTTCCATATTTTAGTTCAAGCAAAAAAAAAAAAAAAAAAGTGTTTCTAGAGGGAAGCTTTGTCGACTCTCCCTTAGGCCGAACCCTATTTATCTTATCTTTAAATGAATCGGATTTCAATCTCATTTCCGATATGGCAAAGATAAATTTATCAAATCAATATCCATTAACTATGACTCATTTTTTTTTCTCACTTTAAGAAGAACAAAGAGAATTTTGATTCATATAGCAAACAAAATTATGCTCTCTTCTCCAAGCTCGTTTTCTCGTACTTTTGTTTTACCATCTTGCCAATATCATATTGTTTTTCCAACTCTTCATATATTTCCACCTCTCCTACTTCTATCACTTGTTAATATTTTCATCAAATTTAAAGCACATGAATCAATAAAAAGTCAATAAGCAAACACTACATAACACATTTTAATGCACATCTCGTGGACCATTCATGGCATAATACTAAAATGCATAACGTTATTTCTAGCGTTTTTCCACACATTTTCACTAAATTTCAACTCAAAAGTAAAATAGGTATACGGTAAAAATAAATTAAAGAATATATCATTGGCTCTACTATTCAAAATATTTATATTACAATTCATAGTGGGGTTTTACTATTCATTGCTGACTGGGACAAAATCAAATCGAAATGATTAGAGATAAAAGATGGTTAGGATTGAAAGTCGGGAAATGTATTGAACTAGTAGAATACCCGTGCCGTTGGCACTATCGCAGAGTACATCATACTTAAACGCTCACATCTCGAAGGGGGTGAACGGTTTTCACCCCCTCCACCTCATTTCCCTCGCTGGTTTCCTCGCTCTTTCCCTCGACATTTAGAATTTCTGGAAATTTAATCTCCACCAAATGTCAGCTTAACTAAAAATACGAAGGAAATATCTCATGTGTGTCCAAGTGAGTATTTGATGAAATTGATGCCCAATTTAGTAAAACATCATTTTGAAGAAACATAATTTAATTAATTTGGACAAACAGAATGGAATACTCGTGCCATTGGCATTATCGCAGATTACATCATACTTAAACGGCTATGTTGAATAATCAAATTTGTGGTTTTATTTAAATTTATAAAAACACTTGCATCATTGTCTATTACAACAGTTATGATGAATTAATTTTGTAAAAAGTTAATACTATTGAACAGTAAAACAATGTTAATAAATCTGATCAACGCAACCCATGATGACATATTTGTAAATATAAAATATGTATTGAATTTGAAGGTTGGGATTCATTTCCTATGATGACATATTTGTAAATATAAAATATGTAGAAGGGCAAAAATAATAAAAAAAAAACTTTTGAAAAAAGTTAGTGGAATTTACATGTGGCGGAAAGAGAAAATATTGTGTTTTCCTTTTAGCAAAATGAAAATGATCATAACTATCTACATCGTTGTCGGATTTTGATAAACTTAGTATCGTTGAAATGCATTTTTGAAGATCTTTCGAACAAAATCAATGATCAAATATAAGGGCCAAAATATTAAAAATATATATTTCATAATAAAAAAAAATGTATAATGTATTACACGTCTTTAATATTTTTTTTATATTTTTAAAAGCAATGAAACGCGTCGATCATACCTGAAAAAATGAGTCGAGCATCTTAATGCACATTTAAACAAAAACTCTAAATTTCATATTTTGGCAAATTCAAAGATTGAGGGAGAACTCATTCTCGGCTTTTAAAATTTTTCTCAAACTGATTCAAATTTGACTGAACAGGCTTACACTTATAATCGGCTTACACTTCAATACTGATTGAAAGCGAAAATGAGGATAGTGACGTATATGCTCGGTACAAAATAATTAGCAAAAATAAAATTATGTGGAGTGCCAACGGTACTCTAGTCTATATTACAATTTAGAGTTGTGTTTTACTATTCATTGCTGACTGGGACAAAGTCAAATCGAAAATAATAGAAATAAAATATGGTCAGGATTGAAAGTTGGGAAGTGTATTGAATTTGAGAGTTGAGATTCATTTTCTATGATGACATATTTGTAAATATAAAACACGTAGAAGGGCAAAATAATGAAAAACTTTTGAAAAAATTGGTGGAATGTACATGTGGCAGAGAGAAAAAATATTGTGTTTTGCTTTTAGCAAAATGAAAATTATTATAACTATCTACATCATTATCGGATTTTGGTAAAGTTAATATCGTTGAAATGCATTTTTTAAGATCTTTCCAACAAAATCAATTATCAAAACGAGCTCTCAAATTTTAAAAATATATATTCTATAATTAAAAAATATATAAAGTATTTTAACGTTTTTAATATTTTTCAAAGCAATAAGACGGGCCGATAATATCAGAAAAATGATCCGGGCATCTTAATGCACATTTAAACAAAAACCTTAAACTTTATATTTTGGCGAATTCAAATATTGGGGGAGAACTCATTCTCGGCATTTTAATTTTTTCCCCAACTGATTCAAATTTGACTGAGTCTAACCCTAAATTTTATAATATATATTTTGACCTCAGAATAGGCTTACACTTCAATACTGATTCACAACCAAAATGGGGACAGTGAAATAGGTGTTCAGTACCAAATATTTAACAAAATTAAATTATGTGGAGTGTCAACGACACACGGAGAACACTCTAATAAATTACAATTGAAATTGATATTTGGAGCTTATCCAATTTTCCGCATACAATCTCTTATTTTCAGAAAAATAGGAATGGTTCTCACCCGGTGTGTCACATTTTAGACATCGTCTACAATACTAGAACATAGTTTGAGATCCAACTTAATGGAGTGCAAACTTACTTCCAACCCCAAATGGACTTTGTTGTCATTCATGGGAATAAAACAACATGGATGACAGGCATGAGATTTATTAGAATCACCCTTCATTCAAATTTTATAACCTGCATTATATTTTAAATTTTTATTGGTGTTTTTGATTTTTGGGTGTTTCAAGGAAAAACAAAAATTTTCGCCAAAATCTCAGTAAGTGTTTGATTTTTTATTATTATTATTATTATTTTTATAAGATAAAAAATTCTGCTATGAAAAGTTTATCCACTCCGTGGGGGAAAACTTTGCTTAGGGTTCCTTAAAGAAAACTTTTCATGGCCTTGTCTCTCCACTAAACCTCGACTTCGACTTAGTTCTCCACTCCAGTCTCTGCGATCTCCTCTCTCTCATGAGATTCCTTAGAATCACCCCTTCATTCAAACTTTATAATCTGCATTATATTTTAAGTTTTTATGCCAATTAGTGTCATGCGTAGCCATTAAACTATCCTCAAATAGACTTGTTGTTCATTTTATTGTTTTTTAATTTCACATTTGATATATATGTTTGTATCCCACATTTCTCCATTTTCTCTAAACTGACATTGTTAAAGGATTATGTTATGCTACACAAATTTAAGTTGAACAGAGCATTCAGAAGAACTTGAAAGGGATTAGCATGCTAACTTAAAAGTTTGTCCATTAAATAATATTTCCAATGTATAATATAAATAGAACATATTCTTTTCATACCATAAAATTCCCATGTGGATGTTCTTGTTTGTGTTTATTGCTTCCATTATTTTGTTTAGGGGCGGGCAATGTCGGTTCGGTTCAGTTTGGTTTTTGAATCCGAATCGATTTTGAACCGATTTAATTCGGTTTGTCTAAAATCAAAATCGAAATCGAATTTTTTTTTTGTAAACCGATGAAATTGGTTGGACCGAATTTTCAATCGGTTCAGTTGGGCCGAAAAATATCGAAGCAACAAACAAAATAAGATATCGAAGCAACAAACAAAATATCAAAAGAGAAACATTGAACCACAAAAAAAATATATAAAAAAAATAAATAAATAAATTGAACCACAACAAGATAATACAATAACAAGATAGATGAAATTGAAAAGAGATGAGAAAAAAAAAAAATCAAACCTGCAAACTGCAATTACCCTTGATGATGATCGTTGAGAGTGTAAAAGATCGAAAGAGGATATAAATCTTTAGTGCAACAGGGTGTTGGAGTCTTAGATGATCAATTCGAAAGAAGAAGATTTAGGTTTAGGGTTTGGCGACCGTTTGGGTTAGAGAGTGAAAGATAGAAACTGAAATTGAAAGGGTTGTGCGCATTTTGGGTCTTTGCTTTTGGATGTGATTCAGTGCACCGCATGGCCTTTGTTGCACCAATCAGGTATTGACACCTACCTATTTTTGTATTTATTTTATATATATCTAATTAATCGGTCGGTTCAGAACTGTAGAGGCGTAGATCGTTTCTAAACCGTTTATAATTAGTTTTTGTTCGGTTTAAATGATTTTCTTTCAACTCATATTTTGGTTCGGTTATCGAACCGAAATTAAAAATTGGTTCGTTTGATTAATCGCATTTAAATTGATTTTTGCCCACCCCTAATTTTGTTGATATGTAAATTTGCTAACGTTTGTATTGAAGAAATCTAAATTGTTTAATGGTTGGAAAATCAATGTATTATTATTTTTCAAGGATTACTTTTTTTTTTTATTCTCGTCACTTCAATTTTTAAAAGCCACCACCACAAGCACCATAGCCACTTTAGTAGGGCCCGAATGTTACCACCAGCCTATTTGATCACGTGCACCACATAAGTGTTTTTTTATCATTTTTTTGTTTTTTGCTAAACACGAAGATTTTTATTGAAAATAAAAAGGAAAACAAGATACAAGGGAAACCATTCCTAGATCAAGGAATGCCAAGACACTATGAAAGTGTCAAAAAACAAACATATGAAAAGATTAAAAGCGAAACTCATCATCCACAACATTTCTCTAATCTCGATAAAGATAGATTGCTCTGATATGTTGAGCCTTAAAAAATTTCTTATTTATGTCTTTCCATACACACCATGTGAACACATGAGGAATCCTAAGCCATAACCACTCCGCGCGTCGGGATGGATTAAATTGAGACCACCAACTTAGCCAATCCAAAAGAGAACCATGAAACATCAAACTCATACCAAATTATAACAAAAAACTATTCCAAATATATTTGGAGAATCTGCAGTGAAGCATCAAATGATCCAGAGTTTCGTCATTCTCATTTTGCACTCTAATGAATAAGGTACTAGCTTCTTACCTTGATCGGTTCGTAGTTGTGTACCTTGATGACATTGTGATCTATAGTAAGACATTAGAGGAACATGTGGATCACTTGAGGCAAGTGTTCCAAACTTTGAAGAAGAACGAGCTCTATGTCAAAAAGGAGAAGTGCTCATTTGCCCAAGAGGAGGTGACATTTTTGGGTCATATCATTGGCAAGGGCAAGTTTTGTATGGACAAGTCCAAGGTACAAGCCATCCAAGAATGGGAACCACCGACCAAAGTCACTGAGTTAAGATCTTTCGTTGACTTGGTGAACTATTATAAAAGGTTCATCAAGGGCTACTCTTCCATAGTCGCTCCATTGATAGCTTGCGCAAGAAGGGACGAAGTTGGGATTGGAATTCAAAATGACAACAAGCTTTCGAAGGATTGAAGAAGGCAATTGTGGAGGAACCGGTGTTGGTACTTCCCAACCATTTTATGTCTTTTGAGGTACACACGGATGCTTCTGATTTTGCTATTGGTGGAGTATTAATGCAAGAAGGACATCCTATTGCCTTTGAAAGTATAAAGCTCAATGATACTGAGAGGCGGTACACTGTACAATAGAAGGAAATGACTGCGGTTGTGCATTGCTTGCGAACATGGCGTCATTACTTGCTTGGGAGCAAATTTGTGGTCAAGACCGACAATGTTGCCACTAGCTACTTCCAGACACAGAAGAAGCTCACACCAAAACAAGCTAGATGACAAGATTTCTTGGCAGAGTTCGATTACACTTTGGAGTACAAGCCTGACAAAGCTAATCTTGTTGCGGATGCTTTGAGTAGAAAATGAGAACTTGCTGACATAAGTCAACCTCAAAGCAACTTGAAGGGACGCATAAAGGAATGATTGACATATGATTCCATGGCTCAAATCATCATAGCTCTTGTCAAAGATGGGAAGACAAGACGGTTTTGGGTGGAGAACGGCTTGATATACTCTAAGGGAAGACGAATCTATGTTTTACCTCATAACAACCTAAGGAATGAAGTCTTGAAAGAATTCCATGATAGCAAGTAGGCGGGACATCCAGGTATACATCGGATTCTTGCTCTTGTGGAAGATTCTTATTATTGGCACATATGAGGGATGATATCGAAGCATATGTGAAGACTTGTCTTGTATGCCAACAAGACAAAGTGGAGCAACAGTCACCTGCCGGTTTACTTGAACCCCTCCCCATCCCAGAGAGACTTTGGGAGAGTGTTTCCTTAGATTTTATAGTTGGGTTGCCCGCATCGGAAGGTTGCAATTGGATACTTGTGGTTGTGGACAGATTTTCGAAGCATGCAACCTTCATTCCCATACCCAAGGAGTGCACAGCCGAGCTAGCCGCACATTTATTTCTCAAACATGTGGTGAAGTATTGGGGTGTGCCCAAATATATCATCAGTGATCGGGATACTCGGTTCACGGGGAAATTTTGGACTGAGTTGTTCAAGTTGTTGGGTACCGACCTTAATTTCTCGACTAGCTTTCATCCTCAAACGGATGGTCAGACAGAAATGATGAATGCCTTGCTGGAGTTATTTCTTAGGCACTATGTGAGTGCCAACCAGCGAGATTGGGCTAAGTTGCTGAATGTTGCCCAATTCTCGTTCAATTTGCAAAAGAGTGAAGCGACGGATCATAGCCCATTTGAGATTGTCATGGGACAACAACCTATGACCCCGAGTTCTATTGCCACTGGCTACACCGGAGTGAGTCCATCAGCCTATAAGTTTGCCAAAGGATGGAATGATCAAGTTGATGAGGCTCGAGCTTACCTGGAGAAGGCATCCAAGAGGATGAAGAAGTGGGCCGACAAGAAGAGACGACCTCGAGAGTTCCAGGTTGGAGACCTTGTGCTTGTCAAGATGCATGCTCATGCTAGACTTTCAGGATTGCATCGTGGCCTTATCAGGAGATATGATGGTCATTTCCCCATAGTCAAGAAAGTGGGAAAGCAAGCATACAAGGTCGAGTTGCCGCCAATGATCAAGTTTCATCCAGTCTTCCATGTGAGCCTACTGAAACCGTATAAGGAAGATCAGGATGACTCAAGCAGAGGAGTTTCACAAAGAGCACCAATGGGCATGAGGATCCAACATGACAAGGAAGTAGAGACTATCTTGTCAGATCGTGTGGTGCGTCATTCCAACCAACCTCCCACACATGAGCTACTCGTCAAGTGGAAAGGATTGCCAGAAAGTGAAGCTAGCTGGGAGCCAATCCAACATTTGTGGCAATTCAAGGAGCAAATCCAAGCGTACGAGGATTTAAAGGCAACGAGGACGTCGCCTGATTAGGTAGGGGAGAATGTCACAACTATCTTCTTGCCTAGCCAAGTGAGGTTGGCAAGTGTAAATAACGTAGAGTATTCCATATTGTTCTAGAGAGATCTCTAGAACCTTCCATAAAATTCCATATGATTCTAGTCCTTAGATATTTCTAAGGAAGTGTGTAAAAGTTCATTGTAGACCGTTAGATCAAATTGATCACCACCGTCCATTGAGGAGGTGGAGTTGTATAAATAGGCTAAGGCATCATTTGTTGTAATCACTTTAGAGAATTCAAGTAATACAAGTTCTAGTTCTCTTAAGCTCTCTTGTGTGTTCTTAGCTTGTTTAGCTTTCCAAAGTCTAAGTAAGTCTTTTGTGGGCAAGATTGACTAAATTTCTTTAATAAATCGGAACAAAGTTTGCTAATGTCGCACGAAAATTATCTGTAAAAAGAAAGCCCGTGACAACAAGCCTACAAGTCAACCGTAGCACTTCCTCCCAATCAACACTTTTTCCACCGGCCTAGCCGGTCTCTTCCTCCCTTGCTTTGAATTCTTGCATTTCATTTCCATTTCCATTTCGGGTGCTTTCATGTGCATTTCAATGGCATTTCAGGCCCGCACCGAGACACAACTTAATTAATTGACAAGATAATCCTCTTTAAAATAATATATCCCTGTATATTTTGTTAATTACATACGCCTCCTTTGACTAAATACTTCTTTATTCTGACAAAATTACTGTTTTGTTCTTTACCTGACTTTGTTTGTTCATGCTTTCAATTTTGCAAAAAAATGGTTTAACTTAGGAAAAAAAAAAGATTTATCATATCGTGTCCATCAGCCCTTTTACAGGAGAAGGTGTTTAAAGAGGGGAGGCAAAATTACATTTTCACCCCCTCCAAACAAGGGATCCAAGCAGCAGACCCAGGCTGTTGAGTGTCCATACTTTGGATCTTTTACATTGTAGTGAAAATTATTTGGAAAGAATTGTTACAAACAGATACGACATACAAAAGAAGAAAATTCCAATAAGATAGTTCCACCAAAAATAGGAGTTCTGAGCACTCGTACAGGAAAGGCTATATCTGATAAGGCGCTCTCATTGCTTTTTTTTTTTTTTTTTTTTTTTTTTTTTTTTTTTTTTGTTTGGGTTAATGTCATCGTCAACTTTGATTCTCAATAACATCCATTATCTATAAAATACCGTATTATTTCCCGTTGGTTGTCAATGTGGTTCGCACTATCTTTGATGACACACTAAACACTAATATGCACTATATTTCTTACTATAAATTAAGAACCTACTTATCCAATGTCAAATTTGCAAAAATTAACAACAAACTAATTTTAGGCACTTACCTAGATTTTGATGTGGGTAGATTTATATATATAGCGGCCAGTAAAATTTATGAACCTAAAATTAATAATGAACTATATCTCAGTTAGTGAGATGCTTAGCTGGAAAGATGGAATGACATTTAATATTGATTTAATTATGTGATATATCTTTATCTTTAGTTTACTTCACTAATGCCCTCATTTATTATTCTAACTACTTTTTTAAAATTTTACCTGGTAGGGAAGGAAAAGCTAAAGGGATTTAAAGTGAATATTAGATAAAAGGGTTTTTTTTTTTTTTTTTTTGATAAACATAAAAATAGGTTAACAATTAAATATACTTTAAGTACTAAATAGGTTAATTAATATGTAATTATACTTGAAATGCACCCATCAATTAGTGATGTTGTTAGAAAATGTTAACATGGAAAAACTTGAAGTATTAAATGTCTCAAACCCAAAAGTTTGATGTATTTCTTATAGAAACCAAATATATTTTTATTACCAAGACTTGTAAGTTCGAAAGATAACAGAATATAAGCCTCAAGGGCCTATGTTATTTATACCATACAAGATAGGAGAAATTATTATTATTATTATTAATAAAAAGAAAAGGCCTTCACATACAATATTACACATGTACTTTATTTTTCATTGTTTCATTGACCTAAAGTTTTGAGAAAATAAGCTCCAATAATTCTAGGGAGTCAAGTTTGGGAGTCACTTTTGTGCCGAGTTTTAATTTTTTTACACAAGTCTAGCCAGCTAGGTTTAGTAACCACAATGTCCTTTTGTCTTTCGCATGTGAATAAACGAAGTACATATTTTTACGGAATATTTGGAACTTTTAATCTTAACCATCTTAATGCACATTTAAACAAAAGTCTAAACTTCATGTTTTAGTGAATTCAAAGATTGGCGCAGAATTCTTTCTCGACGTTTAAATTTTTTTCCAACTGATTCAAATTTGACTGAGTCTAACTCTAAAATTTATAATATATTGTTACCTTAGAATATGCTTTACACTTCAATACTAATTGAGAGCGAAAATGAGGATAGTGACGGAAGTGTTTAATACAAAAAATTTAGCAAAAATAAAATTATGTGAAATGCCAACGATACGGGGCATACTCTAGTGTCATACAAAGCATGTTTTTCATCTTGATTACCCCTATATATAAAATATAAAATTTTTTGAGTAGTTAACAATGTGTTTGATTTTACTGCATTTTCTACGAAAAATAAATAAATTTATACATCTAATGCCTTGTTATTTTATCTAGTTGTAATATTATTGCCAAAACATATTTGATATGAGCTATTGAATTATCCAAAAAGCTGAGATACGCATTACACCTTAACTATATATTATTACTGAAAAAAAGAAAAGAAAAACACACATTTTCTTGCAATCGGAAAATACACTTTGTATAACTAACTAGCTTTCCTCCAGCCACACCACAAGTGTCACAAATTTGAGTTTTAACATCCTGATCGATGTTAGAATACACGTTAAAACTCAACAAACTTTGAAACTCCAGTATGAACTTAAGCATTTTGTCAAATGGCCCTAATTCTATTGGATTCTAAAGATAAATTATTCCTCCGTGCATAAGAAGGGAGATTTGAGTTTCAAACTATTAATAATGCAATTGTGTTCTAGTGCTTGATAGACACAGGTCTCCTATAGCTAAATATATTGACGCTAATGTAACGAGTAATTATACGCTACCTCGTTTGGGTGCCTCTTTTAACTAATGTAATAAATAGTCTATTCCTTGGAGCGGATTTTCAAAAGATAATGGTAAACATTGTTATTCATTAGCAATATATTCTTATAGAATATATATATATTTTTATTGATTTTATTCCCTTAATAGTTGTAGAATAGATAATTAACATTGACCGAGTGATGGATGATATATCATATTCTATCGCAATTATTCTCCTATTGAAAATTCTAAATGTCGAGGAAGTGGGTGAGGAAAACAGCGAGGGAGGGAGAGAGGGAGGGGACCGTTCATCCCTCTCAGAATGTGCATTGACTTTTCTTGCACGCATCCCGATATGAATGAACGATCAGTCCCCTCCCTCGTTGTTTTCCTCGCTCGTTTCCTTGCCATGTAGAATCACTATTCTCCTATATATATATATATATATAGCACGAAAAAAAATAACAATAAGTTTGACCATGATGGATGCGTTATTTCTAATTTACTGTTGGTCAGTTCTTTCAAGTATTACCATTTCATTGACCATTTGAAATGAGAATTTAAATTTAAATGTCACAAATTACTACGGTCAATGTTTTCGAAGCTTCTGGATGTCAATGAAGGAAAGTAGGATCATACACTAAAATTTGAGAAGGTCGGAGGGATCAAACTCAATTTATGGCACATGATTAGTTGGACATTTGGCATAAAAATTCGATATTTCGGAAGTGGACATACAATATAGCTATTTAAAAAGGGGGGGGGGGGGCTGCTAGAATTGTGTGTTAATTCAAAAAATTTACCTGCATTTGAGCGTGCGTTTCATTTCATCTTAATTTCGAGACGTCAGTCAGAAGAGAAAGTGTGGTATCTCTCTTGTCTCACTCCTTTCTTTTCTTTATTTTTTTTTTGTTTCTTTTATTATTTTCTCGTTTGTTTTTCCTTCTCGATTGCATCGGCGAGTTTTTCAACGAAGTCTTTTTGTGAGCCTGCGATAGAGAGAGAACCAACAATGGAGTCTCTCTTCTTTTTCTTCTTCTCTGCTTCAACTTCACGGTTTTGTCGCCCATCATCGGCCCTGGTTTTCGAGGCGTTGTTTTTCTGAAATTGTCTCCTCTCGTCTTCTTCAGATCTCTAATGGCCAATGGCGCTTCAGATCGCCTCGTAGATGATCTTCTTCGCAGAATCTGGAAATCGGTGAGTTTTTGTGTTTCTTTATTGTCTCTCGTGTTGTGTTCTTGTGATGTGATGAGCTGCTTTTGTTTTGCAATATGTGATGGTTTTGTGTTCTGATTTTGAGTTGAGCATGTTATTTTGTTCGGAATCTGGAGATCTGTTACTACTTTATCTGGTTTCCATATACGATCTCGTTCGCTTTGTTTTAGCTGTAAAAGCTGATGTTTTGAGCTTGAATTTTTTGTTGTTCTGCGTTCATCATCCAACCAACGACTGTGTTCTGATCTTTCTTCTCTCAGCAATCTTTTTGAAAATTTTGCTTCATTTTATCTCTCAGTAGTGTTGATTTTGTACTAATTGTGTTCATCAAAGTTTATGAATCTCTTAGAAGACCTTTGGTTTGGTCTCTGGAGTGGAAACAAGAGATTGGAGAGCTTGAAAACTCACCTTGATGGACTGATTTGACTGCTTTTGAGCAAATTTGATCTTATTACCTCGAGATTCTCCGCCGATCTCCCTATCCTATCCAAAAATCTTTTTATTGCCCTAGTTTTAACCAAGATCCACATTTCTCTCCTAAAAAAGAGGATTTCTGATCTTCTGTCCTAAGTCTAGATGTCAATGGTGGTCTTCTTCTTTGGTTAGTTTTCTCTCCCACTGTTTTCTTTTTTCTTCAGGAAACTCGTCTCTTGATTCAAAGTAAGATATTTTTTTTTTGATTTATTCGATTCTTTCTTGGATTTTCAGTTGATTTCATTCATGGGTATAACATCTGATTCTAGGGTCCCTGTGGGTAAATTTATTGTCTTTAGGTGTGATTTCCAGTTTTTTGAAGTATATGTGGTGGTTCAGGGCACTTAAAATCATCATCATCTTCGTCCCGCCGCTGATTGACTCCATCGTCATCTCCGGAAGAAAGCAAAACCCACATGAAAGACATGAATCACCTAACAGTTGAAACCGATGATTCTTTTGCTAGCTTGCTTGAACTTGCAGCCAATAATGACCTTGATGGATTCAAGAGATCGATTGATCGTGATCCGTCTTCGATTGATGAGATTGGGCTCTGGTATGGTCGCCAGAAGGGGTCTAAACAAATGGTTCTTGAACACAGGACCCCTTTGATGGTTGCTGCTACTTATGGTAGTATTGATGTTATGAAGCTGATACTTTCGCTATCCATGGCTGATGTAAATCGTTCGTGTGGCCCGGATAAGAGCACTGCCCTTCACTGTGCTGCCTCTGGTGGATCTGTAAATGCTGTTGATGTTGTCAAATTGCTTTTGGTTTCTGGGGCTGAAGTGAACTCTGTTGATGCTAATGGTTGTCGTCCGGTTGACGTTATTGTTGTTCCACCCAAGCTGCCTAACCTGAAAGCTGCCCTTGAAGAGCTTCTTATTACCAACAATGATTCTGATCTTCCTGTCACTGAGCGTAGTTTGCGGATTTCGACAATTGCTAGGAATTCTAGCTCCCCTTCTCCAGACAATGGGTCTCCCTCATCTGACTCGGATTCTATATCATCTCCAACCATGAAGTTTGGTAACGGCTCTGGTGTTTCAGAAAAGAAGGAATATCCAATTGACCCATCTCTCCCTGATATCAAGAACAGTATCTATGCTACTGATGAGTTTCGAATGTTCTCCTTCAAGGTCCGACCTTGTTCTCGAGCTTACTCCCATGACTGGACTGAATGCCCCTTTGTTCATCCTGGTGAAAATGCGCGGAGGAGAGACCCAAGGAAGTTCCATTATAGCTGTGTCCCATGTCCTGATTTTCGAAAGGGAGCATGTAGGAGAGGTGATATGTGTGAGTATGCCCATGGAGTCTTTGAGTGCTGGCTTCATCCTGCACAATACAGGACCCGACTCTGCAAGGATGGGACCAGCTGTATGCGGAGGGTTTGCTTCTTTGCTCATACATCTGATGAGCTCCGCCCGTTATATGTATCCACAGGTTCTGCTGTTCCATCCCCTCGTTCAACTGCATCACCTGCTAATGCTATGGAGATGGCAGCTGCTATGAACCTCTTACCTGGTTCACCCTCTTCAGTCTCTGTGATGTCTCCTTCACCATTTACACCACCAATGTCTCCATCGGCTAATGGCATGTCACACTCATCCCTAGCCTGGCCACAACCAAATGTTCCGACTTTGCATCTTCCTGGCAGCAATCTTCAATCTAGCCGCCTGAGATCATCTCTCAATGCAAGAGATATTCCAGCAGAGGAGTATAATTTGGAATATGAATTGCAGCAGCAGCAGCTTCTTAATGATTTGGCTTGTCTGTCTCAGTCCCAGTCTCGTCTCAATTATTCATCTATTAACCATCCTGTTAGGTCAAAGGCCTTGACTCCATCTAACCTGGAAGACCTCTTTGCTGCTGAGATCTCATCTTCTCCTCGGTATTCTGATCAATCAGCCTCTGCATCTGTTTTCTCACCTTCGCATAAGTCAGCTGTTCTTAATCAATTCCAGCAGCAGCAAAGCATGTTATCACCAATCAATACCAATGTTTTCTCTCCCAAAAATGTTGATCATCCTTTCTTGCAATCTCCCTTTGCCTTGTCATCCCCGGGAAGGATGTCTCCTCAACATGTTGAACCTCGTTCTCCATTGAGTTCTCGTGTATCTGCATTCGCTCAACGTGAAAAACAGCAGCAACAGTTACGTAGCTTAAGCTCTCGTGAACTTGGATCCAACATGGCTGGCGCTGTTGGATCACCTGTGGGCTCATGGTCGAAGTGGGGATCACCCAATGGGAAGCTGGACTGGGCAGTTCAAGGGGATGAATTGGGCCAACTGGGTCGGCTTCAGAGGTCATCTTCATTTGAACTTGCAAACAACAATGGCGAGGAGCCGGACTTATCATGGGTTCAGTCACTGGTGAAAGAATCTCCTCCTGAGATCAAAGAGAAGCGCGAAGCAGTACCAACATCAGCTGCTCCATCATCTGGCGACGGTTCAAGTTCAAATTCTCAGGTTGACTCGGTTGATCATTCAGTTTTGGGAGCTTGGCTCGAGCAGATGCAGCTTGATCAACTCGTTGCTTGAGTAGATTTTCAATTTTTTTACTGACCCCCAAGGTTAGTAAAAAGATCCAAAAAAAAGTACAGGCATAAACATGATTCCAGTTAATGATATTCTTTGGGGTTTGTTGGTAAGTGAAGGCATAGCAACATGGCAAAGGAAGGTAAAGTGGGATGGTAGACAAAGGACAAGAAATTTATTTTCATCACCATTTATTATTACAGCAGAATTCAGAGAGGGGGGAAAAGAGCCTCTCTGGGTGAAATTTCAAAGTTCAAATTCCTGGATAGGTAATTTTCTCCCTACATAGATGCCTTTCTCCCTTAGTGTTCTCCCTTTATTTTTTGGTTTTCCTTTATTTTCATAGAGCTTATATGATGTTTCATTAAAATGAAACCTAAGCTAAGCTTTAGAATTTTCTCCCGAATTTATAACTTTTGGTAAACTCTCAGTGACTGTTTTGAACAAAGAAGAAAGTTGGGGTAACAACAAAGGTGAATATATATTTTTTAGTTTCTGCCATAAGAGAGGTTTACTTTATTTTCTAAGTTATGATGACCTGGGTATGGAAGGTATGGGATGGACATATTGCTGACATGTCCCATCAGAGTAAAAAGAAAGGGGCATTATATGGTCCTTTGTTGATGTAACATTGAATCCATAAGTTTCTTTATCATTATTATTTTATGATCATTATTTATTCCTTTATTTATTTAATCATTTCCACAAAATGTTCATCTTTCTCTGCTTTATCTTATTATAATTTTTTCTCTTTCTCTTCACATTTTAGTAGGTTGGTATTTTCATCTTTGATTCGAGGGTTTTCTCTGTGTGGGTCCTGATATTAGTGGAGGTATTTGGATGGGCGTGTTGGAGAGTGATGTTTGGTTTTGGATTCTTTTTCAATCTTTTGAGAGAAGATCAGATATGGAGGGGGCATCTTTAATTTCTTTTTCTTCGACAGGAGATATGGTGAATGTTACTACCTAGACTAGAAGGTTATGATGGAGCCTTCTTTGGTTGCATCATTATACAAATGGACAGTGAGCAATTATTGATGGACCACACCACACAAAGCCCATCTGGTTCAATGTTTTTTCTCCCGAAAATTCTAGAGAGCCAGGCGTGGCGAGTCAGGGGAGGCTCTCTGATTGTGTGTTTGTGTTCGAATGGTGGATTATGAAGATCTCTAGGATTATAAAGGGTATTGAGGCTCGCCGCGCCTTGGCTCTCTATACCGATTCTCTTTCTCCACATCCTCTTATGGTTTGGGGAAATGAGCGACACTAGTTAGGACATTAGTTTCAACCACTTTTGATCCAATAAATAAGGAGGGGACGGGTTTTTTTATTTAATAACTTGAAAATGTGGATCATGGTTTTAGAGTATAGTAATGAATGGTGATTGTACTAGTAGGTCTCATTGTTGGTTTGGTTGCAAGTTGCAATTGATATGTAGTGGTTGCATTGAGTCTTTGTGTGTGAATTTATATTGTCTGTGCCAGCTAAGGCATTATTCTTTTTAGCTAGAATATTTCCATGTCTCCTACCTACGGGGTTTTTATTTGGGACATTAACATTGAAATTGTGAAAGAGTTACATACTGGGTGTACGGTGGTGCTCGACAAATCGGTGTTTGTGATTATGGTTATTGAAGATTTATTTAGATATTATGTGATGTTGAATTGATATTCATTCTGAGATCTTGAAATGTTGACAACAAATTGGTGTTTGTGATCAAGGTTATTGAAGATTTATTTAGATATTATGCAATGTCGAATTGATTTTCATTTTGAGAACTTGAAATGTTGTCAAATGATAGTTTCACGATTCCATTCCTACAGTTAATAATAGCATTAGATGTGGCTAAAAATGAACGATCCAAAATAATTGGAATGTGACTGGAGGGGTTGTGAACTGGTTGTGTATTAAGAACTATGAAGTCCACTGGAAAATAAAAATTTTCAACCTTAATGATCACATTCTCTATAACACTGCGTGGAATTATGATTGACCTATTTGCCAATCGCAGTGTTATTTTAGTTGGTTTTAGCTCACCGAGACCTAATTGCTTATAAATTGAGTATGACAACAAATTAACACTCGCCTCCAAATCCAACAATGTCTTATTTATCATATGATCATCGATAACACAAAAAATAGTCGACACTTAGGATCTCTATATTTAGGCGGGGTTCTGTGTTGAATAATTGAGCTTACTTGCTCGGCGAGGAAGGTTCTCTTTTGCACATGTAGTTTTCGCTTCTGTGTACATAGATCCTTAAAAAATTTGGCATAGATAGGAACTTGTTTAATAGCATCGAGCAATGGGATATTAATGTGAACTTGTTTAAAAATTTTCATTACATCGTTAGCATTTGTTCTTTTTTTTTGCTGGAGCTAACCGTGATGGAAACGGTGTCCTAGGCAAATAAGATGCCTGAGTGAGGTCAGAGTCGAGACACATCTTTAAAAGGTGAGGCTTTAACAACCTCCTTGTCAGATGAAGATGCAACTTGCTTTGACTTAGACGGAGATGCAATGGCAGTCGAATCGGGCACGTGTACTCGATTGTCAACCTGTTTTTCATTCCTAAGGGCAGTAATAGATTTGACATCTTTATGGCATGACTCAGATATACTACAAACTGTGAATTGACCCTTCGGGTTTGGAACAGGTTGACTAGAAAATCTCCTTGGCTTTCTCTCAGAAGAAGATTGAGTAATCTTATTCACAACTATCTCAAGTCTATTGAGGGCTTGAGATTCGTGTTGACTGTTGAGTCGTGGCTTTCAACTCAGATATGTCCTTAGAATTCTGCTCAATTATACTTTCTGAGCGCTGCAAAAATCGATTAACCATTTCCTCTAAACTTGATGTGTTGGATGGATGAACTTGGTTAAGGTGGGGCCTAACAGGGCTAGAGGCTTGAGGAGCCTGGGAGACAATAACAATGTTCTAAAAAATGCTAGGCGGTGGGCAGACGACGAGCAGGTGCCTAGTGCCCAGGGGCCTAGGCGGCACCTAGGCGGTCTTAGGTTTTGTATTATAACTTTAATAATTTACAAAAGTTAAGCATAATACTTTATCAATTACATCCAATTTAATGCCAAGATATATATGCAAAATTTAAAAACATGAAAAATTAACAATCATGAACAAAATTTATTAAAACTCAAATGACTGAAGTTGGTCATGATGGGTACTTTACTTTATACAAAGTTGAATTTGTGGACAAATATCCAAACCTACTCTTTTACTTTTCTTCAAATTGCATACCTCAGTCATGTTTGATAAAATCTATACTACTAAAATTGGTACCGGCAGATTCTTTGAGAATTCCATTAAGTAATCATCATTTGTTATGTTCAGACATATACTGAATAAAAAACAATTAAATTGTTTATTTCCAAAAAAAGGAAAGAAAAATAAAATAAGAATACAATCAGGCTTATTAAAAAAAAAAACACGCCCAGACCGCCCGACAGCCCAGAACCCGTCCAGCCATTAATCTGAGCGTTTTTTTAGCGCCTAGGCGACCGCCTAGGCCGACCGATTTTTAGAACACTGAAACAATAATAGGCCCCCCTTGGTGTGGGCCATGGGCCTAGGGAAGATTTGAATGCTGGGTAAATCCTAGAATGTAATAGTTAGGTTGTGAATTATTACTAGGTCGCCGCATAGAGTTAAAAGAGTTGACTTCCTTAGCACAGTATGCAGGATAATCATTTTGCAAGTCACAATTAGCTATTGTATGACCAGGACTCGAACATGCAGCACAGACCTCAGATGAAGCATTTGCGGGAGGTGCAGGTTGAGTCACATTAAAAAATGCATCTATCTTTTGAGCCATAGTCATAACAATTTTTTCTAACTTCGAGGTAGAAGAGGGGTGAACAGATGGATCTCTAATCTCATATATACCGCCCTTACGCCTATAGGATTCATTTCTCGAATAATCCCATTGCTGAGAATTTTCGGAAAACGTCTCAAAGAATTCCCATATTTCATTAATGCTCATTTTCATTAGTGATCCACCACTAGTGGCATCAATCATACGACGATTTTGAGGAGTTAAACCATCTTGGAAGTATTGAACTAGTCGCCACTTTTCAAATCCGTGATGGGGATACCTGATAATGAGTTCATTGAACCTTTCCCAGCATTCATAGAAATATTTGCCCTCATTTTGCTGAAAATTAGATAAATCTCGTCGGAGGGCATTTGTTTTATGAATGGGGAAGTACTTTGTCAAGAACTTTCTTGACAACGCATCCCATGATGTGATGGATCCTGTCTCTAATGCATTTAACCATGATTTCGCCTTATCTTTCAAAGAAAAGGGAAACAACCTAAGACGAACCAAATCGTCCGAAAAGCTTTGGTACTTCAGGGTGGCACAGATGTTAAAAAATTCTTTGACATGAAGATAAGGGCCTTCTTTTTCAAAACCATAAAAAGAAGGCAACAAATGAATAATAGATGGTTTGAGTTCGAAATTGTTTGTATTTGTCTCTAGTAAGACAATGCAAAATGGAGCACTACTAGAAAAAATGGCGAAGTAATCCTTAAAAGGCCTTCCCCTAAGCCATCTCAGTGGATAAGGATGATGAACCTAAATAGGTAATGGGGACTTCAAAGAACTCCTCAAAGTCTTATCAGACAAGCTTACTCATAGAATCATGCACCCAGGTATGCATAAACTACTGGATATCGGAGGTTCAAAGTCAACACTTCTAAACAGGCTTCAAAATTTTTAATTAAATTTTTTTTCTTTTCTCTTAAATGTAAGCCTAACCGCTATATGAAGATGACCTAACTCTAAAAAATAAAAAACAACAGAACCCTAAATGACACTTAAATGATTCAACTCAATCCTGCCACTATTCAAATTTGCATGCAATTCTACCTAGAATAAGCTAAACACAAGTGATCACACAGAAATCGCGTGCAGATGCGGTGGGTAGAAGTTACCTCCGGCGTGAATCTCTTTTGGGTTACTTGCGACGCTGGGTAGAAGTCGATTTCTAAGAGTTTCCTCGCGAATCACAATATTTCACTTCGTTCCCACTTGAGCTCATATGTCCGTCTGCAAAATAAATGCAAAAATAATTCAAATTCAAGCAAATAAAACAAATAAGAAAGTGACTCGTAACACTGTTCCTAAAAAGAAAATTAAACCCAATTTATAAACTAGCAAAACACAACCCTAGATTTCAATTGTACCGCTACAATCCCCGGCAACGACGCCAAAAACTTGATGCAGATTTTATTAACCTAAATTAATAAGCTAATAAACCTTACTTGTAATACCGCAAGTGCACAATTGTCTAACTAGTAGACAGTGGCAAATACAGGTCGATCCCACGAGGATTGACGAGACAGTCAAATTCTAAGACTTATTTAAACTAATTTAGAGTTGGGGGTTAGCAACACAGACTTAGAAACGACAAGTTGTATAGGAAATCGATCACAGGACCACTACTCTGATATCTATCACCCCTGGAGGCTAGCCGAGTCTTGGGGACTCTCTACAGAGGCATATGCGGGAATCACCCAGGCGGGAGAACACTCGTCCACAAATCCCCGAATCTATGATACTATTGGCAGACTATGCAACGGGACGCAAAAAATACAGTCCGCAAGTGCGACAAATGTCAGAGGTTCGCGTCGTACACCCATATTCCAGCCCAGTCACTAACTCCTATGACTAGTCCTTGGCCGTTCGCGCAATGGGGAATGGACATCGTCGGACCACTTCCGACATCAGTTGGTAAAAAATTCCTTATTGTAGCCGTCGACTACTTCATCAAAATAGAGCAGGTCCAGATCGAAAAATTTATATGGGTCACTATCGTCTGCAAATTCGACATCCCCAGGGTATTGGTCAGTGACAACAAAACTTAGCTCGAAGGTAGCAAGGTCAAAAAACTGTGCAAAAGTCTGGGAGTCGAGCATCACTTCTCTTCACCAAGACCACCCCAGGCCAACGACCAAACATAAGTTACCAACCGAACGATCCTAGAAGCCGTCAAAAGGAAACTCGACGCGGCGAAAGGAAAATGGGTTTCAGAGCTACTAGGGATACTCTGGGCATATCGAACGACTAAAATAATCCCTACAGGGGAAACACCCTTCGCCCTGACATACAGGTTAGAAGCTATGGTTCCGATAGAACTCGAGGTGCCAACTTTCTAGACAAAAGAATTCAGACTAGACGGTAACGACGAAGCCTTACGCGTGAGACTAGACATCCTCAAAGAAAAATAAAACCTAGCCTCCACCAAGATAGCTGCCTACCAACAATGAATGGTGCAATATTATAACAAGAAGGTCAAGCCACGCGAATTCAAGGTGGGAGATTGGGTACTCAGGAAGACCCAGCAAAACACCAAAGAAGCCGGAGCGGTAAAGCTAAACCTAAACTGGGAAGGACCTTATAGAGTTGCCAAGGTCAATAGGTCGGGGACGTACTGGCTGGAAAACGCCGACGGCGATGAGCTAAAATGACCATGGAATGTAGAACATCTCAAAAAATATTATCCATAAAATATTTTTGCTTTTACGAAAACTTCCACTGCTGTCCGTTGCGACTCATGACAGACCCGGCTACGACCAAACTCTAACACTTGCCCAAAGCCTAATCCGCTCTGCACAGATCACGATTGCGGAGGAAGTGGGAGTCTAGTCAGCACTTGTCCGCTGATGTACATGACTCACCAAGGGATCATTGTTCTCACCGCAGACAATGATCGCCGAACTTGCCAGGTAAGCTTAGTCAGTTTGCGATTGACGACGATGGCTTCTGGTGCCCAAAACCTATTCCGTTCTGCGCAGATCACGATGGCAGAGGAAGTGGGAGTCTAGTTAGTGCTTGTTCGTTGATGCCAACGACTCGCCAAGGGATCATTGCTTTCACTGCAGACAATGATCGCCAAACTTGCCAGGTAAGCTTAGTTAGACAACGATGGCTTCTGGTGCCCAAAGCCTAATCTGCTCTGCGTGGATCACGATGACGGAGGAAGTGGGAGTCTAGTCAGTGCTTGTCCGCTGATGTCGATGACTCACCAAAGGGATCATTGCCTTCGCTGGAGACAATGATCGCGGAACTTGCCAGGTAAGCCTAGTCAATTCGCGACTGATGACGATGGCTTTTGGTGCCCAAAAGCCTAATCCGCTATGCGCGGAAGAACTGGTAGTCTAGTCAGCGCTTGTCCGCTGATGTCGAGGACTCGCCAAGGGATCATTTCTCTCACTGCAGACAATGATCGCTGAACTTGTCAGGTAAGCTTAGACAGTTCGCGACTAATGGCGATGGATTCTTGTGCCCAAAGCCTAATCCGCTCTGTGCGGATCACGGTGGCGGAGGACGTGGGAGAGAAAGTCAGCGCTAGTCCACCAATACTGAAGAGTCATTACATACGACGACTCTACGAACCACAAAGCAACAAAAACAGATACCACTATGTAGCGCAAAACAAGTACTTTCATTCATAGAAAAACATGTTTACATAATATTTGACCATAAAGGAGCATTACAGTAGATCTAAGGAGAAACATCTTCCTTGTCTGTCAGCTTCGTAGCACCAGAACCCTCCCCTCTGTTGATCGACCCAAAAGCATCTCTCCTGTAACGGACGAAGTCAATATCGATATCGGGGTGCTCTCTCTTGATCAATTCAAGAAGCTCCAATCTGCCACAAATGACTTCAGATGAGATTTGCGGCCTCCTGCTCGACACATTGAAATCCACTGCGCCGAGCAAATCCTCATAGTGCAAGCGCTCTTCCGCCAACAATCTCTCCGCCTCAAGGGCACGACGAAGCCCCTCATCAACCGCGGCCTCCAGTTGCAGCCCCTCGTCAAAGGAAGCCCAAAAAACTTCTTTTCTATTCGCTTCTCTTCTTCGCTAAGGGACGAAATAACGAATTTCCCAGAGACAAATAAACAATGTCAGAACTGCACAAGAAACGCGAAAGGGTATGCATGCATCTACGACCCGATTATGAAGTAACCGGAGTCCACCGCCGAAGCTCAGAACCACTGCTTCTCCCAAGATTCGATGTTGCCTACCGTCAGTCGTAGATTAGAGGGACAAGTCATCCTACAAATACCCCTGGTATCTAGACGAGCATCAGTCAAGTGATGAATCACTGACACAGTCAAACGAAGGCTAGGGTCATGGGCCCTCAAGAGAATCGCCAGTAGTATTTTAAACTCGCTTGGTGCCATTTGAGCGAGAGGAATAAACAAGAATGGAAAAAAATATGCAAAAATTCTCTGAGACTGGATACACCCTTTAATAAACACGCAGGGGCTCAGAAGAGTAAACCAATGTTGTACACCATTAATTTTTCTTTCTTCGAAATTCTTCTTCATATATTTTTTCTTCTTTTTCTTCGAAGCATCAAAAACTTTTTAAAATTTTTAAAAATTGTTTTTTTTTTAAATCAACGACATGCTTTCCCCTTTTGCACAATGAAACATTTTAGTCCCGAGGATTCATGGAATATTTAGTTTCAACTCTTTTTATTTGCCAATTTCAAAAATATATCAACCATACACATTCTCAGAGACATTGGGTAAGGATAAAAATAGTATGCAATATTATCCCTAACTGGAGTAGGTAATGGAGATGTGGTTAGCAAAGAAAAAATCTATTCAAAGGCTCAAAGGGCTGCAAACGGATATTTATTATTAGGTAGGCTAAAAAGGCTAAAGAACTATTCAAAGAAAAAAATGCCTATATCACTTCCTAAGCTCTAGTCGGTATTATGACATCTCAACTAAATATACCAAGAAGTTGTAGTGTAATAATTCAATTTTAACGTCATTCCCAAAAAAAAAAAAAAAAAAAACAAGAATAATGAGATCATCAACGAAATAATGCAGACTCAAGTAAAGTCAAAGTTTATTTAATAACCCTCAAGAAAAATAGAATGTCTCGAAACTGTCAAGGGTTAAGTCTCCACTATTATTCTAGGGCTTTCTAGTTAATAACTTACTGATTAACTTCAAATCATGCTAACTCGGCTTATAGTGCAAGAGTGGTCGAGTTGAAAAACTATCATGAAATATATTTAACTTAAAGATAATATCAAACCTTATGTTTTCCTATTGATATATAAAAGTGACAAGTGAAAGCATGTATTTCTCAAATTTAAAAGCATACTTGAAAGCGCATTCTCTTTATCGGAAAGTAACTCAAATTTTGAATGCATTTTCAAATCAAAATTTTTTTTACACAATCATAATCATATATGTATTCAATAGAGATTGAGTAGAATACAATAGTCAATAAGTAGAGTTGTGAAATACATTTCAGTTGAAAATTTTGAAAAATGCACAAAAACTCATAAACCTCACCCCCAAACCTAAACCAAACATTGTCCTCAATGTATAAAAAATCATGACAAATGAAGGAAAAGGTAAAGATGAGAGTTAGAGGGATATTACCATGAGAAAGTTTTTACCAATTTTGACGAAATCATCCACCATGAATGCTAAAAAAGATAAGAACTGTGGACTCATCATGATAAATTGATAAAAACAATACAGGACTAAAAAAATGTTAAATGAAAAAATTACATGCGTAAGTTGTAAGTCAAAATTGTTACGGAGCTAATGAGTATGAGTGGAATGCAACTAGAAATAACTTGAAAATCAAACCATAATGACACAACCGAAGTTGGGCTGCCTCTTAGGAGCGCTTGGTTTAACGTCGTCAGCCCGACATATATTCTTCCTCACAAATGATGTACCATAAAGTGAAGAGGAAAAACATAGCAAACACCCTCCTCCAAAAGTGGCAAGGAATCATATAGCAACAACCTAAAAAGTTGAAGATCCGTCCAACAAATAGTAGTAACCACATGCGACACAACGTACACTAACACATCCCAAAAGCTACGAAGGCGTCATGCAAAATCAAAGAGAAAATGCAAATAAACTCGCATTCTTAGAAAATTCGTGGGGACTTTGAGTAGAAAGGGGTTACAAACAATGATATCCGGCAAATGACTCCTACCTACTCCTAAAAAGGGACATCCTAAGTCAGGTTGCAAATCAGAAGATTGAATATGTATGACAATAGGGTGGTCAAAACTGAAATCATCCCTTAAAAACAATGGATCCACATAGGTAGCATCAGTCAATATGAAAGGGATGGAACAAGGTATGTCTATAGATATATCGGGTGGTACAGGCTCATCATAACAAAATGAATTACACCAAGATAACGAGTTAGACAACGCAACAACACCCCCAAACCTAGAATTAGCACTACCTATGACATGTAGTCTCTCATTAGATACGTCTTCTGATAACGACTTGACTATTTCTTGAATTATGGGGTTATTCGTATCGTGAAAATAATCGAGGCTTGACTCCAAAGAACATTGAGAATTAGACTTCATGCAAGAGTCACTAGGAAGACATATGTCGAGTGGGCCATCATGAAAAGGTGGGAAAGGGAATGGGTCAGGAAGCAAAGTAGTTTTGATCACATTATCCTAAAAAACATCATCTGACTCGGGTTCCGATGTGCTACCAGTTATGAATTGACCCTCTAGGTTTTGAACAGAGTGACTAGGAACTCTTCCTAACTCTCTTTCAGATAATGCCTCAGTAATATGATTCACAACTATTTCAAGTCTATTGATGGCTTGAGATTGGTGTTGAATCATGGTTTTTGACTCTAACATAGCCTGAGAATCATGTTCAAGTAGTTGTTCTGTGCGCTGCATAAAACGGTTAGACGTTTCCTTTAAACTAGGTGTGTTGGATGGAGGAGCTTGGTTTAAATTGAGGCATAACATGATTAGGGTCTTGAGGAGCTTGGGAGAAAATATGTCCCCCTTGGTGTGAGTTATGAGCTTAGGAGAAATTTTGATTATTGGCAAAACCAGGGCAGTAATAGTTGGACTTTGAATTATAACAAGGTCGCCAATTAGCATTAAAAGAATGGATTTGCTCAGCGAAATATTCAGGATAATCATATTGCAAATCATAATCAGCTGTAGAATGACTAGGACTCGAACATGCAACACAACCCTCAAATGAAACATTAGTGGGAGGTAGGGGTTGAGTCAAATTCATAATTGCATCTAATTTCTGAGTCATCGTCATAAAAAATGTTTCGAGCATCGAGGTAGAGGGGGAGAAGTAATCCTTAAAGTCTTTCTCCTCAGCCATTTCCTTGGTCTCAAATTTTTTTTATTATTATTATTATTATTTATTATTATTATTATTATTATTATTATTATTATTATTATTATTATTATTATTATTATTATTATTATTATTATTATTATTATATGCACGCCTAACCACTATATGAAGATGACCTGACTCTAAAAAAAAAAAAGAACAGAACCCTAAATTACACCTAAATGATGCGCAAATAAAATGAATGGCCGAAGACCCTAGAGCTTTGTTACTAATGCAGGGTTGAAATTCAATTCAATTCAATTTACCTAACCGTGGGAGAGGCACGAGAATTTCCTATCTGTCCGCCACTACAAGGTTGCTCCTACCACTTTTTCCAATTTCTAGCTCAAAGTGAAATGCTAGTTCAAGAACTGTTCCCAAATAGGATATGTTCCTTCACTCGACCACTTTAAGCTGTCAAACTTCTAAAGAGGGTCCCTATAAGTGTCATGCCTGTCCTAAATAATTATCTTGCTAAAAATTTTAAATAATGAAGGCCGAGGTTCCTAACCCTAAAATAGATTGTGGTTAACCTATCTGCGGGAGAAGGCACGGAAATTTTAAATCAATTTTGCCACTATTGAAATTTGCATGCCTTACTACCTAGAACAAACAAAACACAAGTGATCACACAGAAATCTCGTGCAGATGCGGTGGGTAGAAGTTACCTCCGGCGTTAACCTCTTTTGGGTTACTTGCGACGCCGGGTAGAAGTCGTCTTCTGAGAGTTTCCTCGCGAATCGTAATTATTCACTTTGTTCCCACTTAAGCTCTTATGTGTGTGATCTCCTGCTAAACAAATGCAAAAAGAAAAAAAAATTTAAACTCGGACTATAAAAAAATAACATAAGCGACTCCTAACACTGTTCTTAAAAAGAAAATGATACCTAATTTACAAACTAGTAAAAAAAAACCCTAGATTTCGATTGTACAGTTACAATCCCCGGCAACGGCGCCAAAAACTTGATGGAGATTTTATTAACCTAAATTAATAAACCCTACTTGTAATACTGCAAGTGCACGACTGTCTAACTAATAGACAGTGGCAAATACGGGTCGATTCCACGAGGATTGATGAGAAAGTCGAATTCTAAGACTTATTTAAACTAATTTAGAGTTGGTGGTTACAACAGATGAAAATTACTAAATTAAGAGAATGTAAAGATTAAACTGATAAGAGAGTTGACTGAGACATCGAATCCACCACAGATTCTTCGAGATTTGTGTAAACCAAATTATTGTTTTCAAGAATCAACACGACTAACCTAAAGATTAATCAAAGTTCGCAATTGATTTCAGCAAAGGTATAAACCCTTAGCATTGCATGTCTTTCTACGGCACACACAATCACATGTTTATTTTAACTAATTCTAAACCCCTAGCATTAAATGTCTTCTTACGGCACACACAATCACAAATTCCAATTAATTGATTAAAGCATGCTTCAAATATCAACAAAGGGAACTTCTAACAACCGATTAGTCTAGATAGTTATTCCGAATATAATCGGTGAAAGCAAATTATTGAAATTCAGAAATCAACTGTATTTAACGTTCAAGCATATAGAAAACAATAAATTCAGATACGACAAACTCTAGGAAACTCTGTGGTTTCATCTTCGCCTTGGTGCGGGGTCTAGAAGATCATGATGGATGATGTCACAACATCAATGGAGGTGAAATCCATCAGTTCCCGCACGAGCACGCGTCATGAGAAAGAGAGCAAATGCACCGTGGTGGCTCTGACAGGATCCTGGGGTGCCAATAGCCAACTGTTTGAAAAACAGTTGGTTCCCACCAGACACTCGTGCATTTTCTCTGCGCTTTCTTCTTCCATGCTCCTCGTGAGAGATGCTTCTTTTTCTCCCTGCTGCGTCCTCGTTCAAACTCACCTGCAAGAGAGGCGAAAAGGAGAGAACGGGTAAGAGAGAGAGGGAACGAAGAGAGAAACTAAGAGGAGCTCTCCTTGCTCCTTTCTGTTGCGTCTTTGTTCTATGATGGGAACGAGAAAGAAGGAAATAGAAGAGAGGGGGACAGAGGAAGGGGAAGAGATAGAGACAAAGGTGAGATGAGGGAGGAAGTACGGGAGGTGGTGTCTTGAATGGTGGCTGGACGATGGCGTGGAAGGGAAGAGGAGCAAGGGCTGTTCTGTTTTGGTGGTGGTGTGCGTGGGTCATATTGGCCGCAAGAGAGAGGAGGGAAACAAGAAGGAAGAGAGAGAGAACAAAGAGACACGAAGGAGAGGTGAGGAGAACAGGGTGCGAGAGAGAGATGGATGAGGAAGGAAGGCGAGGTGGTGGCTGATGGTGGTGGTCGGTGGTGTTGTTAGTCGGCTGCGAGACAGAGTGAGGGGAGAGGGAAGTGATGTTTGACCTCCTCTGTTGCTGCTCTATTGAGGGTTGGCTAAAAGGGAAAGAAACATAGGAGGTGCTCTGTTTGGTTGTGTGGAGGAAACAAGGACGACGAGTGAGATGGCAGTGATGGAAAGGTAATCGCGCTGCCGGTCCTCCTATCGAGCGAGGATCGCCGGTAGGGTAGATGTGGTGTGGTGGCTGGAAAAAGAGAGAATGAGGAAAGAGACGTAGGAAAAAAGATATGGGAGGAGGAGAAGGGAGTGAGGAAGCCTAAATAGTGTTCTCCTTTATCGTTGTTAGGTTGGGTTTGGGTTTCTAGGTCAGCTTTTGGGTTTGGGCTTAGGTTAAATTAGGTGGATTTAAGTTTGTTTGGGTTAGGTTTAGACATGTGATAATTGACTCGTCACCCGCTACTTTGTACCACCATCTGAACCAACCAATTAATCATTCCTCAAATTGCTGCCTTAATGCGATTTCATTGTTTACGCTCAAATTCCTATAAAAACATGAAAATGAAATAATTAGAATAAAATACAATAATCTGAACACTAATAAATATAAATTAAGGGATACATTACGTAACAATTACGTGAATATCAAATACAAAGATGGGTAAATAAGCACTAGACGTCGTCCAACACTGAAAATCGAAGCACGGACTCGAGCATACCTCGGTGCAAACCTATGAACCCATGAGGAGGTAATGTGGGACCTAACACTCCATACGCAAGAAAAATCAGCAAATCATCAGTGATACGGTACAAGCCGTGAAGCCTGCTCAACTCAGATTTGTCAACTAGGCTGCCATCAAAGAAATTCATACAAGCAAGGGATAACGGATCATGGGGAGTAATTTTGACACTGTCAGCCATTGGAAGAAAAAAAATATCACGGATTCGAACAACAATGGAGGGCTTATCTTCATAACAGTAAATATTTATAGGGAAGGCAAATCAAACTTCCCCTCCTTGAGCAGACGCATTAAATATTATGCGCCGCTTGAAATTGACGCTTCAAGTCCAATCATCACGACGGTACAGGTATCCATTCAATGAGTCAATGGACCGACTAAACACCCCACTCACTCGGGGGGGAGTAGATGATGATACATAAAAATGGTAACACCCCTGAGCCGTACACGTGTCATGATGTTCTCGAGGAACCACGGGTTCAAGCAACAACCCAATACAGATCCAGCCCAAGCGATTCTAAGCCCGCTCAACTCTAGCCCACCAAGCGGGCTCGGACTCTCACAACACGCTAGGCCCACACGTCTCACAACTATCCACGATACCCGTAAGCGTTTTTTAGGCAAGTATCTCAAGGATTTGTTTTGGACGGGCAACAACAACTGCTATTTGCTACCAACTAGGAAGCAACCACCAGAGTATCTTCCACACAGGGAAATTCCTTTCGATGGAATGTTCTCGGATTGGGAACTATCTCCTGCGTATCTAGGAACACGAAACTAACATAGAACTTCCCTCCTACAGCACGACTCCTAATTAGAGAGAGATCTCCACGAAAATCTCCTTCCAAATCTACGCCTATGATGACCTGGTTAATCCAGGACTCCTTGCACTATAAATAAGACATGATGTTGGTACACTACAAATTTTCTGTTATAGCATTACACCTTCCTCAGATCCTTGTCTGACTTTAGCATTGGGGTGTCATCGGGCACCCCACGGTGGTCCGTGGCTCATGTGTGCAGGTCAAACAGGTCAGAGCAGGGAACGAAAAATGACTGCATCAACAACAATGTAGCCTTCGAGCCTGGTTTGGTTAGCCCTATAGGGTTAGGTATGTAGCCTTTGGGCATAGATTAATAAATAAAAAGGGTCAACAACCCAATTTAAAAAAATAAATAAAATAAAAATGTAGTATTTGATGCATGAAAGTAAACAAAGCTATGTTTAAAGGCAACGCCTACCTTGCACCACCATTGAATTTTTTTTTTTAAAACTCTCACACCACTTATATAAACAAAAACCTCCAATCCCCCCCCCCCCCCCCCCCCCCCTCACCATTCAAATCTACAATGATTCCTCTCTCCCTCCTTCCCCCATTCGAAATCTCTTCAAAATCTCTCCCCACACTCAAATCTCTTGTAAATATCCTCCCTCTCCCTAAAAAACTCTCAAAATCCCTTCAAAGTCGAAACCCTTAAACCCAAACTCGATAAATATGCATAACAGACAAACCCAAACTCAAAACGAAAAAAATGGAAAATCGGGTAACTTTCAACTAATTTAAACCCTCAATTGAGACCGATTCTCAAGCTCATCAACATTAAAATTGTAGTACTATGAGTTATCTAATAAACACAACTTGAGTCACTTGAAAATGTTTTCAAATGAGCAAGTTATGGTCATTTTACTAAAGTCGCGCAAATCTGTCCGAAAAATGAAAACGAGATAGTATTCCTGACTTTAGGCCAACTTATGTGCTCGATCGAGACCGATTCTCAAGTTGATCACACAAAAGTTGCAGTAATCTCAGTTATCTAATAAATACAACTTGAATCACTTGAAAATGTATTGAAATGATTAAGTTATGGTCATTTTAGTAAAACCATCTCAATAACATCTAGACCAGCCAAATACCTGTTACTGCCTCAACTTTACTTCCAATAGAAGAAAAACAAACAAACATTTCCTGGTACAACCCCTTCATATTGAAATAAATCTAGCTTTAGCAATTGGAACGGACACTTCATTGACTCCTCTTTATTCCTTGTAAATCAAATAACTGAAGCCATCCAATCTATGTACATATGCTACAAAAAGCAAAACAGCTAAGCGACCACTCCACACCACCATTTCTTCTTTCACACACCACCATTGAGGGCTTTTTTTTTACTTACTAACACCACCAATAAATATGCATAACTTAACAGAAAAACCCAAACTCAAAACGAAAAAAATGCAAAACAGGGTAACTTTTGACCAATTTAAATCCTCAATTGAGACCGATTATCAAGCTCATAAAAACACGAAAGTTGTAGTACTATAATTATCTAATAAACACAACCTGAATCACTTGAAAATGTTTTGAAATGAGCAAGTTATGATCATTTTACTAAAGTCACGCAAATCTGTCTTGTAATGAAAACGAGATAGTGTCTTTGACTTTCGGCCAACTTATATGCTCGATCATGATCGATTCTCAAGCTCATCCAAACACAAAATTGTAGTATTCTGAGTTATCTAATAAACACAACTTGAAAATGTTTTGAAATGAGCAAATTATGGCCACTTTACTAAAGTCGCGCAAATCTGTCTCGAAATGAAAACGGGATAGTGTTCTTGACTTTAGGCCAACTTATGTGCTCGATCGAGACCAATTCTTAAGTTGATCAAAACATAAATATTGTATTACTCTGATTTATCTAATAAACACATCTTTAATAACTTGAAAATGTTGTGAAATGAGCAAGTTATGGTCATTTTACTAAAGTCGCGCAAATCTATCTCGCAATAAAAACATGATAGTGTTCCTGACTTTCGGCCAACTTATGTGATCGATTGAGACCGGTTTTGAAGTTGATCAAAACACAAAAGTTGTATTACTCTGAGTTATCTAATAAACACAACTTGAATCACTTGAAAATGTTTTGAAATGAGCAAGTTATGGTCATTTTACTAAAGTCACGCAAATTTGTCCGAAAAAATTTGCTGAAATTTCTTGTTCGCCCAGAACTCTGCGAGGTTTTTGCAAAAACTCGCAGAGTTCCGGGTGAACATAAAATTTCAGCAAATTTTTTTTTTTACATTTCGCCCAGATCAATGCTAGGTTTTGTAGAAACCTCGCATTGTCTTAGGCGAACAATATATATATTTTTTGTGATTTCTAAATTTTTTTTTCTGAAGTTTACTTTGTTTTTGTGATTGAAAATATTTCTGAAGTTTCCATGAGATTACTTTGTTTTCTGAAATTTTTTAGTGAGGTTGCAATTTAGGGTTCGGTTTTTAAGGGCTTCGATTTTGAGGGAGAAGGAAGAGATTTTCGAAGGAGAGGGAAGAGATTTGTTTCGATTTTGCAAGAAATTTGAATGTGGGAGATGACAGAGACTCGAATGGGGGAGGGAGGAATGGAGTTTCAATTTGAATGGGGAGGGGGAAAATGTTGATTTTTTGTTTATATAAGTGGTGTGGGAAAGTATGGTGGTGTGAGAAAGAAAATAGGTGGTGTGACAGAGTATAATGGTGTGAGAAAGAGGAAATGGTGGTGTGGAGTAGTCGCTGCCTTATTTCATCGACCCCAACTCACAACATGGCCTAGTCATAGCGTCAAAACTTGTAACAACATACCAGTAGGATTAGAGAAGCGTTTCACCTAAGAGAGGAGCATTTCATGCAAACCGGTGTGGAAAGAAGAGGAAGTAAGAAACCAGTACTCAGCATCCAAAGTTAGTGTCTAAAATGGCACTGAGTGTGCATGACATGGATACCTTACCTTTTGAAGCAACCAGGTGATATACAAATTTCGCAAAAAATCTCCAAGTTCGAGCACCCCTGGTTTCAAGATCTGAAGGTTTGAAAAAGGTGCACACACTCCCTTTTTTGAGATTCAGGGAAAACAATGAAGGAACAAATTATATTGAAATAAGAAATTCAATGAAAAAAAGAAAACTATTGGTAGTAGGATGATAAAGATTTTCTCACTTAAGAGATTGTTTTCAACATGGATTCCTAAAGGAGATTTATATCCAAAATAATAAACAACTAGTCCTACAAAACTCTCTGTAGTGGCGAAACAAATTTCTATAAGTTTGCTATGAGCAACCACCACACAATAGGATTCTCCTTTATTCCGATTAACATCCAACACCAAAATTGCAAACAACAAATGGATTGTTGACTAAGTCATTATTCCCACATTAGTTTGATACACCCAAATCAAGAGTTCATGCACCCTTGATTTGATTTTTGATTTTGATTTAGATTTATCTTTATCTTTATTTTGATTTTTACACATGGGCCAAATCGGCCATACGGTTCTACGTCTCTCTCTTGGCCAATTCGACAAATGATATATACCTTAAAGCTTAAATGTGTATGATTGGCCATAAGTTCTTCAATGACTCCCACTTGGCTAATACATTCATTCTTCCTTGAGTCCCATGAAAATAACATGCTTCATAAATTCTTTTGTAGCTACAACTTTTTTTTTCAATGGATCTACAACCATATCCTTAGAGCACACATAAGTAACAATTTATTTTATTTTTCTGATAAACGTCAAAATATAAAAATATTGTAATTCAATGTGTCTCGATTGCGCACTTATCTCGCCATTTCAAATGGTTGAGATTGCAGCCCGATTGTCACAATAAATATTAATGGGATTATTTGGCAACTCTTTTAATTGCAAACATGCCAATTTTTTTTTAATCCACACTGCTTCACTAGCTGCAGTGCTACAAGCAATGAATTCTGCCTCCATTGTTGACTTTGCAATACAAACCTGTTTTTTACTAGACCAGGATATTGCACCACCACCAAGGGTAAAAATGTACCCACTTGTGGATTTTCCAAGTCTCCTGCATAGTTAGCATCAGAATACCCTTCTACAGATAAAAAATCACTTTTATAAGTCAACTTGAATCTTTTAGTTTTTTGGATATAGCACATTATACGCTTTACCGCAAGCCAATGTGGTATTCCAGGGTTGCTTTGATATATACTAACAAGAGCTACAACAAAACTCAAATCAGGGTGGGTATATAATATAACATACATTAGATTACCAACAATTTGTGCATATGGTTTATTTCTTATTTCCTTTACCTCATCATCATTGGCAGGAGCTTGTTTCTTGGACAACTTAGTCCCTTTGCATATGGGTGTATCCATTGGTTTGCATGAATCCATTTTGAACTTTTAAAGCAAACTTTCTAAATATGTTTCTTGAGATAGACTTATTTTTCTTTGTTTTCTATCCCTAGTTATTTTTATTCCAAGAATATAATTTGCTTCACCCATATCTTTCATCTCAAAACGAGTATTAAGCCATTCTTTTATTTTTATAATGGAAATCATTTCCTAATAATAATATGTCATCAACATAAAGTGACAAAATATCAAAGGTGTTCCCACTGTTCATTACATAAACACAAGGATCATAATTATTGGGTACAAAACCATATGCAATAATATTATCATGAAAAGTGAAACACCATCGACAAAAAGATTGTTTTAAATCATAAAGGGATTTTTTTTAATTTACAAACTTTGTTTTTATTGTAAATATCAACATATCCTTCTGGTTGTTGCATATAAATATTTTCATTTAAATCTCCATTAAAAAAAGGTCGTATTCACGTCCATTTGGTGTAATTCTAAATCAAGATGAGCAACAATGGATAATAAAATTCTTATGGACGTAATTAGCTAATAGAGAATCAGTTTCATTATAATTTACACCTCTTTCCTGAATATAACCTTTAGCTACTAATCTAGCTTTATATTTATCTAGGGATCCATCAGACTTTAATTTTTTTCTTTAAAATCTATTTGTAACCAATAACATTTTTATTTTCAGGTAAATCTACCAATTCCCAAACTTGATTTTTTTTTTTTTTAATAATAGAATGTATTTCATCATCAATAGCCTTTTTTCACTCATCAACATCAAGTAATTGCATGACATCATTATAACTAATATCATTTTCTAGAGTATCATGACTGTCTAATACATTAAGGATTTCATCTAATATTATTTGTTTGTCATCTAATATAGACACATAATCTTTTAAATAAGAAAGAGGGTGTCTATCTCTACCATCTAGTTATAGTGTCATGTATGGGTGGGGGTGCACTGTATGTTCATTTTCTAAGGGAGGTGTTTTATCCTTGGGAATTTCAAACATATCTACTAATGCATCAACATACATAGGCTGCAAACCATCCTCTAAAAAATATCAGAAATTCTAAATGGCCTGGGAAAACAGCCTGGGTTGACTGCCTGGGGGGGCGAAATTGCATTTTTGCCCCCCTCTCTTTAAACACTTTCTCCAAAAAGGGATTTAAAGAGGGGGGGAAAAATGTATTTTCGCCCCCCCAGGCAGTCAACCCAGGCTAGTTACCCAGGCCAGCTAGAATCACTCAAAAAATATGCATCTCTACTTTCAATTACACCTACTGATCCATCAGAATCATGTACTACAAATTTATAACCCGTAAAATGGTCAGCATAACCAATGAAAACAAATTTGATTGATTTTGAATCTAATTTTGATCTATTTTTGTCTAACACTCTAACATGTGCATTTGATCCCCAAATGCGCAAGTGGTTCAAATCCGGTTTCTTACCATTCCAGTTCTCATAAGGGGTCATCTTGTGAGATTTAGATGGTAGCCTATTCAAAATATATGCAGCAGTTGATAAAGCTTCACCTAAAAAACGAGTACCTAATTTTGAGTAACTAAGCACATACTTCTGGTCATATCCAAAAGGGTCCGATTTCTAAGTTCGGCTACACCATTTTGTTGTGGTGTGTTGGGCATAGAAAATTGGTGTATGATGTCGCTATTCTTACAAAATTTTCAAATGGTATTCTCCTCCCCTATTGCTACGAAGTATTTTTATTTGCTTTCCTAATTGATTTTCTACATCCTTTTTATATTCAATAAAATGATCCAGTGCCTTTGATTTCTTAGATAATAAATATCTATGGCCAAAACGAGAGTGATCATCTGTAAATGTAACAAAATATGACATACTTCTATGAGTCTTGACATTTAATGGTCCATATATATCACTATGTACTAAATTTAATAAATCATTTGATCTAATGGCCTTGGAAAACGACTTTCTAGTTTTTGCCTGATAAGCATGGCTCGCAAACATTAAAATCTATTTTTATTTTAGGAATTAAACCACTACAAGACATCTGATGCAATTTATCTTTGTTAACATGCCCTAACCTCATATAAAAGAATATTCAAATCTAATGCAACATGACATTCATAAAAATAATTAGAAAAGTTATCTGCTTTATCACAATCGGAAAAATAAGCAAAATAATTACTTTTATTAGCATTGGAAAATATTTTGTTCAAACGATACAAGCCATCCACTTTAGTTCCCCAAAACAAAATATTACCATGTTTTCCGACGAATACTTTTCCCAATCGGAATCTAACTTCTTAACCTTTTCATGAAGATGTGGCACAAATCTCATGTTTGGTGCATATAGCACATCGGTAAGGAGCAAATTGATTTCACCTGGCATGGGGATTCACGCAGTTCTAATGCCCAAGACATCGTAAAAAGTATTATTTCGCATATAAACTCTGTGATCGTCGATTTTTAGCTCCTTGATTTCAACAAAATATTCACGAGACTTTGTCACGTGCCTAGATGAGGCAGAGTCAACCCACCAAGCTTCTGTGTCACAATCTGCCAACAAAGATTCTGGAACAACACAAACTAGATCTCCAGGCCTAGATTTACCATTATTATTTTGGTGATTTTCTGGGCATTGAAATATGTAGTGTCCAGATTTTTCTTAGTTGTGACAATTGCCTTTCCTTTTTCAATTGAATCCTCCATTTTTATTAACCTTTTGTTTTGAAGGGTTTTTGGCTTGGAGCCAAGTCTTTGTTCCTGTTGTTGTTTGTATTATTATTTGTTGGCACTTTTCAGTGACATATACTTGGGAAATTTCTCTTCATTTTTTTCCTCTACATTGGGTTTCAACACCCAGCATCATAGGCAAATTATTCATGATAACATCTCTTCCAGAGAGATTAATAGCAACCACAACATTATCCTAAGAAGGGGGTAAACTATGGAGAACGGTTGATACTTGCATTTTATCCAGAATAGGGTGTCCGAATGCGGCTAATTCTTTAGCAATAACAGTCATGTGACTACAGTGATTTATCACAGATTCTGATTTTTTCATTCTAGTAGTGTTAAATTTCTCAATAAGCAATTGAATGTAAGTTTTAGATTTACATTCATAGGCTTGAGTAATTGCATCAAACATTTGTTTGGCTGTGCCATATCCTTCATAAATAATCACCAAATCTGGATCCATGAAGGTGAACACAGTGGACTTCGCAGCTTTGTTATCCTCCAAGAAACATTCATTAGTTCGTCTTGCTGCAACACCATTAGCACCACCACCTGCAGGTGATTGATCAGGTTGAACACATCAAGCACATACACTATTTTATCTTGGAAGAGAATGTGTCGGATGTGTCTCCTCCAAGTTGAGAAATTTGTGCCATTGAGTCGCTCTGTCTTGCTAAGTTCATTGCTCACTGCTTTTGAAGTCATCTCCAACAAATAGCTTCGTCTTTATGTGAGTGTAATATTTGCTAAGAAATAGGTTTGCTACGGATGATTTGAGTAGTACACCCACTTTAAGATTTGATGCAGAGTTTGCTAATAAGCAAAGTTGAACTCTTATCCAACTGTTGCTAAGAAGATGAGTTGGATTGAAATTCTTCCAAATTGTTGAAACAAGACTTTTCCTAATAGCACTGATACCAATGAAGGAACAAATAAAAATAGAAATAATAAATTCAATGAAACACAGAAAACTATTGGTAGTTGGATGGTAAAGATTTTATCACTTAAGAGATCGTTTTTAACATGGATTCCTAAAGGAGATTTTATAGCCAAAGTTTGAAACAACTAGTCCCACAAAACTCACTGTAGTAGTGTAACAAATTTCTATGAATTTGCTATGAGCAACCACCACACACTAGGATTCTCCTTTAACATCCAACACAAAAATTACAAACAACAAATGGGTTATTGACTAAGTAATTATTCCTAAATTTATTTGATATACTTAAATCAAGAGTCAATGCATCGAGTATCTATTCCAATATTTATCTTTATTTTTATTTTTACACATGTGCCAAATTGGCCACACGGTTCTACAAACAAAGCATCTTGGACTTCCTTAGCAAAATTTAAATTTGTAGTTCTCACCAATAGCCCTTGCATGAGCAGACACCATTAACAAATGATGGAAACGACTTGTATCCCGAATAGTTTATTTTCCCGCCAACAACTTCGGAGACATACTTGCTGAAAGTATAGCAATCTCCACACATCAGAGGTTCTTATTGATCAAGGAGCACTTCTACCTGTCAAGGAAGTGGGCGAGGAAAACAGCGAGGGAGGGAGACCATGCGACCATCCCTCTCTCCCTGTTTTCCTCGCCCACTTCCTCGACATTTAGAATTTTCGTTGATCAAGATTGGAGTCGGATCACAAATGCTAAGGCAGCCCAAATGAAATAGCTAGTTTCTCACTATTACCCAAAGGACTCTGATCTTTCTCTTCATAATTTAAATCTTGCAACACCCAACTTCGATCTGGGACATGCGCATTTTTCATGATCCCTGTCATTAAGGTACCTAATTTCATGTACATCTTGTTTGTTTGACCGAGGGTGCAATTTATCCCTCGCGGTAAATGCATGCACATGGCTTTGTATGACGATCACAATCCAACTATGTGGCCAGGAAGTTTTGTCAGGTTCCTTTTCTTGAACTTATCTCTTAAACTTTTTACTTCCTCCCGATGACCTGCAACAACATATATGTTGGGTAACAAAAATATAATTCCCTACAATAGTAGGCTCTAACTTACACTATATTAAATTAATAGTTTTGTTAGATCTCTCAAAACAGTAACATTTTTGAGTTGTAATAGTTTACCAAACAATTTTAAATCAAAACTAAATTTAGTAAAAAAAAAAAACAATTACAAAAAAAAAATTGTTATAATAAATTGGATCACCATGAATAGCATTATTTGTAGCACCATATTATTCATGGTGATACAATTATTGTATTACTTTGTTTGTGAAAATGTTTGATGGACTGTTACTGTTTTGGGGGTTGTTACAAAAATGTCAATTTGATGTAATATTTCTGAAGACTATTCTAACAAGTTTGTAGAAAATACTTGAAACAGTCAATTCAGATGCTGCAAAAAAATTCAACATAAAGTCAAGACTTAGTTGGTGAAAGTGAATGACTGAAAAACTATGAAACAAACAAGCAATAAATATGCAAAAAAATAAAGATCACACCAAAATTTACGTGATTCAATTTTGCCTACTCCACATACGACATACTCTCTTAGATCTTATTGATATGTGAATCAATACCACCAAACAACAAGAGGTTTTTTTTTTGTTTTTTTGTTTTTCTGTTTTTTCAATCTTCCTCCCTTCACTCCTCCCTACAATGAAAGTAGAATCCAAAATGAACCCTGAAGATTTGGCAAAATTATGCAGTTGAAGAATGCCCAAAATCACCCGATTTCAACTCTTTGTATTGTTTACTGTTTTACGTATTGCACACACTCATATTCAGGCCGTGCGCACACTGTTCTTCACTGCACACGCCCTGGTTTTATTCACGCTGCACTCGCCTTGTATTTCACATTGTGTAAAGAAGTAGGGAAAGAGAGAACAAGAATTTGAGAACTTGTCTGTAGAGAATTTGAGTCCTTAATAAATTGGGAGCCATAGTAGCCATTGTCCTTGTCTAATATGTCCCTCAAAATTGGGAGCCAGACAAATAACAACTATGATTGTTTAATACGCGCAACTTTCAAAAATTTAACTTCTGAAGAAATCCGACAAGCACCAAGCAAAACTCTCTAGACAGACGCATGTGGTTCAATTGACATTCTTTCTATGAGCTCTACAACTTTGTTAAAGTGACCCCCTAGTCCTAGCAGGTCAACCATGCATGCATAGTGCACAATTTCGGGTTTTATGTTATATTCTTACATCATTAAATGGAAATGTTTCCAACCCTTCTCTCATGCCCCGACTCGCCACGAGACCCACTGCGGGCCGGTGCATGAACTGAATTCGTAACCACAAGCATATCAACCGAACACAATATCATAATATAACATACCCTTGAAACGATAATCAAAACGAAAATAACCAATTACGATAAAATTTGAACAAAATAAAAAATATTCAATTCGACCCGTCCTGAATCATAGCGATAAACCAATATATACAAACATCCAGTATTTAACAAAATATATAACAGTACAATGGAAGCAAAACATACCCGTATATGGTGGACAAGACTAAACAACACAAAACAAGTCTATAACTGGAGACTGGGTATAAGCTGCATGATCAGTAGGAACAACAACATTGCATGGACTCCAATAAAAGCACACCTTTTGCGGGGTCAGCAAAACACAAAGCTAGCTGATGCGAGTGAACTAAATACAAATAACAATACAATATGCAAGAGGAATTCATGCCACACAATAATGAATAAGTGAGTAATCCTAGATGCATGATGCATAACATGGAATCGATGTCCCTATACAAGTTTCTAAAGTTTGAATCACACCATGTTTCTAAGGGTAATGTTTCCAAGTTCAAGCACCAACACAATGCATTCCATATTGAACAATAACTACAGGTTTACGAGATATGTCGATCATTACAGGTGATTCAAATATGGTAAATATCAAGTGCACCAGTAGCACTTCAGACTTGTTAGTATCCCAATGGGATGTCATCTGCCCAGATACAAACTCAAACATCCCGAACGACTGGCCTAACACGGTCAACCTAACAAAAATCAAACTCAAGCGTGCTAAGAGAGAAAACGAGTAATCTCCGAAGCACGTCCTTCGAGACCTGTCCTATCACACTCTCTAGTGTCAAGCACGTGCGGGAGCTCACCGCACCTCAGCGAACATGCCACATGCGATAACGTCCTCAATGTCCTTAGGTACAAGTTATCTCAAGCACCCACCAAACTCGCGATGAGAGCAAACTCTAAAGCATCGGCACACCATGCATTACAACGGGGTAAAGACATTTACACTAATCTAAACATGCACGCACTATGAGTCTATATATAATCCAACATAATTGATGTATACAATAATCAACTAGGCAACCCTCATAAGTCCATGACTACACTAGGCTCATAACATGACCCGATTCACAACAATAAAGTCTCTCAAATCGAACAATTAACAAGTTCAAGACTTGGCAACCTATGGTAAAACACAAGAACTGATGATATAGGTCATATAATATAATTCTTTATGAGTCAATACAATTTCGCAAATAAAAATCAGTACATTAAATCGGGAGACTAGTCTGACCGTGTCATACCAAACAGACTCAAAAACACATCATATAAGCCCAATGACATTACACCAAAACTTAACTACATTTATATTCAGCCACTATTCCATTTTGTTCATGTATATCATGCTTTCAAAAAATTCAATACATAAATCCATTCACAAAATAACCAAAACAACAATCGAAATCTCCAAAACCTCATGAGTGTCAAATCCCAAACTTGTATTCAATCACACACAATCACCGACATAATGTAACAATTCAATTCAAGATTTTAAAATAAATATTTCTCAAAGTAAACATTATAATTACACTCATCTGAGCGGAATGGACTTTTGAAACCCAAATCCTACCAATCGAAGCGAAGCTCTCAATTCGCAGAATAGCAAATTTGCGACTAAGGAAACTTCTCAAAACTGCAAAGGCGGACCCAACAGAAACTGGCCAAAAATTGGAAAAAGGAAGAAGTGACAGTCGACGTATAGTTGAAAAATACTTACCCGCTAACTAAATCTGGCGACCACTCTGACGAAGCCCAAAATCCAGCGAAAACTCACCGAAAAACCACCCTATTCTAATCTGATCCTCTCCGAACAACACAACAGGCGGAAAATATGTCACAGAACAACCAAAACTGTGAATTGTAGCTCACCCGCGCGATCAAAGCTCGGATTCACACCAGTGAACCTTTCCATAGGACATGCACAACTAATTGTTTTTCAGAATTTCCAGCCAACCACGAAAGCACCCTTGCAGTGGGGTTTACAGGTTTCAAGCGATGCCCCAACCACTACCAGATTGGCCGATTGGAGCAGCATTGTCCGCTCTGGCAGTGACAGCTCTGATCAAACCCACACTCTGATTTTTTCTTGTTTTTAAGGCGGGAAACTCGAGCAAGAAGGACAAGGGAGAAAGAGAGAACAATAAGGAAAATAGGAAGAGATTTGGGGGGAAGAAATAAAACAAATCTCACGAACTCACGCCAGAAGAAGAAACGTCACAGGGGAGATACACACCATAAGAGGGAAAAAGAAAATAGGAAGAAGGAGAGAAATGGGGGATTATAAGTGGGTGGCTATTTGCCCCCACCAAATTTCTAAAGGCACCCACTCTCCAAAATCCATTTTTTTTGTTTTGTTTTTTTTAACGAAATTTAAATCTAACTCAATTTACACTATTGAAACAAATTTCAAAAACTCCGAAGTTAAAGCAAATCAAATTAACAACCGAAAAACAAATCAAACAATCGAAAAAAACGACACCTTCCATTTAAACTAGCATGACTGCTGGCTAATAACATCGAGACAAAAGTAATACTGGTTAGGCTTAGACCATTTTCTTGCATTGGGAGAATGCAAAAATTGCTTATTTTCCCAGCCCATGCATTCCATAGGCAGCAATGATGGCATTCCGTGAGACAACATCTCTCCTTTTGGTTATATTTCTGTGGTTTGGGGAGCCCATTTATTCCCAGCGCCTGCCTTTAAAAAAAATTCTCATTTCCAAGTTTATGATGACTTTTTTTCAACATTACGAATGCTTCCACATCTGGCATACATAGTCATGAGAGCATTCCACACAGAGATATTGGAAGTCAATGCAAACTTCGTTCGTATATCATAGGCATGTACACATTGACTTTGAAGTAGATTTGCTAGATGAGCATAAGACGAAAAACTAGTTTATGATTGTTACCGAGTTGGGAACCACTTCAATTAGCATCCAATGGAAGAGCAACAAGGCTTCGTTGTGTTGGTTCTTTCCAATGTAACACGTAATCAAGGCGTTCCAAGAGATCAAATCTTTGTCACGGAAGCTCTAAAAAAGATGCAATACAGTTGCTTCATCGCCACAGTTCATGTATAGATCTATAATCTATAAATGCCATACACAACGACGAGTTGATCTCAAGACTATATCTTACCACAAAGCCATGGATAGATCAGCCAATTCTTAAGCATGTTTGATCTTTACATGCATCGAGAATGGCGACCATTGTGAAAGAATTTTTCTGGATATCAGATAACTTCATCCTCTCAAAGAAACTGCAGAGCTTGCTCATAACTTTGCTACTAGCCAACACCAAAATCAAAGTGTTCCATGCAATTATATCTCGACCATTCATCATGTTAAAAATCTTTTTCTGATGTCACACAATTCAAGCTGACATACAGGTTCAACAATGCATTTCCAAGGTAAACATCTATAACCTCCCCACTATTTATTAGATAAGAATGTAAGACTACCTTCCCCATGTCACCAACCAATTTGCAATACACTCACAAGAAAAATAGCAATTGTTATTGTGTCATCTTTAAAGCCTTCCAAACACATTTTTTCAAATAAAGCAAATGCTTTGTCAGGGGACTGACACTCTTTACATGAAGCTATCATAGTGTTCCACAAAGCAACGCCTTTCGTGCTGAATGTTTCGAACACGAGACTTGAAGATTCTAAATTTTTCTTCAACCATACATATTTGATGCGTTCAAATCCGTTCTTATTGAATTTTGACCTGCAAAATTGAACAATAGTGAACCTGCAAAATTGAACAATAGTGAACCAGAAACCACTGTTGTGGCCGCCAAAAACACTCCGATGGTAAAGTCAGGTGAACAAGGATGGAGATATACTGATAAAATTAGGGTTGCATGTATATACCATTTCTCATCCGTTTTGTTCACCTTATATAATGGGTGTTTTACTCCTTCATTGACTTTATCGTTAAGGGCATGATGGAGGAGGGAGATCTCGCTTAGAATCTTACTCGTCCATGACTGAGTCTCCTTTGTCACTTGACTCACTTTGGAACCCAAAACTTGATTGGACAAAGAGTTGCGCAAATTGACCTCGGGCCTGCTATAGTCTAGAGGTTTGTATTCGGGCCTTATTGTTCTGGGCCAAACTTCAAGATTCACACCACATTGGGCTTGTGTAATCCGGGCTTGGTGACTGACTTACGGGTTGAATAGTAATTAGCCTGGACCTAGGTTGGACCTAGCTTGGGCATGTCTAAGACAAGACTAGAGCATTTTCACTTACCGTTGATCTGTGCCACTAGACAAATTAGATGAGAACCCAAATTTAACTGCGAGTTGGTGGATTTACTTTCCCAATTCAAGAAACTCCAAATCAATATAAGCTTGTGCAACAACCGACAAGGCAATGGAGTTCAAACTAATCCATCAACTAGCATTCTATCGAAGAACGTAAGAGCGTCACAGACCTTTCCGACATTGAAGTACCAAGAGATCATAGCATCTCAACTGACATCACTCCTCATTACCATCAAATCAAATACACGACATGATATGCCCAAATCAAATCTTGAATAAAAACTCATTAGAGCAGTATCTACACGAGGTTCCATATTGAAGACTCCTCTCCTCAAACTCTAATTTCAATTCCGATAACTCCCCACATGCCATAAGAAGAGTAACCAGAGCAAATGAACTCAACGTCAACTCTTCACCCTGCATTTGAGAAAACAACCACATGGCATCCTCGTAATGAGAATTATTCGAACACCCACAAAGGGTACTCAATCATACGAATAAGGGGTGTTCCTTTGAAGTTTGTATCCCTCCAGTATCACCTGAACCATTGGCAGTGTTATGAAATTGCCCTCTCATTGAATACATTTAGATTATTGATCAATCTAAGAAAAAAAACCATATAATTGCATTACATTAAGTCACCAAGTAAACACAAAACCAATACAGAAGTATTTACATGTTTTGCAAATCGTCAACATTCCTTTGCCCTCTATTTAAAACATCTCCACCCATAGGGTGGAAAGCAATAAATTTAGCTTTCTTTCCCAATCCCGACTCCAACCATTGGGTTGGGAGGGGAGATACAAAAGAATCCCTCTCACATGCTTAGGCTATCTTCTTTCACTTTGAATGAGGATCAACAGGCAAAGTGGAGGGAGATAAGGGGCAAGCCTAAAAAAACACATTTTCTCCCTTATTTTTCCATTTTTTGGTTCAAAAATTTTGTTTTTTTTTTTTTGGGGGGGGGGGGGGGGGGGGGGGGGGGGAGAGGAACGCTATTTTTGCCGACGTATACTTTAAATGCCACTTTAAAATTTTATGTTCCCAACCGTTGTGAGGGAGCGGGTGGGAGCAAAAAATTAGGGATGAAGAATGTCCTATTTTCCTTTAGCTTTCCACCCTGAAAATCAACCCCAACCGTTATGGGAAAACAAAAATATCCCTCTCACTAGACATCGCCTGGCTTCCTATCTCCCTCCACTTTAAGTGTCATTCCACTCAAAGTGGAGGGAGATAAAGGTGAGTTCCTCATTTCCACCATATTTTATCTTTTTTTTTTGGCTTGGTTCAAACTATTAGGCAACAATCCAAGTGCCACCCCTAGCCACCTTATAATTTTTATCCCAAATGAATGTGAGGGGTGGGATGAAAAGGTAATATGAGGATGGAAAGTGTCCATTTTGCTTTAGCTTTCCACTCATGGGTGGAGATGTTTTTAGCCTTAGAAGATTGTCTTTTAGAAACCCATATAAAACTTGTCCTTAAAATACACATCCATGTGCTTGAAGTCACCTCAAGTTCAAACCGGCCTTGAAATCTGGAATGTAACCTTACTGAGTTCAAACCAAGGTTCGAACCTGAATTCACACCGTGATCCAGTTCAAATGTGAATTTCCGAGTTCAAACTTAGAACTTGAAATTTCTTGAAAACCTTTACTCTCTCTCCGATTCAAATGAGATTTTAATTCGAACTTTCTTGCACCTATCTTGAAAATTTGTACCTGAATTATGTGTCATAATTCAACTGTTAGCCCTACTTATGCGCAATTTCCTTGTTTAACAATAGAATTTATGCCATCTCACCCACAATTTAATGAGTCCTAGCTCAATTGCCGATTAGATTTGTGACGGATGATATCATATGTGCAGAACCCTACTGAAGGAGAACCAATAAAACCATATTCGCCCATACAAAATATTATAGAAATGTCCCTAGTTCCCCAAATTTCTCAACTTTTCTATTTCATTCTCTCTCTCTAAAGACAAAAAATAAATAGTTCAATTTTTTCAACAAATCACGAAATTATTTTATTTATATTTTATCCCTTAACCCCTCCCACCCTAAATGTGCCGACAGGATTTGAACCCTGGACTTGTGATACCATCCGTCACAAGTCTACCAAGTTGAACTTGTATCCCATTGACATTCAAGAAATTATCACAATTTGAAGACTGCGAGAAAAAAAAATTTTATTTGCAACAACTCTGTAAGAGGAAATAGTGAAAAATGAAGAGGAAAAGGAAAATGAGAAGGCTATGCACATGAATTGGGTTGAGATATCCGACAAAATCTCTATTGCATTACGCTAGCACACACTCTTTTCATGGAGGATAGCTTACTATAGTTGAACACTTATCCCTGAATACATATTAAATGGAAATATACAATTCTTCTGTTTGGTTACGTATTGTTATTCCGTGGAAATTGTTCTATTTTACCATACCATCTCTTTGTCACATTTCATCAAACAATTAACTTGACCTCCCCATTTCCCCATCCAACATAATGTTATCTCTTTTTGAATTATCATAGCTTTCCAATATTAAAGCCATATATTAAACATATTTTCCATACTGATATCACCAAAATCAAAACAAAAAAATTTGAAATTATTTGAAAATCCAAATCACAAGCGTGAAGTTATTGGTTACAACTACATAAGGTTAGCTGAACGCCTGAATTGATTCAAGAAGTAAGTTTGCTTGAAATAAAAACACTTATTTAAGAATAGATTATGGAAGTAGAAATAAAAATAGAAACGAAGATGAGATGAAAGGAACGAGAGAAGAGGACACGGGAGATGAGCGACAAATTGTGTGAAGAAACAAAAATTGAAGTTGAGAACGAGAAAAGTACATCGAGAACAAAAAATGTGAGAACTTACATAATGGGCGTTGGAGGTTGAAGATGACCATTATGAGTTTGGTAATCGAGAGGTTTTAGTCACCCTTTTTTATCTTTTTTCATTGTTAAATTTTTTAAAATCTATTTCAATAGATTCCACGACACATAATAGGGTTGATTGGGGGGGGGGTGGCTTTTGGTGGAAATAAGGTAACATGAGGATAGTGGTTGGAAGAATTGAAATTGTAATCAAACACATGAAATTGCTCATATTATGTGGAAACTGTTGTAATTTAAACCAAAACTTAAGACTCTAGTTGATTCAATGGAAACAAGAAGAATAGAAACATACCTTGATCCATAGCGCTTTCCCTTTTTGATTGTGATTGGATCTTCCGATTGATTCAAGCGTTTCCTTAGATTCTCTGTTGAGAGGATACAGAAGACAATGCCAAAGGGTATCTCAGTTTAACGCACAACGCTCAATCGGGGACCAATCCTATTTATAATGCCCATAAGTCATAACCCTTCAACTTACGGGCAGTGAATTTCCAATTCTGACCCTCATTGAATTAGAAATTACATCCTTATTTACACCATGTTATTTATTAATACCTTATAGTCCAATACCCCTATTAGATCACATATTTAAATGGACTACACTTTAAGATAGCAATACATATTATATTACATATGTGTGCCCACATTATTGGATTTGTCCAACAATCTCCCACTTGGGCCACATATGTTACATTTAATGTGTATAACCTTATGAGCTCAAAACTTGCTATCACAAGTAAAGGTATTCCGAAACAATCTCGTCCATTGACTATACTGATATAGGATTAAAGCGATGTGCATCACATTTAGCGTAACGAAATCCATCAATAGTCACATATACCAATATAATCAAATGACAAAGATCAAACATGGATGTAGAGCATGGAAATTACATGTGATGTGATCCAAACATGTCTATTTCCAACCGGTCCAACTTTAATATTTAATGAGATCAAACATATAATAAACAGACAATTGACTGAAGACTTTATTTCTGCAGAAAATACTAAATTACACCAATGTGTCCAAAAAATCCATCATAGAACAACAAAACTCCTACTAAACCATGATATCCTCATGTGACATAACACTCATATGAGCGGTGTGCTCATGAAAGGCCTTGGGTGGTAATCCCTTAGTAAGCAGATCCGCAATCATGGAGTGTGTCCCAATATGCTCTATGAAAATCTGTTTATTCTCTACTCTCTCCTTCACAACCAGGAACTTTATGTCAATATGATTTGACCTAGACGAGCTCCTGTTGTTGTTGGCATATAAAACTGCTGACTTATTGTCACAATATAACTTTAGTGGTCTTTCTATGTCATTCAAAATGCGCAGCCCAGTGACAAAATAACTCAGCCATAATCCGTGGTTGGAGGCCTCAAAACACGCCACATATTCTGCTTCCATGGTGGAAGAAGCTATGAGTGTCTGTTTAGCACTTCTCCAAGAAATAGCTCCTCCAGCTAACAGATAAATGTAGCCTGATGTAGATTTTCTACTATCTTGGCATCCAGCAAAATCAGAATCAACATACCCTATGATCTCCAACTAATCTGATCTCTTGTATTTGAGCATGTAATCCTTAGTTTTCTGTAAATATCTCATAACCCGTTTAGCTGTTTTCCAGTGACTCATCCCAGGGTTATCCAAATATCTGCCAAGCATTCCAACAATGAATGTTATGTCTGGACGTGTACATACCTGAGCATACATAAGACTCCCAACAGCGGATGCATAGGGGATCTTTTGCATTGCTACAACTTCAAGTTTATTTCTAGGACACTGTTTAAGACTGAATTTGTCTCCTTTAGATATAGGGGTATCTCCTGGTTTACAATCTTGCATGCCAAACCTTTTAAGCACTTTTTCTATATAGCTCTTTTGTGATAATCCAAGAATACCCCGAAAACGATCCCGGTATATCTGAATCCCTAAGACAAAAGAAGTTTCACCAAGATCTTTCATTTCAAATTTCTTTGATAGAAATCTCTTGGTTTCGTGCAACATATTTATATTATTAGTGGCAAACAATATGTCATCAACATACAAAACCAAGAAGATATGCTTACTCCCACTGAACTTATGATACACACAATTATCAACAACATTTGTCTCACAACCAAACGAGACAATTAGTTGATGAAATTTGTAGTACCACTGACGGGAAGCTTGCTTGAGCCCATAGATGGATTTCTTTAGTCTGCAAACCATATTCTTTGGGTCTCCAGACACAAAGTTTTCTGGTTGCACCATATAAATTGTTTCATCAATGTTGCCATTGAGAAACGTTGTTTTAACATCCATCTGATGCAACTCAAAGTCAAAATGTGCAACAAGAGCCATGATTGTCCTAAATGAGTCTTTCTTTGACACCGGAGAGAAAGTCTCTTTATAGTCGATGCCTTCCTTTTGAGTGAAGCCTTTAGCTACAAGACGAGCTTTATATCTTTCCACATTACCTTTTGAGTCTTTCTTGGTTTTGAATATCCATTTACAACCAATAGGCTTTGTATTTTCAGGTAATGGGACAAGATCCCAAACTTGATTGTCTTGCATAGACTTGTACTCCTCATTCATAGCATCTATCCACTTTTGAGAGTTAGAATCCTGCATGGCTTGATTGAAGTTGATTGGATCATTTTCCACCAATCCATCATTTTCCTCAAGTTCTTCGAGAAAGACCATATAATCATCCGGCATAGCTCTTCTTTTTTCTCTCGTGGATCTCCTTAATGGCATTTGATCTTGAGGTTGTTGAGTTTGTTCTTCTGGAATATTTACTTCAATTAGAGCAGGGAGTAGTTCAACATTGTCCTGTTGAGGTTCCAGATCTGTTTCTTGATCAATGACAGGTATTGGAACATGTACATTGTCAACAACAGTAGTAGGAGTCGAAATTGATTCCTCCTCAAAGACAATGTCTCTTATCTTATTTCTCCCCCCAAACTCGACATCCTCAAAAAACGTTGTTGTCTCCGTTTCAAAAATGGACTTAATAGTGGGATTATAGAACTTATAGCCCCTTGATCGCTCAGAGTAGCCAATGAAGTAGTTGCTCACTGTTTTGGAGTCCAATTTCTTTTCATTTGGCCGATAAGGCCTTGCTTCAGCTGGACATCCCCAAATGTGAAAATGCTTTAGACTAGGTCTTCTGCCTGTCCAAAGTTCATAAGGTGTTTTGTTAGCTGCTTTAGTTGGTACTCTATTAAGGATGTAAGCTGCAGTCTTTAGTGCTTCTCCCCAGAGTGATTCAGGTAAGGTAGAATGACTGATCATACTCCTTACCATGTCCTTAAGAGTTCGATTTCGTCTTTCAGCTACACCATTCATGCTAGGTGATCCTGGCATGGTGTACTGTGGGACGATTCCACATTCCTCTAGGAATTTAGCAAATGGTCATGGACGTTGTTCACCGGAACCGTCATATCTGCCGTAATACTCACCACCACAGTCAGACCTGACACTTTTAATTCATTTGTTGAGTTGGTTCTCAACCTCAGCTTTGAAAGCTTTGAACATGTCCAGTGACTCAGATTTCTCATGAATGAGATAAAGGTACCCATAGCGTGAGTAATCGTCTATGAATGATATAAAATATTGTTGACCATTCCAAGAAGCCGAAGGGAATGGTCCACAAATATCTGTGTGGATCAATTCTAAGACGTCTGAAGTTCTGTTTGCACCCAATCTCTTTTGTTTGGTCTGTTTTCCCTTGATACACTCAATACAGACATCAAAGTCTGAAAAATCAAGAGAATCTATTATGCCATTTGACACAAGTCTCTCCATTCTCGTTTTCGAGATATGTCCTAAACGTTTGTGCCACTGTTTTGATGAATTTCCTTCATTTAGCTTACGCTTAGTACCACGTGATTCCACATGCAAGGTTTCATTATATGAGTCAATAGTATCAAGAAGATATAGGTTATCAAATGTGCTTAATGAACCAGTACCAATAATATTGGAATTTAATGAAAGACTAATTGATTATTTCCAAATGAACAACAATATCCAAATTTGTCCAACAAGGAAATAGAAACCAAATTCTGTCCAAATGACGGTACTACAAAAGTGTCTTTCAGTTCCAAATAACAACCAGTTCCTAAGAGTAACCTAAAGTTTCCTATTGCTTCCACGTCTACCGATTTTCCATCACCCACGAAGATGCGTCTTTCAGCATCATTTGGCTTTCGATAGCTCAGACAACCCTGCATAGAAACACTTATGTTAGTAGCACCGAAATCTAACCACCAAGTGTTTCTAGGTACTGAAGCTAAGTTAACCTCAGAACAGACCAAAGCAAGAAACATACCCTTTTTAGCACGCTAAGCGTGATACTTGGTACATTCCTTCTTTACATGTCCAGGTTTCTTACAAAAGAAACAGCCATCATTGCTTTTCTGTTTCTTTTGTGCTGGACCCTTAGCAGCTTCATTCTCCTTCTTTCGTTTTGTGCCTTTATCTTTAGAGGTGCTTGCAAAATGAGAACTTTCCATTCTGTCTTGCTTCAACCTGTCTTCCTCTTGCACACAGTATGAAATGAGCTCATTAAGAGTCAATTTCTCCTTTTGACAGTTGTAACTGACTGTACTGTGGAGGAAGTGATATCAAAACTAGATGCACGAGTAAGTCCTCAGACAACTCAAGCTTCAGTGCTTTAAGTTTTGAAGCAAGATGAGACATCTCCATGATGTACTCTCTAATGTTCCCTTTGCCTTTATACTTTAATGAAATCAAGCTAGCTAAAAGCGTGCTTGTTTCAGCCTTATCGTTTTTAGCAAAACACTTTTCAAGTTCAGTAAGGAACTCACTGGCATTGGTCACCCCTGCGGATATTGCACCCCTAAAGGCTTCTGGAATACCTCGCTTGATGAGCATGAGACTCATGCGATTGGAGCGTTCCCACTTCTCAAAGTATTTTCTGGCATCAGGAGTACTTGCATCTGTAAGATGAGCGGGTTGCTCAATCCTTAAGGCAAGGTCCAGATCCATACATCCAATAACGATTAACACGTTCTCTTTCCAGTCCTTGAAGTTTGTCCCATTAAGCATGGAAATATTATTTACACCAGCAGATATACTAGTAGCAGACATAGTAGCTGTACAGAAAATAAATTACATAAATAACATATTCACATCATTATTCAATTGCATAAACTTTTAAATTCATACAATAGGTAAATAAATAAAAAACCCATATCAAGATACCTAGCACAACATTGTTATTTAGTCTTTGGATAGAAATATCAATCTGTAAGTGGTACTCTTTGTACACAACGGAACCGGCCTAATATTATGCATTTCTTTGGACTGACATAATAAAAGCATGGTAAAGTAAACTTTATCACATATGTAAGACTAGGGATTATCCGGTCAAAACAATCTTCCTTTGGGCCGATTGTTTCACATGGATGTAGCATACTCACTTATTTAAAATCAACCAATTTTCCTAACAGTGGTTGCTTTGGCAACCTATTAGTTAAATTGTGTAAATTTTAAATAAGGAACACAATAGTGATACATGAAACCAAAATTATAATATATATATAAATTTGGAGTATTAACTAAATTATCACCTTAATACAATTTGTATTAAAACATGGGTTTAAATAAATGTAGCCAAAAATTAAATAGGTCCCAATAAAACAGGATAAAGCAAAATTTTCTAACAGACCCAACAGCAACAAGCCCAACCAACAGTCAACAGGCCCAACAGTGAAGGCCCAATAGTGAACAGGCACCATATAGGCCCAACAGTGAACAATCACCATACAGTGAACAATCACCAGGCCCAAAGTCCAACAGTTACCATGGTCCAACTTGGAGTCCTTCTTGGAGTCCAACTAATGAAATGGATTGGTTCATTACTAAGCCTAGTCCAAATCTAATAAGAATCCTACAATTTTCAGGGTCGATATAGATTATATGCTGTCGACATAAGCATATTATATGATCATCACAAATCTAAATAACCAAATCAATAATCAACATCACAATATAATCGCATAACAGTGGATAATCGAATCACATAACAGTGAATAAGCAACAGAAGCATCGCATAACAGTGCATAATCATAGAATCACATGACAGTGAATAAGCAATATATTTTATCCCATAACAGTGCATAATCATGTGATCATAATAGTGCATAATCGCATATCATTGTTCATTGTAACAGTGAAATCGTTTTTTTTTTACTGTTCATGAAATCGCATATCACTGTTCACTGTAACAGTGAAATCGTTGTTCACTGTTCACGAAATTGCATATCACTGTTCATGAATCAATAATGAAATTGTTGTTCTATGAAAATAAGGAAAACGTTATCTTCTTTATAGTTTCACATGGAATCAACAGGAGATGCTCTGATACCAATTGTTGTAATTTAAACAAAAACTTAAGACTCTAGTTGATTCAATGGAAACAAGAAGAATAGAAACATACCTTGATCCATAGCGCTTTCCCCTTTTGATTGTGATTGGATCTTCTGATTGATTCAAGCGTTTCCTTAGATTCTCTGTTGAGAGGATACAGAAGACAATGCCAAAGGGTATCTCAATTTAACGCACAACGCTCAATCGGGGACCAATCCTATTTATAATGCCCATAAGTCATAACCCTTCAACTTACGGGCTGTGAATTTTCAATTCTGCCCCTCATTGAATTAGAAATTACATCCTTATTTACACCATGTTATTTATTAATACCTTATAGTCCAATACCCCTATTAGATCACATATTTAAATGGACTACACTTTAAGATAGCAATACATATTACATTACATATGTGTGCCCACATTATTGAATTTGTCCAACAGAAACGACCCATATTTCGTGGAAACACTAGAAATCGAACATAACCTAAGTAGTTGGTTTTAAGATCAAGGGACATTTGAAAGAGTACTTGTAGTAATATCTCATCCTCTAATTGAGTTAGACGACAAAATTTTGAAATTAGGGCGAATGGTCTATGTTAATTAATTATTTTTTTAGTAATACTATTTTTAATTACAATTATTTAATTAATATTTTTATACAATAAGGTATAGGTAATATTAGCCCTTTATGTATTCATTTGCGAAGCCTAGTTGCTCAAATCATACAATCCAACATTTTAGATTCATAAAATTTTATGAACTAAATTATTATAGAAAAAAGAGATTGTCTATGTGCTTCAATTGTATTCCCTCAACTTATATGACAATTACTTATTCACCATAATTTTTACATTAAAATAAAAGATAACAGATGCCATGGAATATTCATATCAAAGAAACAATCAGGCCGATGAGTCTAAATTTCCAAATGATACAATATTACAATCTATTTTCAAAAATACAGTTTAACCAGAAAATTGAATGGTTTCCTTTCATTTTCAAAGAGGTTGTTAGTTTTTAAAATTTCATCTTTGTCATCAACAGCAACAACAACTTGTAAAAATGATATAATCTATTTTGTAAATAGATAGAATTTCAGATAAAATAAGTTTAATTAATTCTGCCCAAGCCAACAGATATGAAATAAATATGGTGATTAGTACTAGAAAAAAAAAATCAATAATTAGTGGATGCATGATCCATGGATTTTAATGCATATGTTTGCTAAGTCCTTTATATATAAATACATTATTTTGTTGTTACTTGGTTACAGACTTGGCTGATTGAACATGGATGTGACACTTGGAGCAACTGAGAAAACGGTCCTAAAAAAACTAGAAATCACAAGCAGCCAACTCTGATCCAACACTTTGTAGTTATTTTCGTATAGAACCTCAAAGTGGTGAAAACATGGAAGTTTGATTAAATCTTCTTAGAAATTGTACTCGTTGATGTCTACAATAAGTGGTTTTAAAATGAAACACTATATGATAATAGAAATGAAAGAAGCCACACAACTTGAAGTATTTCGCTGGAACTCCTTACAAGGATTTTTTTTTTTTTTTTTCTGCAAAGGATGTTAAGTTTGCAACGGAGAAAATGAAGAAGGGCGCAAATGAGCACAAAAGAGAATTGAGGACATAGTTAGAAAGATGAGTTGGTAAGGGCAAGGTGAAGCATGAGGCACCCTACCACTAGCGCCTCGGCAAGTGAAGGCGCTGCGGCGGTTGCAGTGGAGCTAGATTTTGAGCATTTTTCGAAGGGTAGAGGTATGGATTTTTACTTAAGTTTTGATCATCTTGAAAACAAATTAGGTTGCATTTTAAGTAGTTTGTATAAAGGAATTTTTTTTTTCAAGTCACCTTTACAAAATAAAATAGTTAAAGGTGTCTTGAGAGCTTTTGGTCGCCACTCACTTGCAGTAAGGTGTGGCACTGCAGCGCTTTGAAGGAAAATGGAGCCCTGGTGACTAAAGCTAAGGCGTGACATTGGAACTTTCAAGAGATATAGTTTCGACCCGCGTCTTATTGCTCACACCTTTTTTGTCAAATAAGGGAGGAAATTGGTTGCATAAATTCCATTATCTTTATCAGCCCTAGGTAATCAACCTGTGATGAGAAACATCTTTAGTTCCCCTTCTTGGTTGAAATTTAACTACATTGTCGTAGCGTGCCTCTCCCAGATATAAGTTTCAAATGAGGCAAAACACGTCTAATGCGACCAACATTGAATTGGAGCAATAACGTACAACGGTGAATCATAATGAAGTTGGAAATGATGGGATGCTGATTGCTGACAAGGAGGAGGAAAGTGATGGAATTGAAGATGTGAGAAAATACTCAATTGCATTTTTTATATTATACATACAACTTAGCGTGCCCCTCCCAGATAGTAGTTCAAATGAGGCAAAACAAGTCATTGTGTTCTATAATATAAGATTTCAAAAATTTTAACTGTCGAGGGAATGGGCGAGGAAACCAGCGAGGGAGGGAGGGAAGACCCTTTATCCCCCTCGCGATGCATGTCTTCCCTCCTCTGCACGCATCACGAGGGGGATGGAGGGTCCTCCCCCCTCCCTCGCTGGTTTCCTCGCCGTTTAGACTGATTAATAAGATTTACAGAAAGACTTGCTGATTTGGTGAAAAGTAATGCAATCTTTCTTTATGTTATTTTTCTTGCTTGAATCAGAAGATAATGTAAATTACAACTTAAAATAAATCTAAACAAAACATAAATAACCTCCATTAAAGTTCATTCATCAAAACTAATTGCAAGCAATGGCTTATAGGCCATATTTAAACTAAACCTCTAATCTCCTATTATTCTAATGGACGTACTTAGGCCTGGTCCACTACTATTATTAATAAAACAAAATAAATTAAATTAAATCCTATATTACATCGCCCTCCCCGAGTTGAAACTTGTCCTCGAGCTTAAAGTCGGAAGAATACAAACAACTGGTTATGAAACACAATATTGCACACAAAGTAGACGACCACAAACCTTACCACGAGACACACTTACCTGATATAAAGCAACCACATCAGTCATTCAACATTTGCCAAAATAGGTCAAATACCCTCCACGAACTCTACCTTGGTAATAACTTGTTATCGCAAATGGACCTAAATAAGGAACATGTTCCAAATATCAACAATTTGCACAAGCATCTGACACATTCTCATTCGCCGTCTCCACAAAGACTCCCAATATGGATCAATATAAACATAGTCATTTCATGTGTCTGTCTGTGAAGGAGCATCCTCTCCTTGTCCAAAACTAGTTGTCATTATTGAATATTGCTTTCTTCGCCCTTGCTCTCTCATTCACTGGAACCTTTCTTCTGCCCATGCTTTGTCTCGCTCTCTCTTGGCATCAAAGATTGCGTCAAAGCGGGTGAGTATTCGTTATTCTAAATCATTGTCTGGCTCAACTAGTGACATTGTGGGATCAGTAGTGGGGTGTATATCATACAGCTGGGGATGGTGATGGTATAGGAGAAACAAGTTCAAGTCGAGGGATAAGAGGAGACATAGGTGTGTTATGATGTAAGATAGTAAAACTGATTATGGGTATTGAACATATTATGAGTATGGCGATGGTTACGGATAATAATATAGGTGACTTATGGTTTTTTCACTGTTAAGGTGCTCTTACTTATTCTGGGGTGTTAATAATCTGTTGGACCAGGACCACTTAATAAAATTAGGCTAGGGGCTGATCTGCAATTAAGGAAGGATCTGTTTTGAAAATTTGGTTACTTCCCCAACAAGATTCGAAACAGAAGGGAGGGAGGGAGGGAGGGAGGGAGGGAGAATGGATAGGGTTTGATGGTATTGGTAGCTGTGGACAACTGCGACAATGGCGAAGGGGCTGGGGTGGTTGTGTGTTGGTGCTGGTGCTGGACGATTTTTTTTTTAATCTATTCGATTAGATTTGTCAATGTGCTATTCGGGGGATAATAATTATATATTAGAGCTCCAATAGAATCTATGGTTACGTTTTGAAATTGGTTTTGATTTGACAAACGAAGAAACTTCAATGGATGGAGGTTATTTAGATTTATTTATCTTATATTTAGATTTATTTTAATTTGTAATTTAGGTTATATTATGCGCAAATCCACGTTTGATTTATAGTGATTGAATAAGAACAATTCAAGAAAGTTTGAAGCGAACATTGAAAGAGGGGAAAACATAAAAGGAATCTTCTGACCTGAATCTGAATCACTGTCAGAGTCCTGGGAAGTTATTGTTTGTGCACATGAGGACGTTTCGCGCTTTGTGCACAGGAGTCCCCCCACCGATTATTAATTAAATAAAATAAATTAAATCCTAGTTATATCACAATGATGACATCACGAGAACATACTTCATTTTTTTAATGATTGCTTTGGTAGTTTGTGGGATGGGATGATTATTGATTAACTTAAATGCCGAGTGCAAAAAAAAAATAATTCTACATGTACGACATGGTGGGACCATAGAGGAAAACGGGGGTGTAAATCGCAACTCCCTTTAGAAATAAGACGTGTGGACTCCCCACTCGCAAGACCCTCCACCAGGGCGAAGGAGAAAAAAACAGGGGAGAAGAAGAAGAAGAAGAAGAGAGAAAAAAAAAAAAAAAAAAAAAAAAAAAAAAAAAAAAAAAAAAAAAAAAAAAAAAAGAAGAGGAAGAAAAGAATAAGAAAAAAAACAAAGAATGGAAGAAAAAGAAGAAGAAAAAAAATAAGAGAATAAGCAGGCGGGGACTGGGAGGGACGTCCGACGGTTGTGGGAAGAGTTTGTGCGGCCTACGATAGCAATGGCAGGGTGGTGACAGTGCTTGATGGAGAAAAGAGGGAAAAAAAGGTGGTATGTTTTTATTTTATTTTTTTATTTATATTGGTGGTATCATTTAGTTGCAACCTTTATATAAACATTCTCATATGATAAATATCTATTTAGAGGTCCTTTCAATTATTACTAGTTGCTCTTTATTTATTAATTTACAATAATATCCTCATTGTTAATTATAAAATTTTAAAATTGAAACAATTATTCATTTTTAATTATAATAATTTACAATAATGTCCTCAGATGAATTTTGTTAATTATAATTGAGATTTTTCATTTTTTTACTTCTAATTTTGTACATGAAAATTTCACAATTAACACTTAGTGAGAGAAACTTATAAAATACCACAAGAATATAATTTTTGTATCATACAATGCAATGTATTTTTTGGTGTACATGTGTTTCTTTTCCATTTTTTTTTTTTTTACAAAAGCACGGTACAGAAGAAGACTGGGCATGCACATGCGTGTATCGGACCCTAGTACAAAAAACCTCAATTTCTCTTTTCCCCTTCGTAACCAACATCCTTGTCTTCAACTCCTCCCAAATATGAGGTAGTTAATAATCCCTATCAAATGTATCCATATTAAGATAAACCCACATTGCGGTTGAACCTCAGGGTGTGTTTGGTTGTATGGAATTTTATGCCATGAAAATTTATGAGAAAATCCTTACATTTTAGGCTAAATTGATATATCACTTCACATCTATTATTTGACCACCATTTGATTTTGTGATCAATGGTAGAAATGGAAGTTCCATGAACATGAAAATTCCACTCCTTGGTCCCCCAAGGCATGTGATTCCCATGTTCATGGGACTTTCATTCCCACCATTGTTCACAAAACCAAATGGTGGATGTGGAGTGATACATCAATTTAGCCTAAAATATAGAAGTCTCCTCATGAATTCTCATGACATAAGATTCCATACAACCAAACACACCCTCAGTTATTTCAAAAGCAACAAAAGATGCCCAACATAGAACTCACTATTCCATTGATGTTTGAACCAAAGCTTACATTTAGTTCATGGTTCAGGTTTGATGGGGGAGGTGTGCTACTGTGCTGATTTGAGAAGATGGTATTTTCGTTTGTGGTTCAAATTCGAGAGAACGAAGTGAGGGACTATGGAAACACTTTGTTCTTCAATGGCAGAAGTTTATAATTAAAGGAGAAATTAACTGATATGTTGCCTAAGTAACTCCCCCCATGGCACCTAATCAACCCAAGCAAGCAGATGATAGTTTGTATAAAGTTATACATGAAGATGGAGAGATTAATAAAAATGACATGGCGTGTTGACTTCGCAGTCCACATTACACATTATGCAAATTATATAAGCATAATAAAAAGATGAGATCGGTGGTACTACTCATACATTTTGGTCATACGTATAAAGTTATACACGAGGAGCCTTATATATTTGGCCCCGCGATTTATATCAAAACAATGTTGCTTGGCATGTACTCGAACCTAGTGGTTTAGTGAAGGGTATTCTGGTTTTGAAATGTCTTTAAACGGGGTTGACTGAAATCATCCAAAATGACGTTTGATTAGGGGGAACGGGATGAGTCAAATGGGTTCGAATGGGAGTGGACAATACTATATGGTACTAAAAAAATTTAGCAGCTGAAAATTTATTCAAGTCTAGAATTCACAACAAACATGATTCAACAATATAATACTACATCTAAATGATTGAAGTGTAACACATCAACTACAACAATAATGAAGTCCAAAATAGTTAATATTACAAGTACATGGTCATCAACAATATCAAGAATCAAATCATACTTAATTAAAATATTATAATTAATAATAATGAATACTAAATAAATAAGTTTGGATAAGATGGGATGGGCTGATTGAAAATCTCCATTCTGATTCCATTCCACTCTAAATTGAAATGATTTTGATCAATAAAAAAATAACTCAAAATTTTTTTGAGACGGGACGGAGCAGGATGGGATGCCCACCCTTAGGTTGGATTAGAATTACTTACTAAACTCTGTTATGGAAACCATTTTCTAATTCAAAACTCTGATTTTTGTATCCCAAATAATCATATTTCAATTTCAGAATTAAGAACTTTTTGTTGAAATCCAGCAATTTCAGCACATTTACCCAACTTACTTTTCAAAAAATGGTCAAAATTTTGATTTCAAACCTCTCTAATTTTGTATATGCCTAGTTTTCCCGCTTTCATGGGAATCAAAATCTCTTGCCCCTTCGGAGATGGAATATTTTCATATTCTTTTCTATCCTACCAAACGGATCCTTAGAGTGCTTGTTTTATGTTGTGAATAGATTAGAAGTCTTAATAAGAATTGAGACACTTCAAATTTGGCGATGATCAGTTAGCACTGAACGCACTCATATGAAAATTCATTTAAAAGAATAACTTCACGATAAATTTGTAATGATTACTATCTACTTCTCTTCTCAACCATCATCACCTCTCCATTGTCCCTTCTCAGTCATGTGAGCAGTGTTGCCACCATCGCCACCACCCTCCCTTCCCATTCTTCCTTTATTTCTTTCTCTTGAGATTGTAGGAGGAATGGAGAGGAATATGTGGTGACTTCTGGTGGAAGGGAATCTCTATGATATTTGAAGGAGATAAAATAGGTGGAGAAGGGGAGTTGATGTTAGTGATTTGTAGTAGCAGGAGTTGTGGCAGTGGGCAAAAATGAAATTAGGTTCTACGAACAAACACCCCTTTAATTTCTCTTGTTTTTCTTCCCTCTTCACGTCTCTGATTCGAAATTTATCACCAGTTACCATCTCATCAACGGCGCAAATCATCAATGGTGTCAATCTACAACTGCAGTGAATGCGGAATCAACTTGAATCGTCACACAACACATATTTTTCCTTCCACTTTCATCTTCGACGCCGGAAACAAGGTACCCTTTCATTTGCTGTGATCGATCAGTCCAAATTCAGGTTAAAAAAGGAAGACCAGATCAGACCCTTTTACGAGACAATCAACAAGAGTCTCTTTCAACTATCTCGGTCACCAGCCATAGCCTCCTTCGCCTCGAGAGGAAACCTCACTACACTATTTTTAATGAAAAAAATTTGTTCTGGTAAATTCGCTCTGGTACAGCCATTAACCTCTGGAACGACTGTTGGGTCAAATCAGGTTTCTGCCTAACTGGACAATCGCCATCACCCCCCAATTGCTTTGATAGCAGAAGCCTTCCGGTTTGTGTGGAACACAGCCAAAACTCACCCTCTCGTAGCTATCAAAACTATCAAAGCAGTTGGGGGTGATGTCCGAAATAATGCCATTTTTTGCAAAAGAAAATTCCCGATAGATCACTTCCTCATTCCCCTACACAACACCTGGAAATCCTGGGCCAAACAATGGTTTGAAGTACCACATTCAAATCACGATTCCACAAAGATTCTCTCCTGTCATCAAATCCTTGAAACTACCAGCACAACTTTCACTATGACTACAGGTGCCCCCAACCAAGCCAACACCATTAGACCACACCAACACAACATCAATTTCCCTCCCTCCCCTCCTTCCCACAATAACTCAAACCTCCTGACTTCACCAAATCTACTCACAACTCCAGGCAGCACGGAACCATAAAATAAACACACAATCCCCCCCTTTGTCTCTCAGTGGAATGATAGTGGTCACTTACGATACATTTTTTTTGCCTCCTCCCAGAAAGGAGCACTAGGTATTTTCGCAGTGGATGACAGCGGCAAAGTCCTTGCCAAGGTGACCTCTCCAATCCCAGGGAAAGTCTACGACAGCACCATGGCAGAATGTTTGGCAGCAGAGGCCGCTCTTTTACTGATCCAATCTAGACAATGACAAACATGATTCTTGCTAGGCGACTCTGGTTCTCTAGTCACGTTGCTTCACACGAGACTCCAGGAAGAACAAAACAATATGTGCTAGATGTGGACCCCAATTATTAGTAGTATTAGGAATTTACTTTCTACAAATAAAGACTGGTATTGTAATTTTATTCCTCGCGAGCTAAACTCGGAAGCTCGCGAGCTAGCCAACTTTGTTGGATTATTAATATGATTATATTATATGAATAATGCTTCATAAAAAATAAAAAATAAAAGATATAATGAAAATGGAGTCAACATATTGAACAAAAAGAAAGAAATTTGGTCCCCTAATCAATTTTTAATGAAATAGGGTCTGCGCATGGAGTCAAGTTCGTTTGATATGGCCTATGGGTAAATAACAATGAATGCAGAGGCAAAATGGGTAGTTCAGTGGTGTGCCACATTTGTGTACACCGACCAACTCGATTCCTGTTACAGTATTAGACTACAAAAACCATTTTTCTGCACATTGTAGTACTATGTTTGAAGGTAGTATCTTCGTTTTTAAATAATTATCTCACATATAATGGAGCCATTTTGTATACCTAGTTAGTGCGGATAATCTCACGATACATAACCAGCACTGTACACTGGCAAAAAAAATAATAATTAATAAATAAGACTTCCGAGTATACTTTGACCTTAAAGAGCCTCACTATCTCAAACACATTTGAGATGCAGTTCCCTCTCGTAAATCCAATGATTCATGCATACAGGCAAAACAGCGCTCAAATGAGAAATTGTGAACAATATTGTTTTATTTCTTTATGCGCTACCTCTTACCCTTCTGTTTCCTCTTTAACTTCAAACCGCCCTTGTTGACGGAGAGTGCTGCACTGACACTCTTGCCCTGGAGATTCTTGGTCATTTTGACAACACTTGCCATCCCCTTGCGTGCAGCGGCACGATGTTCTGGTCTACGGCTCATCATCTTTCTATCAAGTGGCCAATAAGCATATGGTTCAAGCTTATCCTTCCTTTTCAAATCCCCACCAGCCTTTTTGCTTGCATATTCGTTGCCCGTGTATGCCCAACCAGAATCAGATGTTTTCCGACGCTTCTTTTGATCCTTGCTACTCAAAGATTTGGATGACATATGGCTGCGTCCAGCTTGGCTTTTCGCATCCTCCTCTAAGGCAATCTCTCCTTTTGGTTTTCCTCCTCCCTCGCGTATCACTAAACGGCCCTCAGGGTCAATCTCAGGTTCATCATCAGAATCTTGCTGCTTCCGCTTTAGACTGCTCCCAGACTGGAGCGCTGATCTTGTCTTTTGCCAGTCTAGCAAGTCAAGAGGATCATCACCCAATTGGTCCAACATGTCCTCAGGCAAGCTCTTGTTCGCTTCTGCTCGCCATCCAATGGGTTTTGACCTAAACATATTAAGGACGATACAGTTGAACAAAGCAAGTTTCTAGCTATGGTAAAATTTTACAGCATACTACTAAAATGCATCACCATCTACCCTCTCCAGGCATATACAGCTCATGAGCAATAAAAGTCAACGTTCTTACCTTGATCTAGAAGCTTTAGAGTTGAACCGAGAGGAAGCACTTAATCCTCTAGAAACCTTCCCATCCATGTAATCCATATCACTATCAGTGTCTTCATCTCCAAATTCAGAAAATATTTTTGTATGATTCCATCTGCTTTGCCTGACAATTACTGAAACAGTCAGCATCTTCACGAAATGTATTTTCCATATATAGATGAAAAATGTAGAATAGCTTCCAGACTACAATGGATTTGGGATGTGGATTAGCTATCGAAGAACACAGATGAAGTTCAAATTATCAAAAATTTGAAGTTACCTGGATGTTGTTGCCTTCGAGTGAAGAGATTCAGTTTCAGCCTCGGAGGCAGCTGCAAGCTTCCGTTCTTTCCGCTCCTTGATCTGCATTAATTAGAACACAGACCTTGAGGCACTTGGAAATGAAACCTCTAATTGACAACACTTTAATGTCAATATGTCATGCCCTCTGACCTTCCTTATATTTGTGAGGAGTTTCATGTGTTCTTCAGGCATTACAGCTTTAACAGCATCAAGACCGCACTTTCTAACAAGCATTTCAAGAAGATGTTTCACCTGGACAAAACCAAACAAAAGTTTATTTATCAGTCTCTGTGTTGACTAGTTAGGAATTGCCACCTACCCATTCCAAACAAGGATTCAAACTTAGTTTGTCTAATCCAAAAAGAAATCACAGCAAATGATACCAAGTAAGACATACCCAGAAGTAAGCCCTAATAGGGCAGCAGTTCAAAAAACAACCAAAGAGTTAGCAGACAAAAGTTTATTTTCCACTTTATTTTTATTTTATCTTCTTTCACCAACTCTTCACGAGACTTGTGAGCCACTGAGGCTAACATTCACTTGATGTGAACGATTCCCATAAGTTTGTCTTTGTGTAATTCTAACTTGTCGTTATTGCTTGATTTCACATTATTTTTCATATCGATTTCGAATTAAGCAATAATAGATTATGTATTTATGTACTTTTGGGATTTTCATGGAAATTTCGTAGTTAGGGAGCTCATATAGCTTATGTTCATGTTTTTTTGGATCCCATAGAAGTACACATTGGAGCTCATTCATTTACAAGCAAAATTATTTTAATTCCCTGCACCACAAAGCTTTAAACCATGCACATTCTAATGATAAACAAACATAAGGCATCAGTAGGAAGAAAAACACAAAAGGAAACTTACAATAGCTTATGATAAACAAACATAAAGTGTCCAACAAAGAAAATGTTTTGGAGTAAGAAAAGAGTCTCATTTATAAAAATAATGTCAAAACTGGAAAACCAAGTACAAGTCTAATAGAAGATACAAACCTTTGCTTTAAAATGAGTCTTTGCTTCATCTTTCCAATTCAAGAGTCCTTCAACCATACTTTTCAGGTGTATATGCAACACATCAGCTTGTGATTTGGCCACCAATACCTTAAGGAAACCCAAATTAGCCTGCAAAAGATATATAATCCGGTGACTGGAATGCAAAACTTGTAAAAGGGAGAACAATGGAAAAATAAAGTTTGCTAAGTAGTCATCTGGTCAGCTAAAAATCAAATGAATGAAACTGAAAATATGTCTCATATATGTCAGAAAGACCTTGATTAGTTCTCGGTTGTTCCGCTGTAGCAAGAGGAATGAAGATGGAAGCACATTGTAAGCTAGACTGAGAAGATCAGAGAACTCGTAAGCCAGGCGAGCTAAGCCCTTAACTGCAGCACTAATCATCTGAGGCGTTCCACCACAAAGACTTCCAGCTACCTGAGGACATGAACAAGTTTGAGGCACTATAAGCATTTTCTGCAGAGTCCAGGCAGTCCACAGACCATACTGGCATAAGGGAGTGGAATATTAAGTGCACAAGCATAGACAGAAAAACACATTTAAAAACAGAGTTAAATAACGGAAAGAAAGGAACTGTGTACCATGTTAAAAAATTGTTGTAACTGCTCCATTTCGCCACCTTGTTCTTCATCTCCGCATGCATGACCAATTTGGACAAGTATTTCATAAGCCTTATTTCTTGTTTTCTTATTAGCCTGTAAACAAAATGATTTAATTATTCACCAAACTATTTTCCCTAAAACTCAAAATAGAAAAATGATGCATTGAGTATTAAATGGACATATGATGGAACAGGTCTAGAATGAATAAGCAACACTGACAATGAAAGCCGCTAGGCAGAAAAAGTAAATAAACAAAGTAACGAAACACAATCCCATCACTCCACTATTACAAAATAGGTATGAAATGCCCATTAGAAGTGGAAAAATTAGACCTAAGCAACATTTTGTGGCAGGGATGTGCCTTTAGGTTGGACTTAGATCAAGCATCTGAATATTCATAAAATGAGAACTATGAGCATAACTGATCTGAAGTACTTCATTAAGGACCATTCTCCAACCTGAAGCACAGTAAGCATAGTACAAAACAACCTCCCCGTAACTTCTACAACCAGATTCCACAAGTCTATAATTGATTCTTGTCTCCCAGGCGATCTCAATTAAATACAAGGCAAAGAACCCTTTCGACATTCCAATATACAAGCTCCCAATGAATTAGCTCCTTCCCCTAAATCATACACCACATTTTTCAGCAAAGTTACAATGAGACCAGAAGGTAAGCGAAAAAGTATGTTAATTTGCTTCAAATTGACCATATGAGCCACATTATTATCCATGACAAAGTAACATCTGTAAACTGAAGACGAACCATTAGGGCCCCACCATTAAATCCATGACAAACCAAATAAGGATCAAGTACTCCTAGATATGACTAGGAAAGATCTAGACAAGATGCCAATAGCACTTCAAGAAAAAACACTATGAACCCGTTTCTGAGGACCCTTAATAACATTAGGACTCCTGTTGAGTATGAAATGGCCACTCCTATTTTCAAGGACACTAAAGGGCAGAGTAGAAGCTTAAGAAGCAATGCATCAGGTGATGCTCTTAGGAACCAATTCATCTGAAGAAATTGGCTTTTGATCTATGTGATGGGAATGGTTTCCTTTAGTTTCGTAAGAGTAGTTGTGCATATGCAGTCTCTCTCTGCTTTGCATAAGGGGTGTATATTGATTACGAAGTGCTTCTTTTTAAAAATTCCTAACTTTAGGAAAATTGGATTTAATGTTCATGTAGCCTAAATAGGGAAAAACACAAATAATAATAATAATAATAACAACAATAATGATAGTAGTAATAACAACAATAATGATAGTAGTAACAACAACAACAACAACAATAATAATAATAATAACAACAGTAAATAGTAAGTAGCTGAGGAAAACTTTAGAAAAAAAAAATGCAGATTTCAATAAACCACAAAAATAACAAGAAAATGCTCGCAATTTTACAGGATAGTTATCACCCCAGGCCAGGAACAAAGCAATAACTGTTGTCATTGAGGAAAAACAATACCTCTTTCAGGGCAAGTACAATTTCAGTTAGGAAAGAACTAATGATGTCGTGTTTCCTCTGCTCTGATGCATCCTGCAGAGGTACATAAATCATAGTTTAGGATATATGTGGTCTTCTGAATGCTTTTAGTAGGCAATATCAGCTCAATTGAAGGCTCTAAAGTAGGCAAGCAAAAAGGAAGTGGACATAAAACTAAGAAGTGTGTGAACAATCCTGCCAATTACCTTATTAACACGGATAATTAAGAAATACAAGCAGTCAAGTCTATGGCGTTTGGCTGAAAAATGGCATGAAGGGAGCACTTCAACCATCAACCAAAGTAATTCATCGAGCTTAGCTGAGAGCAACTCATCATGGTCCTGGCAATTCAAATCAATAAGAAAAAATGAAAAATAAGACCTCATAGCATTACAATATGCAAATATGATCTTTAGGTGGCTTAGTTGTACATGTGAAAGGAGAATTTGCACCCCCTTCCCTTTCTCCAACCGATTGACGGGAGCAACTTTTAAGGGTTAGTAGGGTTTATATTCTATCCCCCAACCGTTTAAATGCATTTGGCAGTGTTCGAAAGTTGGCCTCGTGATACCGTCCGCCACAAATCTTACCCATTGGCCTGACAGAAGCAATTAGATGACAATTGGATTTTTTAGTAGTTAGGAGACTATGATAGATGGTCATGGACAAGTATATCCGTTCATAGACATGATCATTTTTTTGACAACTATAAAAGGTAACAAAAATTATAAATTATGAAATACATTGTGAGAGTGGGAGAGAGCGCACCTTCAGTATTATTGAGAGAGTTTTGTATGCCTTTTTCTGGATCAAACTTTCAGTATCCTGCCATATAAGGGTATTCAGTTTAACAAGAATTGCACTCTTTTCTATTTAACTGTTAGAGAATGAAGTTCAATAATCAATTATATATGAACAACAGACCTGTAGTAAAGGTTTTATAGCAACGAACAAAACCCCAACTTGTTCAGCATTCAAACCAGGTAAAAGAGATGCAACCAAATCCAGAAGTGGTGCCCTGCACACAGAATGAATAGTCGACAGTCAAATATCATAGAAATCAACCAATTACCGAGAAACAAACAACAAAACAGGAAACTATAAGAAAAAATGCAACAAAAGTTGTACAATAATATAAAGTAAAAGAAAGCACCTTGCAAGCGACGCTGCATTTTCATTTGCCGAATGGTCAACCTGCATAGAACCGGTGCTTCTACGCTCCCTTTCTTGAATATACCTTTTAGTCGCCTTCAGAATCTTCTGCATTGTACTTTTAAACATCGTCCCAATGGTGGCATCATCAGCTATTGATGCAAACTCACGAATTGTGGACTGCAAATAGTAGAGAGAATGTTACGGAGTTTCAAAGCCCAAGGGGAGGCCATAAACTTGTGACATACATATAGTTTTAATGCACATTATGGTCAGTTTAGACTTCCAACATTATGGTCGGTTTAGACTTGCACATTATGGTCAGTTTAGACTTCAGACCTCCACAGCTGCTCAATCACTGAAGATGTAATTATGCAAGTCACAGTCACACCAAGTTAAGTTTAGTTGCTTTTTTTTTTTTTAAATGGCATATGCAGCCAGAATTTCAATTGTAATATATAGATTACTAGCGCACAAAGTCGATCTCTAATTTCTTTATGTACATTAATGTGTTTACATATTACATTGACACATAATTCAAAAAGAAAAATTAGTTATGAGATATACTACTGTTGAATTTATGATGTTGCATTGAATTGATAGTTCGATCAAGTACCCAGATAGGGTTGCTTGACCCAATATCATCTTGTATACTATAAATACGGTTTGGCGCAATCAAATCTGAGTCAGCATAATTCCTAAACAAGAAACGCAATGACACACATATGACTATATGAGGACTTTAAGAGTTTTTAATTAGAGAAAAAAGGTTTCTGATCGAGTTTATTGGAGAAATTTATGATGTGGGGTTGTATTTTATGGTGAGTTAACAGATTTAGCTGTGGCACCGAAAACCTGATGTGGCTTTTGTTGTATTGCAGGGTGAGTTATAAGATTTTGACAAGGAGTTAACTACTAATAGGATTTAGTTGTAAATTTTGGTTGCTTTTACATCTCTAATGGTGACTTTCCTGTTTTCTCAGGGAAAAAAAATCCAATCACATTTTACTGTCGAGTTTTAAAGACCCATTGTGGAGCATTCATTTAATATTGCATTAAAATACACAACTTCTGTGCATTCCATATCAAATGTTGGTAGGAACAGATAATAAAATCAATGAATTCACAAAAATAGTACTATGAAATACCTTGCTCCAATGTCGTTTTTTGTATAGGTAAAATTGATTGATGCTAGCTCTAACGGTATACTTCACCGAAATATAAGTGATAATGTCCATTTTCGTTTTCATTTTTACGCTGAAATTACTAGTTCACTGTTTGGGCTTGGTGGGTAATAGGAGAGCACATACCAAGAAATATTTCATAAGAATACACACAGTAGAAACATATTAGAAAAGAAAACACAAGAAAAGTACAAGGAGCTCACAAATGAAAAGTAAAAAAAAGAAAACAAAAACCCTTATGTAAAGCCACAAACTAGAGACCCAATTGAAAAACTAACACGTAACACCACCACAAACAATATTCTGCAGAGAAGATTCCTAACAATGATATCTGTTTTTTTATGTAGATAAGGTTCTTGAACTAGCCTAAATGTCATAATCAAATTTCTGTTAAGGGTGAAGTGAATTAATGAACTGGATTGTGAAAGAAGGGTGAAGTGAATTAATGAACTGGATTGTGAAAGAACAGGAAAACAATTAGTGAGGAGCGAACAAGCAACTGGAGGTACCTTCAAACATCCACCATCGTCCTTTGAAAGTTCAATGATGTCAGATAGGATTGCCAGGAAATCGGAAGCACATGCCTTTAGTATATTCAAATTATCAGCTGCAACTTGCGGTGTGTAATAGGCTTTAGCTCTTTGTTCAGGTATGCTAATTTCATTATTAGGTAAATCAAAGTTTCCTTCCAGAGCTCTTTTATTCTGTTGAATAAGCATCTGCAGACTGGTACATATTATTCCACGCACATCAGGCTCGTCACGAAGTGCACACCTTAACTCATTCTCAAGATTTTTGAAACTGTCAGCAGTATCTAGAGGATAGTTGCAAAAGGAAGGCAACAATGACCACAGAGAATAGACAAGTGCCTCTGCACTCCTTGACGAGAAAATCTTCCCTGCTTCCTCAAGCTGCAAATAACAATAGCATGTAATTAAAACCACATAAGAAAATGATCAAATTTCGTCATTCGTCCAAAGAGAAGATTCATACCGCCCGAGATTTTTGTCTTATTGCGATTACCATGCCCAAAATAGACTTCTTAAAGAAGTTTAAGCTGGCACCAACGATGTACTGCTTCAATATCGGAAACAGCCAAACATTGATAGCGGATAGTTCTTCAGAATTCATATTAAGAGGTAGAAGTGTCAGAAAATGTTCTGGACACATGGCACCCAAAGCCGAACCAATGCATTCGTGCAGCTGCACAATACAATTAACTCATGTTTCATGACTGATGAAATTAGTTTTTAAGAATTCTCAGTCATCACAAACTCATGTAAAAGTATCTGATTGAAGGGTTTCAGCTAAGGTATGCTCAGGCACTACATAATGCAAAATCACGTAGAGAAGAAATCAAGATAGCTGAAGTGAACCTGAACTACCACAAAGTTGCCCAGATGTATCATAAAATCAAATACCAAATTACCAATTATACATGTATAAGAAATCCAGCAAATTACATATGGTAACATAATGAATCATTTTGATTACCTTCTTTCTTGAAGGAATGTCCTGATCTGGCAGTTTCTGCATACCTTCCAGGCTCCTAAGGGTGCCCCTCAATAGATAAAAGGCATGTTGCCCTGAGTGTTGACACAAAAGCTAAATCAGACATAAATTAAGTGAACCAAAATACTTGCACAAAATCATTAATTTTTCTTGTGCACGAATAACAACACACACTGACAAGAATATATATATTGATGCCTAGTAAATAAATATAGCGAGTGGGATATCACATAGAACACTCGCACTTGCATCAAAATGGAAAATATAGAAACTCGCATATCATGCAATATGAAGTTCCTACTTTTTTTTATTAGGTGTTTTCTCTCTTTTGTTTAGTAGATTACAACATCAATTTTCATTAGCAACAACCGAAACAGAGACTATGTTAAGACATGACCACCTCAACGAAACAAAGATCAGAAGGCGCTATGGATTTTAGACCCTTGTGTTCATAAAGGATCTGGGAGCTCCACCCAATAGGCTATACTTTTAGGTTGGAAACCAAACCTGTGACAAGTTGTAACAGATCAAACCCAATCTGTATTGGGTGTTACACCAATCACACACATACAGTGATGGTATCTCCACTCCAGCAAACGAGGCCCCCCATATGTTAGGGTGATTTGACTATGAAAGTTTGCCCAAGTGCAACAAGCGGACTGCAGAAGTCGGGTGAGAGAGAATGCTATAAGAGGTTTGGGACAAGTTATTCTCTAGGGCTGCAACCCATGCCTGTGTCAGCATGTCATGGAAAAACTATGGGGATATTAAAACATCACATGGGAGCATCATGTTCGTAAGAGGGTCCAATGTGAAAATTCATAGAAAAATTGCAAAAGTAGATAATGGGTCATTAACTTCTTGGGTGTTATATTCTAGTCTCATTAATGATAAATATACAAACACAAAAAAATAAATAAAAATTGAAAAGGAGTCAGAGTCATTGAGACTATGATACAGGATAGTAGTGAAAAATGGTAGAAACAATGGTGACATACCCAATTTATTGAACATTGCCGAAACAATCTGAAAAGACATTTCCCAGACTGCATTGTACCTATAACTTAGTGTACTCTCAATAGTGGCACATAGTTTTTCTATGATAGTTGGCCGGGATTTTCTTGTATCTTCATCTTCATCTTCATCAAGTATGATTTGATCAACGCCTTGTTTGATCAAGGGTCCATCTATACAAGCATAAATTAGACTCCTTAACGCTTCCATCGCTGCAAACAAGGCTTCATCATGCTCACAAGCCAAAATTTCTGTTATAACAAAAGAGAAGACACAATTTATATCTCAAACAAGAATTCCTTAGTTAATAAAGCAGAGAACTAAGTAAATTTGAATTTATCAATAAAATGTTTCACAAACCTCCAAGTGCACTAAAAACAACAGGGAGCTTGACGACACACATTTGTCGGTTCAAAAAGTAAACTCTTTTGACACCAACATCCAGCAAGCGTGCTGTGAACATCATGCTATCCACAGACTTCTCATTCAAGGACACAGATGATGCCAATGAACATAACAAATCCAGAAGTGGATCAGGAGCAACCTCTGAAGTCGGATGTACACAGAGTGCATGCAAATCGTCAGTGATACACCTTGTGACAACAGGTTGACGCAGCTCCAAGAGAGACTTAAAATACTTCAGAATGCTAGTGATGTACTTGGACGACATGAGAGGAAGACAATCATTTAGAGCACCCAAAATATATAAGACCTCCTGAGCTCCCTTTGGTCTTTCTGAATCAGTAGAATTTCCTCCGCCAGCAAGAAGAAGAAATCTCTCAAATGTGTTTGTGATTGCTTCACTAGCAGGTGCAAGAAGTGCAGGCCTTTTCTGAAAGCTCTGTAAAATATCACAAAGACACAAACGTGCCTGCTTTCTCACCTATAAAAACATTGTCTCTGTTATACTCTGTTATAACATATATTCAATGTATAAATCACAATTCAGTTTTTGAAGTTTTGATTTCTCTTTAATGTGAGTCTGGGTCTAAGGTACATAAGCAATTTTAATGTAAAGAAGGGAAAGGCATCGACAAACCTCTTAATCCTCCCCCCCACACCCCCCCCCCCCCCCCCCCCCCCCCCCCCCCCCCCCACCACAACCCAGTAAATATTTTACATTGTTAGGAACTTGGAAATGGCTTGAATTTTGTGAGGGTGACCTCAACATCCACAAAAATAAGTCAAATATAACCATCAAGTTCGTAGTCGCAGTTAACAATGAAAATAGACAAAGAATTCTTCAACTAGCATAGCTATAAGTATCTAAATCAACTTGAATTTTGTGGAAGTCATCTAGGAGACTAGGACTCTGTGTGTCGAACAATATCAACCTTATAAAATTTCAAACATTTTCAAAATCCCTAGAGATGAGAAAGAAGGCAAGAAATAGTACATATATTGATCCTTCTCCATAGAGAACTTACCTTTGGTTGAGCATTGGTTATGAAACCAAGGATAGATACATATAGTGGAGATATCTCTGACCAGCTAACATTATCATTAACCAGGATAATATGAGTAATGCATTTCATTCCTGAGATAATTGCAACAATCGATGCTGATTCAGCACAGAGAATTCGAAGTAACAACCCCGAAACATATTCCATTTTCTTTTTCAACAGTGGAACTGAAATCTTCGGAAGCAACATAGACAGGAAAGTGAGAAGAGCTGCTATGAGGGGATCAAAGGGTTTAGAATCAACGGAGAGACGATCTAGAGAAGACATTGCAGCACCGAAGTAAGAAATTGGTGTTAAAGGGAGCTTCTGATCTTTGAGCTCTTGAGACATGCAGCCAACAACATTACAAAGGTGTCGGTGATCTTCCTTTTTAGAGTTGCCATATCGAAAAAGAATAGAATCGCAGATGTCTTCGCCTTCTTCAATCGGATTCTGATACTCAGTACCGTCCATACTGGGCAATAGCAGCAGTTGTTTCCCGCGTTTTCCTACAACAATTGGTATTTGCCAGGTGATACGAAATTGGAAATCAAAATAACTAATGTCAAATTTTCAGCATGAAATTGGAGTTTTTTACATGACATGATGCTATAGCTTTGTAAAATGTAATTATTCATATAATTCAAACTAAAAAACTAACATTATTATCTCGAGAAACTTACAAATCCTTGACAGTAGCATCATCGAAATGACATATTTGTTTATAACCTTTCTTTAATACTTTGATCGACATATGAGATGTAAGGTTACTACGCAGACTCTAAATTTTGCTTGTTAGCAGATAAGCTAATCTGGCAAACTTATATTTTTAGTCTGAGTTTGGTTCATTGAATTTTTTTTTGTGCAGTAAGCCATAATCATTCTTCTTTATTTTGGCATCCAATGCTTATAGATGAAAATGGGTTCCATCGCAAAATAAAATAAAAAAAAGGAAAGGAGCAAACTTTCAAGGGTTCCCATCAATGTTTTCACGCTCATTGCTATCAAGACCCCAAATTGGGAAATAAATTTTGCAGCTTTGATATCAAAACCCTAAAACTAAAGAACTCTATAAAGGGTATCCACAAAAACCATCTGAACACACTCATAACCTCATAGTGCATATAGTTCAAAACAAAAAATCATTAAGACAAAACAATAAGAGAGAAATTAGTAACCCATTGCAAAAAATCAAGAAAAAGAGCAACCTTTGATCTTGAATTCTATAAAACACAGATTCTTGAAAACGAGAATATACCTTGAGCTTTAAATCAGTAATAAACAAGTGGAACGACGATGGAGGCGTCTATACCCAGAACAGAAAGCAGAAGTGTGGGGTGCTCACTGCTGTCTGCTCTGATAATGTATAAAGAGTTATTGTCCCCGGTCTCATAGAGCTGGGATAATTTCACCGAATCGATGAACGAAATCAAAAAAAAAAAAAAAAAAAATTCCAACTGTTTTGCTTTGCCGAAAGAAAGAAAAAAAAAAAAAAAAAAATATATATATATATATATATATATATATATATATATATTCTTTGGCTCCGAACTCAACACGAAATTGGTTAGGATGCCAATTTTATTTAGTATTTATTAGAACAATATCATATTTTAGGAAATATTAGCTTGGTTTGAATTAGGAGTTATTGTTTGATTAGAATTGGGTTTGAATTCAATTGGGAAGTATTATTTTGCTTTCAGTCATAAAATTAGTATTATTTTAGGGAATTATGTTTAAAAAAATCTTATACAGACTCGCCGATTTAGATGAGTCCGCAAAACCTTGGCGATTTTAATTCAACCCGGATCCGTGTAGTCCCGCATACCGTTTTAATAACAATTTTCGTTAGGTTTTTCTTCAGTTTGCTCGCCAAAGTGAGTCCCTCGAAATAGAACCCTAAACCCTAATTGGTTTAGGTACTAGGGTTTAGGTGAAGTGAAGAAGACTATACAGCGACAAGGGCGCAACAAAGAAAAAGGAAGAGACTGAGTTTGGGTTTAAGTACACCACTACTTTTACTCATTGACACCACCACCACTAACTTTTCTGCCCAAGTGACCCTTCACTTTTCTCTCTTTTCTCTCTTGCTCCTTCCCAATCCTCCGTCGTCGTAAAGTGAGAGCCAAACCCTCAACCCTTCTCTCTCTTTCAATTTGCTACCTCAAGGTGAAATTTTTACTCCCCTTTTTAAGAATTTGAAAAAAACCCTAAGTTTAAGTCTTTAAAAATAATTTCAAAAGAAAGGGTAGAAAGAGAGATTGACGGATGTTGAGAAATTTTTTTTGGTTTTCTCTAATATCTCTAGCATTATTAGTATCATTGTTTATAGAAATTCTCAATAAATCTTGTTAAAATAAGTATTTTCTTTTGCAAGTTCCAAAGTAACAATAATTTATTTATATTGGAAAATCATTGTAAGCTAATGAAATAGTTTGTCACATTATTTATATGACTTGAGTGTGTATGTGTAAGTACTCAATAATTACATGAAAATTCTAACGAAGTGTGCAAAACCATCCATTTAAATAACCAAACTTATTTTTCTCTTCCCGGTCTTGCCACATCAGCATACATTTTTTAAAAATGTGGTTCAATTTTTTGTTCTTTTAAATAACAATGATCTCGTGTATTATTTAAGACAAATTGGATTAAAATGTGTGTACCACTTATTATGGAAAACTTTGTTAAGATACAGAAAAAGAAGCAGATAGAAGAAGTGAAGGGAACTAAATCTCCATGACATCCTGAAAAGAAAGGCATGCATAGTGGAGTGACCAGTTGGGTAGGGTAAAACCTATCACTGATCTATTATCAAAAGGTATCAAGGATGTGTCCGGTATCTTAGAATGTGAATGTTGCGACCATAGGGAAATAGAAGTTGTTGATCTGCAAGAGTACTTTGCGAAGTTTCCAATTTTCTTGAGTGGATGATTCCGGAACCGTTGGAATGCAAGGGATGCAAAAGAGCTGCTTTGAAACCTGTTTCTGAAGAATGTGGCAATGGAAAAGACTTGCAGAGTTCAAACTTGTTATTTTTAATGCTCATGGAGTTTTTAGGCCTGTTGAATACAGTCTGCGTATTGGTGGGGAAGCCCGCATCTGGCTACAAGGATGAGATGATCCGACTGGATCATATGTGTAGCTTTAAAGTTTAAACCTAGTATACTTTTCTTTGCTAGTATAACACTTGAGATTGAGAGTTATACAGTAGTTCTATCTAGCTTTTATATATATACTTAAAAGCAAAACTTTGATAATCGCTCCATTCCTTTATGAATGCCTTCTCCTAAGGGTAAGAAGGATTCGTATCAATATCATAAGTTTCTTGTCATTAGTTATACCATAGAATCGCTTGTTGAAATAGATAACATCATTATACCTATTCTTTCTCCGAGAATTTGCAGTTGACCACTTCTTGTCACCCGCTCTCCAAAATGCTATCTTATATTCTACGGAATATATGATCACAACAACATAATCCTCAGATGTAGTAGGACTATCAGACAAGATTAACTTAACCATTAAATCGTTCAGAATTTCTTCAGAAGTTAAAGATAACCTCAGTATCATTCAATTGCCACTGAACGTACTCTACCTCATTGGTCTCTGACAATAACCGAACATAAAAGTCGGGCAAAGTAGTAATAGGTGGGAGTTGGATTTGAACCCTTGTGAGAGGATTGAACAAAGACACTGCCAAAGTGTTTTCATCTATTAAACCCAACCATCCTCGTGAAGATCCAAAACACCTTTTACTGCGAGTTTCTTCATGGATATCAATATGATAGACCTGATTATCGAAGAGACTGTAGAAGTCCCCGCCAAAAGTTCCATCATTGGCATTGGATGGAAGCATCAACCATTGGGTCTGAGGAGGTAGATGTAAAGGTCTGTGGGGTGCAGCAGATCGCCAATCCTTGCAAACAGCTCGAAATCGAACATAATCTGCATGGTTATCAATTCCCATGCTTATATACTCCAACAAATCAAGAGGGAGACATGACCAATCTACCAATTTGACATTGGGATCATAATATCTTCAAGACTTAAGAGTGTCTGATTGACTCGTAACAACATTGGTAGTCACAATAATCATCCATGATAGAGTCAAAACATCGTTTTAAAGGATACCCTTTGAAGTCTAGATAAACAGGTGACGACGACTTCGAGTCCATCTCTTCAAAATCGAAACGAAAAGGTGAAGAGGACTTGAAAGGATTCATGATAATATGGGTATGGTGAGTCGAATAGCTTAAAGACCTGTTACCTTAAATTCGCCCGCTATTTGGAGTTGCTTCCTATCACCAATGTCCGTTTGCAGGCACACTAGAGCTAAGCTATTAAGACCTGGTAGGGGAGGGGATCCCTCTGGACTGTAACAGCTTCCGTATTTTTTCACCATCAATTTTGTGCATGGCTTTATTATTATTATTACGCAGCGACTAATCCACACCACCATATCCTCTTTCTCACACCACCATTAAGTTTTTTTTGTTATTTTTTTTACTTTCTCACACCACAAATAATTATGCATAACAGAGAAACCCAAACTCAAAACGAAAAAACACAAAACAAGATAACTTTCGACCAATTTAAACCCTCAATTGAGACCGATTCTCAACCTCATTAAAACACAACAGTTGTAGTATTATGATTTATCTAATAAGCAAAACTTGAATCACTTGAAAATGTTTTGAAATGAGCAAGTTATGGTCATTTTACTAAAGTCGCGCAAATTTGCCCCGCAATGAAAATGGGATAGTGTTCCTGACTTTCGTCCAACTTATGTGCTCGATTGAGATCGATTTTCAACTTGATCAAAACACAAAAGTTGTATTACTCTGAGTTATCTAATAACCACAATTTGAATCACTTCAAAATTTTTTGAAATGAGCAAATTATTGTCATTTTACTAAAGTCGCACAAATTTGTCTAGCAATGAAAACGGGATAGTGTTTCTGACTTTCAGTCACCTTATGTGCTTGATTGAGACCGATTCTAAAATTGATCAAAACACAAAAGTTGTAGTAATCAGAGTTATCTAAGAAAAACAACTTGAATAACTTGAAAAGGTTTTGAAATGATCAAGTTATGATCATTTTACTAAAGTCGCGCAAATCTGTCTGAAAACAATTCTATTTGAGATACCCCGCATTGCACAATGCGAACAATAAATTTGATTCATGTTCGCATTGTGCAATGCAGGTTATCTCTCAGATACCTTGCATTACACAATGCGAACAAGAATTTTTTTTTCCTGTTCACACCCCGTAGTGCACTCTGCGAACAAAATATTGTTCGAACAGATTTGTGCGACTTTAGGAAAATGATCATAACTTGCTAATTTCAAAATATTTCAAGTGATTCAAGTTGTGTTTAATAGATAACTCAGAGTACTATAACTTTTGTGTTTTGATCAACTTGAGAATCGGTCTCCATCGAGCACATAAGTTGGCTGAAAGTCAAGAACACTATCCAATTTTCATTGCCAGACAGATTTGCACAACTTTAGTAAAATGACCATAACTTTCTCATTTCAAAACATTGTTAAGTGATTCAAGTTTTGTTTATTAGATAACTCATAGTACTACAACTTTCGTGTTTTAATGAGGTTGAGAATCGGTCTCAATTGAGGGTTTAAATTGGTCTCAAGTTACCCTGTTTTGCATTTTTTCGTTTTGAGTTTGAGTTTCTCTGTTATGTTAAGTTATGCATATTTATTGAGTTTGGGTTTAAGGATTTCAACTTTGAGGGAATTTTGAGAGTTTTTGAAGGAGAGGGAGGAGATTTACAAGAGATTTGAGTGTGAGAATAGATTTCTAATGGGGGAGGGAGGAACTGTTGTCAATTTGAATGGTGGGGGAAAAATGGATGATTTTTGTTTATATAGGTGGTGTGAGAAAGAAAATAGGTGGTGTGAGAGAGAGAAAATGGTGATGTGGAGTAGTCGCTGCCTTATTATTATTATTATGCAAATTGTGCACAAATGAGTTACAATCTTTAGCCATACCGCCTTGTACCACCTCAAGAAGAGAAAGAAGATATGAGAAGAGAAGAAGAAGAATAATAACAAAAAATAAGAAGAAAATAAGAGAGGTGGTACGACCAACGGTGGACAAGGTGTGGTTGTAAGACCGATGGTGTCGGTGATGCTTTTCCTATGAAAAGAGAAAAGAAGGTGAGAGGTGGCAATATTCTTTAGCAAATCTAAAAAAGAAGTGGGGTGGTGTCATTTTATCACTACCATTATGTATATATATGTCTTGGCAGGTGAGATGCTAGGAACATATATGATATGTTTTCTTAAAGTGAGATGCTACATTTGTTTTATGTTACTTATATAAAATTTCGCCTGGTTTTTTTCTTCTAATTTATGCGTAGTTGCTTGCACAATTAAGGTGAGTTGATTGTGTGTAGAATATACAGTTAATCGATCTATCTCTAAATTTGTTGTTGTTGTTCTTGGTGGGGCTGAACAAAAAACCGATCAAACCGATTAAACCGACCGAACCGATCTAAACCGAACCAATCGATTCGGTTTAAATTCGGTTCGGATCGGTTTTGGTTTAAAAAAATTCAAAACCGAAGTGGTCGGTTCGATTTTCGATTTCTATTTGATTTTAACCGACCAAACCGAACCGACCGAATATATATAATAAATAATATATATTTTATATATAAATAATACAATATGTTTAAAATAGTCGGTCGGTTCGGTTTTATTTCGGTTTTGGTGTGATTTTAGTCGGTTCGGTTCGGTTACGGTTTGCATTAATTAGAATCGGTTCGATTTCGGATCGGTTTTGTTAATAGTCGGTTCGGTTTGAAAATTTTAAAACCGACCCAAGTCGGTTCGGTTCACGGTTTAGGTGAAAAACCGAATCGTCTGTTCGGTTTTCAGCCCTAGTTCTTGGTTTTCTCTTCCTCCTTTTTGGGTGTGTTGTTGTGTCAGAGACGAGACAACAATCACTACAATACAAAAAACAATGGTCATCTCACTTATTTGAAGAAAGTGAAAAGAAGATGAGGAAAACTCGCATGTATGCTCTAATGCAATTTTGTTGACATAGAGTTTTTTTCTTTTTTCTTTTTCTATGGATTTAGGTTACTTAAATCAATGTTCTCAACAATTGGAGGGGGTACGAACTTTTACCAAATACCAATACTCCTTCCCTCTTCTTTATTTATTTTAAGTGTTTCATCTAGAATTGTGATCATACAAAAGTGTAAGCACTCAGTTGGGCCTTGGGAGATTGGACAGAGGTTAGAGAAGATTATATTCTTTTTATCAAAAGATGTAAAAAAATTTCATGTCTGTAGGTCTCAACAGGTTTAGCTCATGACATAACAGTTTTAAAGGTGGCGGTGCAGAGATTTGTGACTTTGACAAATAGTTCTATACAATTTGCATACATAAAAAAATCTTGAATTTAAAAAAAATAAAGAAATAGGCGAGTGTAACTGTAGAAAACCCCTCTTACCACATACAATCATATCCTACAACTTATTTATTTTCTTAACTAAGAACCTTGATTCATTGACCGAGTACATGATATTTCACATTCAAGCTCACCTTATCATATTGACTAATAGTTAATAGGAGTTTCACCAACAAACCCAGTTGGTATCCTCTCACCATCAACCATGCTCAACAATCTTTTGTATAAATCACCACCACAACCATTGTCCATACTCTACATACCCATCTTACACACGCCTCGAGACACGGATTATAGTGTCTCGAGGTACGTGGCGAGCAAGATTGTATCTTGCTATGGACCCCACACAACATCAATTGGAACCCAACATCGTTGAAGACCGAACTTGACCCAAGTCAATAAAGATCTCATTCATAACATTAAATTCAAAGCTCAGAGCGGCGTAGGGTGGAGATCTGCCATCCATTAGAACCCCGCGGGGGATAAATGGTTAAAGGAGGTGGGTTCGCAATCCATTAGAACCCGTGAGGGGATAAACGAAGCGGGGCGGGGATCCGCCATCTGTGACGGGGTGGGGAGGATTTTGTAAAAAAAATAATAATAATAAATAAATGGTTAAATGGGCGGGGACAAATTTGGCAAAATCCGCCTCATTGTCAACCCTATCAAGTGCCTATACCTTGAGTTATGCGTTCTAATGCCTTAGTTTGCACGAAGATCAAATCACACCTCAAGTTAGTGCCATGACGCTTTTAGATGAGATCCGAACCACGTCGCCAACTAGACCTTGACCCCGAGTTTTGTATTTCTTGTCTTTCATCAGGGGAATTTTACTTGTTCAGGACTAAAATTTACTGAGAGTATCCTTTTGTTCAACAGCATTATTATTCTTTCACTTTGAATTTTGTACTGCTAAGGCACACAACAAATAATAGAAACCATGTAGAGTAGGTATATTGTTACTTTGATATTGGGTGTCAGTTGTGTAAACCTGTCTGCCATCATCTGTTTCTACCTTTTTCATATTTATCTCATGTTTCTTAATGAAGATTTCTCAAATTGACTAGCTGAAGTTGAACATCCATGTGACTAGCTCAGTTTTCCTTTTTTGTTTGCTCTGTAAGTCTGATGTATATTTCTTAAACTGACTAGCTCTGTAAGATGATGTAGATTTCTTAAATTGACTAGCTCTGCTTTCCTTTTTTGTTTGCTCTGTGTGAGTTCCTCGCTTCCTTTGTACCTTCTTCCCTACATCAATGGAATTTGACTTCTTAGTCTTAAGTACAAATTGTCAGATTGATATCATGGCCTTGAATCCTAAGATTAAAAAAAAAAAAACTTGGTTTTGAATCCATAACAATTTTGTTGTTCAAAAAGACAAAGTTTGAGGCAAAGGTTCTCAACACCAATGTGAGCCATACTAGGCCTGATAAGTGTAGCCATTCCAGGGAAAAATAAGAGGCCAAAAGCCACCGCTTCCTCTGAGCTTAGTTTGAGGAAAATAAACTTCTAAACCATTGGTGTTCAACAGATCTAAGCACTGAAGCCAAATGAGGGTTCGCAGTACCAGGTTTCACCTGGGTTCTTCCCACCCCCTGTGAGGCTGCTTGAACGACCTTGAACTAAAAGGAAACCAAGATCTCTTTAGCAAAAACTGCAAGAGCAAAAGCTTTGTGTTAACCAAATTAACAACGTCGAGCAACTAATGGCTGGAAAAGTAATTCTGCCTGTGGACTTAATGATGGTCTAACATTTGTAAAAGCTATATCCATATCAGAAAGACACTAATAATATCAATCATAGTGGTTATTTGACCATCTTGACTGATTCACTAGAGCCATTTGATGCGGCAATCCGCAGCCTATGATTGTGGCTCCAACAATTGCAACTTTCAGCTCAGGGGAGGAACCTCAATGATTGGGAAATCTCTCAAATGGCCAACTTGCTCTCACTGATGATATTTCTTGAGACCTGGAGGCTGATAAATGACTCTGAAATGAGTGTTGTTATAATCGCTTAAATCATACGAGTCGACTCGCGATTTGAATCCCGATTCGATTTTTTGAAAGGCATTTACGATTTTCGATTTTATTTTCGACTTGATAACCTTGGCTGGAAAGGTAGATAATTATTATTCTGTCAAGGAATGGTATAAACAGTTGGCAACCCCTCTTCCTAATTCTAATCTCCATGACAGAGTCTACAACTCCATTCCTTTATTTGGATGAAATGCCCCTGTTGGCTACTTTTCTTCTGTTGGGTGCTCACTGTAGACCACATTAATAGGAGAGGCCTCCATCTTCCTAACCATTGTGTATTGTGTGATTATCTTGCTCTTTTATAAACTAACTGTGGGTGCTTGCCTTGTCTGATTTTCAAATTCAACCACTCTTCTCCCAATCTTTCCTTGAATGGATGGAACACTGGCACTCTACCAACTGTCCTTCCAATCTTTCTCCCTTAGAGACTAATTCATATTAGTAGTGGTTTGGGTTGTTTGGAGGGAAAGAAACAATAGACTCTTCAGGGAGGTAAAAAAGGAAGTTGTCAATGATGTTAAAGTGACTTTATGGTTGTGGGCTTGTAATTGGGATAGATTTAGACAAGTACATTTCTCTTCTTGTGTGTTTAATTGAGATTGTATAATGCTTACATGACACACGATATAGTGTCAAGTTATTGCAATGTTAGTGCCATGCATTAGCCTTTTGAATTTATGAATACCATACAATATTTTTCTGATAAAAAAATCATTTATGGATCATAGTAAATGTTGCCTTCTGAGTTATGACCTTCATACATTTAGTGATCTAGTATTATCATTGAGATCCAATGTTGTTATATTTCACAATGCAAATAACTTGTTTTGGGATGAATATGCATCTGACCTACTCTAGTAAATCATGCTTTTCTAGGTTGCAGCTCATGGAACTCTTAGCAACATAGTGGTTGATTTTGCAAACCGCAAGTCAATCTTCATTCAAGAAGGTGGTTTGAAAGAGCTTGTTCTACTATCAAAATCAATGGATTCTACCCTCAGATTGAATGCAGTATGGGCATTGAGGAACTTGACGTTTCTTGCGGATAATAGTTACAAAGAGTACATACTGTTGGAGTTGTCAATCTCCACATTAGCAAGTCTTATGTGGTAATTACCTTGCTTGTTTTTCTCTCTTGGTCCAATCCTGTTGCATGGTAGCTCTTGTATGTACCTAAACAGAAACCCCTGTTTCATTGTTTATTCTGTAGATCCAGAGGCTTCTATCCAGGAACAAGCTCTGGCGCTTGTTCTCAATCTTGTTGATGGAGATATAAAATCTATCGAGCATGTATTTGTTGAAGATGGTATTATCATTGATGTTGTTGGAAGGCAAATGTGCCTTGCTTCAAAATTAGAAGTATGCATTCAGGTGAGAATTTGGCTTGATATCCTGATATGAGTTGCTGTCCTTTGCCAGAAAAAGGAAGCTAACTTAATCTTATCTTAATTGATTGAACTTGAGAAGGTATTTATTGCTAACTAGTTCCTTAATCTTATCAATTAACCCTTGTGTGTTAGGGAATGTATGTTCTCAGCAATATTGCAACTGGGAATGAATTGCATAAGGAAGCAGTTATGCACCAATTACTTCCACCTGAGGCAAGTGAATGCACTCAGTCTGTCATAATCAAATTTTTGCAAGGTAGTGACAGTCAGCTTCGTGTTGCTGCCATCTGGTGTGTTGTAAATCTCACTTATCCAGGCACTCCTAGTGCAACTGCTAGAGTTTCCAGATTACGAACTGCTGGTGTAATTTCTCAAATAAAAAATATGGTCAATGATCCCTGCCTGGATGCGAAGGTTATTCCCAAATGCATGCATCTAAATATCATTTGTATATAATTTTGAGATTTGACCTATAATCAATATATTATTTTGCAGGTTCGAGTAAGAACGGCTCTTTAACAATGCACAATTTCAAGAAATAGCTCAGCTTGACGTTTATTTTCAACTAAACCGAACTTATTAGATGAGAGAGTTGGATCTTGTGCAGAGCTATGGTGTCACCTCCTTGTATGGTGATGCTAACCCTTTGCTGGGCTAAATGGAAAAAAAGGTATGCATTGTTTACACAAGCTTTCACTGCTACAAGTGAAAGTAAATCAGCCGCATATTCAGTCTTCGCCTTTCTATTTACAGGCAGTGCTAGCCTTGGCAATTTTGCAAACAAAATTGCAATTTTTGAGTTTCAGTGAGCACCAAGGAGTTGTTTCATCTCCTTTGCAGGTTATCCTAATCAGTTAATTCATTCTGAATCATTGGTGTTAGTTAAATTACTATTTAGTGTTCCTGTCTGTAATGTACGGTGTTGTCAGTGTATGATATTTAAAAAGGAAAAAAAAAATATGCAGTCATCCACCATGAAACACTTTAGAGTTATAGAAAGCACAACTTGTGTGTTTATCTCATGAAACTCAGGGGTGCTGCAGGATCAGACCAAACTATACTTTGGCTTCTTGAAGCTAATCAATCAACATCGTCACAAGCCTTTAATTTGCAGGCGAAGGATAAGTTGTTTAAATTATATTGTATAATTGGTAAACTTTTGGTGTCCCATCTGTTTACCATCATATCCTCTTATTTTCGGAGTTATCATTACCGCCCTTTACATGTTCCAGATGAGCAATCACTTTTTGGCAGCTTTTCCTTCAGAGATTAGCAAGCCTGGATTGCATTACCACACCATATCAAGGGCTCGGTTGTATTTTTATATTTTCATTGTGAATTTCTATCATACTAGAAAGGCTGGGTATTGCCTTTTGGCATTATATCCATCTGGCGGATGTTCTTGGCTAGCTTTGTAGATTGCGTCCTTGTACTTTTTCACCTTCCACCTCCTTAATGTTAGTGTGTATCACCATGCCTGATAGCTTCTACTGCTTCCTTCTACATGTTGAACCTTCTCAACATGAGGGAGTACATATACTGGGTAAATCTAATGTAACATGAGGGATTACTTTTTCATCTTCCACCTCATTTTTTTTTAATACTACTTTCCACCTCAGTGTTAGATTTCATTTTTTTTCCAAGACTCTGTTTAGATGTTTAGATAACTATTTTGCTCATGCAAAATATTCCTGTTACACGGCAGCATGGACATGGAATTTACTGTCGAGTAATCCACTAGAAATGAAAAATAATAAATAAAATAATTTATCGTGTTTTAAGATGCTGAAAAAAAAAATCTATGAAAAATAGAAGAAAATATTAGAGGGAGGAGAGGAAGACGAAAAATTAAGCATAGGGGTTAGTAAAAATATGAGTCGTTAAGTAACTTCGTAAAAAGTCTCCCTCAAACTTAAAATGGTATGTTGATCAGACACAACTGTTCTTAATTCAAAACCGAAAACTTGAAGTGCAAAAAGACTTTTAATCAAAGGAGAGCAAGAACCCTTCTTTTGATATATAAATATATGTAATATATATTGTCCTCAATAGCTAATAAGCTCAAGGCCCAATGCTACTTGATAATTTAATAAATGTTGAAAATCAACACTTATAAATACATTATTTTGATTTCCCACGTTTCATGTGGCACTATTTATTATTTGCTATACAAACTCCAACTGATAAGACATTGTACTTGAGAGTTATAAGAGGTGTTAAATAAATGATCTGTACTGCCAATCTCCATGCTTAGTATTATGTTTTTAGTTTGGTTATGAGAGAAAAAAACCCATTGAAAGAGGAAGAAGTAGAAGAAGAATTGAGCATTCAAAATGAAAACTTGAAGCTTGTTAAAGAGAAATAACAGATCATAGTAGAAAATGAAGCTTCTTTGGAATCTTGGAAGCTTTGCAAACCCCAAAAAGTGGCAAGAGGAAAACCGGAAAATGGGGAAAGGGGAAGGAGGGTTTGGGCAGCTTCGTTTTTTTTAACCGGGATAGCATGGTCTCGTCCCGGTTGAAATCGGTTCGGAACCTGCCCAAGAAAATTCACTATCCTGGACTGTTACATTCCTGTTTCACTGGACCGGGACTGAAATCGGGATAATCCCAATCCCAGACCGTGCCAACCCCTAACATTGGGCCTTTGAATTTTGTAAGCCTACGGTACCACTGCAAGGCGATTCCTTCAAGGTGGAAGGATGCAAGTTGAACTCATTGTGGCGGGGCAATATTCTGAAACTCAAGATATTGCTCAGACGGTAAATCCAACCGGTGGGTTCTTCTTCGCCGGTGTATTTTGGAAAATAAAGCTATAGGTTAGCATTTAGGGCTCGAGAAGGAAGTGTGTGGGCTAGGGGTTGTGTTGTTGTTTTGGTTGGCTATTTGGGATGTCTCACCAACAATGAATGGGTTAATGTCACCCATATCTGGAACATGGCGTTGATTGCAAGAGACTGTTAGTGCTTGTAGTTCGGTAAGGATAGTCTAAAGTGTGGCATTTACTTGGTCGAAATATGACTCATGGCAAGCCAAAATTTCACTAATCTCATTGCAAAACTCAACATTAGTTTTGTCTTGGGTGTCCATGGACCTTACAGCTCTGATCCCAATGTTAACAATAAACTCAGAACAAGATGAAGATAAATTCTAGAGAGGAAAAAAGAGATATAAAAGGAGTTATATTTGCTTAACAATTCCCCCTCATTCACATTCTCTAGCTATATATAGGATAGGCTTGTACAAAATAACTAAAAAAATACAGAACATGGCTCTACTGTTAATGCATAATCTCAATAACTACTACTCGACTAACATCATGACTATAGGATAATGCTAACCTCTTCAAACTAACACTAACTACTACATGCATGTAACAAACAACTCAGTATACTATTGATATACACATATCACCCCCGTCCCTTTGCGAATCCTGTCCACAAAATTGAAGTTAGAATCCTCCTCAATAGTATTGATTGTGTCACTTGGATGTAGATCTTCAATCACATAGAATTGGGGATTTCGACACTTGTGTCCAGAAAAGTATGTATCGTCACAATAATAACAAAGACCTTGTTCCCATTTCTCTTTTGCAACTTGGCAGTGATGCGTTTAATTGGGGGATTTGGTGTGGTGAGTGGGGAGGTGGTAGGTTGCTTTGAGGTGGACTATAATAGGGGAATACCTAGTATACTGACGATGGTGACTTGTGGGGTTGTGGTACGGTTAAATTTTGTTTTATGGATTGTATTTCGTTCCATAATTAATTGAGCAACACCAATTGCCATCAACGGGGTACAAGTTTTTTATTTTTTATTTTTTTGACATTTAGGCATATTTCATCTTTTAGCCTGCGAGAAAACAACCAATTAGATAATTGTCTGGTAAGTGGTCAGTCAATTGTGGTAGATGTTCAAACCAAGGATTGTGATTTTGCGAAAAATTCATTTTTTTTAAATTACGAAAAGAAAAAGGGCGAAAGAAAAAAAATATATTATTTTGAAAATTTTCGAGTTTTTTTCATAAATTTTGTGGTTTTTTTCGTCAATTTCATTTTTCGTAAAAATACAAAAACCAGCTACTAAAATTTACATATTTTTTTCAAGGTTTTACGAATTGTTTTTGTAAATTTCGAGTTTTTTTTTTTCTAATTATCATTTATTCTAATTATTTATTGATTTTTGAAACCACTTCCTAATTTCCTAATTATCACTTCTTCTACTTGTATATTGATTTTTTAAACTATCCATTGATTTTCTAATTATAGGTATTTTGGTTTCATTTAATGTGTTTCATACATTTATTTACCTGCATATTGTTTTTTCACATATTTAATATACCCTCGAAATTCATTATATACTTCATATATCCTCAAAATGTTTTACGTTTTTTCTTTACACACCGAAATATTTCTTAAAATCGGGAAACCGAAATTAACTCGAAAAACAAAATCACAATCCTTGGTTCAAACTCCTCTTGTAAGCATCAATGTGGTTGTTTGTTTGAGGCGGGCGAGGGCCTCGGAAGGATCCTCGAATTTGGTTGCTTCGAGTCGATGCTTTGGTGAACCCAGTCCATGACAACGGGCCTTTGAATTTTGTAAGCCTACGGTGCCACTGCAAGGCAAATCCTTCAATTTTGAAGGATGCAAGTTGAACTCATTGTGGCGGGCAATATTCTAAAACTCAAAATATTGCTCAGACGGTAAATCCAACCGGTGGGTTCTTATTCGCCGGTGTAGTTTGGAAAACAAAATTTTAGGTTAGCATTTGGGGCTCGAAAGGTATGTCTTAGAATATCTTTTGCAAGGCTTGTTATAAACTTGAATTCCTTTTAGCCAGTGGACAATATTTCTAACTTTTTTAGCTTTGATCTTAATGACTGTAGTCATGTAAAATACGATGCAACTTTCAAATCTCCAATTCAGCTCCATTATGAATCCTAGGGGTGGACGCGTTCTACATGCGCGAATATTCAATACGTTTTTATTTTAAGGGCATATGTAAATAATTAGAAGACTTTAAATAAATTATTATATTGGAGGCTTAAGTATAATTAATCAATATTTCGGAGGAACTGATTTTTGTTGTAAAAATTTGAATGGCAAAATGGAAATTTAAAAGATTAGTTGTAAGGGTCTTTTTATTAGATAATTTGGGGACTTGAATTATGGCGGTAAGGGCTTATATGTAATATATCAATGTTTAACAGAGGCTGATTTGGAATGTAAAAATTATGAAATGTGGAGATGTAGGGGCCTATTTATAATTTATAGATAACTGAAGGACTTAAAATAAGTTATGTTAGAGGCTTAGGTATAATTAATGAATGTTGAGTGGGGTTGGTTTGATTATAAATAATATGAATTTGGGAGGGCAAAAGTGTAAAAAATGTAATAGTTTCCAAAAGTGTAAAAAATGTAATAGTTTTTTTTGTTTAAAGACACAAACACACTTTGTCCATTTTACCACTTTTTGATTTGTTTTGCAAATATCATAAAGTTGGGAGGGCATTGTCAGAACCCGAAAATAGGTTGAAGACAAATGTGTAACAATATTTTCGATTAAAAGACAAAAATACCCCTTGCACTGTTCATTGGTCTGTTGACTTCACATGTAATTATTAGTAATAGAAGAGGGCAAAACGGTAAATAAATTTTGAGTTGAAGACATACCTTTTCATTGTTCATTCGGGGGGTAATCATTATATTGTTGAGGTCTATGATCTTGAAGGAGGAACTAAGTGTGTGGGCTAGGGGATGGGTTGGGGTTGTGTTGTTTTGGTTGGCTATTTATGATGTCTCACCAATGGGTTAATGTCGCCCATATTTGGAACATCGTGTAGATTGGGAGAGACCCTTAGTGCTTGTAGTTCACTAAGGATAGTCTGAAGTGTGGCATTTACTTGGTCGAGAATTGACTCATGGAGAACCAGGATTTCTCTAACCTTATTGTGAAATTCAACATTAATTTTGCCTCGAGTGTCTATGGACCTTACAGATAAACTTAGAACAAGAAGAAGATAAACTCTAAGAGAGGAAAAGCGAGATACAAATGGAGTTATATTTGCTTAACAATCCCCCCTCATTCACTCATTTTCTAGTCATACATATGATAGGCTTGTACATAATAACTAACTGACAGAACATGACTCTACCACTAATGCATAATCTCAATATAACTACTACACTAACATCATGATCCTATGATAATGCTAACCACTTCAAATTAACAATAAAACTACATGCATGTAACTAACAACATTTGCACATATGAATTTGCAAATCATCATGTAATGTCAAGCCAAACATAAAAGAATGGAGATTCAACACTTATGTAGTTCTAGTAAAAGAGGGTTGCTTTTCATATTAGAATCCTAGCTTGAGATAGAAGAGAGGCTTTGATGAAGAAGAAGATGCTTTTTACTTAAGAAGAAAACAAGACGTTGAAAAACAGAGTTGATGAAGGCATATCCTATTTGGATTATAGCGAACACCGCATTTAAGCTTATTTTGATTTACCTCCCCCCTCAAGAATATCAAATTACGAATGTTTCCATATCGTCTAACACTTCTTCACCATCATGATTTCTCTTTTCCTTCTCTAACTCTAATTATTGTTGGTTCACTTCAATCACCTATGGAGATAGTAGTGCCACGAGAGGTAAATAAAACTTCCAAAAAGACACTGGAGAAAAGTTTGTCTTTATAAGATATAATGGAAGATGGCATACCATGTCATTTGTATAATCAACATGAATACTTTGGCGATCATAGAGGCCCATCCGAGGAAGTTCACTCCCACGATGGAACCACCGATCCTTTCGACCACCTGCGCTATTACCAGCACGTAATGACCCTTAAAGAAGGATCTGAATCTGTCATGTGCAGGATCTGTCCCACTAGTCTGAAAAGCTCAACACTGACGTGGTTCCACAGCCTTAAGCCGAAGTCCATCGACTCCTTCAAAATGCTGGCAAAGAAATTCCTGACATGTTTTGTCGAGGCCAACATTTCCGAAAAGGCCAACACTACATACTCTCTCTGAAGCAGAGGTCCAGCGAGACACTCCGAGAGTATTCACGTGCTTCAACAAAGTGTTGACCCTCATCGACGGGTGCAGCGACGATACAACCATGACGATCTTCACTGCGAGACTCAAAGAGATAAAACTCTACGAGGACCTCACCCTGGAGCCCCTCTGGACATGGCAGAGCTCCTCAAGAGCATCCAGAGACACATCACCCTGGAAGGGTCAAGGACCGTTAAAAGGGAAGCCGAAGGCGGGAAGAAGCCCTCCAATCTTAGGGACAAGAATGATGGAAAAGGACGCAATGATGAGGAACGGAGCAAAAGGAAGCGCAGAGACAATAGGCTGGACACTGGTCGGTTCAGGCTGGAGAAATCGTCCAACTATGTTGGATCCATAGCAGTGACACCCCTAAATGCTAACCTGTCGGACGTACTAAACTCAATGAAAAGCAGGGAGGAACTGAAGTGAACCCCAAAGACACGAGGAGATCCAGCCAAGCGTGACAACGACAAGTACTGCGTGTACCACAAGGAGGGCGGCCACGACACCAATGACTGTAAGAATCTGAGGTATGAGGTCGAGTACTGGATTCATAGAAGCAAACTGAAAGAGTTCCTGAAGTCTGAGAAGCGAACGGAACAAAGAAATGACAGGGGGGAGTCAGTTAAAGGAATAAAGAAAGAGACTCCAGTGATAATATACGTCTCAGGTCCCGCAAGTGGACTCTACTGGACATGCGGACACAACTCCCGAATGAGGACAGACACATCTGCCACTCAAAGATTCAGAGCCCCATCCCCACCTTGACTTTTTCGGACAAGGACCTCAAAGGAGTCTGAGCGCCACATAACGACGCCTTAGTCATCTCGATTTCCATAGCAATGTGAGAAGTAAAGAGAGCCCTGTTGACACAAGAAGTTCGCTTAACGTTCTATTCTATAACGCATTCTACAGTATGGACCTCGAGGAGGAAAACTTGACGTCTTCAAAACACCAGCGGGAAGAAGTGTTTCCCCATCGAAAAGATAAGGTTAGCTACGGTAGCAGGAGAACCGTAGCTTAGGATGGATCTATTTCTGGACTTCATGGTGGTAGATGCACCGTCATCATACAATCTCATCCTAGGAAGACCATGGCTCCACTAGATGAAAGCAATGGTCTCCACCTTTCACAAGTGTGTTAAGTATACTGCTAACCACATCGTAGGAATAATACGTGAAGACCAACCTACGGCACGAGGCTGCCACTACGCCACACTGAAACAGATAGAGTGCTCCCAGATTCAGCTATATCCCGTAGGCCAGCCTAACCCAGTGCAAGGCCAAACAACGACAGAGACATCATTCTCGAGCGATACAAGAGCAATAAGCTCTTTAGCCCAGCAAGTGGAAAATGCCATGGCAGGCGGAAACACATCCTCCCGACATTTTGTAGGCACGGAGATATGCCCATCTACAAGGTTTACTCTTCAGTAACCTATGTAACGCCTCAACAGTCCGCAAAGTGATCTGCGAGAGCAACCCAAATTCACTTCAAGGCAGGATCAGTTTCTCTCCGTCAACAGTTAGTTTGCTTTTAGTTATTTGTTTCCCTTTCCATAGTCAATATTGAGTTTTAGTTCTTAAAAGACTTATGTGATTTGCAATCATTTGGGAAATAAAGGAAGAATTACGAAAACAAACTCCATTGATTATTGGAAAGATGTAACAACAAGCACCTTGAGGCAGATACAAAAGGCTACAAATTACAAATGCCCTGAGGCGGATACAAAAGGTTGCAAGCGTCCGAATACATGCGACACGAAGTAAGAGACTCGCCTAGGCAATTCTACTGCGAGAAGCATCTGAGAAAAACTTGCAGACTCTCCGATGCGAGCAATCTGCAAGTGACAGCAAAAATAAGCGAACGAAATTTGCTCGACCCCTTCCCAAGATAAAGACAAAGTGGTAGAGAGGATCAAAAGGATTGAGCAATCAGATTGCTCCGTCAAATCACCCCGAAAGTGACCGTACAAGAGCGTTGTAGACCTCACAACGGGTTGCTGATTTCCTCAAGAGACATCCCAACCCCCTTATAACTTTTTCAAATAGCTTAGAAGAAAGCAGATGAGGATGGACACAAGCAGCGACGCAGTTACGGTCTCATATCAAGATAGACCACTTTTTCCATGTGCGACACTAGGTGTGACTGAAAGATACCACACCCGGAGACATCGCACATCGATTAACACTTCAATCGGCCATTAGTTAGTAGCGAGATTCGAGCACACGAAGGCAAAAGCGGTACAGTGTAACACCAAGGCATCTCCCTTGGTAGCAAATCCGTACAACTTCTCCGTAATATGAGAAGAAATTATGAGACCTTGGCATGTCAACTATATGCCCACCCATACACAGGTGACCATGCATAACAACAACTATCTTTGTGCCTGACCAGTGCAAATGTCAGAATATTTGGAAACTCCAAAGACGGAGATCCACCTTCGGCCTTTGGAAAACCCAAAGCATTTTCTTCAGCCTTTGGAAAACCCAAAGCATTTTCTTCAGCCTTTGGAAAACCCAAATTGTTCTCTTCAAGTAAAAACAATACAAGGGATAAGCTTTGTGAAAGATAGTGCTTACAACGATTGAAAAACACCATTATATAAACATGTTGGTTCACCAAGCGGGCACTCTAGCATTAACTGCCAAGCATTGAGTACAAATTGGGAAACGAGGAGACAACAATTCCCAAGGAAACTGTGCAGACCACGTCATTAATTTTGATGGCGTTGCACACAACCCCATCAATTGAGGGGGAGTAACTGATACTCAACCGTCACGCAGCCTACATCGTACACGTGTTACCGCATGATTTACGCCGTACACACAGCGCACTGTGCCCTAGTTTTTCCTCTATGGGCCCATGGGCTCGGCCTATTACTCAAACAATATTATGTCACATGCTTGGCACGAGCACGAGGAATCCTAGTCAACCCCGACATACGGACCGCACCTACGGATCACTAGCTAATTTAAGGTAACCTTGTCCACCCCATGCACCAGGCAGGTTGATTAGGTTCACACGCCCCCTAGCAGGCGCAACCTCTTTTCAAACCAGGCAAGCTTAGTCGGCTAAAACTGATGATAATAGCTTCTGGTTCAACCTGACACCTATTTCGCTTAGCGCAGGCATCGACAATTTAGGAAGTGGGAATATAATTAGCGCTATCACGCTTGGTAACGACGACTGGCCAGAGATCATTGCCCCCTTCGCGGTCAATGATCGCTAAACCTAATCGGGTAAGCCTAGCTGGTGACGACTAGCAACAAAAGCTTCTGATCAAACCTGGACTTGTAGCCCCCACTGCAAGGGTGTAGATAGTATATAAGGTGGGAACCTAGTCAGTCCCGAACTGATTCCGACGGCTTGCCACGGGACCACTGCTTTTCAGCGTGGCCGCCAAATCACCAAACCTGAACTTGTAGCCCCCACTGTGAGGGTGTAGATAGTCTAGAAGGTGGGAGCCTAGTCACTCCCGAACTAATTTTGACGACTTGCCACAGAACCACTGTTTTTCAATGTGGCTGCCAAATCACCAAACCTGGACTTGTAGCCCACGCTGAGAGGGTGTAGATAGTCTAGAAGGTGGGAGCCTAGTTAGCCACGATCTGATTTTGACGGCTTGCCACGGGACCACTACTTTTCAGTGTGGCCATCAAAAACTCCCAAATTCGTAGCTTGATGAACACAGGTGTAGATGATTTGGAAGGTGGGAACCTAGTCAGTCCCGAGCTGATTCCGTTGGCTTGCCACGGGACCACAAATTTTCAGCCTGGTTGCCAAATTCTTCACAGGAATTCGTAGCCCCCACCGCGCGCGGAGGGTGTAGATGGTTCGAAAGGTGGGAGCCCAGTCAGTCCTGAACTGATTTTGACAGCTTGCCTCGGGACCACTGCTTTTCAACCTGGTCGTCAAACTTTTACTTTCCAAATCTGTAGTCCACTTTACTCGGTCACAAATGATTTGGAAGGTGGGAGCCTAGTCAGTCCTGAACTGATTCTGATGGCTTGCCACGAAACCATTGTTTTTCACCCTGGTCGCCAAACATGAATCTAGCTGAGTCAACGTCTTCATGCTGAAACTGATCGACATTCTAATATTTGAGAAGGTCATTCGCGCCAATACAGAGATCGTACGACCGATGCCCATATAAGAGCTACTTAGGATGCCAACCCGATCTTACGGCGCCTGACTTGGCATGAACACTCTAACACATACACTCGGCTATCGCAACTCACTCATAGCGGCAGCTGCCGCTGATCGGTCAGATCAACAAGGTGAGCCTCAAGCAACTTACCTTGGGGACAAGACACAGCTCGGACGAGTCAACCCCTAGCTAGACTGTCTGCAACATGCTTACTATCAGACATGATTACACAGCAATGACCCTGAGTCGTTTACAATACAAAGCTGTCAAGTTCTCTATCTCAGATAGACCAATCAACGTCCTATTGATTCAACTAGCCTATGCAAAGCAAGACGACAAGGCGAAATGAAAAATGCAATAGAGACAACAAACACGAAATGGATAAAATTGTTTTCATTAACGATCAAAACGAAAAGGGTATAATCACACCAAGGTTACTCCTTATCAGGAGAATATAGAGAAACAAAAGAGCTAACTCTAATGGAAGATGGAGCAGGAGTAGCATCCATGCACGCCATGGCCTGAACATCAGGGTCCAAACTGTCTTCCTCATTCGATGACGCAGAGGTAACAGACAAGTCTACATGTGACATCTTCTTATAGCGGCCGAGATCCACTCTGGATGTTCCTACTTCATCAGCGCCAGCAACTCTAGTCTGATGTGTATAACCCAACGTAACTCACACTTGCCCTGCTCCTGAAGAAGCTCTTCCTCTCGCACCTTCGTGTCAACAAGTTCACGCTCCAGTAGCTCCAACTTGCCAGTCAGCGTGTCGACCTGAGACTGCTCTTCACAATACTAAGCTCATGCCACACCAATTCGAGCTGGTCTTCGCCCTTTCTCGCCTCGCCTCGCGAGCATAAAACTCCACATCGAATTCCAATTGTTGCTTCTCAGCAACCCAGTCGGCTTCCTTCTAAGCACTCTCTTCAGCAAGAGACTGCAGTTCAAAACACGCCTTAGCCGCAGTTTCCTGCGCAGCCTCGACTTCTTGGCGGATCCGGCTCAACTTCTTCTCAAATTCATCCCCTCGGACACCACCTCTGACAGATTATGCTCAAGGTCCTTCAAACAAGCCCTCTGAGTCTCAACAGCCACGGTTGACTGATCCAGCCTCTTCTCCTCAACCTGCTTCTTCAGCTGCTCAATTTCATAGAGCGCATCGGAATACAATGTTTGCATGTGCGAGAAGACACGTTCCAAGGTGTATACCCTTTCGCGAGCCGCCTCGACTTCCGTCCCAGCAATGATCGCGTAGCTCAAATGAGACATACCCAACATAAGGTACTTCAAGCTCTCATCCGTACATCCTTCCAACGTATCTTCCTCGAGTTTTGGAGCGTGGTCAATCAGCCAGCTATGACGTCTGCTTATATGCTTTCTCAAAGCATACTCTATGTCCATCTCTTAGTGCCAGATCTGTGAACTCATCTTCACCAAGTCCGGTGCAAACCGACCTATCTGTGCACCCAGATGAAGCTTTCCAAGATCAGGGATTATGCTAGCGCCACCCTTCACGGTTGCCACTGTCATCAGGCTCTCATCCATGGCCTTCTCCTTGTCACTAACAACCGACCCTTTGGTACGAGACGGTTTAACGGGATCCAGTGGGAGAGGAGGAAGCGAATTATCCAAAAGATCCTCTAACACTTCTAGTTGTGGCCTAGAACGAGGCGGTGAGCACTTCGAACTACAGGAGACATGGCTAGTATCGTGACCACTCTCAGGCAATGCAACAATGGGGTTATCAGATTTTACAGCCTCAGGCAAATCTTCACGGGAGCCTTCTACAAAAATAGTCCCATGCGAATCAGTACCAGCGGTTGCTGCTATTGCGACCCGCACCAAGCGGTCACTCAGAGCTTCGACCTGCGCGTCACTAAGGCTCGACTTATCTACAACTCTTGCAAACCGCAGGTAATCTTTCTCCAAGCCGAAAACATCGATCTCCGCCCCAACGGGCCTAGTAGATTCGAATTCTTCCCTCACTAGAGCAGGTCGTGCCGAAGATGACCTAGTTCTAGCACGGGACCTCTTCATCGCGAAGAAGGCAAGAGTTTTAGATGGCTCATCCGTGTTAGACAGGACGAGAGGTTTGGCCTCAACAACCTTCTTCTTCCTTGAAAAGGGCCCCCCACTATGCAAGCATATGAAATCGGCCGGAGGTAACATTGGTTTTTGGTCACCTGCCAAGACATACAACGGCAGGTCCTCAGGAACTCCAAATTTCGTACGACTTTCAACAAGGCCAAGCTCGAACATCAACCTATCTTCAAAAAACTCCAGGCCCTTGGCCAAGATTGCATCGTCAAGAAGGTTTTGTTGAACCATGAAGAAGATAGAAAATATTGTATAGTCAGAGCGATATCCTTAAAAGCAAATAAAGCAGAAAAGTCAGACTCTACACTACAGAAGACCTAAATAAAGGTCATGTTCCTGTCTCTTTTTCGCCGAACTAACGTACGCTTCATTCATGCGGCGTGCCGCTCAAGCAACGATTCAGACTCAATCATCATGAGTGGCGCATCCCTTCAAGAGATGACTTAGCGAACCGATGTGACGGCCCACTAACTCGGGGGGAGTAGCTGATGATACATAAAAATGGTCACACCTATAAGCCATACACGTGTCCTGATGATCTCGAGAAAATACAAGCCCCAACATCAGCCATTATTGAATAGGCCCAAGCGGTTCTAAGCCCGCTCAATTCAGTTCGCTAGGCGGACCTGAACTCTCATAGCATGCTAGGCCCACACGTCTCACAACTATCCTCAGTACCCATAAGTCCCAATAAGGCAAGTATCTCGAGGATCAACTACGGATGGGCAACTACAGCTGTTCTCTGCTTCCAACTAGGAAGCAAATACCATAGTACATTCCACACATGGAAACTCCCTTCTACGGATTGCTCTCGTATTGTGAACTATCTCTCGCGTATCTAGGAGCACAAGACTAACATGAAACTTCCCTCTACAACACAACTCCTAATTAGATAATGATCTCCATGAAGATCCCATTCCTAAACTACGTCCACGATGGCCTGGTAAAATCAGGACTCCTTGCACTATAAATAAGACATGAGGTTGGTAAGCTAAGGTACTTTACAAATTCCATGTTACACATTACACCTTCCTCAGATCCATGTCTGACTTTAGCATCGGAGTGTCAGTAGGAATCAGGTCAAAGCAGGGAGCGAAAAAGAACTGCATAAGAAACTAAGTGGACTCATTTCATTTTTTTAACAATATAGGGAGACTGGATTTGTGGATGTCATGATTGAAGCTAAAGAAATAGCTAGTGCAATGGATATTGAACCTATTTTTAAAACAAAAAAAATCATTAGAAGAAAAGGACAATTTGATGGGACTAACAATTGAGAGTTAATACGTTCAGCTGATGAATCATTTAGAGTCGACTACTTTTTATACATAGTGGATAAATCTATTTCTTCTTTTAAAAGTAGGTTTGGAAAACTTCAATTATATGGAGACGTTTGGGTTTTTGTTTGACTTGAAGAAGTTGCAATCTATTGATAATGAAAGTGTGACCTCATATTGCACTAAGCTTGAGAGCTTTATGAAGCATGACAATCTTTATGATATTAATTCAAGAGATTTAGCTTTAGAATTAAAAGTTTTATGTAGCACTTACTCGAAGAAGTAAAAAAACCTATTAAAGTGCTAAATCATTTGCAAACAATGGATGGTGATTTTCCAAATGCCTGGATCGCATATAGAATATTGTTAACTATTCCAATGACGGTAGTCTCCGCTGAGAGAAGTTTTTCAAAATTGAAATTGATAAAATCATATTTTTGGTCCACCATGTCACAAGAAATATTAAATGGGTTAGCTATAATGTCTATTGAGAGTGACTTGGCGAAAAAAAGGTTGATTGCAACAATATAATTAGTAATTTTGCATCTCAAAATGCTAGAAGAGTCATATTTAAGTAAAATAATGCATTAAATTATTTTTTTTCTAAAGAAAGCCCCATTTTTAGAGTTCGCCCAGGATCCCCGTAGACTCGGGATCGCCACTGTCCACATTCATCTGCCCTACTAGACAAAAATGTCCCAAAAGCAGCAAGGTTTGACAGAGTCTCCCACACGAAGAAGGAAACTTAGGAGGAACGCATTCCTCCAAACATAAGCCATAGGGAAGTTATCATCCACCTTGTGGCTGTAGAAGGATGCAACGAGAAGAATCCTGCCCAAGACCATTTCCACTTCCAACCATTATAAATCAGCTCGAATTTGTTCCATGCATCTACAATCTAAAGATGATATGCAATTTTATTACCTATCTAGTGAGCTAAAGAGCTTCCCAAGTTTTCTTTTAGCTTAAAAAATTATGATTACCTGAGATCTCATCAGCACACAATAAGCTTCTCACATGATGGGTGACTACTAAATTCCAGAGAAGCCCAAGAATGGTGGGTTTGATAAATAAATCGGGATAAAAAATTGAAATTTTAAAATTGAAAACCAGCTTAAGTCCGTACCACATGGACAAGGTGGAAAATTAACTTGATAGCTAGTTCATATTCCCTTTCTCTAATGATTTTGAAAAAGGTAATTTGTATGCATGTACAAGAACACCGTGTGGACCAATTCTTTTCAGGTAGTGAATATACAAAAGAAAGCTTTTTGTAACCTAACTGATTGAGATAAAAGCAATGATAAACCAAAGCCATAACAAGAAGGCAAGACGTTGATGATTCACCCAATTTTCTCTGTGTTTGTGTCATCTGATGGCCATATGACAGTCTCCATAAGTCGCTCACGCATCAACTCCAAGTTCTGATCAGAGATTTCTTTATAAATTGCCGCATGATCACATTTCTGAATCATCACGAAAAGCAGGAAAAACATTGTAATTCACGTAATAACAAAACTATTTGTTCAAAATTTTGTATTTCAGTACATTCAATTGGCCATATTGAATCAAATATAGGAATTATTTGAACTGGAGTCCATAAGGAAATTATATCCAAAATCCAACGGATATTCATTAGTATTCAAACTTGAGTATAATTGGATATATCCAATTTGTTGAATGTGGCACCTTGTTAGCACAAATTTGCTTCCAAAAAAGATTTTTTAAATAAAAATTATCAAATCCATATTCACGGCTGTAATTATCTGATTATATACTCAGATCAGACTCGTATTATTAATTAACCATTGACAATGCTGATGACAGGGATACTAATATACTAGGGGAAAAAGGTGAAACAATTTTTTGTTCAAACAAATATACCTTAGCCCATTTTCCATAGAGGTGAAGTCGCGTCACCATCACTCTTTCAGCCAGTTCGTGTCTCTCCTGCAAAGACAAAGTGATAAGTTTTGTTATTCCATCTAAAATATTGAACCACTAGATTTCAAACTTTCTGAATAATACCTTCCCAAGGTTGCGAATGAAGCGTTTTCCATCTCCTGGCTTGTTTGATACTAGAAAACTGCCAAAACATCAAATATAACAGGAATCATCTGTACTGGGGAATAAGGGATATTTTTCTTTGCCTCTCAGGATGTGTTTGATTCCAAGGAAATTTTTTCAAAAGTGAGAAGGGAAACTGAAAGGGATACACTTTGTGCTGATCACTATCCTCTTGGTATTTTTACAAAATTGTATAAAATATTTTCTTAGGAGGGAGGTAAGAAAATGTTTTCCAAAATTGAGTCATCTTCAACATCACACTACACCAAATTGGCATTTTTGTATCAACCTCAAAAACAGTATCACTTTTAAAGTGTAACAATCCACCTAACAATTTTACACACTTTCACAAACAAAATGATACAATAATTGTATCACCATGAAGAGTATGGTTATAAAAGTGATACTATTCATGGTGATCCAACTTATTGTATCATTTTTTTTGTGTTACTGTTTTTCATTTTTTTACTAAATTTAGTTTTGACTTAAAATTGTTTGGTGAATTGTAAAATCTCAAAAGTGATACTTTTTTTAGAGTTGTTACAAAAGTGTCAATTTTGTGTAGTGTCAAGATGGAGAATTTTTTCCCACTTCCTCTCCTATTTCTTCTATCTTTTTGTAATTTTCCTTGAAATCAAGCACACCCTTAGTCTAATTAGATGTCTCGTTTGGGAAATTCAGCATGGTTTCCAAGAAGTTCAGACCATAACTAGATTAAGAAAAGAAAAGAAAAAAAATCAACACCTCTACAAGTTGATTATATTGCAACAATCTACAGAGGCAAGTTTTACTTACTCATAGAACCACCTATAATCTGTGGGGTTCATCTCATAAAGCTGGCTCATAACAGTCCGGATAGCTTTGTACGTAAAATAATTCATGATTTGCTGTAACATAAAGAGTCATGGTGAAAAATGGATACTGCAGATGAATTTGTCATAAAAGTGCTAGCATTTCGACATTTATAGTTCTGCTAAGTGTCAGGAAAATATTAGAATAAAACTAAAACTGAAAAAGAGCATTCTAAAGAAAAAAGAAAAGAGATAATCAAACTATTTGATAAATGTACTAAGAATTACATCAGTATGCCCATAACGCCTGTCAAACTTTAGTAGGCAAGTATTAATTATTTCATTATAGAGATGTAAATGAGCTTTAGATGTTCTAGTGATAATTTAACAAATTGTATGTGAATCCCCAACTCAACTAAGTTACTAGTCTCATTAAAAACGGCTTATCTAAACCAAAACAAAAGAAGGAGACAGCTAGTTCGTTGGGTTTATGAGTTTACGAGTGGTGATACCAAAACCAACCCTCACTGAGTTACTAATCTCATTGAAAATAGGCTTATTTGGAGTCAGTACTAAAAGAAATTTACTGGCTTACCCTTAAAGAAACAGAAATATATATATATATATATATATATATATATATATATATATATATATATATATATATATAATAAAAAATATAAATCTTCTGAATAGCACTGGCATCGCTAACTTTCACTTTTATGTAGTAGAGTTTATGATGGGAGGAGAAGTTGTAGGTTTAGACTTGTCTACCTCACCTTGAGAACTAAAATAAGTGTTTCCAACAGGTAACAAGTGGTGTAAAAGAGGGACTTGCGCAAAAACTGGCGAACGAGGTGCAGAAGTGCACCACAGGGTTAACTACAGACCTCTAAATATAATGAGTTTTTGGTTCTGGTGGACTTCAAAGTGCCACCTTCTAGTTACAAAATCCAAACATAGTGTTCCACTTCCACCCAGCTTCCAATGGGGCAACTTTCCACCTAGCTCTCATTACTTCATGCACTCCGTGTACCATTACATCATCTCTCCATACTTCAATGTGATAACATCAGTCCTACTTGGCCTCAAACTCAGCTCTTCATGCTTCAAGAAAACACAGAGAAATTGACTACAATACCTTCCATGTTCTCTTAAAAATAATCTTCATCACTGGCAGTAATCAAACGGTGGATATCTTCAGCAAGGGTGTAAGCACACATATTAGAATCTTAACGTGACATGTTGATTCCTTCCCTATTCAGTAAACAGCTCCACAAAAAGATCTGAAAGCTTTGAAAAATCGGATTGTTCCACCAACTCCCAACAGTTTGTGTGTACCCCTTATGTACGCCGCCCCCCCCCCCCCCCCCCCCCCCCCCCCCCCCACCACCATGTGGCATGGAACGACACATATCTCAAAGAAATGGGATGATTATCAAGATTAGAATAACAGACGAGATAGTGAAAAATTCAACAAACCAGATACGCAGACTGTAAGACCACCATACACAGGCTGAACAATGAAGTCGTTCCTGTTGAATTAATTGATGCGTTGTACCTCTATAAACAACCCCAACATTGGCAGAGAAGATATTGCAAAAAATGAGGAAGGTATAGAGAAACAAAGAGATAGTCCTAGTCTAGCACCACAGCCTCCATGGCTAGTTTTGTGATCCAAATTTTGACATGCTGAACATGGCTCCACGAGTCCGAGGATTACCCAACGAACTTTGAGAACCTCACAACAAATTTCTTTACCTTTGTGTCCTTAATTTCTTTATCTTTAACTTGTGTTATTTTTGTATTTTTATACTAATCGCCATTGCTGGTGTGATAGGCCATCTCTAAACACATACAAAAGGTCATTCGAGATGGATCAAAATTTGCCCATACACAACCAATTTTTCTTTTAACTGCTCCACCAAAACTAAAAGGATTGGCCCATTCCATTGATTTCTCCAACTCTCTTAACATAGGTAGAAGAAATCCAACTATAAATAGATCATGCTAAATCTACACAAGATCAATACAACTTGTATATTTTGCTACACATTGGATGCAATACAAAACCATAGGATGGGTGAAGTTTATTGTGCTAAAGATTTTCATAAAGAGGTAGACCAATAGACCAATACATACAGCTCAGCGTGATATATGATGAATTCTCATCAATATCGTGTATTAAGAAAGGAAAATCTAAAGTGTAACATAGGTACTTATTCTGGAAGAGTTCATATACATAACATAACTTCTAGATGAGATTTTCAGCCAATTGACTGCTTTTCATTTTAAAACTACCCAGATTGCTTAATTTGATGATGCCTAGTTTGCATCTAAACCATAAAGACAATCAAGCACTTAACAAAAGATATTATAGTTAACAAAGTAGACTACAATTATGTACAAATATCATGACAGCGCATTACTTTGCACTCTGAAATAAACCACAGAGATTAAATGAGATCAGTTCCCTCACCGTCTTAACATCGTCGAAACTGTCCTCGTACTGACCAGCTAATTCATTCACAATAAGAAGACCTCGAACTCTATTCTTCTTCGTCTTTGGATGCCCATTCACAATCCTTGAAAGCACTTTCGACGAAAGACGACACTCATCCCAAGCATCAACAAATGAACTACTCAACTCCAATTGCCCTTGTCTCCTCAACTGCTTCTTACCCATAGGATTCCTATATAAACTCATATCTCCACTACTCTTGAAACTCACATTATATGAAGAAAGCGCATCCAAACAGAGACATGGGCTGGTGTGTGAGTCAACAATTGAAAAACCCACCATTGATAAAGCCCCCACCATCTCTAACAAACACTCACTTTTTCAAAACACCCGGAAATCTTTTCTCACGAAAATACTCTGAATTAAGCAAAAAAACTAGATACACCCAGTGAGGCAAATCAACCAAGAAGCAATGGGTATTGAAACAAAATGCAAGAAGAGATCAACAACTTTGACGGGTTTGTAAAAGAAGGGTTTTTTTAGGGTCTTGCAACCTTCACCAGAGGATTTTTTGAGGTCCAAAACTCGCCTTTGAAAGCATTCACTAAAACATGGTATTGGCTCAACCATCTGTATATTTTTTCAATCCAAGCAATGGCTTTCCAACTTGGTGGTGTAGTACTAACGTGTCGTGTTTTGATTGGATGAAAGAGCCGTGGAAGATTCCGTGTCTTGAAAAAGTGAGGAATTTATAGAAAAACATCTAGAGGAGATTCTATTTGACGCCAAATTCATATGAACAGCTCATCACAGAGTATCGTGGGTTAGGCGTGGTTGACATGAATGACACGCTATGGTTGGGGCTTGTCAAGTATTGACAACTTCCGCTTTGTACCACCAAACCAAAAAATCTAGAGAGTCAAGACCACGCCAGGCCAGCCCAATACCATCCATCATCCTAGAGATGCTGGCTCTCTAGAAAATTTGGTACCAAACACATGTCGCATAATCTTTTGCTATCAAAAGCGAAAATTCTAGGGAGCGAGGGATCCCTCGCTCCCTAGAAGGGCTCTATCAAAAGTTTACATGTGGCACCATAATGTATAAAAAGGCTCTAAAAATAATTTATGTGAAAATAACTTATGCAAATGGAACCATCTATAGGGCGTAATTTTTTTTTTTTTATTTTTTATAAAAGCATATTGCATATAAAATTAGGAATATCGGTTATAGTACCGATGTCCTATCGTAATGGCTAGTTTGTGAGCCTCATAATTGAGTTTTCTATTAATAAAATTACAAAACCAAAGGGGATCAATAGTAAGTAATCTTCGAATGTTGGTTGAGTGGTCGCCAAACCCAGTCTATGTCCTCCCGAGGGTAATGTAAATCAGCATAAATGCTAGAAATAAGCTGTTCGAAATCGCCCAACAAGAAACTTGTCCTCCATTTTCGTGCTTGGTTTAGAAGTAGAGCCACCTCAGCTGCATGACATTCAGTCATCGTATTGTCTGTTATCTTACCTTCAATGGGGCATGCCACCTGAGCAATAATCCCTCCTTGGAGATTGATCGCAGAAATACCAATAGCACCTTGTTGAGATGAGGTAAAGAAGTTGGCATCATAAGTAACCACAATAGTATATGGATCATGGTGGTGGGGAATGGATTTGAGTTGTAGGGATCTAAAATTAAGATGATGATTCCTGGTTCTTAGGATTTGAACATGAACAAGCTATATCCTGATTGTTTTCATTGTTTCGAAAGAGATTATCAGCTCATCAATGAAGAATTGATGAAAATTAGAGATTTGAAAAATTGGGGATGTTTATGGATGTTTAAATCATCCATATCGCCCTTACAATACTCAAACAATTCAAATTTATAAAATCTATATTACAATTCAGAGTGGTGTTTTACTATTCATTGCTGACTGAGACAAAGTCAAATCAAAAGGATTAGAGATAAAAGATGGTTAGGATTGAAAGTTGGGAAATGTAATGAATTTGAGGGTTGATATTCATTTTCTATGATGACATATTTATAAATATAAAATAGGTAAAAGGGCAAAAATAAAAATAAAAAATTTGAAAAAAGTTGGTGAAATGTACATGTGGCGGAGAGAGAAAATATTGTATTTTCTTTTTAGCAAAATGAAAATCATCATAATAATCTACATCGTTGTCGGATTTTTATAAAATTAGTATCGTTGAAATGCATTTTTGAAGATCTTTCGAATAAAATCAATGATCAATACAATGGCCAAAATATTAAAAATGTATATTTCATAATTAAAAAAACGTATAATGTATTACACGTCTTTAATATTTTTCAATATTTTTAAAAGCAATGAGACGGGCCGATCATACCAGAAAAATGAATCGGACATCTTAATGCACATTTAAACAAAAACCCTAAATTTCATGTTTTGGCGAATTCAAATATTGGGGGAGAACCCATTCTCGACGTTTAAAATTTTCCCCCAACTGATTTAAATTTGACTAAATAGGCTTACACTTAGAATCGGCTTACACTTCAATTTAGAGTGGTGTTTTACTATTCATTACTGACTGGGACAAAGTCAAATCGAAAGGATTAGAGATAAAAGATGGTTAGGATTGAAAGTTGGGAAATATATTGAATTTGAGGGTTGAGATTTATTTCCTATGATGGCATATTTGTAAATATAAAATAGGTAGAAGAGCAAAAATAATGAAAAAGTTTTGAAAAAAATTGGTGAAATGTACATGTAGCAGAGAGAGAAAATATCGTGTTTTCTTACTACAACACAAATGGTCATTAATAGCATATGACCATAGCATTTTATCATAAAGTGTTATGAAAAGTCAAAACTTAATTTGTTCCATGATTTGTAAAATGCTATAAAACTTTGTAAAATGCTATGGAAATTTATAAAATGCTATCAAAGGCCAAAATGATTTGTGCATTTGTAAAATGCTATGAAAGGGTATGTAGGCGGGAGTTGCAATTCGCAGGGCGCCAAGAAGCCCACTCGAATCGAAAAAAAGAAGCAAAACAAAGAAGAAGGAAGGAAGGAAGTTCCTCTCCTTCTTTATCTCCATCTCTGATTGCTCTCATCTCCCTCTCCCTCTCCGTTCTGCTCTCCCTGTCTCTGTCAACCACCTCTCCGAGTACCTGTTTCGCCATCTTTCCTTCTCCAACGTGCTCTACTTCTCGTCGTACGTGCTCTCGCTCTCCGTTTCAGGTCGGTATCTGATTCTCAACACACTCACTCTCTCCTACTTTGCTTTCACCGCAAACCCTAACGATTTTTTTTTGTATCAGTTTTTGAAGTAATTGTGGAAGGCTTTGAAGGCTCAGTTTTTGTATCAGTTTTGGTTGATTAAAGGATCAATTTTTCAGATAGGTAATTCTGGAATTGTAATTTTTTATTTTTCCTCGTTGATTTCCTTATTAGAGTATTAATTTGGTTGAGTTGTGTTGTTCTTCATTTTGAGTTGTGTTGTTCTTAAATTTAGACTTTTGTATTCATCAGATTCATAACCTTGTTATTTAATTTTAATTGGGTCATAATTTTACGGACTTTATTGACCTCAAATCATGTTGTTCCTACTTATTTTGCAGTAATTTCTCTGGGTATTCTGGGGATATATCACAAAGTAAAGTATAGTTGGGTATTCTGGGGATCTTTGGCTGTTGGGGGTGATTTCATTGTCATTAGATCTATTGAAGAAAGAAAATGGGTGAGGGCTAGACGATATAGAAGAAGGCAGTTTGTGGAATTCATTAGTGACTATAATCTTTGTGACTTTGTTTTTAAAGGGGGGTCTTTTACTCGGTGCAATAATCAAAGACAACCCTATATGTCTAGGATTGATAGATTTCTACCTAGCACTGATTGAGTGGATCACTTTCCTGATCTTAGTGAACTTCCACTTGAAAAGGGAGGGTCTGATCACCATGCCATTTGTCTCAAACCCAATATCTCCCTCTTTGGTCCTAGACATTCATGATTATTGGGTATCTTTTGACATCCAAGGCAGGAAAGGTTTTGTTCTCTGGAAGAAACTCAAAATGTTTAAATCTTTCTTGAAAGAGTAGAACAAGGAAGTGTTTGGGAAGCTTCACTCTCTCACTGAAAATGCTCAAGCTAGTCTTCACACCCTTGATTTGATGGAGGAGGATAAAGACTTGACTGATAATGAGTTCGCTCAAAGAATTGAACTCAAAATTGAAATTAACAAGCTTCTTATGAGAAATTTGTTCTGGAGGAGGGCAGGGGGCAAAGTGGGGTAGATTTTGGTAATTATTGTTCCAATTATTTCACAAGATGGCAAATTATAGAAGAATCTCCAATTCTATCTCACACCTTCAAATTGAGGGAGAGACTATTGTGAATCAGAACTTATCTCTTATCATATTCTTTCATTTTTATAAAGATCTTTATATTGAGATTATGTTTGGAGACCTATTATTGATCTGGCTTTGTTCAACACTCTGGATGTTGTGTCTACTTCCTCTTTGTAATCATGTGATTCTTGCCTTGCAAACCTAGAAGCTGATGTGGCATTTGATCTTTTCCTAGTGATTTATTCCTTACAGGTTGGGATTTTATGAAAGAGGATATTATGGGGGTGGTAGAAGATTTCAACAACAGCTCTTTCCTTGAATGGACACTGAATACTACTCTCATATCTCTTATTCCCAAAGTGAAAGAGCCTTCGTTAATTGTGGATTTTAGACCTATCAGTCTTCTGAATTCCATTTATAAAACCATCTCCAAGGTTTCGTCTTGTAGGCTCAATTATGTTATTTGACAAATTATCTCTCCTTTTCATTTTGCTGGAATTGGTGATAGGCAACTCATTGATGGGGTTTTGATTGCCATTGAGATTATTGATTTTAGAATAAGATACCAAAAAGCCAGGTCTGATCTGATGTTCAAAGTTGACTTTGTCTCTTGGAGTTATCAAAAAATCTCTGTCTGACTTTGGTTTTGGAGATAAATGGAATGCTTGGTTCCACACTCTTGTTTCTACAGCTTATTTCTCCATTGCTATCCTCGGCTCTCCAGCCGACAATTTCAAATCTAGTAGAGGGATTAGACAAGGAGATCCTCTTTCTCCTCTTTTCTCTTTGGCTGCTGAAGGGCTATCTGCTTTAATCTCTCGGGCTCAAAAAAATGTGGGTCTCATTCATGGTTTCCAGGTCTATAGCACCTCCTTATCCATTGCCTTGTTGCAATATGTTGATGATACTGTGATCTTTATTGGTGCCTGCATTGAAAAGGTTTTGGTTATGAGTAACTCGTTGTTATGGCTTATAGTAATTTTGGGGCTGAAGGTGAATTTTTTCTAAATCTGTTTATCAATTAACATTGTTCCAGACATCAATGCCTAGGCATCTATTCTGGGTTGTAGAACTGGTATCTCCCTTGCTCTTATTTGAGCCTTCCCCTTGGTGGTCAGTTCAAGTGTATTAAGGTATGGGATGAGGTTGTACAGAATATTGAAAACAGGTTTGAGTAACTGGAAGAATAAATACATCGTCAAGGCGGGTAGAGCTACTCTCCTTCAAAACAATTGCCTCTATTCTTGTTCATACAATGTCTTTGTGTGTCATTCTTGTTTCAGTTGCCAACCAAGTTGAGAAATGCATGAGAAGGTTCCGTTGGGGTTTTTTTTCCTAATTTTAAGAACCACTAAGGTATACCAACCAAAATCTAAAGGGGGTTGGGCCTTAACACTGCTCCCCTGTTGAAGTGGATTTGGAGCTTTGGAACTAAAAATGAGGCACTATGGAGACAAGTATTGTAGAGTAAAATTCCTGCATTTTTCTTGAAATTTCTTAGGGTTCTATGTTTCCTTCTCATTCTGATTTCTGGGTGTTCTTGATGTTTTGCAGGTGTTAAAGGAAGAGTCTTGTTTGGTGTGAAATTCTCCATTTTTACAAGTTTCAGGTTTGTTTTGACCTTTGGAGTTTTTGCTCCTATTTAAGCTCTCATTATCTTTTGCATATTTGCCCTTTAGCGCAATTATGAAGAGATAATTTCTTTGTATGTCTTTGTAACATATTGTCATTGAAAATACAGAAGCTGTGGGTTTTGAAGGATAAAGCTTTGGACTTAGTTTTGTCGTAGAGAGGCAGAAAGTTAGTTCTGCAAACACTTCTTAAGGTTTGGATAAACTTCAACCTCATTTTCCCTTTTGAATGTAATGTTTGAAACTAAAATTTTGAATTTGAACTTATGGTGTATGACCTGAAAATTTGCTAAATCACTGAAGTGTACCAGTATTCACTATTGAGTCCTATTTGTTTCATCCCCTTTATTTGAAGGCAACATCACCAAAATAATTTCAGGAATACCTGGTCCTGACTTGGACATATTGTCTGTATGGTATTTCGTCGGTGTTTTGTATCCATTCGATAGATATAATCACCACGACAACTGCTTAAGCTCATCGATTACAAATCTTAAGAAAAGGTTAAATGTTACACACCATCAATCATACCTATTATGGGTATGTCGGGTAGGACCACCAACTGTTGGAACATAGGTAGGCCAAGTCAGGACGTGGACTTTACATGGGTGGGTGAGGCAACCCATGGGGGACCCAATTATATGTCTTCGTGATGACATAATCAAGTTTTTATGTTTGAGTACGATGCACTCATTTAGAAGTTTTCAGCTGCAGCTTGCTTGAATTAGTCGTGTTAGTTACTCACCTATTGTTATTTAATAAGTAATTATCTTTTCATCTTGAATTGCTCTTATTCGACCCAAGAATGAATGCAACACTCTAATATGGTTACGTTACGACTTTACCCGAAAGATAGACAAAAACCTAGTATCTAGGCCTAAATCACCAAAAAACTAACAAAGAAATCCTTCAAGAACCTTAAGAAAAAAAACCAAGACCTTAGGCCTAATTCACCAAAGACATTAGGCCTAATTCACCAAAGGCCTTGGGCATCAAGAAACTACTCATATAAACTATATGCTACTCAGCAGGAAGACAAGATTGCAAATGAAAGGCCAGTGCTTCCAACTGCAAGACCTTTTGCAATACCTTGCTTGATCCCCAACTTCACTATTGTGTCCAATATGGCAGAATATCTATCAACAATCCTCTTCTCTGCAGTGAATGAGTAGATTGTCTTGATGGAGCTCAAAGCTTGTTCTACTATACTGTTTCCTTTGGTATATTCTTTGTAGGACTTCTTTGAGAGGAAGACAAGATATTTGCCATAGATTATTTCGGGGATAATGAGTAGAATCAGTAAAGGAAGGGCCGCTTAGGCTAGTCTCCACGAAAAGTATATTGAGAATGCAATTCCTAAGACGAAAACTGACGTATGCATCAAGAATATGGGGACCTACATGACAAAAAGATGAACAAATTGGTGAAACTTCCGTTGCATGACTATCAAAATGAGTTTTAATTTTGTGCATTTCTTCTGGATTATATTTTCCAACATAAGAAATTGCATTATAGGTCAATAAAATTTTAGAGTCCCTTTCTTCATACCATGTGAAAAATGTAGTGCTTGTTTCAAAGAAAAATTATAAATTTATTGGAAATTTGCATTCTGAAAACATAAATGGATGGATAATCAACATATTTCATGATTTTCCATATTTTTTTAATTTAATCTTACAACTTAAAGCTCATTGTTGCGACATTTTAGTATTTAATCTCACAACTCAAAATCTCATCATTCCGACAACTACAACAATGCTATTACCACCACCACGACAATATCACCCCTAGCATATCACCAAATTTTTTGTGATGAGATGATATACTTTAGTGAGTACGCCTTACTATCACACACCCATGAAATGCCTTATTCTCTGGCGTGTGCTGCAATAAAGTAGTTTTCTAGTTTGTGATCAAGCTACTGAGGAGTAGTGGCTACTTTTTAACATTTGGTATCAAATACGGCCAAGCACTCCATCGAAGGTTCTATAGTCGGAGGGGTGGTCTAGAGGTTGGAATAAATAGTTAGGTAGTATGGTAGGGGAATAGTAGTAAGTTGTTGAATATGGTTGAGAAGTGTCACGGAATTTTGTCCTAGTTACTATGATTAACTTTCAGTTGCATGGCATTGCGAGCTTTTGATGGAGTATTGGTTGGTTGTTAATGTAGATATTGAGAAACCAACATATTTTACCCAATCAACACTACAACACAAGTGCTTATTAATAGCACATGCACATAGTGTTTTTTAGACTTGTGCTATCAAAAACCAAGTTTAATTTCGTTACCCTTTTAAAACGCTAAGGAAAATAGTGAGCGGGAGAGCGATATTTATTTATTTAGGCTCTGGAGCCAATTTTTGTACCTCATTAATTTATTTATGCAAACATACATACCATATTAACACTCTGAATCCAAAACAAACAACAGAACAAGAACATGGCCATATTAACACTCTGCAAGTGATCCTTTAAAAAAAAAATGCACACACACAGTCAGCAAGTGATCACTAGGAGATAGGTGTAAATTTTTTTAGGTCAATTATATATGCATGGAAATGATATTGCAAAGGGAATACTATTCAAAAGATATGTAAATTGTGTTATTTGAGTAATACAATTTTTTTATTCTTTGAAAGATGTTGTTTTGATTCATTTTTTGGGTTGATCTAGTTATAGTATATAGGTCACTGTCATGTATGCAAGGAAATGATGCCGTAGCGGGTATGATTCAAAAGTTTCTAACATATATTATGAATGCATTATAATTACGATTTCTTTGAAAAGATGACATTCACTACTACACAACAATTGCTCATTACTAGCATATGACAATAACATTTTTTCACTTAGTGCTATGAAAAGGCCAAAATTTGTCCAATTTGTACCCCTTCATCACATTTATGTTGTAGCATTGTCTAAATTTAATTTGTCTTTACGTTTAACATTTATGTTGCCCGTTTGTAATGCTTTTAGAACGGATATGAATATCTATTTAGTATGAAATTGGACTTCCCTTCAAGTACTGCTTATATGTCTATATATATGAAACTTTCAATTACCCCATGAAGATTTAAGTAGTTATTTGTTTGAATTTTAGAATTTGTTGGGCTGAGTACTACAAGAAAATATGATGCTGGATAAAGGTTGGGTGGGTCTTCACAGGTAAAAAATTAGTTGTGCGTAGTTAGATATTTATTATAGAATTAGAAATGTCAGAGGTCTTAAAGCAATAGATTTTTCTTGTCTTTCTTGTCATAGAGCTGATACTGAGTACGAGAAAGGAGCATGGAATTTTGTAAAAATGGTTACAAACAACTTGGGAAATCCTAAAATGATATTATGCCCTTGCATAGATTGTCGCAATGTAGAGCATCAGTGTGGCAGTACTGTTGTTGAACATTTGGTTACAAGGGGAATGGATGCGTAGTACAAACAAAGTAAAGATTGGTATGAGCATGGGGAGCAGATAATTATTAATGACAATTTTCCTGAAAAAATGTGAAACAACGAGACATATAACTTATATAGAGCTGCCCACTTTTTTTTTATGAAGAATATATGAAGCCTACTCAGTTGGTTAATGAAGACTACATTGAGCCTACTAAATACATACATACTGATGATTTTATAGCAAAACTAAAAGATGCAGAAACCCCCTTTTGTACCCGAACTATTCAAATTATAACAAACTATCATCCATTGTAGCTTTATATCGACTTAAAACTCAAAGTGGATGGTCTGATAAAAGTTTTACTGAGCTTCTTGAGACATTGGCAGGCATGCTTCCACAGGACAATGTACTTTTGAAGTTGTTTTACTCGGTTAAAAAGTTTATCAAGTCATTTGAGATTGGTTATGAAAAGATTCATGCTTGTGAGAATGATTGCAGTCTATTTAGAAAAGAGTACAAGGACTTGGACAATTGTCCTAAATGTGGTGCTTCAAGATGGAAGAAAAATAAGAGGACCAAAGAGATTAGAAAAGGTATTCCAGTTAAAGTTTTGAGGTACTTTCCTATAATTTCAAGATTCAAAAGGATGTTTAGGTCTAAAAAAATGGCTGCAGATTTAAGGTGGCATTTCAATAATAAAAGCACAAATGGAAAAATGCGGCACCCTGTTGATTCCGTAACATGGGAATTGGTTAATGATAAATGGGAATCATTTGTAGCTGATCCATGCAATCTCAGACTTGGTCTTTCTACTGATGGTTTTAATCCTTTTTCCATGTTATGCTCTAAATACAGTTGTTGGCCAGTGATGATAGTTAACTACAATTTTCCTCCTGCGTTGTGTATGAAGAAAGAGAATATCATGTTAACGCTATTGATTTCGGGTCCAAAGCAACCTGGAAATGACATAGACGTCTACTTACAACCACTTATAGAAGACTTGCAACATTTGTGGCACAATGGAGTGGAGGCATATGATGCGTTTGGTGGAAATATTTTTAATCTCAGAGCACTTTTGCTATGGACCATAAGTGATTTTCCAGCATATGGAAACCTCGTTGGATGTTGTACAAAAGCTAAAAAGGCATGTCCTCTTTGTGGCAAAAATACGCACTACAGATGGTTAACGCACAGTAAGAAATTTGCATACATGGGTCATAGGAAATTTCTGTCACCTACACATGAATATTGAGGAAAGAATGTTTGGTTTGATAACAATGTGGAACATGGAAGGAAGCCTAGAATCTTGTCTGGTCGGAACATTTCTATTGCTCTTAAGAATTTTCCAAATGATTTTGGAAAATGTCATAACAAATATAAGAAAAAGAAATGATAATGCTAAAGATGTTGATGCTGATGATAATGGTGATGACGATGTTGATGGCAATGACGATGATGATGATCATGATGAACTATCAAGGTGGAAGAAAAGGTCAATCTTTTTCGATTTACCATATTGGGAGGTTAGTTTTTATGTCTTTAATCGCTTAGTTTTTTTTTTATATTCAGTAATGGTCTAAAAAAATAAGTATTAATGGTTACGTTCATGTTTTTGTAGGAACTTCCATTACGTCATAATTTGGACGTAATGCATGTCGAAAAAAATGTTTGTGAAAGCATTATAGGCACAATGTTGCATTGTGGAAAGTCAAAAGATGGGGTTAATGCTCGTAAGGACTTACATGATATGCAAATACGGAAGGACCTGCATCCACAACCTCATGGAAGCAGATCATACCTTCCACCTGCTCCATAGACATTTTCAAGGTCTGAAAAGAAGAAATTTTGCAAGAGATTATATGACTTCAAGGGAGCTGATGGCTATTGTTCAAACATTGGGAGGTGTGTATCTTGTAAGGAATGCAAGGTCATTGGCCTGAAGTCCCATGATTATCATGTTCTAATGCAACAGTTGTTGCTGGTTGCTTTACGAGGATTACTTCCAAAAGGGCCTAGAAATGCAGTACTTCGGTTATGTGCATTCTTCAATAGGTTGTGTCAGCGTGTTATAGATAGAGAGAAATTAGAAATATTGGAGAAAGACGTCATTGAAACTGTGTGCATATGCTTGAAAGGTTTTTTTCACCTTCTTTTTTTGATATTATGGTACACTTAACGGTTCATCTAGGAAAAGAAGCTAGATTATGTGGACCTGTTCATTTTCGTTGGATGTATCCTTTTGAGAGGTAAGGAATCATTCCTTTTTTTTAGTCTGAATAGTTCTGTTTGAAGCTTAATATGTTGAATAACTTATAAGTTATTTATGTACAGATATATGAAAACACTAAAAGATTACGTTAGGAATCCTGCACGGCCAGAGGGGTGTATCGCTGAATCATATCTTGCAGAAGAGTGAATAAGTTTTTGTAGCGAATTTTTGAAAAAAACAATATAAGTGGAGGAAAAAGAAGTTCGCAATAATGATTTTGCAAATGAAGTTATTCTGGAAGGTCGTCCAATTTCTAGAGCCACATCGATCACACTAAGTGATAGAGAAAAAAAACTTGGACATCAAGTTGTGTTGATGAATACAGCGGTGGTGGATCCATATTTAGAGTAAGTAAAATGAAATTCACAGATGTTAGATCTCTATCGTTACACCATAACCATTTTACTTATTCAGTTTTCTCTCCTACTAGCATGCACTTGGAGGTTTTACAAGAATCAAACAAACGTCTTACACGCGATGCAACCTTACTTTGGAATAAACATACTGAAAAAATTGCAGAATGGATAAAAAAAATAAGGTTCGATTATATCTTCCAGGTTTTTATTACCTTAGTTTGTGTTTAATTTTATAACTACTTACTTTGTATCTCTTCATTTAATTTCTGCACTTTAACAGATTCCTATTGATTCAAAAGATGACCCGGACACATTGAAATGGATTGCATATGGTCCACGGAATAGTGCATTGTCTTTTTCTGGGAATATTATCAATGGGCAGCGTTTTCACACAAATGATGTCGACCGGGAAACCCAAAACAGTGGGATTATTTATGAGGCAACCAACATGTGTAGGGCAAGCGCAAAAGATACTGCACAAGTGTTTGATTGGGTTACTTACTATGGAGTATTGACGGATATAATATTACTAGACTATCATGTATACTACGTTTCGGTTTTTAGGTGTCATTGGACAAACAAAGGTAATGGTGTTAAAGTTGAAGATGGATTAACCCTCATGAACCTCCATCAAAGTCTAGTATCATTTGCAAGAGATCCATATATTTTAGCATCTCAAGCAAAACAAGTATTTTATTCAAGAGAAGATGATTCTTCTAATTGGTATGTTGTAATGAAGGCACCACCAAGAGGTTTCCATGAGTTAGAGGCCGATGACAAAAGTGCAGAAGGTTCAATACCACTAGAAGTTGACATGGACATTGAGGAGTCTAGTGGTGAAGTTAGATATGTGAGGGAGAATTGTGAGGGCATATTTGTGTAATATATGTTTTTAACCTTCATCTTTATTGTGAGGGCATATTTGTGTAATATATGTTCTTAACCTTCATCTTTATTTAGCTTGTGTTTTGGCTGCTTTATCAAAAGTGTTTTTGTTTTTATATATTAGTTACACATATTTCATATGTTGTCTTTTTTTTTTTTCATTATATGATTAAGCTTATTAATGCATTACATATACTGAAATGATCAACTTTTTTTTTCTTGAACAAGTGAACAACAATGGTTGCTGAAAGAAGATCGACATATCTCACAAAAGGAAACGTGCTTTGATACCCACAAAAACATCCAAGGTCTCAGAAGGAACGGATAAGAATGTATCAGAATTTCCAGAAGCATGTCAACAGACTTTGACCCAACAACATGAGAATCATGAACCTAATCTCCAACATATACAACCATCGGCGTCCAAAGAAGTGGTCGAAAAAGATGCACAAGAAGCACAAGAGTCTATTGCAGACCCGATGTGAGTTAAGAAAGCTAGGGGTCTAACCAAAATGAGAGATATTGATGTAGAGGTTGCAAGTCGAGTTCATGTTGAAATTACTGATAAAGGTGAACCATGTGGAGAGGGGTCAATTAGTTTGTCTTCTTTTTTAGGCCCACTTGTACGAGAACACGTACTTATAACATTATGCGATTGGAGGAAGCTTGGTAATGACATAAAAGTAATCTTGTGGAGATCAATTCAGGTATTATGAACTCTTACAATTCAATGACATGTACATTTAAGTATACACAAGTTGTGATAGAACTCTTATAGTAAAATTACCAGTATTGAGATACTTAGTGATAATTTTATATAAACTCCAGGCAAGATTCGACTTGGGTACAGAATGGCAAAAGGCTATCGTATTTAAATCGATGGGATGTATATGGAGGGCCTCAAAATCACAGTTAGTCAGCCAAATACAAGAAGCAACTAATGAGGAAGAAAGACTTGAGCTCTAGCCTAAAAATATTCAAAGTAGAACAGATTGGATAAAGTTCATCAAGACAAAAACTAGTCCAGCATTTAAGGTATGTTTTAAAACTATTTGTAATATTATAATATATGTTGAAACATTATAATTCAGTTAAAATCATGCTAAAGTAATACAATTTCAGGCTGTAAGTGATAAGTATAAAGAAATCAGGCGTAAGCAAATCCCACACACATGCAGCCGAAAAGGATTGGCTCGATTAGCAGAAGATATGGTGATACATATTTCATATTCATATGCATTCTTATGTTGTGGTCAAAATAATTTTGTAGGTCCAATTACTAATTTTTCAGAACCTGATATCAATTTCTTTTTCTTATAGAAAAAGAATAGTACCGAGCCATCTTCTGTTTCTAGGGTTAAAGTATGGATTAATTTGCGCACCAGAAAAGACGGTAAACCAGTAAATACAGGAGTTTCCGAAACCATTGTGAGTGAAATATTATTTGTAATGTAGAATTATGTGTAATTTTGTATAGTTTATGAAACCATACACTATGATATTATATGTGTTGAATTATATAGGAGAAACTAATCGAAGCTGAAAGTGATTCACCATCTAACTCGACAACAAATGTGACCGAAGATGCTTTTTCCAAATTCTTAGGAAATGAAAAACCTGGACGACTAAGAGGAATGGGAAGAGCAATGACCATCAGCAAATTGACATTCCTTCAAACTAAGGACAAACATGTGGCAGAGATGCAAGAACAACAAACTCTCATGCACGACAAGATCCAACATTTGGAGAAATTGGTGAACACATTATTGAAAAATAAGGCAAGTTTGATACATGTTGTGATCAGTGATTAAGTAAAATTTCAGCTTAGTCGTTGAATTTTTTTATTAACTATTTGATGTGTTGTTAGATCGAGCAAAGTGGAGAAGAAGACAAAACATCTGCAGTGGTACGGCAATTAGTTTCAAAATTGTGGCATTAATCTTTAATCTAAACTTGCTTCAATTGTAATGTTTGTATTGATTAATTGCAGAGTGTCAACACGAAGTCACTAGAGAAATGCCAGTTGTTAGATTGGAGTGGAACAAAGAAAATCGTTGCTGAAGGACATTTGATATCAAGGGATCCTAATGCTCTTGTCAATAAAATTCCTATGGGTCCTAATGCAATCAAAGTCTGTGTTGATATCCCAACTAAACCAGATGCTTTCCTATGGAGGCCCACATCTAGTATGACTTGTATAGAACAAGTTCAAGGTAAATCGATAGCATGGCCTGCCGAGAGAGTTATTTTGCAACTTGATCAATATTCAGTTCAACAAGATAATATTGACACGCCTTTGGTAAGATAATTATTGATTGCTTTGGTATTTATACCATGTATTTGTGTAACTTAAATAGTTGTATTCTTGTGTATATGATTCCTGTTGTTTATACATTCTTTCTTTATAGAGCAAGTACAACAATTCAACGAACAAGTGCACATTGTTTGATTGGAGTGGAAAAGATGAAATAGTGGCGGAAGGACATTGGCATTCAAGTGATCCAAAAACGTTGATCAATGATATTCCTCTTGGACCTAATGCCATGATTGTTTGGGTAGATATTTCAAAAAATCATGATGCATTTTTATGGAGGCCTACATCAAATATGACATGCATTAAAGATGTCGTTGGTTCTACTATAGCTTGGCCGGCAGACAAAGTTGTTTTGGAAAAAGTACCTGAAAATCAGGAAGTCGAAAATGCATCATATCATTTGGTAAGTTAAATGTGATTGGCATACACTAATGCATAATTGAAGTAAATATATATATCTTCAGGAATCTATTAGTAAAGTGATTACTCAGTTTAATGTATTTTTCCTGTTTGACTTGTTGTTAGAGTGTGAACATGGGCTAAAAGAAAAACTGCAAGTTGTTGGATGTTAGTGGTTCAGGACAAGTAGTTGCTGAAGGACGTTGGTTTTCAAGTGATCCAAATCAGGTTGTTCATCACATTCCCTTGGGTCCTAATGCTATTAAAGTTTGGGTAGATAGTCCAAAAGTTCCTACTGCATCTCTTTGGAGGCCTACATCTGAGTTGGAATTTATTGAAGATGCCATTGGTACTACAATAGCATGGCTAGCAGACAAAGTTGTTATGATTTAGAGCTTCGGTAAGCATTGATCGAGACTTTTAATATATATTAGAATGCCTGAATGAATATCTCTCTTGGTCTTGAATTCCTGAATATATGCTTGAACTACTACCAATTTTGTAGATCCACTTGTATTCATGCATATGTACGTATGTTATATGAATATTAATGTTGTAATGGTACTATGTAATGTTGTTACCGTTGTTGTTAATGTTGCACATGTAATGTTGTTGTTATTGTTGTAATGTTGTTGCGTAATGTTGTAATGTTGATGTTGCGTAATGCTGTAATGCTGTAGAATAATGTTAAATGTTAGTTTATGTATTGCATAATAAGATGTTTCACTGCTTCAGATGTCAATTGATTTTGCATTTTAGGGAGTTGTATTCATCTAAATAGGTTTTTAGGGAGTTTTGAGAGATAGATATGAGGAGATTGGTTGGAATAATATGAGGAGATTTCTCCAAAATGTTTAGAGTGTTTTATTAAGCGCTTAACTTCAAAGGATTATGAGAGAGACAAATTGCAAAAGGAAATCAGGACACCATCTGAAGATTGGAGACTGAAAAATCAGCAGTTGGAATCACAGGTTCACTTTTCCTATTGAGATTTTTTACCTTTTAAATGCATTTGATCATTTTGGCACTGATTAGTCCCTGCTGTTCAAGTACTTACAATTGGGTATGCTTGCATGGGTATGTAGCAGTTGATTATGCTTGCATGGGTATGTTGAAGCTTTTCTACTTCAGCTTCAATTTGAGTATTAAATTCGGGACTAAATCAACTAATGATCGGAGGCAGGTATTGAGGTATGCTTCAATTTTAGTATAAATGCAGCTCCGGAGTCAGGTATTGAGGTATGGTTTATGTCAGAATATCATGATTAGCATGTTTTTACTTGGGGTACAGCTGAATGGTATGCATAGTGAACTCCATTTTATTTCACTTCTGAGTTTATTTTTTTTCTTCACCATTCAATTTTGAATAGAAAGCTTTCGTTTCTGTAGGAAGCTATGGAGGTAATGGTTGCTTGCGCTGCCATGGCAATGTTAAAAAAAGGTGATCAAGATAAAGGACACAAAGAGGATGATCCCAAATCTTCGGAAACCTCATGGGATAGTTTTCCTGCACAGGTAAACTAAATTTCTGATTTTTTTTTTTGCTAATATCATTGGGATTCTTTCATGGACTGATTGGTTATTCAAACTAAATTCAGGTGAGAATTCGTGTAAGGAAACTTTGCAAGTCCTTGGAAGAAGATGCCTTCAGGCCAGTTCTGCACCACTATGATGGCCCCAAGTTCCGTCTTGAGCTCTCCATTCCCGAGGTAAGATGAGTTAAAATATTTATGTTTAAATTTGAGTAGTATGTGGACTGATTTTGTGCCTCTTTGTTGATTTGGTTTGGTTTAAGTTGTTATGCATTTATAGGGATTTCTAGTATGGCGTTTTGAATTTGTTTGAAAAAGAATCATGAATAGTTTCAATTTGTTTGTTGATTTTGTTGCGTTAATCTGCATTTGTTGAGCAATAAGGGGTTTCTTATGTTTTTTTTTTTTTTTTTTTTATCATCAAGCCTGTAATCTTTCATGTGGGGTTGTGACTTGATGAATAATTTTATTGTTTGTTTAGCTTGCAAAGTTTGAATTCATTGTTAATTTGGGTTTTTTTTTCTTCCTTCATTGGATGTTTACTCTGTTGCGAGCTTGGACAGTGTGCTGGTTTCGGACCTTGAAATGTGTTGGACAGAGTGCTGCATATTTTATAGGCAAGATCAATGGCAAGCAAATGAGGACTTTCATCAATTTTCTGCAAGGGTATCAATGGATCATCTCCACTAAGAATCATCATGGTGAGTGAATCATCTCCACTAAGAATTCTCAATTCTCATCTTTAATACTTTTCACATTTTTTGGTTTATCTTCCGTTTGTTACAGGTTGAATTGATAGTGGTGACAGACGGAAGCCGCATTCTTGGACTTGGGGATCTTGGAGTTCAAGGGATCATCATGGTGAGTGAATCATCTCCACTAAGAATTCTCAATTCTCACCTTTATTACTTATCAAAAATTGATTTACAAGCTAAACGGGGGTACGTTACGACTTTACCTGTATTAAAAAAACAAAACAATAAAAATCACTTTGTAACCAAACATCCAACCTGTACTCTGTTTCAAAAACAGAGCAAACAACATACAACTTGCAACTCCAAATGCACTGCTAGAGTGTTGTGTCTGAATCAAAACATACTTCGCAACTTGCAGCCCAAGCCCCGCCTTAGAATCAGTCCGGACATATATCCTGACTGTCGCACATTGTGCGAATGTTCAGTCCTGTTTGCAGTATTCGTGGCAATGAACCAAGCTGCCAGAAACCATGTTGCACCCTGCGGCCAGCTCCTTGTATCCCTGCATTGAACCGAAAGACATCAAATATCTTGGAACAACACTTGCATCGCACCGGTCCATAATTCCTGCAGTGAACAGAAATTCAATATAACAATAAAACAACTCTTGGAGCACAAACAGGCACTGGAGCAGAGTGCAAACTTGCGTATTCTGCCCCAAAGAATGCTCTGCCCCATGCTCTCAAAGTGACAATGATGCCTTCAGGGAGGGAATTTATTTATTTATTTATTTATTTATTTTACCATTCTGTATGGAGTGTACGTTGTGAGGGGCATCGATTTCTTTTTTCTCCCTGTTACTGTTGTATTTTAGAAGCTATGACATTATAAAGTTGTGGCTTTTAGCATATGTACAAGAACAAGAATGACCTCTTTTGGAGTTCCATTTAATGATGCTTACCATTTGTTTATTGATGTTTTCTTTACATGTAAATGTTTATGGCAAATGATTTATAAGCCAGTAAAACTTTGGAATTTTTTGTGCTTAAAATAGTTTGCTATGTTTCAGAATGTTGGGTTGATATTACTGTTCATCTTTTAGTGGAAGGGATCAGGTACTACCAAGTCAAGAAGAAGCTGAGAGACTTTATCATGTTTTGCCTTGTCAAATCCGCAACTTCAGAGATAGTGGTCACTCTCTTTTCCTGATATGCAGAATTTTTGTTTCTTGCAGCTTCAGCTGTAGTATGCTTCTGTGTTTTGGTTCTACATGCTCATGAAAAAAAAAACCTAGTAAGAATTTTTCTTCCTAAACTAGCATTCATAAAGTTGCCATATTTGATTGATAGTTTTTGACACTGACTATATTTAAATGCATCAAGCAGGTTACATGTATTTTTCTCATCTTATTTTCTTCTTTTTCTTGTTAAGCATTTGTACTTTCATATTGAACTTGGTAAATCACTGCTTCAGTCATCTTATTAACCTCCAAAGTTTGAATTTTCTTCGTAAATAGATGGGGATTTGATTAAAGTTTTGGTCATAGATTCAAATAGTGAGGAGCCTTGCAGGGATACCACAAGAGGGACCAGTATTATACGTTGGTTATCACATGTTATTGGGACTAGAGTTGGGACCACTTTTTAACAGATTCATCAATGAGAAGAATATTTTGTTGCGAGGGGTAGCACATCCAACGATGTTTGGGAAGATATGGGAAAGAAGTTTATCAGAAACATCAAATTTTGACCGGTACAGACTGTTGGGTGGAGTTCCTGTTGGGGTTATTATAAGGGATTGATGCGGCAATGTGAGGTTTTGTGTGAGAGGAGAGCTGATGACTCTGCCGTTACGGGCTGCATGTTGCTGCAGTGAGGTTCTTTGTAAATTATAGTAGAGGAACATAGTATTGTTTATGTTCTATTTTTGTGCCTTCTGTTACATGGACTGATGTTTGGTTCATGCAGCTATTTGGCATGGTAATCTTGATACTTGGAGCAGCTTTTATACTGTTTCTTGGAGCTGTTATTTGGAGCATCTTCATTGTTAGTCTATCATTGGTAAGAATTGATTGATTAGCTGGTTTTAGGAATATTTTAGATGTGGTCTACTTGTCAATGAGATGGACAGGAGGCGGAAATGGTCACAGGTTGAGTTGGGGGAGTTTTGGACCATGGTTCCTACAGGAAAAACACTCTGGGTTGAAGGTGATGGGGCCCCTTATAGTGGACTATTATGGAAGGAATAACTGGGAGGATGATTTCTCTGATGATTCAGATTCTTCAGGTTACTTGGCTTGGACTTCATAGCAAGTCAAGCAGCGGTTATTATGAAGAAAGCTCTGATAGAGCCTGGGATGATGAGTGCAGATTGAAGGAGCTGGAGCTCAGCTTCTATGAAGGGTTTGAACATTCTGTTGATTATGAGTGGCCGCCTTTTATGTCAATGTTAACTCAGTTTTTCTTATGATGTGCTCAATCAAGGTCAGCGATCTACCATGACCATTAGCTCAATTAGTACATCTCTATTACTATACTTGCCGCCGGTTCTACTTTGCTTGTAGCTTCTGTATGGGATGTATTTGTTACAATGGAAGTGGATTTGTGTGATTCATCTTTCACATGTTCTGATATAAAGAGATTGTTTCATATGTTGTGCTCAGCCAAGGTCAGCGACCTACCATGACTGTTAACTCTGTTTACTACATCTGTATTGCTAGTTATCTACTTGCTATCACTTTTACTTTGTTTGGAATTTCCGTATGTTCTAGTGAAGTAAATGTCACAACAAAAGTTGTGTTTTTATGCAGGTGAACTTAAGTGAACTTCTATATGCTCTAATGTGTTTTTATGCAGGTGTTTTTATGGAAGTGAAGTGAACTTCTGTGTTTTTATGCAGGTGAACTTAAGTGATAGTGAAGTTGTGTTTTTATGTAAATGTCACAACAAAAGTTGTGTTTTTATGTCACAACAAAACTTCTGTATGCTCTAGTTAAGTGAACTTAAGTGAACTTGTGTTTTTATGCAGGTTTGATAACATTACTATCAAACATGATTGCAGACTCATCAAAATAGCTTCATTGAGTCCGAAAATTTTGAAGGATGAATGGTGCAGAGAAGCTGGATACAATGACTCCGAAAGGTGAAATTTCAGGTCAGTACACTTCACTTGCCAAACTTGCTTCAACTATTTGTTGTAAATGTCATTTTAACCGAAGTTGTAATCTTTGTATACAGATGAAGAAGTGAATGATTGCCCAATTGATCAGGTTCGTCTGACAGCCTGATTCTCATGAACTTGATAAATTGATCCATTTGTTTGTTATCCATTTCTATTCTTGTGTATTGTGCTTGTACTAAATACCATTTGTTTGTTATACAACAAAAGGTCTTTGACTCCCCCCTGTTTTCTTTCTCCACAAACCCACCCTTGTCTGTCTGTCATTATCTGAGTCTCAGATTGAATTCTATCTCCCCCCCTCCCCTCCTGCTCGCTCTTTCTTGTTTCTAATCTTAGCCAATGACCATTACCTCTTCTATGGGGTTACCATCAAGTGATGCATTTGTATGAAGTTTATTTCCTTTTTCTCTTTAAGTGCTTTAATTTCTCCCGGGGTGCTGTGAAATTAATTTTAGTGTTTATTAAAGGGTATTCTTTCATTTGTGCTTTTTTGCAGGATAGAAAGGAACCCCAGATTGAATTTCCAATTCCATTGAAAGACAGGAGGTGCAATAGCAGCAATGGGTCCAAAACCAATGGGGAGTTACTCCTTCATGGGGTGGAAATGGAAACAGAAATGGATTCTCAGTCTTCAGAGTTGAAACCAATAGATCACCCACTTCGGTAAATGGTGACATTCTATCAGGGATTAGACATCATTCGCATGCAAGAATGGTGACATTCTATCGCTATGGACGATTTGGTGGCCGCGTTGGCTGCTGCGCTGAGGGCGTAGTGCTGAAATTGTCGTTGAGCGCTGATTGGTATGGTGTCTTGGGCAGAGTTTGTACAGGCTTTTGGGTCGATGTTTGATTGTTTACCATACTTCAACTGAAATAAATGTAGTATGATATTTGATAGATTTTGTGACTCGATGTAATACATTAACTTATTAATTACATTACTTTGCCTCCGTTCATGGAAATGTTTAAGTTTGACACATTTAGATTTTTATTTTCTAGAAATAAAACTTTTAAAATGTTATAAAAAGTCATTTGATAGCACTTGATGAGTGCTATAGAAAAAAAGGGCATTGATAAATGTTATAAAACTAATACAATAGCGTTAATAAAAAAAAATTGCTACATGAGAGAAGACAATAGCGTTTCTGAAACGCTATGGTATAGTTTATATCGTTTCAAAAATGCTATTGTATACTTTACAATAGCGTTTCATAAACGCTATGGTATAAACGCTATAAATAATCTACTTACAATAGCGTTTTAGAAACGCTATAATAGACCCTGTATCTATTATAGCTCCGGCAGACATAGCGTTTACTAAAACGCTATGGTATCCTACCATAGCATTTTTGAAACGCTATTAATAAACATTTTTCTTGTAGTGTCTTTTTAGCAAAATAAAACCATCATAACTATCTACATTGTTGTCAGATTTTGATAAAATTAGTATCATTGAAATGCATTTTTGAAGATCTTTCGAACAAAATCAATGATCAATACAATGGCCAAAATATTAAAAATGTATATTTCATAATTAAAAAAAACGTATAATGTATTACACGTCTTTAATATTTTTCAATATTTTTAAAAACAATGAGACGGGCCGATCATACCAGAAAAAATTAGTCGGGCATCTTAATGCACATTTAAACAAAAACCCTAAATTTCATGTTTTGGCGAATTCAAAGATTGGGGAAAAACTCATTCTCGGCGTTTAAAATTTTTCCCCAACTAATTTAAATTTGACTAAATAGGCTTATACTTATAATCGCCTTACACTTCAATACTGATTGAGAGCGAAAATGGGGATATTGACGGAGGTATTCAGTATAAAATAATTAGCAAAGATAAAATTATGTGGAGTGCCAACGACATGGGGCATAATCTAGTGTAGGTACAAAATGAGGCAAAAACTACTATAACTTTAACCAATCATGAGTACCACCAAATAGATTGCAAGAAACAGGTGATATAAACATCTCACAAGCAAGATGACATGTCCAATTCGTGTGTTTGAAAATACCAAAAAGTACTTGAATTTTTGGTGAGTGTGTGAATATTAACACACAACCTTTTCAACGAATGACACGTACACAATCGTCAATTTCTTGGAGTTTGAAAGTATTTGAAAATGCTCGAAACAGAAAGAGGGGAGTGTGAAATCAATTTTTTGTTTGTGTTAGGTGTTCAAGAATTTGAGTGGTAGAAAGTGGAAATTGGTAATGGGTGTGGTGGTGGTGGCATTGTCCATACAAATGTGGTTGTGAAATGAAAAGGTTGTTGATACACAATCGCATGCAATTATTAAATTTTGTTTGGGGTTTGCTAGTTATACGTTATACCTAAGTATACTATATAGTGGAACACTCGGGTAAGTTTATAAAAAATCTAAGGAAAGAGAGTTCACTTAATTCCAATTATCATATTATCAGGGGACTCAAGCTCTGTTTCTCCTTGCTCTTACCCTTTTCTCGAAACATACCTTTCAATGTTCTTGTTCCTCTCTTTGCTACCACCTTCCCTTCTCCGTCCTTGTTAAGCACCCTCTGGTTTTTTCTTGTTGTTAGGTTTCCTTTTTTTTTTGTCTTGCATGTCTCGAGCGCAGTGTTTCCATCCATCTTCTTCTTTGTTTTTCATCATTGTTCTTGTTCTCACAGATCTGGTATCCGCCCCTAATCATCACACCTTATTTATTAGCCATCGTCACATCAAATCCAATTCAATCCTCCACCATGAGCAACCAACCACCCCCTTCCCATGACACTAATAATCCTTTTAATCAGCTGGTCACCTATTTTAACACTTCTTCTCCAATTAGAACTCATACACCCCATTATATTCCACACTCACCATCCCCTATAGAATTACAAATTGTAGTTTTCCAAAGTCATTTATGCTTCCGCACTCTATTAATGGAGTTCTCTGGCAGTACCACTCCACCGAATCCATGTTGTTATCCGTCAGTGACAGTTGTGGCTCACCATCCCGGTCTGCCGGCAAACTCTCTACCACCTCAGCCATCCGCCAACGCTGATGTATCAATCTTTGTGTCTTTTAAAGAAATAAAGTCTACATATGTTACAGAATAGGAAAGTCAGTATAGAATATTGTAGGAAAGTCAGAATAAAATAAGAAGTCTTAGGTTTCCTATTTCAACAAGGTTAGGTCAGAGTTAGCTTGTATTCAGTCAAGGAATTATAACAACAATTCAATACAATTCTATGAATATTTTCTTTTCATGTATCAGAGCGAAGTAAACCCTAGCCGCCACACTATCATCTCTTCCTTCTCCCCCACCCTCTTCATCTATATCATCGTTTTCACCATCAGAATCGTTAGCTGCATTGTCCAAAATTGTGGAACTCAATTTTTTCATTCAAATCATATTTCAAAACCCTCTTCATCTGCATCATCATTTTCACCATCAGAATCGTCAGCTGCATTGTTCAAATTGTGGAACTCAATTTATTCATTCAAATCAGACTTCAAATGAGGCAGCTGGTTGGTTCCCCTTCCTTCTTCTTATACAAGCAGTGGAACTCAATTTCTTCCTTGCTTCTTCTTTGCTTCACAACTGTGACAAAGCTCGACCACGAATCAACAGATTCTTCAGATTCGTCCCCAATCTCTCTCCTTGGCTGTGATCCGTGAAGAGAAGTTTGAAAGGGAGAAGAACTCTTTGGCTAGCTAAAATCATCTTCCATTTTGGCTGCTAATTCTTTTTCTTGCTGCAATTGAGCTCGACTGGCTGTGCATGAAGGAACACTCTTTGATTCTTTGCTGCTGCAATTGTAATTGAGGCTACTGCAACTGAATTGTTCCATCTCTGGTGTTTTGCAAATGCACGATCTCCTTGTTCCATTTCTGTTGTTGCTGCAGCTACACGATTTACTATTTTTGTTGTTGCTAGAAGGTGGTGTGAAGAAGAAGAACCTTTTATATATATATTAAAAAAAATTGAATCAAGCTATTAGCACCCCAGAGTTCAGTCAGATCCACCAGTACACCACGTAGCTGCCACCACTATGAGGTACAATACAAGCAGTGGTTCCAACACTACCACCTCACCATATGACAATTCTCATCACCCATACTTTATTCACCACTCCATCAACCTAGAGTAACTCTTGTTTCACAGCCGCTTACTCCCACCAATTACAACATATGGAGTCGAGTGATGACCATGGCTCTCAAAGCCAAAAACAAATTGGGTTTTGTTGATGGATCTATCAGGAAACCCGGCGACAAAGCCAAGAATGATGAACTACTACAATGGGATCGTTGCAATAGCTTGGTGAAACCATGGCTCATCAACGCCATTTCACCTGACCTACAGCCAAGTGCCATGTACCGTGAACTCACCTATAATGTATGGGCTAATTTGAAAGAAAGGTGTGCACAAACTAATTACGTGCAAATCTATCATATTAAATTTGAAATCCATGTATGCACTCAAGGGACGATGAATGTGAGTGCCTACTTTACCAAATTGAAGGCTCTCTGGGACAAATTGGATGTTGTGGTTGGTTTTGCTGAAGATACTAGTGACAACATGAACATCGTTCTTATATATGTCCACACTCAACGCTCGATCAAGTTCTTGATGGGGCTAACCGACGCCTACAATTCTGTTAGGGGTCAAATTTTGTTGATGGGTCCGCTTCTTTCACTCAACAAGGTTTACTCCCTTGTGCTTTGTTATGAACGCCAGCAAGTAGGGGTGGGCATGGAAAGGGATGGACTCATCTCGTTATTTTATCTTCGAGATGGGATAGACCTCATCCCAACCTCGTCCCATCGCAACGGGTTCGGGACAGGACGGGATGGGATGATCATGGTTGGATTTTTGTGCAATTACTAGGTTATTATTATGTGCGGGGCGGGACAGGATGGGATGAGCATGGTTGGATTTTTTTGCAAATACTAGGTTATTATTATGTGCATATTTAAACGTATAATCCTATAATTACTATGTTATCAACCTTCTCATTAGGTCTACTTATTTGTTCCACAATATGCTAGGTTTTATTTTGGTAAGTTTCTATTTATGTTCTTATTTACGTCATCAATTTGTGGATACTATAGTCTATTTTCTATCATTAGCATATTAAGCAGCTATCTAAGAAAGTTGATGCATCCAAAAATCGTCCTCCTGTGAGTTTGACCTGCAAAACCAATGTTAGACTGCCAAGGACCACCTTTTTGGTGGTCGAAGGCACTTCGATGCTTAAGTCAATAACTATGTTGGAAGAAGGAAGTAAATCTTGACAAAACTCAATTAAAGTTTTATACCTTTGTCGAATGTTCCCTTTACCTTTTATAATGATTGTAGTTAACTCTCTGCGTGACTTAAGCATGTGAGGCGTAACTAAAGGAGATGTCTTTGTAACAGTCTCCTCCTTAATGGAGATGCGCTCATGGAGGTGTAGGTCCATCCACGACTCTTTCTTGACGCAATGTTCTTCTTCATTATGAGAGAACATGTAACGAGCTTGGATTTAAGCTTTGATTCGGATCCTTCTTACGCCTCCTTAGAGGTGGGCCATGTCTGGGCCTGTGGAATTAGCTTTATTTCTATCGGGCTTCATGAGCTGGCCCAGTAGGTTGCTTGTTGTGTCCTCGTGATATGGTTTTTATGCCATGTGTACGGTCGTGGTAGTCGCTCTATTTTGATGTATCATCGGCTACTCCCCCCTTAGTTAGTGGATACGGTGACATATCCACTAATTGTGTGATGGTTTGTGTGTCGATTATGCTTTTGCGCTGAACTTGATAACTTTTAGTTGCTCGATCGTCTTGGTTACTTCGTTGTCTATTCGTTTTCGCGCATATTTTTAATGTGTCATTACGTCACGACCCGATCCACATGAAACAATATTGTCCGCTCTGGGCCCAACCTAACTACCCGCACGGCTTTAAAACGCGTTGTGTCATGTAGATCCAAACTCGTACATATATAACACATCTCCATCCCTCACCCAGGCGATGTGGGACTATAACACCGAGGTAGCCTGCCAGCCTCCTGAGCCCGCCCACACATGGAGCTGCCAGCCTCAGAGCCCGCCCACACAAGGTAGCCCGTCAGCCTCAGAGCCCGCCCACTTAGGGTATTACACATTATGTCCCATATTTCGCTCCATGAGTGGTCTTTTCGTTTTCCAGTTGCTTAAAAGGTGTTGTGGCTACTCTTCTTCTTTCTTTATGCCATTTGTAGCGTTATTTTATTTTCTTCTACTACCTCTTTTTCCTCATTTGTTCTTCCCTGCTTACAATGTATGTTGGCGATATGTTGGTTGGTGATCAGCTTAGTCACACTGCTCTCATTCAGGCCCAATTGCATACTGCCAGCGACCACATCATTAACCTTCCTTTCAATTGACTTCACCCCCTTCCTTTAGAGTTGAACCCAGATATTATCTTTGTCAGTTTTGATGCATTGTTTTTTGCTCACTCAAAACAAGCTGTTGTTTCTCGGAAAAGTTATTTGATTGATGGGATTTGGTATAAGACTTAGGAAATCGATGATATCAATGAGATTGATATTCAAATATTTCTTCTTAGAACGTATTGATTTCACCCCATAAGTGGGACCACCACCCAATAGCATGTTGCTACCAAAAGCAGAACCTTGTATCCCACTTTTTTATTATTCCAAAAAATTCATTGTCAAATCAAGATAAGAAATCAAGGAAAAAAAAGTGGACCTGGCCCATTGAATTATGACTATATCAACTATTCTGATATTCTAATTCAGTAGAGATGTAATTTTGGGTAATTGCGATATATCTCCATGGGATGGTACTTGTCTTTGTAATTATATTAGTAGAGACCTTAATGTTAAGGCTCATGACCTGGCTGCTTCAGCTGGCAGGAAATTATGTACTCAAACTTAGTTTATCTATGTCAATGGCTTCTAGCTTTAACAAAAAATAGGTCAGTCGTTGATAGCGTTGGTAAGCCTGTAAGTATGTTGGTTAGCCGTTGAGAGCCTTGTGTAAGTCACCATGTTGAGTGCAGTGTTTACGGGTTAGGTGGTCCCATACTGGTGTTCCAGCTGTAGGTGGTCCGAGTACATTGTTCCCAATTCCTAAACCCCAAAGATTTTGAAAATGTCTTTGCTTTCAAAATTTACTCGAGCTTCTAGCTCTAGGTCAAGACAGAATCCAGATGGTGTAAACCATATGGAATGTAGAATTTCAGAAGTTGAAAAGAATTTACAAAAATGGTCAATACCAGAAATTCCTTACAAAAACATTTATAATGTTTCAAAATCTCTGTTTCCTCAAAAAACAGAAGATCTGATTGATATGGTTGAACAATTTATATCTTTTGATGGATCTATGGATTCAAAACAACTTTTTTCAAACGAAACTTTGGAATGCCTTCAAAGTCAAGAATACAAGTATATCCACATTTGATTGTTTCAAATTGGGATAAAACCCCTAACAAGAATAGGGTTAGACACATGTGCATTAATCGCCCTTCGCGATTGTCGGCACAATAGGTTCGATGACTCGCTCTTAGGAATCGCAGAGTCAACTCTTGCAATGGGTCAAATCTATTTTGATTGTTACCCCAATTTCTCAGTATCTCTTACGGATCCACATATCCTTGAGACACTGACTCTCAATATCCATACATCCGGATATGACATGCTTCCTGGATCAAAACCATTGGCTTTGATCTACAAGATAACCTTCAAAGCCATGAAGACTCAGTTGAGTCCTAAGGCACTGATGGAGTCTGCCAAAGGATATACCATCCTTTTCCAGGCGAATAAAGAAAAAACAAGTGTTATTGTCCCAAAGACAATCCACTGGAATCAAATCACCCTTCCAGTCACTTGGCAGGTTCCCACTGAACCTCGAAGACCTGTTCCCAGTCGATTGAGTCAGATTTTAACTCTTGAAGACGGAACGGTTGAATTACAATTCTCTGAGTCCAGAAAGACAAGTTTAAAATTGTCTGACTCAGGAAAAAGATCAACATCTTCTTTCAAAACAGCACCTACACAAATCTCGAGGACCCAGACACTGCCTGATGTCCTTCCTCACTTAGATCTTGCTATTCTGATAAATAATCCACAATTTCCTCAGATCCCGCAACCAATCTACAATCCTGAATCGCCTACTCAATCTGAGATGGAAGATCATCCTCCTTCTCATCCACAATTGAATGTTTTACAAACAAAGTTTATCTTAAATAAAGAATGGATCAAATTAGACTTTGTAAAACCTTCCAATAAACAAAGAAGAGATCAATTGTATGCACAAACCACAGAAGAACAGAGAATTGAATTAGGAAAACAATTGTATGCATGTTGTGAAGAAATACACGAAAATTTATCATTTTTAGATTGGTATTTTTCTGATTATCTTCCTAGCATAAATGTTATCAAAACTAATTATAAATTTTGGCATACAACTGAAACAAAATATCCAGCCCAAGAAGCATGGTACGCATAAACCCAAGCCTACCAAACCATTCAAGAAGTATCCAGCCCATATCCATTCAAAGCCAGTTTGCTTTAAATGTGGTCGTCCTGGTCACTATGCAAAGAATTGCAGAACAACCCAAAAGATCCAAGAGCTTCAAGCTCCTGAAAATATCAAGAACATGTTTTTACAAGTTTTAATGAACTCTAAATCAGATAATTCAGATGAAGATCTTCAAATTTTTAATTTGAATTATTCTTCAGACTCTGATCAATCAGACAAAGCTGATAATGATGAATGCGTAGAGGCATGCCATTGTCATAACCTCCAAAACATCAACATGCATTCAAAAACAAAAGAATCTAGTATTCTTTTAGATTTTGTTGATCGTATTGAAGATCATAATCTTAAAACAGAGTATCTTCAACACATCAAAACAAATTTAACCACAAAACCAACCCAGATGTCATAAATCTCTTTTATGATCATAAACAAATTATTGACAGATTTAGAAGATCCACATCTTCCATTCCTGTCAATCATTCTGATCTTCAGCAAGAAGTTAATCATATAAAAAAAGATATAATGATTTTAAAACAAAATCATTCTCTCCTTGATATTTGTATCAATGGATTGCAAAATTCATCTTTATCTGATATGCCCTCTTCTTCTGAAGCCCTAGTAGAGATTAATCCTCCTCTTTTCCTTAATGAAATCAACAAAGTTACTCATCAGTGATGGTTTTGCAAAGTAAACCTCGTTATCAATAAAGAGATTACTATCCCATGTAAGGCTCTTCTTGATTCTGGTGCTGATCTTAACTGTGTTTCGGAAGGATTAATACCTACCAAATATTTTGAACTAACAAAACAAAATTTGTATACAACCACCAATTCCAAGTTGGCTATACAATATAAGTTAACAAATGCTCATATCTGCCAAGATAAATTTAATATCAAACAAGATTTTTTGCTTGTTCAAAACATGGTCCAGAAAATGATTCTTGGAACAACATTTTTTGCTGCAATTTATCCATTTTCTGTTACAATATCGGGTATAAGAACCCAAATTTTTGGAACAGACGTTGAATTTTCTTTCCTTTACAAACCTAAAATTATAGAAATTACAAATATCAAAAATGATACTTGTTTTCTTAATTTCATTTCCCATAAGCAACAACATTTGCAATCCCTCAAAACAGAAATTGCATTTCGGCGCATTGATCAACAAGTTCAAGACCCTAAACTCCAAACTCAAATTGTTCAATACCAATAACATTTGACAAAGGAATTATGTTCTGAACTTCCAAATGCTTTTTGGCATCTTCATCGTCATGTTGTTCGTCTTCCTTATGAACCCACTTTCAAAGACTCAATGATTCCAACCATAGACAGACCAATTCAAATGAATTCTGAGCTTATGGAACATTGCAAAAAAGAAATCAAAGCCTTGCTTTCCAAAACACTTATTAGGCATTCCAAATCTCCCTGGAGCTGTGCAACCTTTTATGTTAATAAAACAGCTGAATTAGAAAGAGGAAGTCCTCGCCTTGTTATCAACTATAAGTCCTTAAATCAGGCTTTGCAATGGATTAGGTATCCTATTCCTAACAAGAGAGATCTTCTTAAACGTTTACACTCAGCTTGTGTATTCTCAAAGTTTGATCTCAAATCTGGATTTTGGCAAATTCAGATTCATCCCTTTGATCGTTACAAAACAACATTTAATGTCCCATTCGGCCATTTTGAATGGAATGTTATGCCTTTTGGTCTAAAAAAATGCTCCTGGTGAGTTTCAGAATATCATGAATGATATTCTCTCCCCATTTTCGGCCTTTACAATCGCGTATATCGATGATACACTTGTCTTCTCCGAATCAATTCCAGCTCACTGGAAACATTTGTATCAATTTGAAAGAATTATCAAAGAAAATGATTTAGTTTTTTCTCCAACAAAAATCAATCTTTTTCAAACAAATGTCTGGTTTCTTCGACATAAGATTTTTCATGGGACTCTTAGACCCATATCTAGGGCAATTGATTTTGCAAACAAATTTCCTGATGAGTTAAAAGATAAAAACCAATTACAACGGTTTTTAGGTTCTCTTAACTATGTTGCAGACTTTTATAAAGGCCTTAGAGTTTTTGTAAAACCTCTGTTTGCCAGACTTAAGAAAAACCCAGGCCCATGGACTGAATCCCATTCTCAGATTGTCCGCCAAGTCAAATCCAGAGTCAAGCATCTTCCTTGTCTAGGGATTTTGATAATCACATAATTATAACATTATTACCTCTTATTATAATTTTGTTAATCCTTGTTTTATCTTATTTTAGATTAATTATTAAATTTTTGTGTTTTTGTAGAATTTGGAGCAATAATGAAGAAATAGAAGAAAAATGAAATGAACAAATCACAAATGGTGACTTCAGAGAAAGTGGAGGTGAAAATAACTTGAGCCATTGGCTTAAACCCAAAACCAAATCCATCAACCCAAACCCATTGTCAAGCCCAATCAAACCCAAAGCATATTCTCTTAATTATCCAATATTCTGGTTTGATTTAGGCCTTAAATCATTCATTGAATCCACCCCTTTAAGTTGTCCATATTCATTTTTCTAGTTATCTATAAATACAAGGGAAATAAATGAGAAAAAAGGGGAGGAAGAGAAGGGAAGGAAAAAAATATTAGAAGATCAAACCCTCTTCCTCATAGTGATTCTCATCACCACCATCACCATCACCACCTCATTTTCTTCTCCATTAAACACCACAAAACCACCACCATCTGGACCTCTCTCGTCGCCTCCCTCTCTCAGCCACACAGCGTCGCCAACGCCACCTGCCCGTCCTGCTCGAGCTCTCACCTGCTCGTCCTGCTTGAGCCATCTCTCTTCTACTCACAGCCACAGCAGCCAGCACCGAGCAGCCACGCTGCAGCCCGAGCGACAGCCAGCACCGAGCTCTCTCTCGGCCTCTCTTTGTCTCGCCCTCCGACCACGCCTGCGCAGCCCACCTGCTGGCAGCGCCCTGCTTCACCTGCTCGCACACCGGACAGCCCTCCTGTGAGCAGCGACCTTGCTTGCTCCATTCCCGCCTCCTGTCTCCATTTGAATGAGGAAGAAGGCTTGGGGCACTAAACGCACCCCAGTCCTCTTACTCTCTGTACCACCACATGCAATATTAAGAGACAAGTTACTGGCACCCCCTGTGTGTACCGCCTGGATTCACTGCTGAGTACCACCGCACCAAGGCGGCGACAAACCAAAAACGTTGTATAATTTATTTTACTGACTTAAATGCTTAATTGTTAATTACAATTTTATTTCAGAAATTTGATAAATTGTTTTCACCTTTCATGTTCGATTAAAACTTGATATGTTTGGTAGTTAGATTCACATTTTATCAATATTCAAAGCATGTGCTAACAAATATTGAGCTTGAACTTTGATTAAGTGTGTCCTAAAAATACACTTAATGCTTGTTAAGAGTTTATTTGCTTGAGATAAATTGTTCATGTTTGACAGAAACTTGATATGATTAGAATTGGATTTTAATGATCACATCTTCGGTGCAAGCAAGGGATCCTCATCCCTAAAGCTTATCGTTTATAATTTCAGTAATTTAGATTTAAATATATTTGCTAACTTATCGGTGAGTCCAAACCCCACAAAATCCATCTCATCCATCTTTTCCTTTTATTTTATTTTTCTTATTTTTAATTTATTTTTAGTTTAGTTTTAAAAACACTGTAACCCCATTTTTCTGTAAATTAGTTTAGATAAATTCTAAAATTCAATTGCATCCACTTTCCTCGTGGGATCGACCCATACTTGCCGTTGTCTACCGGTTAGACATCGTGCACTTGCAGTTATTACAAGTGGGTCAAATTAGCCTGTTTATTTAGGCCAGTTAAACCCGCAACAAGTTTTTGGCGTCGTTGCCGAGGAAGGTAGCGGTGTAATTGAATTTAAGATTTATTTTCACTAATTTAAAAAAATAAAAATAAATAAAAAATTTCAGAAAAAAAAAACAAACAAACAAACAAAATTTTATTTTTATTTTGTTAAGTTCTTTTTACATTCATTTCGTGTTATTTGTTTGATTTTGCAGAATACACGCTTCTCGAGAAAATTGAACGATCCTGCAAACATCAAGAAAATTTAAATTTTAAATTTAAATTTTTTTTATTTTGTGAGGAGAGTTTTAATTTATTTTCACCTCGTTTTACGAGTGTGTAGTGTAATAATTTTTGTAAACTCTATTGTTTTCCATTTTTAATCACCTAAAAAAAAACCTAAAATTTTCCAAGTCAAAAGAAATTATAGGGAAACAATTTTAATTGTTACCCAATAATTTTTTTTATGATTTAGAAATCCGACTTCTAAGACCAAGACCAATAATTTGATTGCATATGCTTGTGTGCTGATTAAAACGGATAAAAAGAAGTCGAACATTTTTTTTAATTGTGTTAACTTTTTGTGCAGAACGGAATACGCACACTGTAAGTACTTCTATCACACACAATGTATTAGCGACCCGGTTGCTTTGTGTAATTGTTTGAAATTGTGTGATTGGTTGTTTAATTTCTGTAATTGTGGATGCTAAACTTTAGTAATTCATAATAAGCAGACCCAACTTCTAAATAGAAACTGGTGGGACTTGATATCCCCACCTCATCACTCCAGCTGTGTGCAACCAATAGCCAAACATAATTAAAATCAATTAGCAAGTTAGATAGAGCCATCTTTTAGGTACGGTGTTCATAAGACAACCAAGACCAAAGTGAATCCAATAATTTTTGTGTTTGACCAAAGCTAAAAGTGACGATGGGTTTAATCATTCAATGAACTCCGAGAGGCCACTATCAAAAGGGTAATTTACCCGATACGCCGAGTCATAAGTAAGCTACGATCCACAGAAAGAATTGGTGTAACCAACAGTTTTGGTTAGGAACACAAACCTCAAGTGTACATCTAACGTCACATCGTTCTCACATCTACTGGCTTACAGAGCGGTAGCACAAGGAAGTACTTAATTGGACCATTGTGACCTCCTTCCCTTGTGTGATGATCCGGTTTCTTTGAAACAAAACTTTAGCCTACTGATTTTGAAATTTGCGGTGTAAAGTGTACACTCTTAGGATCAACTTGTAGCACCCATTGCTCTGTTATAAAGATTACATAAGAAATAATTGTCCCCCAAAGATAAAAAGATAATTGATCTCAAAAACGTTGATTGCTTAGGGAGGCATGTTTCTTGTGCATTTATTTGTTACTAATTGCGTGTGAGTCTGTGTATATTTTTAGAGTTAGTGATTTAAAAAAATAATAAAAAATAAATAAAAAAAAATGAACACAAGGGATTATCCAGCCTATTTTTTCGAGCAAGTCAATTCATTTTATGACATGCGACGACCTGATTATGATCCATATTTAGATTATTACAACCCAGGTTTAGCCTATAATTCTGACTTCTAATGGGCTCATGGTCAGTACCATGAAGGCCCTCTAGACACTCCTCGGACTCCTCAAGCTTTCATTCCTGATAATGAGTCTCAATTTCATCAAGTTGTTCCTCCATCAAACACATCAAGGTTAGAGGATATTTTGAACCTTTTTATAGAGCGAACAAGAGAAATGCTTGAGCAAAATTTTCAGGATATTACATAATTGACAGTTATTTCTCAACAAAACTCCCAAGCTATCCGAAAACTTGAGATGACTGTGAGTTCGATAGCTGAGTCACTTCCTGAGATAGAGTCAAAAAAATTCCCTAATCAACCTATTTTTAATCAAAAGGGTCAATTTGAAATTAGTGGTACATCTGAGCCAGATGATGAAGATGTCCAATGCATTACTACCCTTAAAAATGAAAAACTGGTTGAAAATCAGGTAGCAATGCCTGATATGGGTGTCATTGAGTTGTCTAGACCAATATCTCTACGTGATTCATGTGATGAGCCTGTACCACCTGATATATCCATCGTCTCATCTACTTGCATCACATTCCCATTTACTGAGGCTACTTTCACCGATCCCTTGTTATGTAGTGAGGATTTTAGTTTTCACCATCCTGTTGTAAAAATTATTCAATCTTCTTATTTGGAACCAGACCTAGGATGTTCCCTTTTTGGAGCACGCAAGAATCCTCTGTTGTGTATGACTACTGGTCACTTTTGGGATGTCCTAGTGTATTTGGTGCCCCATGTGATTGCTATATTTGGGTGGACTGATCCTCAACTGTTCAGGTTGTTGATATACGACCATGGACTAAGTGTTGTCATGTTCTTCCTTTCCACTTTTCGATACACCATTTTTTAGGAAAAATATTTGTCGGGCTGATGACGTTAAACCAAGCGCTACTAGTAGGCAGCCCAACTTTTGTTGTAAATGTGCATGTTGAGTGTGTATTTTATCTATTTCTATTAACTAATCCACAATTCTTTTGTCTCCGAGCTCTCATCGGTGGATTACTTGTGGAAATTGGTAAAATCTTCACCGCGGTAATACTGTTCTAACCTCCTCTCATGTACTTATTTCATTCATTTGTAAGAATTATTTTGTTAAACATTGAGGACAATGTTTGGATTAGGTTTGGAGGTAGGATTCATGAGTCGGTGAATTTTTCGTAGTGTTTTCTTTTCTTATTCTTAAAAAAATATGTTGTGCTTTTTTGTCAAGAAAACTTGGTCTTTTGTGATTATGAAAATGGATTTTAAATGTTTTATGCTCAAGAAAATGCAAGCCAACTTGACATATTGGTATATTGATAAAGACTGAAAGTTTAGTATGATCCTTAAGTTAGATCTAGTTCATAAGATTTTTCAACTCGATTATCTTTGCACCATGAGCCATGTTAGCATAACTTGAAGTTGATGAGTGAAGAATATACTAGAAAACCTTAGAATAATAGTGGAGACTTAACCCTGAAACTTTTGAACCTTTCTATTTTTCAGAGGGTTATACATAAACTCTGATTTTTCTTGAGTCCGTATTATCTCGTTGATGATCTCATTATTCTCATTTTTCTGATCAATTGCTTTGGGAATGACATCAAAATTGAATTATTACACAAGAACTTCTTGGCTTATTCAATTAAGATGTCATAATACTGACCCGAATTTAGGAAATGATCTAGGCATTTTTTTTTTCCTTTTCTTTCTTTAGACCATTAACTAGCCTTTTAACTTACTCATAACATTAACCTTTTTGTAGCCTTTTGAGCCTTAGAATAACTTTTATTTGTTAACCCATTAACCTTTACCCAACTTTTCTGGGAATGTGTATGGATGGATATACTTGGTGTAAAAAGGGCATTAAAGAGCAAAATATGAGATACTTCATAAATCCTCTATGTGAAAAAAAAATGATTCTTCAATGAGGATAAAGATGTGAGAATGAAGAAAAATTGATGATGCGCAACATGGTTTATTCTTGTCAGCCCTAATTGTTCGTTGAATGGGTGTATACATTCCTAGAAAATTTTCTTAGAATCCTTTGACATTCCTTATTAACCATTACCCAAGCCCCGCTACAACCCAACAAAGTCCTAGTTGATCTTAGGTAGAGGTTGGTTTCACAAATGTGGAGATTAAATAACTAAGAACTATGATGTTTGATTCAGCATTCCCAAAAGTAATTGATATTCTTTTCCATGAGATCATGTTCATTCCATTCTTGAAAAGTCCGTTCTTCATATTACTATATGTGAGATGATTGTTTTCCATTATTTACTCTTTTCCTCACATATAAACTGAGTGAAATACCAAATCTCTGAATGTTTTATTGTGAGTGACATGAGAGGTTTGAAGTCAAAACAAACTTTCTACAAGAGATTTAGTCATTGTTTTACTCTGAAATGAAAAGTTATGTTGATAGTGCTATCCACACACACACATTGAGTTGAGGATGATTGTGAATTTTTTCTAACCTTTGGAGAATATTAAATTATTTGGAGATTTGTTGATACACTAAAATGACACTGTTGGTTTCTTCCATTTCTTAAAGTTTTAAAATGAACATTGTTTGACCAAGTTTTGTTGAGTCAGTAATGTTTGTGGGTAACATTTTCTGGAAACCCTCACGAGACTATAACTCGTCCCCTAGAGGTAACCTAGGAGTTCAAAGCCTTGTTGCACGTTTTCAAAGGTAAGTGCAATCGACGATTCCTGCGAAATTGAGTTAGGATTTTATTTGTGGTTTTCTTTTCTTTGTTTTGCTCGAGGACTAGCAAAATATAGGTTTGGGGGTATTTGATAATCACATAATTATAACATTATTACCTCTTATTATAATTTTGTTAATCCTTATTTTATCTTATTTTAGATTAATTATTAAATTTTTGTGTTTTTTTAGAATTTGGAGCAATAATGAAGAAATCGAAGAAAAATGAAATGAACAAATCACAAATGGTGACTTTAGAGAAAGTGAAGGTGAAAATAACCTGAGCCATTGGCTTAAACCAAAAACCAAATCCATCAACCGAAACCCATTGCCAAGCCCAATCAAACCCAAAGCACATTCTCTTAATTATCCAATATTCTTGTTTGATTTAGGCCTTAAATCACTCATTGAATCCTCCCCTTTAAGTTGTCCATATTCATTTTTCTAGTTATCTATAAATACAAGGGAAATAAATGAGAAAAAGGGGAGGAAGAGAAGGGAAGAAAAAAAATATTAGAAGATCAAACCCTCTTCCTCACAGTGATTCTCATCACCACCATCACCATCACCACCTCATTTTCTTCTCCATTAAACACCACAAAACCACCACCATCTGGACCTCTCTCGTCGCCTCTCTCTTAGCCACACAGCGTCGCCAACGCCACCTGCTCGTCCTGCTCGAGCTCTCACCTGCTCGTCCTACTTGAGCCCTCTCTCTCTTCTGCTCACAGCCACGCTGCAGCCCGAGCAACAACCAACACCGAGCTCTCTCTCGACCTCTCTTCGTCTCGCCCTCCGACCACGCCTGCGCAGCCCGATTGCTGGCAGAGCCCTGCTTCACATGCTCGCACACCGGACAGCCTTCCTGCAAGCAGCGACCCTGCTTGCTCCATTCCCGCCTCCTGTCTCCATTTGAATGAGGAAGAAGGCTTGGGGCACTAAATGCACCCCAGTCCTCTTACTCTTTGTACCACCACATGCAATATTAAGAGACAAGTTACTGGCACCCCCTGTTTCATGCTGAGCACCCCAAGCTTGCTGTGTACCTCCTGAATTCACTGCTGAGTACCACCGCACCAAGGCGGCGACAAACCAAAAGGGTTGTATAATTTATTTTACTGACTTAAATGCTTAATTGTTAATTACAATTTTATTTTAGAAATTAGATAAATTGCTTTCACTTTTCATGTTCGATTAAAACTTAATATGTTTGGTAGTTAGATTCACATTTTATCAATATTTAAAGTATGTGCTAACAAATATTGAGCTTGAACTTTGATTAAGTGTGCCCTAAAAAGACACTTAATGCTTGTTAAGAGTTTATTTGCTTGAGATAAATTGTTAATGTTTGACAGAAACTTGATATGATTGGAATTGGATTTTAATGATCACATCTTCGGTGCAAGCAAGGGATCCTCATTCCTAAAGCTTCTCATTTGTAATTTCAGTAATTTAGATTTAAATATATTTGCTAACTTATCGGTGAGTCCAAACCCCACAAAATCCATCTCATCCATCTTTTCCTTTTATTTTATTTTTCTTATTTTTAATTTATTTTTAGTTTAGTTTTAAAAACACTGTAACCCCATTTTTCTGTAAATTAGTTTAGATAAATTCTAAAATTCAATTGCATCCACTTTCCTCGTGGGATCGACCCGTACTTGTCGTTGTCTACCAGTGGGTCAAATTAGCCTGTTTATTTCGGCCGGTTAAATCCGCAACAGATTTCCAATCCAGCAGCCTACAAGATTGTAGAAACAGATGCGTCCAATTTAGGATACGGTGGTATTCTCAAACAGCGTCTCCCTGATTCTGGTATTTGGAACTCTGTCCAGTTCAATTACTTCACAGTGAAAAAAGAAGTTTTATCAATTGTCTTGTGCATTATGAAATTTCAAGATGATTTAATTAACCAAAAGTTTTTATTACAAGTTGATTGTCAATCTGCCCAAGAGATTTTAACCAAAGATGTTTTAAATCTCGTTTCCAAACAAATTTTTGCCAGGTGGCAAGGTCTTCTTTCAACCTTTGATTTTGAAATTAAGTTTATAAAAGGAGCTGACAATTCTCTTGCAGATTTTCTAACCAGAGAGTTCCTGCAAAGATGAGTTCTTCTAACTCATCTTCCTCTCGCCCTCCTTTTTTCAAAACCCAAATCAAAATCCCAATATGTTATGGCACCTTCTGCCTCAAAGCATCAAGCCCCTCTTTCTTACGCTCTTTCTCTTTCACAAAAGTTCACTCCGTTGAACCAAAAAGAAACAACTGGTTCTACCATGACCAGTTTTACAAAGCCGCAAACTTCAGCACCAAATCCATACATTCCTAAAGCATGCCTTGATTATATCACTATGATCGAGCCTTCCATGTATGCTTTAGTCAAAGAGCCCCAGCTCATCGCCAAGAATTTGTTTCCTCAACAACAACAGTTTGAAGAAGCAGACAGTACAAAATCACAGGAGTTCTATGAGTTCATTCTCGTAGATTCTGATTCTGTGATCATCATTCATCATCATGATAAAGACAACCAAGAAAGGATCACACATTCCAAGTGTCAAATCCTCAAAGTCCTCTCAGAAGTTGATTGGCATCAGCTCCCTCATTACCACAAGAAGTTCTTAGTGAACTATGTTCCCCAGACTTACAATTATCTTGACTACAAGCTCGCTTGGTCAAGAGCCTTTTACATACAATCGCAGAATTGTGGCCATTCATGGTTCTTTTTATTCTGCCAGAAGTTCAAACAAAAGTTTGTTCCTCTTTGGTTCCAACACATCTGGTGGAGCCATTTTGGTCCGATTCAAGACATCCTTCCTCCTGCTGTTCAAGAAGGATGGAAGATTTTCCAAGAAAAGTACCAACCTCCAATTCCTGTCACAGAACAGGTTTTGTCACTTTGGTTCTTCATCAGATTTGGTTTATCCTGGATTCTATGCTGGGATTATACCTGCTCAACTCTTTGAGACATTATCCAAGATCTATTCAGAAGATATAGATGAAGAAGATGAACCTACAGTTCCACTCAATGAAGACGACTACTATGACGTCTTCTCCCCACTTGATTAATGGACCCACCATCCATTCTACCAAAGGCAACATCTGCCAACAACCACTACAAACAAGATACTTTCGATTCCCGACAGCATCTTCTCTTTTACAAAGGCTTTCATGTGAAGCCACTATTCACCCACTACAAATGCAGCTATAGTAGAAGCATCTTTCACAGTACCTGCCGACAGTCAAAAGCGAATAGTATTCGCATTATCACAAAGGACAAATTGTCCACCTACCTTATCCTCCAGCGAGGCTTATCTTCGCTTGGATCCCTTCTATTTAAATAAGTTACTTTCCAAGTTTAGGGTAAGCGAGTTTCGAGTAAATATTTCAATAAGCTTCTATCTAGCGAGGCTTATCTTCGCTGGGGATTATCTACGCCTTTTATCATGTAAGCTTCTATCTTTCTTTTCTTCTGTATATTTCAATAAATTTTATCTTTTCTTTAAATATTTCTATATTTCAATAAACTATCTAGTTTGATCTTACAGTTAATCCCCAAGTGTAAACCAAGAAATTGGTTTGAGGCTGTATCGATCTCTAAGATAGTTTAGAGAAATTCTTGTATTGTACTTCATGTTTTGTAGTTCATTTCTGTTTTGATTTATGCATCCCTGTTTTTACATATTTGTAGATATCTTACCTTTGTTAGTAATCTTGAGTGAAAATTGGTATCAGAGCCATGTCTCATTTTCTTCGGGGGGAAATAGTTGGTGAGTCCTAGGTACTATTGGTCAGCCGTTGATAGCGTTGGTAAGCCTGTAAGTATGTTGGTCAGCCGTTGAGAGCCATGTGTAAGTCGCCATGTTGAACGCAGTGTTTACGGGTTAGCTGGTCCCATACTGGCGTTCCAGCTGTAGGTGGTCCGAGTACAGTGTTCCCAATTCCTGAACTCCAAAGATTTTGAAAATGTCTTTGCTTTCAAATTTACCCGAGCTTCTAGCTCTAGATCAAGACAGAATCCAGATGGTGTAAACCATATGGAATGTAGAATTTCAGAAGTTGAAAAGAATTTACAAAAATGGTCAATACCAGAAATTCCTTACAAAAACATTTATAATGTTTCAAAATCTCGGTTTCCTCAAAAAACAAAAGATCTGATTAATATGGTTGAACAAACTATATCTTTTGATGGATTTCAAAATGATAAATTTTAACAAAAAATGAATCTTTCAAACAGATAAAATTCTCTTTGTGACTACTATCTCCAGTGACTCATTAATGCAACTTGTTCTCACGTAAATGAGTGATCATGTGGCACCTAGACTACCCGGTAGTAGTGGAGGGTAGTGTTGTACTAGGAAGATAAAAACTGATCGAATAGAGATGATTGCGCCAGGTGGTATCCGACACACATAAACTGTTGTCCAAGGGGAGATTATTTAAGTGTAAACTTGCACAGTTATAACACTACGCCATAATTGCAATTTTGTAACATTTAATTGTATCATTCTTCAACTGTAGCAACAGTTGTATTAGTTTATTTTTTTAGTCACTGCTTTTATATGATACAATTCTAAGCCTAGCTCTTAAATTGTGTTACCAAAATGATCTATTTAAAGCGATTCATAATCTGATCTAATGGTCACGACATAACCCCCCCCCCCCTTTGAAATCTCTTCGTCTCTTTCTTTCTCACTCACTGTTCATCGAAGCATTTCTCACTCACAACAGCTGGTGCTTCCTCTCGATTGGGACTTCCCTCGCGATTCCTGCGGTTCCTCATCGAAGCAAATTGGGACTTCCCTCATCAAAGCAAATTGGTATCATTGACTCAACTGTTGGTGCTTCAACTGAAAATGATTTAGCTGAATAAATGAAACTGAAGCCACTCTCCAAAATCACATCTCCTTCTCTATCGCCTCCACTTCTCTCGAAACGCAAACCCTAAAAGGTACCTCTCTCGCCTCCTATGTCCTTCTGGATTTCTTCATTGTTTTCAATCAGTCATGTTCGATTTCTAGTTGTAAGATATTACAAATGAAATTGAACTTGTAGATCTACTTCAACTTCACACCTTAGTTCACCGTAATCTACACTCTAGTAGTTTGATTGTTTATACTTTTTCGCGTTATCGATTCGCTCATCCGAAGCTAGAGAGAGAGATTCCGATATCTCTGTACTGTAAGTGATTCTTCGGTTTTCACTCAGATGAATACCTAAGGTTTAGATCTTTAATGGGGTTATTTGAGCCTAATTACTCAACAGAACCCCTGTTATGTAAAATTGATTTTTGAGCAATATTACATATTTAGTTGGTGCAGTGAATGATTGTTTATGAATTGATTTTGTTTCTTCTTTATTGTAGAAATCAGCGGAGTTCTTGTTTCAGATCCTTGAACTGCAAACATGTCGGGGTATGTTGATACTTTGCTTAAAATTTATTTATTTTCGTTTATTAGATTGATTGATGTATATGTATTTGTTGATTCATAAACTTGTTATTTCTTTTGTGATCCTCATTACTTGAACAATGTTGTGTGGGCTAATCTAGTTTACTTTCAAGTTTAACTTGTGCATTAGATTGGTAGTCAAGTTTCTTCTAGGTTACTAGGTATTTTTTGGTTTTCCTTGTTTACTATTTTTCCGTTAGTCAATTTGAGCAGACAATCAGGCAGCCCCCTTGCAAACAAAGAAAATAGCATGAGAGGTGTTATTCTGCTCGTAAATTAAATCCTTTTGCTCTTCAGATTTGCTGAGATGGATAATTTTTGAAGCTGGTCTAGTGAGCATAAACACATCTTCACCCAACCTTTGTTTACCAGAAGTAGTATAATGTAACTTGGTGAAATTTTTTTGTTGTAGAGTACCTCTGTACCAATATATATCTCCTTTGCTTGAAATTAGTTTTAAACATGTTATAGTTGGAGGATTTCAATTAGTTTTAAACATGTTATAGTTGATGGATTTGCTTGAAATTAGTTTTATACATGTTAAAAGTAGTTGTCTGCTTTGCACTTCAACTCGTCTCTCCCTCCAACATATGAATTTGAACCATTATTTCTAAAGAGCAAAGGCACAAGCATAGAACTTGATCAAGCACTGTTTGAAAGAATTATATCAATTGTCGCTTGGAAAATAGGATAAGCAACTAGGGGTTCATGTACAAACCAAGATGCTTGATTAAATTATTATTCATAAATGGTCCCGTACTCGTAGATAGCGAGATTCAATGTCTAGTGAAACTTGAGAGCTGGTTCCAGCACTAAAAAAACATGCTTGCAGGGTCATAGATGCATCTCCATATTCTTCTAGCTCCATGACACCATGATATTTTTATTGCATTACTTATTGAGTGTTATTTTGAATAGGAAACTTAAAAGATTGTTGTGCACGTGCTTCTGTTGTGTTTGTGCCAGTCTTGTAAGCAGAGCCTAGTCACCCCAAGTCGAGTGGATGAACCTACTTGCTGTTAGCAACAGTGCCATTCCCTGCTTGGTTAGATGCTTTGTTTACAGAACAGCAACTCCATTTTAACTCAGCCATTTGAATCCAGAGACCCGTCATGCAATTATCCTCAACTGCTCTAGCTAGATTTATAAAGTCCACATTGATCATGCAGTTCATCTTGTCGGTTACTGCAGATTCATATATAATGAATCTTTGATAGCCAAACCTATATGTCATACAAGATGCCACAGATATTGTACTGCTTCTACATCTGCAATCATGTTACTCAGATTCAAGTTCCCTAGCCAATGAAAAGGAAACGCCGCCCATTTGTCAAGGCTTAGATTCTTCAAAACCTAGGTAATATATTTTTTTTTTAATTTCATTTGTGGAAATTATGTAAGGTGTTTTCAATTTCTAGTTACTGTTGTTTATATGCCGATTGAAAAAAGATGAGAAGAATGGACGTTGAAGCAGGGGAATCAAGAGAAATAAAAAAGATATAATTGGAAATGAACGTTACATACAAGTTTAACAAATGGCAATATCAGGAAGATTGAACAATTCAAGTTTTTTCATTCCATATGTTGCCAGAACTATTGTTACCAGGTTACTAGCATTCTTCTACCTGAGTGGATTTGCTTCCTATATTGCTATTGTTATGCATGCAGCTGCTATGCAGCTTTCTTTGTCATCTCGGAATGGTACTTTTAAATGCACATGTTTATATGCTTTAGAATTTCATGTACTTCTATGGATGTGCACTTGTTGGTGTAGCTTTGTTCTTTTATACGTATCTATAAAACTATGGTTTATCTCCATATAAAATAGTATTGCATGGCTTATGAACCATAATGGACTGAGTGTTCATCGATCACTGACCTCTTTGTAACACTTTCCAATTTCTACAAGTTGATGACTTTTTTTTATTTCCCAGAGTGTTCATCGATCACTGACCTCTTTGTGACAGTTTCCAATTTCTACAAGTTGATGACTTTTTTATTATCCCCCCACTCCTTTGTGATTAAAAGGCTAGACAACTGGACCTTACAAAGGGAGTGAAACCACTCTAAAATGGATGCAAGTTTCTGTGGGGTTCATAGCGTCGTTTTTTTCTACAAGAAAACCTATTTGTTGACCTTTGGTTTACCTTGTCTGTACCATGAAATCACCAAGTGGATTATTGTTACTTAAGTTTTTTTTTTTTAACTTTAGGCCCTATATATGAACAATGTTTGAAAAATTTTAGTTATAAAATCCTACTTAATTCTATAAATAGTTACAGGTAGATCAAATTCAGAAACAGTCGGAGAAACCTCATGTTGAAGTAAGCACTGCAGCATGGAAACAGTCGGAGAAACCTCAGGTTGAAGTAAACACTGCTACACGGAAACAGTTGGAGAAACCTCAGGTTGAAGTTATCACTGCAGCACGAAAACAGTCGGAGAAAACTCAAGTTGAAGTTAACACTGAAGCACAGAAACAGTCAGAGCAACCTAAGGTTGAAGTAAAGACTGCAGCACGAAAAATTTATACCGTGTCCTCAGCTGGTTAGTTCTTTACCTGTCAACTAGATGAAAAATCTGGCTTGTTTACATAAGTGCCATCATAAATAACACTTGAGTCTCACTTTCCAAACATGTCTTTTGTTTTTTCTGAGCTGAACTATATAGAGTATTTTAGACATCATTGTGTAACACATCCACTTTGTTTACTTTTCATACAACCAATTCGGGAGAGTACTGAGGCCGCTACTAATGTGGATGAGTCTCATTATGCAGATCTCAATTGCACGGTATATTTCTTCTTTATAGATAGATTTTGCAATTTTACTACAGGTTGCTTGTGTTCCTGTCTGACGAACTACCTTTCTGCATTCCTTGAACAGATACAAGAATTACCTGATGATCAGAACAAACAACCTCAAAGTGACCAACCTACTGAAGATCTCTAGGTAATGCTGTTGGACTACTTTCTATATTAAGGCTTTGCTTTCTCTGTTTGCCAAATGCAGTAAACTTTGTCCAATTATTCCCAAGTGGCATCTCCTTCCAATTATTGAGACATTTAACTTTGATATAAATTGACCGTTATTTGTCCCCGTGTCTGCTAATGATATCTGGATAAGAGGTATCAGTGTCATCGTATATTAGTCAAAGCATGTAGTTGTCTTTAACCCATTGGTCTAGTTTCTGATGGCAATTTTCAGCAGTGTGTGCTGCTCTGCTGGTGCTGTTTTCCTCAGCAAGGTTCATATTCTGGACTGCACTGCAGCTGTTTTTTATGCAGAGTGTATTTGGCTCTGTCTCAGAAACAAAGCTTTATAAACTTTTTTTTTTCGGCGCAGCTGGGGCGTAGAGATGTATGGCAGTTTTGGTACCATTCAGGTGATTCACGTTCTTGGTTTGGATCCTCATGCATTTGCACATTTTAGGGATGATATGCTTGTCCAATGTGCTTGATGAACACTCATCTTCATATATATAGTGCTAATTATTATTTATTGATTTGTTTTTTCAGCTTATGCAAGAACAACACTCTTGATCGTAGCTTGATAAAGGGGAAGATCGTTGTCTGTGCTTTTGAACTCCCAGACCTTAGAAGCGAAAAAGCCATTTAAGTTAGAGAAGCGGGTGGTGTTATTGGCATGAACAGCTTTGGATTGTCTGGATGTTGGTGACCAGACCTGATTGTACTTTTGATTTTGTTATTGTAATGACTATTTTACTGTTTTCATATGAAAGAACCTGTAAATTTTGTTGATGTTGGTCTTGTTATTGTAATGACTAAGTTGATTCTAATATTTTCAGTAAGATATCTGCTAAGTCATCAGCTAAATAACACCTTGAAGGGTAAAAGCATGTTTTTTTGTAAGTTGGGTATTTTTTTTGTAAGCTGTAAGAGATTAAACTGAATAAAATTTCCATTTTGTCAAAGTATCAGCTTCACCCTTCTGTGTTGTTCAAAGATTTTGCAAGAATCATGTAGTGACAGTATTTTCCATAGTATAATTTATTGTGTGATGCTAATTTATACAATTGCTTCATCTAACAAAAATCAGCATCATGCAATATGTGATTCTCTTTTACAATTAGTATCATCTTTGTTGAGATGCAAATTTGTAAAGTTGAATCATTTAGTAAAAATTAGTATCATTAGCCAAATGATACTAATTTTAAGTAGTATCACTTTCAACATGATTATAAATTTAGGATCACCAAGAATAGTATCATTTGATAGGTGATTCTAATATTTTCAGCTACACTTCAAAACAGTTACAAAAACACTGTTTTGGTGTAGTGTAAACACACAAACATTGTTGCTCAACGACAGATGTTGTGAGAGAGATGGTATCATAGTGAGGAGTCAAGAGTTCAATCATCGCTAAGGGCAATTTGTAGAATAATAATTGATCCAAGCTAAGAAAGAACTCACACTTTCAGTGATACGAGAGTGGGTCATTTCATATCGAAACCTTAAACAAAATTTAGATTGTGCATTGCGAATTTGTCTCTCCTTTTTAAAGTGTTTGTATTTGTGATTGTGTTTTAAAGATGGGGGACAAAAAATATAAATAAGTCGGTCAAACAAGCAAACCAAGCCGGCTAGAACTACTCTGTGCATTGACATTTCTTTTTAAAATCGGTAAAGATCATATCATCTGTGATATAGAAGCAGGCAATAAGCATGATTTTTTTTTTTTTTTTTCAGTGGAAGGTAACATAGCATGAAATGTGGGAGATTAATGTGAACTCATGGTAGTAATCTTAAAAATTCATTGTTTTAAATTATTTTAGGAAGGACTACTTTCTTTTTTAGGCTCATTAGTGCTCCCTTTGGTTCAATATCTCTTTCATGCCACTACAAATATTTTGAAGTTTATTTTTTAAGGTTATGGAAATTTTGAAAAACCCATTTACCAAAAGCAACGATTATATGTTAACCAAAAAATAATGGCTTATCAATTTTTGTAGTGAGGTGATTAAGACATTGGTATTCAAGCAACCAAATGCATTCAAGGTAGTAATATCTTCCCCCTTCATCATTTTTCTCTTTAAATTTTCATATTTTCTTTGTGACAATTTCTTAGTAATATCATTGTCTTAGTTCAAAGGTTCTTTCATATTGTAATTCAGTGAATAATTCAAATTTTCAACACATTTTTCTTTCAGATGTATATAGTCTAGACATTTTCTACACAATGTTACACGAAATTCCAGTTGCTTACCTTGCTGAAAGATTTCTTTTCACTTTTAATATTTTGAATAAATTGTACTTTTCTTTCTGAATTATTATTCACAACTTCATTGAGGAATACGTGTTGCATAAAAAATTGTACCGAGTATTGTTTCTAAACTTTTTGCAATTCTTGCAATTTCGTTTGCCTTATTTTTTAAGCATATGAGTATCAAGTGACTAAAATTAGTTTTCACATAGCAAATGGCCATTGGGGGATCCAAAGAAAACCTATAGGCCATTGCTAAATAACCACCCACTTTCTTTCTCTTTTTTGGATCTGCTAAAGGACACACTCACCTTTCCTCCTCCATCTTCTCTTTTCTCTTCACAGGAGCAGCACCACCTCGCCCTACCAACTCCAGCCATGTGACTACATCCTGCCACTGTCGGCCTGCTATCGTTGGTCGCACCACTAGCCGCACTTCCTCTTCTCCTTTGTTATTGTTTTTCTTCTTTGTTATTTTTTCTCTTCTTCTTCTCATTTTCCTCATCTTCTTTCTCTTCTTTTCCTCTATTCTCTTCATCTTTTTTTCTCATTTTTTTTTGTTTTCTTCTTTTTTTTCTCTCATTATCATCTTCTTCTTCTTCTTCTTCTTCTTCTTCTTCTTATTCTTCTTCTTCTTCTATTTTCTTCCTTTCCCTTATTTTTTTCTCATTCACCCTCGCGGAGGTTCCTGCAAGTGGAGGTTCCTCACTTGCCGAAATGTTCGCGAGGACCTCGTAAAGGCTCCTACAAGTGGGGAACCCACACTCACATAAATCTTTGTGGGTGTGGGTTCTTCAATCACAGGAGCCTTCGCGGGGGACAAATTTTTTTCCTCGCGGAGGTTTCTCACTTGATGTAACCTCCGCGAGGGTGAAGGAGAAAAAACTAGGGAAAGAGAGGAAAAAAAAACAAGAAGAAACATAAGAAGATAGGAGAAGAAAGAAAGAAAGAAAAAAAAAGACGAAAAGAAGAAAAAAAACATAGAAGAAGAAGATGAGGTGAGGGGGCAGAGGAGGAGAATAAGAAAAATAAAAAGAAGAAAAAGAAAAGGATGGGAGGAGGTGGCGATGGTGGTGGCTGGGTGCGATGGTGATTGATGGAGAAAAATAATAAGAAGAATGGAGAAGGGGGAGGAGAGGTGGCATTGTGGTGGTGATTGAAGAAGAAAAAGAAGATTAAGGGAGGAGGAGGAGGAAAGGTAGCAGTGGTGATTGATGGAGAAGAAAGGGAGAGATGAAAAGAGAGGTTAGGATTTTATATATATATATATATATATATTAGTGGTGTCTTTCAGAAAGTAAGGGTTGGTATGTGTCCTTCAGCAGAAATGATGGTGTTATTTAGCAACAGCCAAACCTATAAGGTGGTTCCCAACTACAACATGTCAATTTCTCTTGAAATGTGATTGCTTGACTCCTGTAATCGGATTGCCCCTAGTCGAGTTATTACGTGGAAGTGTTAGTGTGGGTCAATCTAAATTGACTCGTTTTTATAGTTTACACACTTTTGTATTACCTCTTCTTACTGCCATATTTATGTTAATGCATTTCCTAATGATACGAAAGCAAGGTATTTCTAGCCCTTTATAGAGAAGGCGGATCATAGATATTTGTAATCAATCATCAATCTATCATTGGGAGAGAGAAACTATAGTATTCCATTGCTACAAATATGGATTATTGAAAAGAATGAATAAGACATGTGTTTGGATCTTTCCCTTCAACTCCGCCATATTGCATTAGTTATTTGATATGAATAGTTGAAGTGGATTCTACGAAGATAAAATGGATTATGGGAGTGTGTGACTTGAACTATTGATTGACCCATGCAGATATATGATTTTATCCGCCACATTAAAATATACAACCAAATGTGTCTCTGTGCATGCAAACCCCATATAGAGGATAGGCTAGTTCACTTGAAGAGGATTTTTTCTATGATTAGACCCTAATCATGTCGTGCATGACATGAATAGGCTTTGTAAGATCCAGTAGAATAAGTGATGTGGCGTGATCCAAATTATGTTATCCATATTCTACTTACTTATATAGTGAGTAAATGCACACATTCCTTGTGCATTGACATTCCAACACAACAGACTATTGAAGTGAGACAATGGATCTAAAAAACAAAAAACAGAGGCTAGACTAAATAATAGTTACAAGTAATCCTTTGTATGTAAGACGACTTGAGATATTTATTTTGGGGATAAACACCAATAACAAGGCAAGAGACAACCCAAATAGCACTTGACCATAATCAAATTTATAAGCTTCCTTGGGTAGAGCATTTATTTGAAAGTGTCAAAACTGAAATCTTTTCTTAGATAGAGTCATGTATTTATTGATCAGGATTTTCTATTGTTTTTTTTATTCCCCTGATGATAAAAAATTATCATGTCATGTTCCTTCGGGGGATGGATCTATAGGAATTCACCTATCCCAATAACAAATAAACCTGATTTGAATCAGGCTCATTCGATTAGTTCATGTTTGTTTCCATTCCCCCTCTTCCTTTGTTCATTGATGGTCGGTGTTTCCTGCCGAATGAGAAAAGACCATGTTGCTAACAAATCTATGGTTGTTTATTTGAACATAGGAAACATGGTTGATGTATACAGTTTAAACTTTAACCACTATCAAAATGGATAGTTGTATGTTTAAACAATTTAAAGGCTTGGTGCAGATGCCTTGCACATATTGTGCATTTTAAAAAGCTTTTATGTAGTTACTAATGAACTGGACACTTATCTCAGATGTTTAGCTCAAAGAGAGTAGCAAAAGTTTTCGCTCGAACATTTTTTAATGTGTATCTCGGTGTTTCTTTTAACAAGTCAACCGGAAACACGTACACTTTATTTTTTACATAATTTCTCTCAATCGAATTTTCAACCCAAACGAAGTAGTACTAAAAAGGCTTTGAATCGAACATTACATAACATACTTTTATGCATATCTTAAGGACTCTTTGTCAAGTTAAGTTGAAACTTATACACTTTATTCCTTGACATTGATTCACACATTTTCTCAAGTTTCCAGCTCAAATGGAACAATGAAATGTTTTAAAGTGTAATATTACCAAATATGATATCTGGACTATTATAATGGAAGTTGTCTTAAATGAATAGTAAAGGAACAGTGAAACAATGTCTTCGTCCTAATTTTTGAATTCCAATATTGCCCTCTCAACTGTATGGTATTTACAAAAAAATATATATATATATATAGGTAAAAAGTGAAAAGGGTGTTTATGTCATTCAAATGAAGACACTATTAAACATTTTTATCATTTTACCCTCTCATATTTAAATTATTTACAATCAAAACCAGCTCCATGTAACATTCATTAATTATAGCTAAGCACCTAAGATAATTTATTTAAAGCCCTTCAACTATCTATAAATTACAAAAAGACCCTTACATCTAATTTTCAAATTTTCCATTTTGCCTTCCACATTTCTCACTTTTACAATCAAAATCAGCCTCTCTCAAACATTGATTAATTATACTTATGCTTCTAACATAATTTATTTGAAGCCCCTTATTTAACTATACATACACCCTTAAAATTATATATTATTATTTTGTTTAGAAATTCAATAATATTTTTTCCTTATTATTGAATATTATAATATAAATAAAAAATTGCTGAGTATCTGCATACGTAGAGCGTGTCAACGCCCTAGTATATGGAACTAGGCCTTGAAATCTATATTCTAATAAACGCTTTTAAAATTGGTTCATGTTATTTGTGATTCATTGTTAATGAGTAGATAGTCCAGTTTTGTGTACCCCATGAATCCACTGGTCCTATAGGCTCTCAATTTGGACCATTGTTAACAGTCGGGAATGGAATGATGACAATTAGATATTTGGGCCTCATCATTTGTATTAGTTCAACAACAAAAATTCTAAATGACGAGGAAACAGACGAGGGAGGGATGCAACCCTCCATCCCCCTCGAGATGTATGCCTTCGCGCATCTCGAGGGGGATGGAGGGTTGCACCCATTTCCTCGACAACAAGAAGGGCTCGTTCAACAAATATGTATTATGTCCACTTTAGATATTGGGTCCCAAGACCACATTGACTTCATTCATCTTTAACTTTTCTAACTTCAATTTTTTTTTTGACCCCTTGGCTTTATTGACCAAGACTTGTTTATTTTCATGTCTTACAAAGTCAATGAGGGGCCAAAGGTGTGATGGCTCAGTGGTTGAGCAGTAGCGGATGGTATCACTAGGTCACAGTGTCAAACCCAGCTGGCGGCATCTGGGGTGGGAGGGTTTAAGGGATTAAAAAAAAAGTCAATGAGGGCAAGGGTTCAAAATATAATTTGTAGTGATGAAAGTTAAATAGTTGATAGAGTCAACATGGACTTAGAACCTAAGCTCTAACGTGAATAAACTCAAGACTCATTCGCTAAACTGATAGATATATGTTTGGGAGTTGAGTACCAAAATCTAGATATTCCTAGATATACACACTTTGCAAATCTAGCTAATAGATTCAGATTTAGGGTATGTGACATCCAAACGAGCCACAGGCATGGGCAGACCTACAGTGGGACCAAAGGAGGCAGCCTCCCCCTTCCCCCTCTCAATTTAAAATAAAAAAATAATAATAATAAAAATAAAACATTTCTAAAATATATAAATATAAAAACACGATATTATAGAACTTTTTTAATAAAAGACATATTGACTCTTTGATACAATGATTGGTCTTTAAAACTCTATCGCTGATGACCCAAGTTCGAATCAAGAAACATATAGAATTTTTTTTATCCTCTCTAATTGTTACCATCCCTGAATTTTGTTTTTCATAAGAAGTTTTAATGCAATTATATGAATAAAATAAACGAAAAATGATTTTTAAGGCCTACATTTCACAAAATAGACAATTTTTGATACCGTAGTTGATTTAATGGCTAATTTATGCTTACTTTTATACTTTTATGATCAATATTGAATATTATTAACCCATGTTAACTCATAAACTTATTGGACATATTTACCTTTCCCAAACAAATAAAAAACCTAATTTTATACTTTTGTGACCAACAAATACTCTTTTATTAATGATTCTAATTTTTATTTTTATTTTTTTGTTATTTTTACTTTTTTTTCCTCTTAACCCCTCCCACCTCATTAATCATTACTGTTTTTTTTTTAATTGCAGTTTGAGCACTTATTTTATGACATTTCTTAGCTATAAATGGCTATTTTCATGTTAGCGTTTTTTATTCGTGAATGTTTTATCACTCTGAATGTGTTTGATTTGACTGGTTGTAAAGGTATATCTGAGTTTAAAGTGCAATATTTTTTTGTTTCAATTAATATTTGTTTCAATTCTCTGTCACTATTTAGTTTACATGAAATTATTTTATTCAATATTGGTTCTCATTTTACCTCTGAGGCTATGATCATGCTCTGTGGTAGATACAGGAGTATGATCAAAAGACCAAAGCAATACATGCCTCTCTGAGGCGACTTTGAGGACACTTTGGGAATTAACTTTCTGTTTCGATCTTACGATCTCAGCCGTCCCAAGTCTGTGGGAGTAAATCTGCGCCATTGAGCCTTGGCGGCTCGCCTAGGTTTCTACGCCTAGAGGCGTTGCATTGCCAATCGTCGTCACGCCACCGTCGTCATCACTACGTCAGCCTCGACAACTGCTGCTACAGGAGAAACTGCTTCTTTGCGTGGTGGGCGGCTCATCTGTCAGAGACAGCATATTCTTTGCAGAGACTGTTTCTTTGCGGTGGGCGGTTCCTTTCTGTACGGGTTCCTCTCCCAGCCGCCTTTACATCTTGATGTAATGTCAGGCCCCACAGCCGACATCCCCCATCCCTCGGGTCCTGGACATGGGGAAGCATCGGCAGCCCCTAAGCCTTCTTTCGCCCAAATTTTGGGCAAGATTTTGGTGGATGACACTACGGAGACTCAGGTTGAAGGTACTCATTTTCGTAAAGAGGGGGCACCTGCAATTGGCATCACGGCATCGGATGAAGTACGTGGTGAAGCTTTCATGGAGAAACATGTCATCGTTCTCAAATTTTCCAGTTACAGACCAACTTTGGCAGATATTCGAGATTCGATTCACAGATCATGGGGAATTTTGGGCGATTTTTCGCTGGGGTTGCTGAATCAACGTCACGTGTTAGTTCGACTTCAGTCTGAAATGGAAGCAAAGAAACCTGTCGCGCGACTCCTTTCTGATTCGTGGAGTCCGGTTTAAAGCTTTCCGTTGGCACGATGGTTTCAGTTTGAAGGAAGACCCCATTTCGGTGCCACTTTGGGGAGAGTTGCCTAACTTACCTTTGCATTTATTTCATCCTCCTATTTTAAAAGCAATTGTCAACTCTTTTGGTGGTTTTTTGCGGATGGATGATCATACTCGCTGCCTCTCGCGCCCGGGTTTTGCCCGCGTATGCATGGAGATGTCCTTAGCGGAGAAATTACCACATAGAGTATGGATAGACAGGGCAAATAACAGGGGATTCTGGCAAAAGATTGAGTATCCTGGTTTCAAATATTGCGATTTTTGCTCTTTGATAGGTCACCAAGAAGAGTTTTGCAGGAAAAAGCTTGGTATTAAGGGCGGAGGGGGAGGTTCGGTTTCCGGTAAAGCGGAAAAGGCGGTACAGCCGCAGGTTGAAAACAAAAACATAAAGCAACAATACGTTCCCGTTTTCAAAAAATCTAAGAATCAAAATCCCACAGTTGGACCGAGTGGAGCAAAGAACAACCAGGGGGTGGAACTTGAGGAAGACGTAGGTGAGCAGAGGCCGGTGGCCAGGGATCCGGTTAAGGTGGTTCTGTCAAACAAATTTGAGTCGCTCACTGCAAACATTGAGGCAGAGGAGAGTGAGAACATGGTTCATGTTAGTGCTGAGCAGGTTACAGAAACTACGAAAGAATGCCTTTTAGAGGCGGGATATACAACTTCGGAGATTGCAAATGCTATTGGAACTCAAGAACAGCCGACACAGACAACGATGACATAATCTCAGGGGCCAAGAGTGGTCTTTTCGACGACATGCCAAATGACGATATCCGCCCGGAACATCACATTGTGGCAAGGTCGCACGATGACACTGGGGACGCTCAATTGGGGCATCCTGGATCAGAGACTCGAGCTTCATTAGCAGGGGAATTAGGAGTGGCTTCGTCCCAGCCAGCTCAGGGCCCTAAACAGAATGCGCTCACCACCAGTCCAAGCCCTGCGTCAGATCACGGTCTCAGCCAGACCACGGCTCTGGGCACTCCTCGGATCTAGCCTGATCACGGCCCCAGCCCGTCCATGACTCGAGCAGGACAGCAGTCAGACCTCAGCCCACGTCCGAACACGGCCCTAGGCCACGGCCAGTCCACGACCCCAGGCCACGGCCAGTCCACGGCCCCAGCCTCTTCACGGCCCCAACCCAGGGGATGTGCTACCTCAGGCAGCGCGTGACTTGCTCGCCGTTGGTGATTCTTTAGTGACGCAAACAAAATCGAGTGGAATGATACAGGAAGTAGAGGATGCCACGGCGCACTCGGCAGTGATGGAACGTTTGACAAAGGTTATGGCCAAGCGCGCTCAATCCGCGGTAACTGGTAATTCTTCAGTGCCCGCGGCAGCAAGGAACGACGAGGACGGGATGTATGAGGTCGTCATCCAGCTGTTTGAGGAAAACCGTGTTTTGCGACTAAAGAAACAATCTATGACCACTAATACACTTGATAGCGCCACAGATGATAGTGACGAGGTTGCGTCGAAATCGGAGTTGGGGCCGAAATCACATGCTATTAATGATATAAACTTGGGGGCGCACTCCGATGAGGATCAACAGAACAAAGTCAAACCGGCGGTCCTTCCGGGCAAGCGTCGTACGACAAAGAGGGGTAAATCTTCCTCCCGCGCTTAAGATGATGGAAAATTTTATGTTTTGGAATGCTCGTGGGGTTGGTAATAAGGCCACGGGGAGGAGGTTAAAAAATATGGTTGTGGATCATAGAGTCAGAATTCTTATGATTGCGGGGCCTATGATTGATACTAGTAGATCTATGGAGATTGGCAACAAGCTCCACCTTGGTGGCTTTGCCTCGAACAACACGTTGGGCGGCAAGTTTTGGGTTTTTTGGGATACTTCCCTGGCCCTCTCGGTGGTGGATACGTCGGACCAGATCATTCATTGCCAGCATTGGTAATATGTTGGCTTTGCTTTTATGTTTTTTGGTTTTCGGCTGCGACCAAATTTGTTTTGGTTATGTCACGGGTAAAGTCGTCATGTACCCCCGTATTGATTGTAACTCATTTTTTTGACAAGTAATAACGGTCTGGCATTCCAACGGTGCCCCTCCACTCTGGAGGTTTTTTGAAAAAAAAAATGCTCTGTGGTAGATAGCTTGTGACTAAATAGCGACAGAGAATAAAATATATTACTTTACAGGAGGTACCCATGCATTGAAGAATAGGAAATCAAATTTTGATAGTGGGAAATTGATTTTATTAACTACATTATGAAATAAGAATCAATGATAATTAAAATTGAATTTCTAATCATCATTAAGAAAGGTAATGCACGGTACCTGTAAATTTTTCTAATCAAATTTATGACAATTTAATCAAATTGATTTTATTAAATAATTAAAACTAAATTTCTAATCATCATTAACTACATTATGAAAAGTTTACCAAACTTTAGCATAACAATTTGATTAACTTGTCAATCAATGAAAACTTATAAAAACTTATACTTGGTTGCTCATAATTAGAATCATTAATATCGATACCTACCGGCGGCAAGGGGTTAGAGGGGTTAAGGGTAAAACAAAAATTTTAAATAAAAATTAGAAATATTAATAAAAGAGTCATTGTTGATCATAAAAGTATAAAATTATGTTTTCTATTTGTTTAGGAAGGATACAGATGTCCAATAACTTTATGAGTTAATATGGGTTAATGAAATAGTCTTTATTGGTCATAAAAGTATAAAAGTAGGCACAAATTAGCCATTACATCAACTACGATATCTAAATTATCTATTTTGTGAAAAATTAGGCCTTAAAAGTCATTTTTCGTAAAATAAACTAAACTATATATATAATTAAAATCTAAGATAATAAACTATAGAATTCAATGAAAATATATATATCATTATTCATCTCATAAAATTTAGGGGTTTGATTGGCTGGTAAACTCCCCATTTTTTCTTTAAACTTATAATTAGGATCTTATGCTCCCACATTTCACGTTTTTTCAGATTAAATTTACATATTTATCTTAATTATTTGCAATTTTAATCATGTATACTAGCTATTAGGCTCGTTTGCCTTTGTTAAATTGTCATCAACTTAACCACAATTCGTTTAAAATAGTATACCCTCTTCAGTTTGATATAAAAAATATACTTTTTATATCTGTACAGAAAAATATAGTACTAGATTAAGTTCACGAAGAATACAATTATAATTATGTTTTTATTTTAGTGTTGACTTATAAATGTTAATAGAAATTTGTTGTTAAATTCTCAGTCCGAAGCAAGGATTGTGATTTCGTTTTTCGAAGCAATTTCGCTTTATTTATTTTAAGAGAAATTTCATGATATATTTTGTTGTATATAGAAAATGAACAATGTTTTATTGTATTTCAAACATATATAAATATGTGGACAAATAAGATATTGTAAATTAATATAATAAATACATTAAATACATCAAAGGAAGCCTAAATAGTTAAATATCCCTATAAACGTAATTTGCTTCATAATTTTATGAGTTTTACACGAAAATATTGAAATCTACGAATATTTTGATCCAAAATATGTAATTTGCTTCGTAACTTTTTGGGTTCCACACGAAAATGTCGAAATTTACGGAAAAAAAAACAAAATATTTGAAGTCGCGTACGTTTCTTTTTTGGCACTTCAAAATTGAGACCTCAAAAAAATATTTTGCGAAATTTCGTATTTGACTCAATTTCGCGAATCCACAATCCCTGGTCCGGAGTTAAAAAAAAATTTATAATTTTGTCATTGATAACTCATACTATCGACCAATAATCCCTTACTAATTCGGCCATCCTAAACTAAAATCCTACGTTCGCGGCTTGGCCATAGGCAATGATGGAGCCACGTGGGGGCAAGTGCCTCTACTGACTTTTAATTTTTTTATTATTATTTCTAATATGCCCCGTTGCGATGTCGACGACTTGGTCCCGCCCTGCCTTTTGTTTTTTTTTGTTCTCCCTTCCTGTTCCACCTCTTTCCTCTCTTCTGCTCATTATATTTGTTTACTGCAACACCGACAAGCTTTGAGGAAGGAAAAAGTTTTTTTAATGTATTTTCTCAAGATGAATTCGTATCGAGATCCATTTTTGTATTTTATTCGTAGGTTTTTTCTGGAGATGCATGAAATTTGGATCCATTAATTTTTTTTTCTCAAAATACATGTTTGTATCTCGAGGTTCATCTGTGGGTTATTGTTTGAAGACATTTTAGTAATCAACGTGAGCCTTTTGACAGTCAATGCACGCTGACTGTTAGTCGCGGGGAAGACTGTAATAGTGATTAATGTTGGAATAACCTCTAATTCTCGAGGAACCTTATAAGGGTTAACAAAACAAAATTCTCGAGGAACCTTATAAGGGTGTGCCACCTGATGTCTAACAATGACAAAGTGCACTATAATTTTATTGTGTGCTCTTGGAAGTACATGATCAGCTTTGATCTACTTATTCCCCATCCTTGCTCTCCATCTTCCCTCTCACTTTCACACTCTTTTTTTTTCTCTCTCATGGTAGTAGGTAGGGTTTTTCAAACTTTAGATCTTATCTAGTGAAAAGAAGTCGGTGTTTCCATTGATTGATCTCAGATGATCCTAGGGTGCTTATTGATGCAACGGGTGTTTGGTTTCATTAGAAAACGGGGGTACTGGTTTTAGCAAGCTAAGCTCTTAAGTGATTAACTCCCTCTTAGAATATTTTAGTTAGTTTTTTGAGGTTCCCCAGAGTTAATCATCAATTTCAGTCAACTTCATATCAAATAGTTTTGAAGTGCTCAAATGTGTTGTTTCTTGAAAATGGATTTTGAGAGGGTTTAGGATTTTTTGGTAAGTTTTGTGAAGCTATATAAGCTCATCAGCTTGTAGCAATTCCTTTCTAGCTATATCTCAAATGGCTCCAACGGGCAGTAAAAGAAGAAAAGCCCAACACAAGAAGCAACTTCTTCCAGCAAAGAAGCAAGTTTTCCAAACAAATAAGCAAAATTTGCAAGCAAAGAAAAAAGAAGCGTCATCAAGAGGCATGTCTACCATCAAAAGTCCCAAAAAAATATTGAAGAGCAAAGAAAAAGACATCAAAGAAAGTGATGGCAGCATCGATGTTTCAAGTAATGGGTGCTCCACTCCTAAGGCTCAAAGACACCGAATACCCGAGATTTTGACATGCCCACCGGCTCCAAAGAAGCGAAGAGTAGTCTCAGCAAATTGTTCACCAAGAAGACCCATCTCCTTTTTTGCTCCACCAGATATAGAGCTCTTCTTCTACTTTGCTCTTCAAAACATATCAGTCTGAAATAGTTAATATGCTCAGGACCTTGTTTTGTTTTGACCAGTAGACAGAGTGATCAGCTAGTGACCTTTTGAAGCTTTGATTGTGTAACTTAGAATTAGCCGGTTAAAAGCAATTTTGATAATTTCTTGCTAATGTAGTGTGGTTTGATTATGTTTGTAAAGTAGAATAATGAGCTATAACTCAACAGGGGAGGGGTTTGTAATTTGGCTACTTAAACTAAATTTTAGATGTTTGGTTTGTTTCAATGACTTTTTGAAGATGTTGAACGAATGCTGGGTTTGGCATCAAAAGAAATATATATATAAGTGTAATGCTGGGTTTGAGATTATATTTGTGTGAATGTATAACTTGAGCATTTGAATTATATTTTGTTTTTTTATTTGCAAATTTTAGAGGTATTTAGTCAACTTATTATACATGAATCTTTAGACTAAATTTGAATTAGTCCCCATGCCATTTTCTTTTAAACTACTCCCAACTGATCATTTTCGCTTCTCTATTGTGTTGTGGGATCATGTAGAATATTAATTGTATTTTATGCGTTACTTAATATGTTAAGGTGGTGAAAAGGATCGTTTCAACCCCAAATTGCTTTATGCAAAAGGAGAACTCCGTCTGATTCCAAATAATCTAGAATCACTGTTATATATTTTCATCACAACATAGCTAGGTACGTAGTCAGTAGTCAGGTGTTCATTAGATCCTCTGGAATTAAAAAGCTAGCTAGGATTGCTAGCTAGTCTTAGGTAGGTCAAGAATCAAGACACAGATCTAAAAATTAACCAAGTTATGGTTTGTTGCCTTTTTAATTGTCAAAACAGTTTAAAAAAAACGGATGTTTGGAAACAACTAGTCTTAAGATTGAGGAACTAGTTGGAAATGGTGGAAAAGGAATACAAAAAATTTGAGAATCTATTAAAAAGAATAATTGTTGTTGATGAAAATGTGAAATGTGTAGTAAAAACGAATATTCAAAATTTACTTAAAACATAGAGATTCCAATCCAGTGATGTTAAAAATCCCATCACACATACATACATGAATGGTAGGTAGGTAACTTACAAAGAGATTCGAATTTGTGATTAACTCTTCTTTGTCTTTTGACTTTAATTTGAGTGATTAATTGAAGGATGGTGTTGGGGCGGGTGGGGAACATCCCCACATTAATTAGAGATTTGATACACAAAACAAAACGCGTTCCAGATTACGCACTATCAGTGTCTTAATTTTATGTGATTGATTTAATTTTTAAAAAATAAATAAATAAACAAACTGGTGAAATCATGGATGTCAGGTGTGGTGTGGGTGTCTGTGTGTCGCTAAAGGACCCAACACTGATAAGAGAATCCAATGAAGGAGAGAGAGCTCGTGCGGATTGTGTAATAATAATTCCTCTTTTCTCGTGATTTTCACGTGTCCCGAGTAAATTGATTTTCTCTGTCGGTTGTGTATCTCACGAGATACATTTTGGGTTGAATTTCTCTTGAGTGATCAGATCAGATTGAGGTGATTAATGAAAATAAAATAATGTTGTTGGAGGCAGGGATAAGGAGGACGGTGCCATTTGAGATTGAGATGCCCTTCTTATCTTCCACAAAGTTTCAATTGTTTTTTCTTTGCATTTACATCCTTAACTAATTTCATAATTACTTGGGAGTCAATCAGGAGTCGGGACAACTCAAATATTGGCCTTCAACATCTCAATAGCGTCAAGATGTTGAAAACACTTTATCATTGGAAAAAAATTGCAAAAGCATTTCAAACTTACCAAAATGTGCATTATCACTTTTACTTTTTGTGTTCATATAGTTGTAGAAAGTTGAGATTATCTTAAAGCATTGCTTTGCTCCAATCCACCTAGTCTGAATGAAATTGAAAGATCTTCAATGAATGTTGACACGAATCAAGGATGAGATGAAAAATGAGATAGAAACATTTGTGATGATACACCAAAACGACTTCTTTTCTAAATCGTACATGTGTCATGATGATCTCGAGAAATAACTGACCCAAACGTCAGTCCAACATTGATCTGGTCCAAGTGGTTTCAAGCCCGCACAATGCAGTCCGCCAGACGAACCCGAATCACTACAGCTTGCTAAGCCCACGCATCTCACAGTTACCCTCAATACCCGTAAGCTCTATTAAGGCAAGTATCTCGAGTAGGGGTGGGCATCCCATCTAGCAATTCCGATCTCATCCCATCCCATCCCGATTTTTTCGGGTCCTACTGGGATTGATCAAGAATCCTTGAATTGAGTTGCACAAGAATCCTTGAATGGGCGGTATTGAAAATTCTCATCCCAATCCCATCCCCCTCTAGATCGGAATGAGATTGATCAATCCGAATAGAATCCAAAAAAATCGGAACAAGACGAAACGGGATGGGATGCCCACCCCTCTATGCAATCCTTTATAGGAAATCCTACAATAGTGTGTCGTCTTTCACATATTTTCAAAGTGAAAAAAAAAAAAAAAAAAAAAAAAAAAAAAAATGTAAAGGTGAAAGATGTGGACATATGGTCATACGAATTGCAACGAATTTCCATCAGCTGAAACACTTAGTGCATAGATGGGTCTATAGTACATGTGCTTTGAGTCGTGTCTCTTCCATGAGGTGGGATCCCAAAATGAAATAAGTCCTTGAGCTATGTAAAAGCGAATTCACAAAATATGAAAAGAGTGGCAAACAGAAAATTGTCATTCCAAGGCTGAACTTGAACTTACCTCGTTATAGTAGTAATATAAAGTAAGGCCTTTATTATCAGTTATTTGAGAAAACTGGCAAAACCTAAAACCACATCCTAGATGCGAAGGAGAAATTGAATTCAGATCTCAAAATGTTAAAACTTCAAAGAGTATAAGACAGCAAGGTGTTGGAGTTTGTATAGCAATTAATCAATATTGAAGAAAATATGTGTCTTTTGCACTTGAAAATAAAATATGTGTCTTTTGAATTAAGAAAGAATGTGTCTGATCAACACACCCTCTTGGTCTCTATATATTGAAGAGAAAAACAAGTTCTTCAAACACATTAATTTTTTCTAGAGTTATTCATTCTTCTTCACTTCTGAGAGAGATTGCATTCGGTAAATTTGCCAGAACCAACACCCTTGTGCTACGGTGTTGGTATTAGATAGTTGAATCCTGATAGTCAGACGCCTAAAGAAATACAGCACCGAGTAGGAGCGAATTATGTTTATAGGACATAGCGTATCCGCTAGCCTCTATCGACAAATCAATACGTACCAACTCCGCCAATTCAAGATAGTGATTTCGCAAGCCTCTAACTGCAATACAAGTTAGTAGAATTATTTATTTTATTTAATTTAATTTCGTTGTAATCAATTTATAATGCAAATTGTATTTGTATTATTATATTATTTATTTCAAATAAATGTATATTGTTCTGATTGTTTTCCAACAATCTATAGACAAATTTATGGAACAATCAGTTAATGGCGTCAAACCCCATGTTGAGAAATCAGACAAGTTCAAGGGTATGAATTTCAAACGCTGGCAACAGAAGATGTTGTTCTATCTAACAACCCTGAACTTTGCTCATATTGTCAAGGAATATGTTCCTGTCACTGAAGGAGATGATATTTTCACATATCAGTTTAATATGCATGGAAACATAGTGAGTTTTTATGCAGGAACTATATCCTTAAACAGTCTCTATGATACGTTGTATGATGTGTATAGATCATACAAAACAGCGAAAGAACTTTGGGATTCCTTAGAGAATAAATATAAAATTGAAGATGTTGGTTCAAAGAAGTTTATCATTGGAAAATTTTTAAAGTACCAAATGATAGACTCGAAGACTATTGTGAACCAAGTGGAGGAACTCCATATTATGATCCTAGAACTTGCTACAGAGGGAATGAAATTGCCACACCAATTTGCAATCGGGGCTGTCATTGAGAAATTGTCTCCATCTTGAAATGATTTCAAGATTCATCTCAAAAATAAGAAGACCGGTATAACAATGGAGGATTTGATTCTCAAATTAAGGGTTCAAGAAGATCATCGCAAGAGTGAGGGAATGAACACTTTTGAGTTCGATGCCAAAGCCAATGTTGTTGAGGATGGAAACAAATCCAAGCCTAAGTACAACATCATCATCATCAAAGCCCATTCTCGATATTTTTGGGGTCAGCTACATGGATTTTGGTTCTCCAAGCAATGCGGTCTTCCCACATATCCTCGCCTAATCCAAGCTCAATGATATCTTCGTTCACCGCCTTCATCCAAGTTTTCAACGGTCGTCCCCTCCGTCTACACCCTTCATTAAATTGTCAATCTAGACATTTTCCAATTGACGTCGTACTTGGTCTCCTCTGCACATGACCAAACCAAGTTAAACGTCTTTCTCTAATTTTGTCCTCTATGGGCGCTACACCTAAGTATCTCCTAATTCTTTCATTTCTAATTTTATCCTCACGAGTTTTACCACACATCTACCTTAACATACGCATTTCTGCTACTGCCATCCTATGCGTATGTTGTCCCGTAGTAGCCCAACATTCTGAACTGTATAGCATGGCTGGTCGAACAATTGTCTTATAGCATTTCCCTTTTAGCCTTGCAGACATCCTTCTATCGCATAATACTCCTGACGTCATTCTCCATTTCAACCAACCAACTTCAATCCTATGGTCTACATCTTCTCTAATAGCCCCATTCTTTTGAATTATAGATCTTAGATATCGAAAAGTCTCACACTATGGGACCTCTACACCTTCGATCTCAATTGCATTACTTTTCCCTCGTGGTTCACAACCAAAGTTGCACACTAGATACTCCGTCTTCGAACGGCTAATTCTAAAACATTTACTCTCTAAAGACTCCCGCCACCTATCTAATTTCTGACCTAAACCTGCACTAGTCTCATCAATTAAGACAATATCATCTGCAAATAACATGCACCAATGTACATCTTCTTGCAGATGTCTCGTCAACTCATCCATGACCAAAGCAAAGAGATATGGACTTAACGCCGACCCTTGATGTAGTCCTACTGACACTGGAAATTCACTGGACATCCCACCTACTGCGCGAACACTTGTTACTGCCCCTTCATACATATCCTTAATGATATCGACATAACATTGAGACACTTTCTTCCTTTCAACCACCCACCAAATTAACTCCCTGGGGACCCTATCATATGTTTTCTCCAGATCAATAAAAACCATATGCAAACCATATCCAAATTTAACTCCCCTACATGTGTTCCATTGAGTAGGTTCCAAAAGTAATCATTTCATTTATTTAAAATAGTTTTATCCTGCATTAAAACTCTTCCATCATCATGTTTAACACACTTAACATGACTCAAGTCCCTAGTTTTTCGTTCTCTAGCTTTAGCTATCTTGAAAATATCTTTCTCCCCTTCCTTTGTACCTAGCCTATTATAAAGATCATCATAAGCTCTCTTCTTAGCTTCCCCTACTGCTTTATTACTCAAGTTCTTAGTTTGCTTATAAATCTTATAAGACTCTATGCACCTATCTTTTTGCCACTCCTTAAAGCATTTTTTCTTTTCCGTAATGGTTTGTTGCACATCAGCGTTCCACCACCATGTCTCCTTACCATATAAACTTCCTCTTTTGGCCTCTCCTAACTCTTCCTTCGCACATCTTCTTATTCGGTTTGCCAAATGTTCAAAAAGATCTGTGCTACTAGTCTTATCCTTTGGTTCGAGATTCTCCCAACCCTCTGAAACTGACTGGCCACCCAAAATCTTCTTTCTAAATTTTTGGCACACATCTCCCTGTAAGGTCCACCACTTAGTTCTTGGTCTAACCTGTTTTATAGCAATACGACCCCTACTCTTAAGACAAAAATCGAGAACTAACAGCCTATGTTGGTTTGTCAGACACTCCCTAATATAACCTTACAATTTTTACACCTACCTAAATCATGTCTCCTAATAATAAAATAATCAATTTGACTTCGATTGCGCCCACTTCTTATAAAAAGTATTTACGATCCCAAAATCCTGAGCTAAAGCAAAATCTATAATAGAAATCCCCGTAGTGTTTCAATCCCCAAATCCTTGACCTCCATGTACCCTCTCATACCCAACTCTATCCTTACCGACATGGCCATTCAAATACCCGCCTAGGAAAACCCTATCCGAAGAGGGAATTCCAAGAACTAACTCCTCTAAAGAGTCCCAAAAATCCTTCTTAGTCTCCTCGTCCAAACCCACTTGGGGTGCATACGCACTAATAACATGCACTATCTCTAGTTCTAAAGCTAATTTAATACTTATGATTATATCCCCAAACCTCCTAACGTCGACTACTGCATCCTTAAAAACTTTATCTACCACTATTCCCACCCCGTTCCTAGTTCCATCTTTACCAGAATAGAAGAGTTTGAACCCTCCTCCTAAATCTTTAGCCTTGTTCCCCTTCCATTTTGTTTCTTGAAGGCAAACTATGTTTACTTTCCTCCTACGCAAGGCATCCACTAATTCTATTGTCTTACCCGTCAAGGTTCCTATGTTCCAAGAGGCTAATCTAATCATTCTATCTCTAGCTCTAATCTGGACTAGCTTCTTTACTCGCCCCCGTCCAGAATGGTGTGAGAACCCTTGCCTATTTAACACTACAGCAGGGCACCGCTGCAGCGCGCCTTGCTCATTTGTCACTACACCCGAGCGTAAGTGCAGTGCGTCGCTTATAGCGGGGGACGCCCTATCCTTCTGCATTAATCTTTTTTAACCAAATTCCATGAAAAGGGATGTGATGGGTTTTTTAAGGTTGGTTATCACAAGCCTAACACCAAACCTCCTCCTTTATCCGGGCTTGGGACCGACCGTTGCAACGGGCGGAGTTCAAGCCTAAGTACAACATTTAGAAAAAATAAAAAAATAAAAAATAAATCCACAAGTGGATATGTATTTACAATTGGTGGGGCAGCAGTGTCGTGAAAATCACAAAAACAAACGTGTATAACACATTTCACAATGCAATCTGAATTTATAGCCTTAGATCAGACTGCTGAAGAAGCAAATTGGTTAAGAAATTTTTTAGAAGATTTTGTTATGGCCTCAACCTGTGACTGCTATATGTATTGACTGTGACTGCATGGCAGCTATTGCGCGAGCGAAAAATAACATTTACAATGGCAAGTCTAAGCACATAAGACGACGACATAACACAATAAAACAATTACTCAAAACTGAGATCATTTCAATTGACTATGTGAAGTCAAAGGAGAATATTGCGGATCAACTTACCAAGGGTATACCAAAATAGCAAGTGTTAAAATTATCGAGGGGAATGAGCTTAAAGCCAATCCAATGAGGAGTATACCTGGCGAAAACCTAACCTAGCCAAATAAAATTTCAAGGCCTAGGTTCAAAAAGGCAAACTAGTTAGGTGAAACTCAAATAATAGAGTGTACACACTTACTCATTCCTATGATAAGAAATGTATACTACCTGTGATGGTCAATGTGATGGTCAAAGTGAATATTTATTTAATCTTAATGACACTAATCTCTTGAGAGATAAGATGAATACAACAGGGTATTAATAATCTAAGTGTCACATATATGGGAGTAAATGTAGGTTCGCATTTATGAGAATGATATGGCTGAGTTCTCTAAAGCTCTCATGAATCCGGGATTTGTTCAAGACCAAAATGAACACAACCGTATGAATTGAAAAATGTGAAGATATAATTTGTGTGATGCTCATTGTCTTGATTTACTAAACATGGTGAACAGTTCAATGTCTTTTATACACACTGCATTACCGGTAAATTCGATAAGTATTCACTAAGGAAGGTTCAAGTCCAAAAGACACCTCTCCCGATGCATATTATGTCTAAGTTTCTCTCTAGAAGACAACTTTGTATATTTACTATACAAATTTGGGATATTGTTGGAGTTTGTATAGCAAATAACCAACATTGAAGAGAAAAGATGTGCCTTTTGCAATATCCGACTTCTAGAATTCGCGAGATTCGCTCGTAGAACGTTCTTTGGGGGTCGTGGTTCATATCGGCCACTACCTTTAGAGGTAGCTCTGTGAGTGGGTAAAGCGATGAAGTAATACTCAAAAAGAATATAGGGTCAACACTTCATGGCTAACGTAAGTTCTCGGGAGGTCGCGCTGGAGCCTTAGATCTTTCGAGTCTTCCATCACTTCATTCCTTGAGACCTCCTGCACCATTACTTCTGCCAAGTCTTCTGGGACATTGTTATCAAACTGGAGAGAGGCGATAATAGATGGCTCAAATTCGCCATCTGCTGGAGCAGCAAAGACCTCCCCAAAGTAGTTGATACATTCAGCCTCGGGATCTGTGAAATCAACAAGTTTTACACCTTATCAATTATAAATGCAAAAGATATTCTTAATTACTCTTATTTCTCTGATAGAATTAAGTGTAAATAGGATTTTCTATTCAATGAATCTTGAAACGCGACATGACCACAACAAACAAACAAACTAGGCAATTCGATAAAAATTCATTGTTATTTCGACTCAATTTATGAAGGAATTATGATATGTTCATTTGAGAAGACACATAGAGCTACAACCCTGAAAAATGTATCAGCCGAGCAGCCAGTGACCTTTCAAAAAAACCAGTGGAAAGAAACTAAAAAAAGAAAAAGAAAAGGCTATCTCCGGTAAAAGGCTATGGTTTACTCGCAGTCGAAGAAGAACTGGTTGGGAGTGACGGAACTTACTAATTAACGGATTTTACTTCTTTAGGGGTGAAAAGAATCACTAGTTGATGCGATTCTATTTACATTCTCATCTCTTAGAAAGAGCCGCTAAACGATCGGACCAGACAGGTGTCGGTAGCTCGACCGTGTTACCCGTCATTGAAACACAAGCTGGAGACGTATCGGCCTATATCCCCACCAATGTGATCTCCATTACAGATGGACAAATATGTTCAGAAACAGAGCTCTTTTATCGTGGAATTAGACCTGTTATTAACATCGACTCATCCATCAGTCGTGTCGGGTCTGCCGCTCAATTGAAAACTATGAAACAAGTTCGCGGTAGTTCAAAACTGGAATTGGCACAATATCGCGAAGTGACCGCCCTTGTTCAATTTGGGTCAGACCTTGATGTTGCGACTCAGGCATTACCCAATAGAGGTGCAAGGCTTACAGAAGTACCGAAACAACCACAATATGCACCACTTCCAGTTGAAAAACAAATTCTAGTCATTTATGCAGCTATCAAGGGCTTCTGTGATCGAATGCCACTAGACAGAATTTCTCAATATGAGATAGCCATTCCAAGTAGTGTAAAACCAGAATTACTAAAATCCTTTTTAGATAAAAGTGGGTTAACTAACGAAAGAAAGATAGAACCAGATGCTTCCTTAAAAGAAAGCGCAACAAAAATTCTCGGATAAATTTTTTTTAGAAGTGAAAAAAAAACACCATGAGAGTACTAGTACTAAGAATTAGTATGGTGTTGCAAAAGCTTTAAGAAACTCCCAATTCTTTTACCGCACTCCGGGCTTCGCCCTTCGATTGGTTCAAAAAAAGTTTAGAAAAAGACCAATGATTCTTCAAATACTATTATATACATAAATATTGTGATTGGTTGTCGAAAGCCCCAGGACGTACACGCAAAGGCGAACCGGGTCACCTTCACAATTTTTGGTCTATAAGCTCATCCGACAGTGCAGGTTTGATTCCTGCTCGTGAATAAGCCAGCGAACATGAAACTACACAGATCGTTTAGCGGCCTTAGACAGAACATGTGTTTTCTAAAAATGAAAAAGAAAAACAGCCTTACATGGACACGAGGCAATTTAGGGTTTTCTACTTTGAAGCCAAGCCTGCGCTGGGACAAAGGCGAAGGGAATAGCTCCTCTAGCATCAGCATGGATTGACCAGAGACTGAGAGTAGTCGTCATGTTTGTCCATAGTAGTCATCTAGCCAACAAGGGAAAGACCACTTAGCGCAGTGGAATAAGAAAGAGAGCGTCGAGCACAGCTTTCGTGTCACCAGCAATCCTTTTTCGTTTGTTGGGAGACTGAAAAAGGCTTTGTCAAACAGGCATGATTGTCACGTCGATCGACTGTTGAAAAATCCTATCTCTGGGGCCTTCACTTTAGGGCTATCTTTCACCGTTGACAGACATGGTTTAACATGACAGGTACAGTTCCTCAATCAATGTAGATGACTCTTTGTTGTTGTTTTTTATTTGGTATGGGGAAGGAGGACAGAGCTTTCGATGAAACATTTGTGTGGAAAAGCTTATTCAAGCCTATTATTTAGTATTAGTAAAAAACAAACCAAGGGGTCCGTAGTTGTCGCAATCGCTCATTGGTCTTCACCTCAAGTGTTTTCTTCAATGAGTCCAAGTCTGCCCTCGCGGATAAGCAATCAAAGGCTTGTCGATAGCTAGCTCGCGCTCTAGTCTTTCATTGATCTTCTATGCCCCTGTCTCGAAGGTAAGCATTCATGACTTTCTTAGCCAATTAGAAGACATCCTCATCATGCCCTCTTTTCATGTCAAAGACCTGAGTTAAGGGTTGCGATAAATGTAAACTTCCTGCTCGAAAATTGCAATATCTGGGTTGCTCTGTCAACAAGAGCCTTTGTATTGGTTCAATCCTTTGAGCTCTCCCTCATGCCAACTTTGTGGTGCCTAGTCGATTAGTCCAAACTCATCTACTAATGCTGAATTTTTTGCCTCTTTTATACATGCCAAGTGCACTGTTAAGGAAATAAGGGATTTGTGGAAAGATTTAATGAATTTGGTTGCAGCTTTTCTCCAAGCCCAGCGCTTCTGGCGTGCCGGCGAATATCGAGCATCTGTTGATACAAAGTATTCCATCGATCCCCACGATCCGAGTCCGAGCTGTTGGAATTTTGATAAGTTCGGCAGCAGATCACGAAATCTTGGCGATCCTCTCTATCTAAATCTAATGAATGGGGAGTCCGCTTTGAAATTGAACGCCCCGCATCCACCCTCCGAGTATATACTTCAACAGGAATCACACAGGGGTAGGTTGATGCAATAGAAACCTCTGGTAAATTGCCCGCCCGTAACCCAACCTAGCAGATAAAGTACATTACATAGTCTGTTTTAGGGATTGGTGAATTATCCATTCAGTGACTTTGGCACTGGACGTTCCCAAAATGGGTACTATTTTGTCGGGTGAATTCGATAATAGACGTTTGTTGGCATTCCAGCCTTCCTTCTCCTTTCAGGGGCCTATCCGAAAGAGAATCCAGTACCTTCTGGTCGTGAATATCTGAATAGGACGAACCGGGCCCGTGGAAATCTTTGTTTCGGAACAAAACAATTAGAATTAGGCTCGCGAAATGTGTATTATCCATATAGGAGATCTTCCAATTGAGAAGATCCATCGACTTGAGATGGATCTATCTATTTGATTTAGTTATTCAGTGAAACCAATGATTCGTTATGGGAGCAGATAGCAACAACCCTTTCATCGGACATGCGTACTTTTTTTCCAAAGGATTTACATGTTTGATTAATGGAAATTTTTTGAGGTAGTGAGTAATAGACTCAGTTGTTCGCCGGTCAAGAATTCTTGTTTAGGCAGTTCATACCATCCATACATAGTGTTTTGATCTAAGATTTCAATTCTTCCATGTTTCAGCAGTAGCATATTGTTCCATGAAGCTAAGGTCCAAAATATGGAAGAAACAAGTGTTTCCACGGCTCTACCACCCAATCAATTCTGTTCCACTTAATCCCTCTTTCATGGCCACATATCTTTTCGGCTAAGGAATGGGATTTCTTTCTCCTGTTACATGAATTAAATGTTTCATTTCATCCGGGAAAAGCCATCTCTTTCTCAACAATGTCTTTGTCTTTTGATCCAATAGCGTTCCGTTAGATAGGATCAGATTTGATAAATACCGATCACTCTCGGATGGAGTATTAGAACGGAAAGATCTATTAGATAATGAACTATTGGTTCTAAGCCATCTCTGGCGATGAATCAACAATTCGAAGTGTTTTTCCTGCGTATTATTGATGAATCAGCATTCTCTCATAGATGTAAAAGGATCTATTTGGGAAGTAGGAATCGCATCGCCCGACAGTACATTGGGGACTTATCCTTACTTGAATGAAGCAGAAACCCGAGGCCGAGGTCAGAATCTTCGAGAATAGCATAATCTAATAGTGAAGCAATGAAGAATTCAATTCTCCAAAGTTGGAAGTGGGTAACGAATTATGGGGCTGATAGTGGAGGTAGAATATGGGTGCTCTGGGATCCAAGTCCAACTACTGCAAGTTCCTCTAATACTACTCCCGAGGTTATTGAAAAAAGGCCTGGCCACTGTAACTTACAAAAAGGGACCTAAAAAGAATGCTAAGAGTAAGTAAAAGCCTGGGGAGAAGTTGAACACAAAGGGGTCTTGATTTGATGTGTTACCCACTGAGGTTGATGAGTCTAATTTGGAAACAGCAAAACCTGTGGCTAAAAAGGAAATCCCTCCAATTGCTGAGACTTCCAATACCTCTGAGTCCATCTTCTACTGGTGAATGGAAGAAAGAAACCACGGATTCCGGCCTTCCTTAGAATTGTGATGGAAACTCATGTCACCTTATACTGACCAGCGGGACAAAGATGTGGTGATCTCTTAGCCGACTACGATGAAACATTGGATGGGAGTAGGAGGAATTAATGAAGTGCAATACTGCTGCCCCTTCGGATGGAATAGATGGACAAGAGGAGAACCTTGAGTGTTTCCACTTGATCGGATGAAGGGACTGGAGGAGAACAAGAGCTGGGCTGGTGAGCTTGCCCTAGGCTCGCAGCAGGGAATAGGGAGTCAGAAGGATGCTTATTGACATCATTATTACAGTGGGTCTCCGGATATGGACTTTGGTCGATGGGTCCCAACCAAAATAGATGGCTTTGGTTCAGATGCAACTACAGGTGTTCCAGTTGGTTCATATCCAGTCGTTTGGGGAACTTCCTTCCCATTGCTTTCGATAGCTAGATATGCTTTACCGGGGGAGGTCTTTGTTGCTCCAACAGATGACGAGTTTGAGCCATCTATTATCACATCTCTCCAGTTTGATAACAATGTCCCAGAAGACTTGGCAGAAACAATGGTGCAGGAGGTCTATCTAGGGGATCGATCTACATCTTTCCCCATAGCCCTTGGTGGGGTCGTGTCTCGATTTCCTACATGCAAAATTAGAGAGACTAGTTCCTATGAAGATTCCCCTTTATAAAAAGGTGGTTCAAAAAAAAAAGGTGCAGAGACTCAATGGAAGTTGTTCTAACGAATAGGGTTGACTGTGTTGGTCGATGAATCTTTCTATCGAAACTCCGGAAAGGATGAACCTATATACGTACGTATTTGTACTAAAATAGCAAAAATTAATGAGATCCAAATCCATTTTTTATGTTATATGTATATGAAATTTTTTAAATGGATTGTGAATCGATTCCAAATGGAAGGAAGAATCGAATACACAAACAAATAGGAGGAGACCCCTATATTTTTTATATTTTCTATATAGGAATTTTCATCTAAAGAATTTGATGGCTCCAGCATAAATGAAAGAAAGAAAGAGATGGCATCCCAATGAGATCCTAGAAAAAGGGGGATATGACGAAATTGGTAGACGCTACGGACTTGTTCTATACTATACTACTTTGGATGAATGGGGAATTACGTCGTTCTTTGATCTGCAGAATAAATAAGGCCTACGAGCTCTCTGTTTTATGGCAGAGATTTCTCCACACCAAGGAACCGAATCACAGTGGATCGAAGCCCTCCTTTACTTATTTGAAATTTATTGAATGAACAATTCATAGAAATACATGCTTTTGTGAAAGTCCGAGTTATAGTTACTTCTTATGTCAATTTTCAATTCTTGGTTGACCACCATTCGTGTCATTCTTGCCTTGACTACAAAAAGTGGCCCTTATTTCAGCTTGACGTGAAAAATGCCTTTCTTCACGGAAATAGGAAGTGGATTCTTTGATTGGATTTCGAAAATGGCCCGCTCAGTGCTTACGCACTTCGCTTCGCTGCTGTATGCAAAAAAAATCAAATCATTGAGCATACAGTTGTGGTGGCTCGTTTCGCTTTTAAGCTCAGAAGTCAAATTCAATAAGTCAAAAAGACGATCTACCTCTCAGAGAATCGGCCCCCCGAAAGGGAAGAATGAGACTATGGGCGAATGGTGAACTTTGTATTTGATAATTTGGAAGATAATCAGAGGGTTGAAGAGAAAAATGTGTCTTTTGAATTAAGAAATAATGTGTCTGATCGACACACCCTCTTGTTCTCTATATATTGAAGAGAAAAACAAGTTCTTCAAATACATTAATTTTTTTCTAGAGTTATTCATTCTTCTTCACTTCTGAGAGAGATTGCATTCGGTAAATTCGCCAGAACCAACACCCTTGTGCTACGGTGTTGGTATTAGATAGTTGAATCCTAGTAGTCAGACGCCTAAAGAACTACACCACCGAATAAGGGTGAATTTTGTCTATAGGACATAGCGTATCCGCTAGCCTCTATCTACAAATCAAGATGTACCAACTCCACCAATTTAAGATAGTGATTTCGCAAGCCTCTACCTGCAATACAAGTTAGTAGAATTCTTTATTTTATTTGATTTCGTTGTAATCAATTTATAATGCAAATAGTATTTGTATTATTATATTATTTATTTCAAATAAATGTATACATTGTTTTGATTGTTTTCCAACACAAGGCACATAATCAAATAATACTAATAAATAAATAAATGAAAGAAGAAAGAAAGAAATAAATAAAGCAAGCTCTTCATTTCACGGTACAAAAAAGCCCGTAATTTAGAGACCTCATCGACCAATCTCTCAACTAAGATTTATATCAAACGATATAATCACATATATAGTTGGTAGTACATGATTTTTTGCTCAAAAGGACATGAAATATTCTTGTTGTGATGGGTAGATGCAAACAGAAGCAAAATTAAACTTTTGTAACTCACCAAACCAACAGTGACTAAGACTAGAAGCTTTACAATGGATTTTGTTGGAATTGGGGGATTCTTTTTATAAAGGTTCAAAGTTATTAAGAACCGAAAGCAAAATCATGATACAAGACCTTTTGTTTGTATGTGGGTTATCTGAATCTTCATTGAGAAGAAGCCACAATTAGTAGCTTAAAATTATAAATGCATCACTGAAGAGAGAATTTCTCTTCTTCTTCTTTTTTTTTTTTTTTTGTTTATCTAAATTTTTTTAAGCTCAGTGAAACAAATTTATAAGAGAAAGAACAATAGTACAGAGGAGGCTAAGCATAAAAGGGGAGTGAAAAAAAAAAAAAAAAAAACTACAAACCCGACCAAAGAAATGAATTCACAACCAGAGATGATTACGTCTTTATTTTCATAAAACTACACAAACGTCCCTTCTCAGCTGCCTGTAAAAGGTGCCAAGCAGAATATACAACATTCACTTCAATTGTTTGACATCTATTAGGGAGGTGGGTATTCTTCCATCATACTCAAGTTCTGAACCTACGACATGAAAAAAATTTGACCCGAGGCAAAGCCTGTCATTTATGTGCAGCGTGCACAATGAACATTTTATACACAAACTTTCATGCACAGTTCATGGAGCTTACACGACAATGAATCTAATCTTCATGCACAAACTTTCTTTTCCTTTATTTATTTTTTCTAACAATAACTTTGTTACAATCATGCCCGCAGGCTATATTATACCATCTCGGATGAGTGATAAAAAACATATCTAAAGGCTAGTGACACCAAGCATCCATGTCACCCTATCACCATAAGAATTGATTTCACCTCAGTCAACCTAAGAAGCTAACCACCCACTCCACGATATGATGCACTCTAATAGTAGTACATCTGATAATTCATCAAGCTGCAAGAGAACCAGGACGGGAGAGCTTTCCTCCTTTTATCGCCCAACTCTTTGGTCTTAAGAATGTTGGCTATAAGAATGATCAAACTGTATCAATAGCTTCAGAGATCGTTCTGCAAGGCATTTGTGTTTTTAATTTAAATAATAAAAACTCCTATTTCCAAATTCTACACGAATAAAAATATTGTTTCCATAAAATAGAGACCCAGAAATAGGTTCACTATTACCATCAATATCCACTAGGAGCAGCAAAGAATGCGACGATAAATACAGAAGTAGTGGTCCTCTTCTTCCAAGGATTTCATAATTGGACGCTGAACCCATTTCATATGATGGGAGCCAGCGTATTGGACTCCGCTCTATTATGCACTATTCATGGTGCTACCATAGAAATACTTCATTCTAAGATAGTGATGGTGGGCGGAAAGGGGGAAAACTCTCCCTTCCTGGTTCTCCTGTATATTAAACTACGTCTTTATTTGTATTTGTTATATTTCCTTATTTACTTTACCTTTAGTTGTTAGAAAAAAAGGGGAAATCCCCTAAGTTCTTTATAAATTGACTATTTGTCCCTTTGTTAAAGGTGTTCCAGAAATGTCAGAGCTCTACGAATGAATCGAGTATATTGCACTCTCCAAGTGTTTTTGTTCCCCCCCCCCCCCCCCCTCTTCCTTGACATTGCAAGTCCTTGTGAAATAGCTCTGATGGGAAGAAAAAATGGGTTCTGCTTTTCGGTGGATTATTTCGGAGCAAAGTTCTTATTTATTTTCACCATTTTTGTTCAATAAGATACCAAAGTGGTTGATTGACTCATTCCATACTCCTACTAAAATCCGATAAAGGGCTTTTGTTTTCCATAAAAAATATAAAAGTCTTCAACTTTCCACCATTGGGATAGATATTTAAAAAAAAAAAAAAAAAGTAATCGCCTAGTGAGTAGTTATTTTTTAGTTTTTCAATTTTCACTTTCTATATAAGTTTTTCATGTTCCTCTTTTTTTTTATAACACTTCCTATTTCTCAATGCTATCCCACATTCGAGACAATTTGATGTCATTCTTAAAAATGGAATATTATATAATTGATTTACCACTATCATCCCAGTAAGATTAACATCTAGATTTGAAATCACTGCCACGTGTTATTGTTCTAGGTTCATACACCTACATTGAACTTAGTAAAGAGTGTTGTGGGAGCCAAAAATAATCCTTGGCCCAATAGGATAAGGAAGCCCAAAGATTTGGACTATTCCCAAGAAACCCGAAAATTATCCATGAAAGTTATAAATAGAAAATGCCCAAGTCTGGGCCCAGTACAGCTCAACAGAACATTTTTTTCTCAGCAGAGGAGTAGTGTTCAGCGCTAACCACCATGCTCAGCTACGCACACAAGCTTGCAGAAAAGATGTCTCCAAACAGGAAGTTACAACTGCCAATGGGAGGTTCAAACTATCTACAGAAGTTACAACTACCTAATAAAAGTTACAACTACCTAAGAGAAGTCACAACCGCTTGCAAGCATATGACTCACTCATCTGCCATGTGTCTCACTAATCTGCCACGTGTCTCACTCATCTACCACGAGTCTCACTCATCTCCCAACAGCTTACTCATTCTGCCTCTATAAATAGCCAAACACAAATTCATCTGAAGGTAACTTTTTCTTGATTCACTATTCTTTCTTCAAATACAGATAAATTAATAATTTCCTAAAGGCATTATTCTAACTTTGGCATCGGAGTACCCGTGGCAGATACCACATCGGTGTCAAGAATTAATTTTCATCTTATGCAGATTGCTCTGCGGTCAGCATTTGATCCGGTGAAATTTTGCATCCACAAATTGGTGTTTTCAATGAGAGCTTGAATCAAACTCATTGCATGTTCTCTTCTATTCATAAAAAAAAAATGTGTTCAATCAATTTGAATTTTACTTCAAATACACTTTTCATAGTTCTTTTTCAACACAGTGGTGGGAACTCAAAACCAAACTAGCAAAAATAACGTTGAATAGTCATTTGCCCAACCAGACCGCCATCATCGCCATGGTTTCAGCCACTGCCGGCCAGACAGCCACTGGTAGTAGGTCTACCACCGTCAGCTGATCATTTACAATTTTTTGCCCAACAACCGAGCCCAATAGAAATGAAACAACAAGAAAATCTCCCAGATCAGATCGCCAATTTGACTAAAATATTGGAGGACCAAACTCGAGCAGTAGAGCGATTAGTGAGTACACAGCCAAGGCAGAAGATACATTGTCATCTGCCAGTAGACCATGTGCATGGGAGCAGTAGTCATCCACTGAGGGAAAATAATTCATCTGGAAGCATTCATTCAAGATTAGGGCCACGAGCAAATGTGACATCTAGGCTCGGGCCTCAAACAATAGTTTTATCAAGGTTGGGTTCCCAAGCATTGTACACTCAAGGCTGGGGTCACAGATGATGCTAGATATGATTGGTTGGCGCAGAAGACAAAATCTCGATGGATGTGAACAATGCAGAGGATCAGATCTGAATCATGATATTAACTTGTCCCGAAACTGCCATGTCGTTGAGCGGCGTAAACTGCCCTACCATACAGTCGATTAGCAGGGTGCACCCAGGCCATTGAAAGCTAATAATATAGCACGAATTATCAATGAGCAGTTGAGTAACTCGTGTGTCATGAAAAATTCAGATGATGCCCTATGTAGAGAGGTGGCCTTGGTAAACGCTTCACCTTCTACAAATAACATTGAAGGGAATCCTCCACCGGTAAAGTTTACCATACCAACCCTTACTATTTTCAAAGGAGATTCCGATCCTGCATTTCCGAAGTGTCATGACTCTGCACAAAAATGATGATCCACTTATGTGCAAAATATTTGCTATGACTTTACAAGAAATGGCCCAAGATTGGTTCCACACATTGACCCATCGGTCAATCAACAACTTTGGGGTGTTCTCCCTTATTTTCACAAAAAAAAGTATTCATCCTATCGAACCATTAAAAAACATGTTGACCACCTCTTCAACATAAAGAAATTTTCAAATGAATCTCTCCGAGACTTCATCAAAAGATTCAAAGCAGAAAGGGCGAGCATAAATGAGTGTGATGACCAAATTGCATCCTTAGCTTTCTAGAAGGATATGCCCACAGATCACCTATTGTATGGCAAATTGACCATGAAACTAAACAAAACTCTTGCTAAAGTCTTCGCCATAGCAGAACGTTATGCATTATGGGATGACGAAAAAAATAGTGCTAAGGCACCAGATATACTTGAGAAAGATAGTCAACCTGCACAAACAAATGCATATCAGAATGAGGATAAAAAGAACAAGGGTGACAAGCGTAGAACACATTCCCCAACAAAAGACTCCTGAGCCAGTAAAACATTCACGGAGTTCACCATTCCGATCAATCAAACTCTTAAGCGCAAAAAAATTTGATGATTGTGGCAACTGACCATTTCACAGTGGATTGAAGCTGAGGCGTCCTAGTTTTTTTATTTTTTGCTTTTTAGAAAAGAAAAAAATGCAATGTAAATATAAGAAAAACTTGATTGTATTTTATTTCTTCAACAAGAGAATCCTCATCCGGTAGAACATTCACAGAGTTCTCTGTTACGGTCAATCAAATTCTCCACGAGAAGAACCAACCTTGGCGGAAGAGACTACCACCAATCAAAGGAGATCCGGCAAAAAAATCCAAACAAATATTTACATTTACCTTAGTAGATGATATGTTATTTTGCTTCTCAGCAGAGAACGCACCTTCTTCAGTTGAAATAGTGAAATACGAGAATTCGTTTTATATGCTGAAAACTTTTAGAAATACAAATATTTATATACACCTCAGTAGAGGATAACACTCTCTGTGAGTGGGTAATTCAATGCATAAAAGCATCTTACTCAAGACTACTTAAATTCATTTAAGTTTAATCAAGTGGTCAGCAGACCACACAAGCAAAATGCCTCAGTAGATGATGACACTTTCAGTGAGTGGGTAATTCAATGCATAAAAGCACCTTACTCAAGACTACTTAAATTCGTGTAAGTTTAGTCAAATGGTCAACAGACCACACAAGCAAAATGCCTCAGCAGAGGACCACACCTCAGTAGATGATGACACTCTTAGTGAGTGGAAAATTCAATGTATAAAAACATCTTACTCAAGACTACTCAAATCCGTTCAAGTTTAATCAAGTGGTCAGTAGACCACACAAGCAAAATGCCTCAGTAGAGGATGACACTCAGTGAGTGGGTAATTCAATGCATAAAAACATTTTACTCGAGACTACTTAAATCCGTTTAAGTTTAGTCAAGTGATCAGCAGACCACACAAGTCAAATGCCTTAGTATAGGATCACACCTCAGTAGATGATGTCACTCTCCGTGAGTAGGTAATTCAATTAATCAATCACTGGGCATAGAAGCATCTTACTCAAGACTACTTAAATCTCTTTTAAGTTTTGTCAAATGGTAAACAGATCACCCAATATTTTCATGCAATTTCCAAGATAAATAGATTTGAATCCATGATTAATTTTATCAAGTTATGCTTAAATTCCGACTTAAGCATATTGAAAATTCATAAAAGAGACCAATCAAACTTTTGTGCCCTTAATGCAAATATTTCTAAGTCAGCAGACAAACAAACATACACAAAGTTTGGGGATCATAAATGCAAAGAAGACCACTACTTGGCATGAAGTCACCTTCAACTCCAAAAGAAATTCAAAGTCTCACTAGTAGAACAACATCTTTGGATCGATTCTTGAGTAGATCAGAAGACAAATCCAGGAGAGGACCTATATCTACTTAGCAATTTCAAATGTAGCAGTTAGCTCAGTTCTCGTCAACGAAGAATTGGGGGCAGAATTTCCTCCCGGATGCTTGTCAAAAACTCATGAAATCGTCGATAGAATTGAGCCAATACGACTTGATCTATTGGCTGAAGACAACTTTAAAGGCTCAAGCTTTAGCAGAATTCATTCCCACCTCAATCGGGGAAACAAAGTCAGCCAACAGATCAGTGTCGTGTCCTTCAACAAAATCTACCGGCCAAGGCCAACTATAAAGGCTCAAGCCTTAGCAAATTTCATAGTAGATTACATTTCTTCCTCAATCGTGAAAAAAAAGTCAGCCAACATATCAGTGTCGTGTCCTTCAACAAAATCTATTGGTTGAGGACAACTATAAAAGCTCAAGCCTTAGCAAATTTCATAGTAGAATTTGCTCCATTCTCAACCGGAGAAACAAAGTCAACCAACAGATCAGTGTCACATCCTTCGATAAATGAAGACTCTTCAACTCATGCTGAAACAGGGGCAAGTCAGCCTAAAGATATGTGGCATTTATAGGTGGATGGGTCGTCAAATCACCAGGATGTCGGGACATGACTTGTTTTATTCACCTAAGGATGATCCTCTATTTGGACAAAGTCCAAGAGTCCATGAAATGACTATATATAAGTCATCCTGTAGATCACCTCATCTGTAGCAAAAGCCTCTACATGCAGATCATTTTGTCTTCAGCAGACTACATTGCAGATCTTTTACTTGTATCAATAGATACAAATAAGTCAATAAGATCAGGGGCATTCTACTTCTATTTTGGCGGGACTTCTCAGTGAAAATACATCTCATCTGCTTTTAAGTAAAAAGGGGAAAAACGATCAATTCAAAAGCAAAGGAGGTAAGGGGCACTTGTGGGAGCCAAAAATAATTATTGGCCCAACAGGATAAGGAAGCCCAAATATTTGGGGCTATTTCCGAAAAGCTCAAAAATTACCCATGAAAGTTATAAATAGAGAAAGCCCAAGTTTGGGCCCAATGCAGCCCAAGTCTGGGCTCAATACAACTCAGTAGAACACTCTTTTCAAGGCAGAGAAATAGTGTTCAGCGCTGACCACCATGCTCAGCTGCGCACACAAGCTTGCAGGAAATGTGTCTCCAAAAGGAAGTTACAACCGCCAATGGGAGGTTACAACTATCTACGGAAGTTACAACTACCTAAGAGAAGTTACAACCCCTTGCAAACAGATGACTCACTCATCTTCCACGTGTCTCACTCGTCTGCCAGCGGCTTACTCATTCTACCTTTATAAATAGCCAAACATAAATCCATCTGGAGGTAATTTTTTCTTGATTCACAATTCTCTCTTCAAATACAGAAAAATAAATACTTTCATAAAGGCATTGTTCTAACTTTGGCATCGAAGTCCTCGTGGCAAGCATCACACCAGTGTCAAGAATGAATCTTCATCTTATACAGATTGTTCCACGTGATCAGCACATGATCCGGTGAAAATTTGCATCCACAGGTGCTTTAGACGTGTTCTGGCCTCCGGGATTGTTGTTTGTAGTTGTCCCCCCAGACCTAAAAGTTTTATGTGATCTTTTTGTTCAAATAACAGTTAAGGTGGAGCAGGGGGCTCATGCTATATCTCAATATAGATAACACTTTGCTTCGTACAAAGAGAAATTCTAAGTAGCAATGGAGAGTCACGAACAAAATACGGACTTGGGCATCCTTGGACCCAGAAGTTCAAACTGTTTTTTTAACATAATGTTCAAATTTATTCAAACAAATGGGAGCCAAAGACCCTGATAAGTCGTTCCACGTAAAAATGGAATCTTGGAACTGGACACCCTTGAAATAATTGTTGGAAGAATACACGTAGCACAGAAAACTCATTATACCCATGACAATGTGATCCCTAGTGCTAGAAACCCAATCGAACTTGTTCCTCTCTTGCCTAGCTACCCAAACAATTGCAATCACAAAACCACCCCGTTTTTTGCCTTTCAAATGCGTTTGACACCTTCAATTTTGAAAACATCGGCTATAGACCTCGGCACCTCCCACTCCATCTAGAGTGGGCACGGTCCGGATCGGTTTCAAATTTGGAAGAACTTAGCTCGAACCATTTAAATTTAACAGATTCGGTCCAGATTCCCTTATTTTGAACATTGGGACCGAACCTAACTCGAAATGTTTAGAACGGTTTGATTCCTACGAATCCAACCCATTGTTTAGACTATATTTGTAAATGACCACAACCTCATTCGTGATATTAAACAATATCAAATGCATCTGACCCATGAAAATTCAGTAACTCAATAAGTATTACACATCAACTAAGTACTTAAACAGAGGTTTTAATTTTATTGTTATTTCCTCTTGGTTTCAGAAACTGCAAAATATAGATCAAAACGCGCTTCCATTACAAGGTTAGAATGCAAGAATTCCATACCCCTAGAAATTTATTATGCAGATCCTGACAGCATCAACCTTTATCTTATTAATTTTCCAGCTTAGCCATGTTAGATTAGGCTCCCCTCTCTCAATACAAACCAAGAATGAACTCTTACTTACCAAGAAAACAAACGGGTGATTTGAGGAACTGAATCTAACAGTTAAAACAAAGTAGTCACTGAACCAGCTCCCACCACATAATTAACTTCTATTGCGTTCTTTCAAGGTAAAAGCAGCAACCAAACTTTTCTGCTTTGAGAGCATGCAACATTTTTTTTTTTTGCTTTGAGAGTCATCTCTTTGATCCATCAACTACTTCCATGGAGTAAGAAGGGTTGAGAATTTGTAATTACAGTATAAACAGTAAGGAACAATGGGATCCAAATTGTAACAAAACTGACCACATGTTCTTTCTTCCAGAAATTCTTAGCAGCTTTTCGAGATCAGTGGAGAGGTTGAAGTGAAATCAACTCACCAACCCTCTCTTTTGCAAGTCACCAACCCAAAAAAAATCCTAGTTTCTCTCACATACGGAATGGTAGAGAGGAACGATCTGTAGAAGAATGCCTTAAATACATTGCGATGAAGATATGATGTTGATGGAGATTCAGATTCTGATGGGGGGGTTGCGTGAAGATATGTTGCGAGATGGGGGGCTGCATGAGAGATGGGGGACAAGGGATCTGTTAGTTAGATGAAGTAGGGAGAAAATGGTAGCAGATAGTTGATTTCGAGAAAATGAAGAGAGAGATGAGCCATGAGGTGAGACCATGAGTGAGAAGGAAGGATTTGGGGTTTTCAGGGTTCAACTTAGGGGTGGGCACGGGACGGGATGGGACGAGATATACCCATCCCGTTCATACGGGATCGGGACGGGACGGGATGGGAAAAACCCCATCCCGACCTCGTCCCATCCCAAACGGGTTCGGGACGGGACGGGACGGGATCAGCAGGGGATGCCCACCCCTAATCGCTGCACCAAATATGAGCTGAAAGTTCTAATATATTATGAGATGAAAGTAACGAAGTTGAACCTGAAGGAAGAGATCAATTATTGTGTAGTAGTCCACTGGACAACCGCCCTCCATTTGCGACATCATAAGAGCAAAATTTACAGCTCCCTGTTTGATTGAAAAAATTCATTATCCAAAAACAAAGAGCAATTGTCATTCAGATATTAGCTGCAGGTTACCCTCTAACAAAAATAAATCGTACAAATTTTAAATCACAATCTCCTTTCTAAAAAGTATTGACCTGAAAATAATGCAGGGTATACCACTGAACATATGCCACAGAAGTACTAACTACACAACAAACTTAGTGCACGAATATCACAATGCAATGGTATATTGGTAATGCTAAGCATCATGGTTGAACATCAAAGTAATCCATTAAATGATGATAACAGATAAACACACTAAAATTTCCTTTCATAGGAATGAAAGCACTACATCAAAGGAATAACAGAAATTGGACATTGGCCCTAAGAAAATTTATCACTACACCAAGGAAATAAATAATAAATTTATTATAGTAAGTGAGATTCTAAATAAAAATAAATAATTAAATAAAAATATTAATAATTAATATTAATAAATTAGTTCGGGACGGGACGGGATTGGCGGGATTGAAAATCTTCATCCCATCCCATCCTATTCTAGATCGGGACGGGACGGGATCGGGATGAAATTATTCAATCCCATTAAGACCCGAAAAAATCGGGACGGGAACGGGATCGCGGGATGGGATGCCCACCCCTAGTTCAACTAGGTGTTATACAAACGGGTTGGAACCGAATGTTTGAATGCAACTATTTGGAACCGAACTCGAACCGTTTACAACGTATCTGGACCGTTTCTTAATTATTATTTTTTTAAAAAGGACTGTCTGGAACAAAGTTGTACACGCCCTCCCCCAAGCAAGAGGACTTGGTAAAGCTTCGAGAAGAACTTCTCAGAACCATGGATCTACACATTTATTATTCCGTTATCAAACTTTGTTCCCTCTTCCAAGAATATAATCCACACCATGAAGATATAATGATGGCTTTCCAAATACTAGAACCAAGAGGCTCAAAGGTGACTGACGAGGAATACCATGTTATATTAGGCTCTCACGACTCTTCTCCACAAACTATTAGGCTCCCTGTTGTACATCCACAAGCATTTCCTTAAAAAGGCAACATTCCTCTTCAAAATATCTAACTCGAGAAGATGACATATCGAAAAGTTCCATCTCCAACTACTAAGGCAACCCACCAACCTATGCCAGTGGCTACCATCCACCATCTTCTTTGAATCACCTTGACCTCAGCAAAAGACTTTGATTCAACCCATTAAGCACACTACCACCACCAAGACTCTTCCCACATTGGTTGATTTGTGTCCATCATAACCCGTTTAACGAGTTTCATCCAGCCACCGTCGAGTCCTTTTGGGATCATCCCGACACTCCCACTAACCCAAGCTTTGAAGAAACTCCCCTTGTTGTTCCTGTTCTCACAGAGAACAATAGAGGTGGGCAAATGGGTTGAGGAACCACGGGTTCAAACCGAACTGGATCATTTTGCTCCAAACGATTCGGATTTTAAATTTGTAACTTTAAATACAGTTCGAATCCGTTATAAAACGGTCCGAGCCTAGTTCCTATTATTTAAAATGAAATGATCCGGGTTGGACCCGTTGTAAATCACATTGTAAACCTAAATTAGAAATTGTTTCTTTGTCTGTCATTTCTCTCTATCTCCACTCGCAGATCTGTAGAAGGATCCGTCCAAGTTGTAAATAAGAAGATCGCACTCCCTCAGTCGATTATTCCTCTCCCTCTGTCAAAGACTCGAAGTTGTTCGTCGAAGGATTTGTTGTGAAGAAGATCTCACTGACTTGTGAAGATCTGTTGAAGAAGAATATTGAAGGATCTCTTCGCATTCAGAAATTCTAAATGGCGAGGAAACCAGCGAGGGGAGGGTGTGACCGCTCATCCCCCTCGAGATGCGCAACAGCGCAAATCTCAAGGGGGGTAAGTGGTAAAACCCCTCCCCCTCGCTGGTTTCCTCACCCCTTTCTGCGACAATAAAAAAGGTTCCTTCGCATTTCCTTCCCTCCCTCCCTCTAAAACCCTATAGATAATAGATCTATGCGTTTTTTAATTGGTTGCAACTTGCAAGCATTTATGTTTCGGCCCCAGAAAGGTTCGTGGAACAGAAAAGGGTGTGGTGGATGTTGAGTATACGAAATTTTACTGATTTGATTTACTAAGGGGGAAAGCAAGCATACACAGCCATTAGGCAAACGGTCACGAGTGCGAGCGCGAATTTGGTGATGGTTGTGGTTCAGTTGATGGGGCAAGTGTTTGGATCACATTTGTGTAGGGGTGGGCATCCCATCCCGCGATCCCGATCCCGTCCCGATTTTTTCGGGTCTTAATGGGATTGAATAATTTCATCATGATCCCGTCCCATCCCGATCTAGAATGGGATGGGATGGGATGAAGATTTTCAATCCCGCCAATCCCGTCCCGAGCTAATTTTTTAATATTTATTATTAATATTTTTAATTTTTTTTATTTATTTTTATTCATATAAACTTACAGATGACTGACAGAAACTCATGGTGTTTGTAGTGGTAACAGAAATGTTACTTCAAGAAATAAATATTCATTAAGCAAGAGAAAGATAGCAGACTGTTGCGTGAATTCCCAATAAAAGTGGTTCCAATTATTTAACTTCCAAATATTGATAATACCTAGGTGAAGATGAAAAATAACAATTAACTGAGTAATACATATTCAGAAGGGAACATTCAAAGGCGGAGCCAAGAATTTGAGATGCCCCGGACTGTAAAAATAATTTTTTTTAATTACGATATATGTATTGATGGTAAACCATTATAAATATGTTAGAGCATCACCAATAGGTCTATATTTCTTCCCTAACAAAAGATGAAATGTAATTTTGTCAAGGAACCATGAATTTTGTTTCCCACAGTAATGAAATTGTAAAATCAGTTGGGAGGCCATCACAGCGACACAATACTCTTAGTGGGTCCCATTTATCATGTCATTTTCTAAAAGTCAGCCCACTCGACTTCATTGTTAGGGGATTTAGTGGTTACCCTTATATTTGCATGTCACATCTATATCTAATTATAAGAAAGTTATTTTTCACGCTCTTATATGATGATAATCTTCACAGCAGTCACAGGCAGCACGTTGATCTCGTCCCGTCCCGAACCCATTTGGGATGGGACGAGGTCGGGATGAGATTTTTCCCGTCCCGTCCCGATCCAGTATGAATGGGATGGGATAGGGATGGGTATATTTCGTCCCATCCCGTCCCGTGCCCACCCCTACATTTGTGAGTGGTTTTGTTTTGTGTTGCTTGAGGGTTTATTCGGGGTTGTGTAGAGTAAAATTTATTCAATGTATTTCAAGATTTTGCTAGCGAGCATTGTGTGTACGTTGATTGCGCATATTGGAAAGTGTTTGGGAAAAAGGAGTGGAGAATGTGGAAGTGGAGCAAAATATCAAGTTTGGAATTTGTTGGGAGCAATTGTGATGGTTTTGTTCAAATTTATATTGGTTAGTCGCGTTGCAAGGTATTTTCTTCTATTACATTTCATGTTTTTGCCATTCGAATGTGTTGTTTTGTATTCCATCGTCATGTATATTGTGAAGTAAATTGAAGGAGAGTAGATTTCAAAGTAATCAAACATGATGTATTGTATGGCATTGTTGTCCATTGAATGCCATAGCACATTTAATCTTTTTCATATATAATAAGTAATTGATTCGAGTAAGTAAATCCACAACAAAATACTATATACATATATGAGATTGTTCTGATTGTTTTGGTTTGGATGTTGTAGGTCATGTTTGAGAGAATGAAACTAGAAAGGGAAGAAGAAAGAGGGGTAAGAATTCCAAGTGTCCAAGAGGAGGTTATTGAGCTATCAATCCCTACCACCACCCTATGCGAGATGGTTGTCGTTGGCACCTCCACCACTGAAGGTGGTGGTGCAGGAGCCACCGCAGAGGAAGTTCGAAACAAGTTGCGAGCATTGAGTCCGAAGATTGAGAAACTAGGGTTGAAAACCGAACTGACGGTTCAATTTTTCATCTAAACCATGAACCGAACCGACTTTGATCGGTTTCAAAATTTTCAAACCGAACCGATTCTAGTTTATGCAAACTGTAACCGAACTGACTAAAATCGAAATAAAACCGAACCGACTGACTATTTTAAATATAGCTTATTATTTTTATATAAAATATATATTATTTCTTATATATATTCGGTCGGTTCGAATTTGTCGGTTAAAATCACATAGAAACCGAAAACCGAACTGACCACTTCGGTTTTGAATTTTTTAAAACCGAAACCGAACCGAACCAAATTTAAACCGAACCGATCGATTCGGTTTTTATCAGTGCGATCGATTTAATTGATTTGGTCGGTTTTTTGTTCGACCCTAGAAGAAACTAAATACTTTTTCATCTAAACTCAATGTGACCACTATCATGAGTCTATCATGGCATCTAATCTACCTTGCTCAGCATTTGCAAGTGACTTGACTTCTCCATCTCGATTTGAGTGTCTATTGAAAGATGATGAGGATGAAGATGATGATGAGGGATTGGTTTTTTTTTAGTGTTTAGTTGATTGTGTAGGATTTTTTTCCGAGTATTTTCACTTACTTCCTTTTCTTGTTTTTTGTTTTCCATTTTTCTATGTAAAGGAGGACTCTGTGTCCAATGAAAACAACATAAACTGATGTTGTGTATGATTGTTTTGTAACTTCTTATGAACTTGAACACAGTAAAGAAGATGGTCTCTTGTTTATGGATTGTACTTGCACTAGATAATGCACTTGGATCAAATGAAACATGCAAGCCAAACTTTTCTTTCTTTCTCTCAATTAGAAGAACTCAACAATTGTAATGACAAACATAGTGGTAGCTTTATTGTGGGAAAAGCTAATTAGCCTTTCAATTGAGATGAGAGAAAAATAAGGAGATTTAGGTATTTCTGCTAGATGCATGTGGTGTTTTGTCCTAAATAATTCAAAATTATGGTTTAGGATCAGTGAATTGATGAAATAGACAGAAAGTATAATAAAAGCTAACAGTTTTTTATTATTATTTTTCAATGAATTAAACAGTAAATTTCTTAAGGTTAGAAACAAAGAGAAGGTTTGTAGAAGAGATGCAAAAGAACTGATCCGTTAGTTGAGGTTGGTGTTTAACGAAATGTCGTAAAGATCAAAAACTTTCTCATGCTCTACTTTGATAATTTTCAGGTATAGGTCTCCAGGTCTTAAAGTATTTTAACAATTTACACCTCGAAGAGGTTTGGACTCCAAAGCCTTCATGTCAAGTGAATGATTCAACATTACATTCTTCAAAAGTCTACTTAAAAGTAGCTAACTTTAAGTGTTTTATTAGGATTAATGGAGGCAATGGTGAGATTCAGATTTAAGAGTAAAGCTTTAAGCATTAGTTGAACTAATCCTTCAGCCAATTTGAAGCCAAAGCTATGTGATAGCCCAAGCATCATAAAATAGGTCGATGCTTCAGAACCCCAAAGGAGTTCCCTCCTTTTGAATGCACATTAGTTTGTATGTAAAAATTTATGATTTATCTGAAAGGGCAGTCATCCTTTATAGAGTCACTTTTATGCAAACTGAAAACTAGATAGGGTATAACGTATGTGAAGGTGAGAAGGAATAAAGAAAATACCTTGATTGAAGGATCATGTTAATTGAAAACTAGATCCTGGTAACATAAGTAACATTACATATCCACAGGTGATGTGTAAAAGCCTTCATATACTCGTCTAGAACTCTGTATTTCCTGCTTAATCATGTTTCTATCTTATGCACATTTAGTTTCCGGAGTATTGAGAAAACTTGGAAGTAATCAGCAATGTTCCCATCCTGAATGTGCTATCCAATCTTATTAAGAAGAAACGTTATATCATTGATTATGAGATTCATAATGCATAGCATTAGCCTAGCAAAGTAAAATCTTGAGTAGAAGTATAAAAGGCCAAAAACTATATGCTTTATTCTCAATGCCATACAGTTGATCAAGCATTAAAAGCTTGAATTATGTTCATCATTATGATATACTTGCCAACCAAATCATGTCAATCTGCTCACTGGATTTGGATTCAGTGATTATACAGCATACAGGGACACCGGACCAGGGTTGCCTGCATGCTGCCGCTGCTGCTGCTGCTGCTGCTGCTTGCAGCTTGGTCTATAATTGATGCAATTTTATTTGATGGAAAGGCAAACAACCAAGGTTAGAGCTTTGTCTATTGATTTTTTGCTTATTTATTATAAGACACAAACTAACACCAAAAGAATTTGGACAATGTTCAAAATGTGAGAATCCGGACCGGACCGGATCCATTAATTTTTTAAACAGTTTGAGTTAGGTTCCTCAAAATTTAGAACCGATTTGGACCGTGCCCACCCCTAGAGAACAACCCACGAAGGATCGACTCTCCACCTCCAATTCATGATAGTTTCCTTGATCTAACTTCCATCTTCAAGGATTTCAGCAACCACACCAATCCTTCTTCCCCCTAACACCAATACCCACTTGCCTGACCCCCCAGTTTCCATCATAAAATCCTGATCCTCAATCCTAAAAGAGCACCTCTTCCTCGTAGCTACACAATTTAAAGATCAGAGCATCGTCAGCGCTCAGCCCACTGGTTCAATAAAAATGCACCTTTAGTAATTATGTTTACAACCACACAAGTGTTTCATAGACACAGTGAAAGAACAAACACACTATGTCCATGTCTTTCCCTCCCTGTTAGCATCCTCGAGTGAAAGTCGCGATAAACCAGTCTAGGCAAGGAGGATAGTGGTTTGGTCAGAGGTGGTGAGGCACAAAAACAGCAGTGGTAAGGACCGTAGCAAATGTGCCCTCAACAAGACTCGATACAGGGTCATCCTTGATGTCTCACCAACAACCAACAATGTAATGAGTTTCATACCCTTTTGAGTAATCGGCAGCCAATGGCAAAATTGGAGGTCAAAAACTACAAATGGCAGCAACACAGTTTGTGAATTCAGAGATATCGAAGAAGAGGGAGGCTGTGAATCCAGCAGTAGATAGACTTTGTCCTTATGTGATAGCATGATTGATAGTATTTTTTTTTTTTATCAGAAAAACAAGTATCATATTATATTCAGTATGGGCCAAAGGCCAAAAAGCTTAGACAAAAATGTTAACCAAAGCAAGTCTGAATCTTAGTAGTCATTTCCAAAAAATATCAAAGCAAGTATCATATTCAGTATGAATCATATTATATTCAGCATGATTGATGGTATAAGATGAGAACCAAGCCAAACTTAAGTATCATACTATATTCAGTATGATTGATAGTAGTCATTTCCAATAAATATCTAATCAGCCTGAATCTTAGTTTGTTCAAGTAGCGGTGACCTAGCAAGCCTCTCTCTTGCATCAACGCCTGAAATTTATTTTTATTTTTATTTTTATTTTTGGGCGCGGGGGGTTCACATCATATATTTCAGTCACAAACTGGGGGGCGCAACACCATTCATATGGTACCAAGTCCGAATAGGGCTTCCTCTTCAGTTTTATCGACGCCTAATATTCAGCCCATCAAACTAAAGCAAACCCCAAGTCTGGTGGCAACTTTAACACCTTTTGACATTTTTATGCTCAAAAATATTTTCTACGTAGTTCAGTTCAACCAATCAACAAACATATCCATCTTCCTTAGACCCATCAAACTCAGGATTCTCCGTTTTATCATCACCATATTGACCATGCTCAATCATGCCTAGCAGTGACTCAACCACATTAAAGGCGTGATTAGCCGAGTACAAGAAGCTAACCGAAAAAACATAACATCATGCGATCACCAAATAAAAATACCTAGGGACCATATCAACGGATTTGGCACCCAGAAAAGGAGGCACATACAGTTAACCGAAAAATCTTGCTGATGCATTAGGGTAGCACCCAACAAACTCCCGTCACCCTATTCAATTAGTAACGATGCTTCCTTTCTGGTGATGCTCATTATTTCACAAATCCATGACCAGCCAAGAGGAAAATGGCAAAAATCCATATCAACCACATCGCATCACATAAAATTTCATCATTATAGTTTCCAACACATAAAGCAAGTCGACATTGGAAAAATACGCCAACACCGTAATGATCTTGAGGGTCAGGATGTGGAAATATTGGAAGCCCAAGTTTATGAAGACTTTTTTAATAGTAAATTTGCAAGACAACTACCATGAATAGCAAATGTGGCTCTTTAACCTAGAATCCTTGCAATAGGGAATGGAAGCCATAATAGTTGCAGGAAGCAGAGATAACGTTGCACTGGTAAGATGGGCATGGATTTTCAAGTTTGTTGGAATTATGTGAAGTCAAATATAGTTGAGGTGGAGAGGAGGGTGGGGTAAATTTGTGGAGGGGAATAACCATAATAATAAATCGATAGTGGTAATCCCAAAAAAAAAAAAAAACATAATGGTGGTCATTAGTTGGGGATATGAAGACACGAGTGGAGTGGAGTGGAGTGGAGTAATCACGATTATTGTTGAGGATACATATGATATATAGACACCATTGATTTGGCATGAAGTCTGCCAAGGAGTCAGGAAACCGAATTGTGCCAGTTTGGATCCAGGCAGATACCAAAACTATACTAAGAGAGAAATTTCCAAACTTCATGCTTTGATTCAAGCCACAGTGTTTGTGTCATCTATCCAACATCCTTAACAAAAAATCCTCAAAGATGTCCCATTCTTTGTTTGAATAATCATGGATATCGACCATATATGATCTAACAACCGTGAATGTCAAAACGACTATGTGATTACGTTTCCTACCTTGTTCATGATCCGAACAAGACCATGATTGTTGGTGCCAAATCTGGTATGACCAAGTACCACCACAGAAGAAGGAGATGGGTTTATGGATCATACATGTGAAGTAATGAAGAAGAGCCGAGTACAGGTAGAGTGAAGTCTTCGGCCTTTGGGCTTAGAAATGAAGGAATTGATTTAGCACATGGAATAGTGGATAGAAACATCTAAGTTAGGAGATTTTGTATGGAAAAGTCTTCATTAGGATATTTATGTGTAAGGTTTGGTCCCTTTGAGATATTTTGAGTCAACTTAATAAGGAAGTTATCTTGGCTATATAAGGGGTAAATAGCATTTGTTGCAAGGGTTAGAAAAGATAGAGATTGAGAGTGAACCTTTGTAGAAGTGAGAGAAGTGATTGCAAGTTTTGAATATACCTCACAATTGGCATTGTCTATGGGAACTACTACCCACCAGAGACTCTTAGGCCAACTGAATGAGGCTAGAGGACGATGCTTAGATTCGTCAGGGGATATTTTGCATGTAAGAAAAGTCTTCGTTGGGATATTTATGTGCAAGGTTTTTGAGATATTTATGAAAATATCTCAAAGGGGAGTTAAGGATATTTATGAAAATGTCAACCAATGGTAGCTTGGTTAGATGGTTAAGGCTATTGCGGTTTAACCCCCACGTTTTGGGTTCTATACCCACCAGCGGCACGCTTTGTCCTTCAATGCAAAACCAAAATGTCAACCAATATATTTTTTGCCAATGGCATGACAGCTCAACGGTTAGAGCTTGGCGGATGGTACCACTAGGTCATGGGTTCAAACCCAGCTTGCGGCATCTTTAGTGGGTTCTGGGATCCTATAAAAAACCCTGCTTGCGTTTCAAAAAAAAAAACTTAATGAGGAAGTTATCTTGGCTATATAAGAGGTAAATAGTTTTTGTTGCAAGAGTTAGAAAAGTTAGGGACTGAGAGAGAGTGAACCTTTGTAGAAATGAGAGAAGTTATTGCAAGTCTTGAATATACCTCACAATTGGCGTCGTCTAGAGACACACTTCTCTAATCTTCTGGGTGGAAATGCCTCTGAGGCCAGCCTAGTGAGGCTAGGGGACGATGCTCAGACGGATTCATTTGGGCCGAGTTCGTCTAGACGCGCTATAAATTTCAATCTCCAGATCAAGAACACAAGGGACGTCTAAGCGATTGACTAGCAGGTTTATAAAATTGGTTGTGGTAGAGAAGCAATTAGAGATTGCTCAACGGGAAAACGAGTTGAGAAGGGTTGTTGCAGCTAGGGATGAGCCTCTTTGGGCACAACAGTTTGGGTGAGGAGCACGTAGGGGAGGCTACTTCTAAGTCTAATCGGAGAGCGCTCCCCGATTTGAACGCGCCTTTGGTGTCTTCCCTAAAACTTTGGAGATAGTAAGAGCCTTAGATCGAGGAGAGTTCAAAAAAATCTAAATAGAAACGAGCGTCCAGTGGAGACTTCGGCTCAGGAAGCTCTCAAGCAATTGTGGAATTCCCCATTTTCCACTGAGATACAAAAAACTCAGATGCCTCCAAAATTCAAGAGGCCACAATTTGAAATCCTCAAGTTGGACACAGCCACATGGTTTAAAGCACTCCCACGGGACTCTATTTTGAGTTTTGAGGTTTAGGAGGAAGCGTTTGTTACTTATTACATCCATCAGAAAAAGAGAAAAGTGAGTGTTACGAATCTCTTTGCAATCAAGCGGGGCATTAAGGAGTCTTTTAAGTTTTACCTCACTAGATTTAAAGCCGAAGTGGTTAAGGTTCATAATTTGGACTAGAAGGAGGCGGTTTATGCTCTCAAGACAAGGGTCTTGCCCAACTCCAGAACGGAAAAGAGTTTTATAGAAAGAGACGCGTCGAGCTTGCAGATGGCTTATTCAATTATCGAAAACGCAATAAAAATTGGACGGCAAACTCTGAAGGGAGAGAATGTGAGGAGAAACAATGATACTTCTAGCATCATTGAGGATATAGAACCAGTTGCAGCAGATCTATCTTGGAGGAAAGAGGTGCCGAAACAACCAAATAAGGATGACTCAGGCTAGAGCAACAAAGGAAAAGACCTCAGGACAGGACATGATGAATAGGAACCTTGACCAGCTCAACATTCCACTGTCAGATCTGCTAAGAAAAATCAAGAAAGTCTTTCTTTAAGGGGTCACCACGCTTGTTCATTCATGGCAGGGTGGACTAGCCCTACTGTAGTTACCATTCCATAAGAGACCATCCGATAAACACTTGTTTCGAGTTTCAGAACATGGTGAACAATTTGATAGAGCAAGATTGGTTGACATAGTACAGAGAGCAAGCCAAGAAGCGGAAACTTAGCCTTTTCCCCCCAACTGGTTCATTAACACTAATTATGATAGGCCAAAGGAATCTAGGGCAGAGGGAAGAAGAAAGATAGAGAAATGAATGAGAGTACAGGAAGGACTCGACACATCACTGACACCGAGAAAGGTCACCATTGTTTGGGTTCAACGGTTTGCTTAAGTCGGTGATAATTTTTGAGAAGGATTCAAAGTCAGCTAGCCATCCTCACGATAATCATGTGGTGTCTTGCAGTTTGGAGATCACATGGTCAAGCGAATATTGATAGATGAAGGAAATGTTGTAGAGGTCCTATTTAAAGAAGTTTTTTTTTTCCATGTCCAAGGCAAAGCCAAGCTCATCATCATCATTCATGGTTTCAATAGAGCCCCATTTGTTGCTATTTGTGAAGTGGAGCTCCCAGTGGTGGTAGGACAAAGGTGTGTGGTAATGAGCTTCCTAGTGGTGGATGTTCCCTCGCCTTTTAATGCCATTTTGGGTCGAGGATGGATAAGAGCAATGAGAGCTTTGGCCTCGACATATTACCAAGTGGTCAAGTTTCCAACACTAGCAGGTTGGTATGAACTTAGGGGAGACCAGGCTTCGGCAGGAAAATGCACTATGACATCGCCTTATAGCTTCAGTGGATAGAGAATATTTGAAGTTGAAACAAAAACCATTGGGAGTCAGATGAATAGATTTCAAGACTGAGGGGACACATATGGCTTCAAATTGGCAGAGATCTTCATGAAGCAGTTGATTAGCTTCTTATCAGGATAATGATAAGAACTTACCTGATATAATAAGAACTGATCTGATTGCTATGTTTGCAGAACAGATTCAAAGCAGGGAAATTCTGATGACATAGAGCAGTGCAAGCAAAGAAGAGAATTAACAGAATGAAGATACTTGTAAATGTAGAGTCCAAGTAGATTTCAGTAAATGGAATGAAATGTAATGAGTTGTATTGAATAGAAAAGCTGATTCGAGATAGCTACTCTCCAGAGCAAAAGCTCAATGTACAAGTTGTTTATCAATCCAGAATGAATCCTTTCTCTCTTACAGTCTCTTTACTTATAGCAATCCCTTTACAACTCCATACAAGCTAACAAACTAATCAACTAACAAACTAACAATTTGCATCAGACAGCAAGCCACTTGACAACAGCCTGACAGCTATTTCAGTAACAGCCTGGCTTCTTTAGTATCTTTAGCTATTTCAGCAACAACCTTCAGCATCTTATGAGCATTTCCAGCACACTTTACTGACCATCTGATAGCCTCTTTCTCCTAGTATAGGTAAACCTGATAGGAGGCCTATCAATACCCCCGCCCCAATTATGCACCTTGTCCTCAAGGTGAAAAGAAGGGAACTGATGGCGGAATAAATCGAAATCCTCCCAAGTAGCTTCGAATGCTGGTAGGCCCTGCCATTTAATCAAAACCTCAATCTGAGTGGACTGACCTTTGCGCCTGTGACGCACATCCAATAAGGATTCAGGCATGACAATCAATTCACACTCACTGGTCAATTGAGGTAAAGGATTTACAGAAAGACAGTCCCCTTTTACTCGTCGCAACTGCGAAACATGAAACACGGGATGGATGCGTGTGGTCACTGGCAGGTCTAAGCGGTAAGCCACTGATCCAATCTTCGCCAAAATACTGTAAGGCCCATAAAAACGTGCTGATAATTTCTGATTAGCACGAGAGACTAAGGACTGCTGGCGATAAGGGCGCAGTTTCAAAAAAACCTGATCCCCTACAGCAAATGTTTCATCCCGCCTAGATTTATCCGCTTGGTGCTTCATCCGCTGCTGAGCCCTTAGCAATTGCATTTTGAGATCATCCAAAATTCCATCTCTATCTAACAGTAACTGTTCCACTGAAGAATTAACTGAAGAACCCTTTTCATACCTTAATAGAGGAGGAGGATCCCTACCATACAAAACCTTAAAAGGTGTAAATTCGGTGGCAGAATGCACGGACGTATTATACCAGTATTCAGCCCAAGACAGCCACTTACTCCATTGCCTGGGTTTATCAGAGCAGAAACAACGCAAATAAGTCTCCAGGCACCGGTTCAATACCTCAGACTGCCCATCTGTTTGAGGGTGGTAGGCCGTGCTATGCTTCAAGGTGGTGCCTTGCAACCGAAATAATTCCTGCCAGAATTTACTGAGGAAGACTTTATCACGGTCTGATATAATCGAATTCGGCGTTCCATGAAGCCGAATAATATCCCTTGAAAAAACCAAAGCCACCCCTTCAGCTGAAAATGGATGTTTTAACCCCGAAAAATGAGCGTATTTGCTGAGACGGTCCACCACAACCAAAATAGTATCAAAAACACCAGAACGCGATAACCCTTCGATAAAATCCATAGTAACTTCTTCCCAGACTTGAGTGGGTAAGGGAATAGGTTGAAGCAGCCCTGCAGGAGAAGAGGACAGAGCCTTGTTTCTCTGACAAACCCCACATTCACTAACCATTCTCCTAACATCAGATTTCATTCCCAGCCAGTATAGCTCCTTAGCGATTCGCTGGTAAGTTTTAGTTTCTCCAGAATACCCACCCACATTTGAAGCATGAAACTCGTGAAAAAGAATAGGAATGAGAGAAGAAGTTCTAGAAATCACCAACCTGTTTTTATAGAACAGCATATCTTGCACAATGGTATATCCAGGATGACTTGTACCTTCCAACACCTTCTGTTTCAACTGAGCAATAGCCGTATCTCCCAATATTTCAAACCGTAACATGGACCAATCACGCCAGGTTGGTAAAGTCATAGAAGAACAAGTTGGAGAGAAATGTATACAAGATAATGCATCAGCAACCGCATTGGAAACTCCGGATCGATATTGGATTTCGAACTTATAACCCAACAGCTTACTCACCCACTTCTGGTAATCTGCCCCAATGACCCTCTGCTCCAATAAAAACCGCAAACTCTTCTGATCAGTGCGGACGACGAACTTCCTGCCTAGCAAATAGGCTCGCCATTTTGTAACCGCCAAAACAATGGCCATCAATTCCTTCTCGTAGATAGGTTTGAGCCTAGCGCGTGAACCTAACACTTGACTAAAGAAAGCTATCGGCCGTTTGTCTTGCATTAATACAGCGCCAACCGCATACCCAGAAGCATCCGATTCAACCACGAAGTCCTTAGAAAAATCCGGCATTGCTAACACCGGAGCCTGCGTCATAATCCGCTTCAAATCTTCAAAAGCTTTCTCTGCCTCTTGTTGCCAATGAAAACTATCTTTCTTTAACAGTGATATCAATGGCCAAGCCACCATACTATAATTCCGCACGAACTTCCGATAATATCCCGTAAGACCCAGAAAACCACGTAGCTCAGTAATAGTCTTTGGTGGTGGCCAATCTAAAATTGCTGAAATTTTTGATGGATCCATGGCAACCCCCTCCACTGACACAATATGCCCCAAATAGCTGAGCTTAGAACACCCAAACTCGCATTTTTTCTGATTCGCATACAATTGATGTTGCCGTAATAACCCGAAGACTGTTTCCAAATGTTGTATATGTGCTTCCAAACTTTGACTATAGACCAATATATCGTCGAAAAACACCAACACGAACTTACGCAAGTAAGGGCGAAATATGGCATTCATCAAAGCCTGAAACGTCGCCGGCGCATTTGTAAGACCAAAGGGCATTACTAAAAACTCGTAATGCCCTTCATGTGTGCGAAAAGCAGTCTTGGCTTCATCCCCTTCCTGAAGTCTGATTTGGTGGCATCCTGATTTGAGATCCAATTTGGAAAAAATTCTTGCTCCGTGAAGTTCGTCCAGTAACTCGTCGATGATAGGAATCGAAAAACGATCCGGAACTGTCTGCTTATTCAAAGCTCGATAATCAACGCAGAATCTCCATCCCCCATCTTTTTTTTTAACTAATAATACTGGACTGGAAAATGGACTTACACTGTGACGAATGATTCCCGCATCCATCATTTCAGCTACCAATCTCTCAATTTCATTCTTTTGGATTTGAGGATAGCGATAAGGACGAACGTTAACCGGACTTGCTCCCTCATACATGGTAATTGAATGCTCATATCCTCTTCTGGGAGGTAGTCCTTGTGGCATCTGGAATACCTCCTGAAAGTGCTTCAATACCGTAGTCACCTCCCCTGGTGTCTCTGAATTCTTCTCCAATGGAAGTGTCATACTTCCCAATTCTACCAGAACTCCATATCCTTCCTGTTTCATTGTACGTAACATCGCCTTTAAAGAAACCAAACTTCGACCTAACGACGGATCGCCCTTGAGACTGAGATTTTCGGACCCCAATCGAAACCGTAAGACATGCTCCTTCCAATTAACAGAAATAGTCCCCAGTGTCTCCAACCATTGAATTCCCAATATAATGTCAGAGCTCCCTAACCCCAGTGGAAGAAAATCCTCCACAATCTCTATTCCTTGAAGCAATAATCGTACTCCTCGGCAAACCCCACTTCCTTGAACGAAATCCTCTGATCCCATGGTTACCCCATATACTCTAGTAGAAGTAACTGGTATATGCAATTGTTCTACCAACTTTTGGGACACAAAGTTGTGCGTCGCCCCACTATCGATCAACACCACCACCTGTTGACTCGCAATTTCACCCCTAATTTTCATAGTCTTGGGACTAGTTAGACCCATCACAGAACTGAGAGAAACTTCTACCTCTGAACTTATCTCTGCAACTTCTAACGCTTTTTGATCTTCCAAATTTGTTTCTTGCTCTTCTGCCTCTTCTCCATCGTCTTGTGCGATGAGCACACTGATTTCCTTCCTTTTACATCGATGTCCAGGAGAATATTTCTCATCACACTTGAAACAAAGGCCCTTCTCGCGCTTAGCCTGGTATTCCGCCTCCGAGATCCTTCAAACATCTCCCCTCTGCCATGAATTTCTCTCGGTTTCTCTAGGGTTCCCTGGATATCTATGAACAAATGCATCTCTGATTGGAAGCTTATCGACTTCTTTGTGGTTTGTTGGTATCTGATGCCCTAATGGGCTTTGGTCAAATGATTTTGGCCCATTCCAAGTCCGATTATAAGAGTGTGGTAACCCTGTTCTATTTAAACCCATTAAAGCCTGTTTCTCTTCCACTCTTTGGGCTAGCTCCATGGCCCGACCCAGATAACCCGGTTCCAACATTCGCACTTCGACCCGGATTGCAGGCTTCAAGCCATTGATGAATTTGCTAAGATATACTTCTTCTGTCAGGGTTTCTAATGGAGCTGCAAGGGTTACAAATCTTCGTCTGTAATCAGCCACAGACCCCTCTTGTCTAAGAGCAAGAAATTGCTCACACAAAGATCCTTCTTGATTTACCCTAAATTGCTTCAAAAGCAACCCTTTTAGTTCTTCCCAAAGCAAAATAGGTCTCCTTTTACTCTCCCATTGATACCAAAGTAGGGCATCAGATTCAAAGGAAATCACTGCCGCTTCAATTCGTTCTTTATTGTTGTACCTTTGAAAAGAAAAAAATCTTTCAGCCTTCAATATCCAACCATCTGGGTTTGTTCCATCAAAGATTGGCATCTCCAATCTTCTAGGTTTTCTATCCACTTGATACCCTTGAGAAGAAGAACCACCCATTCCCCATTTGGACTCTGTATCTCAATATTAATTGGAGGGATTTGATTTCTTACTGTGGTGGAATTTGTTTTCTGATTTTCTTGTTGATTTTTCATGATCTGTTCCAACCTTTGTATCACCTCTTGATAACCCCCTTTCAGTGAATCTACTTGATCTTGAACCTTTATCATAGATTCTTCTATAGAATCAATTCTTGCATTAACGGTTGCTCCAACACCTTTTCCAGCCATTACTCTTCAGAATCGAAATTGCACTGATACCAATTGATAAGAACTAACCTGATATAATAAGAACTGATTTGATTGCTATGTTTGCAGAACAGATTCAAAGCAGGGAAATTCTGATGACATAGAGCAGTGCAAGCAAAGAAGAGAATTAACAGAATGAAGATACTTGTAAATGTAGAGTTTGAGTAGATTTCAGTAAATGGAATGAAATGTAATGAGTTGTATTGAATAGAAAAGCTTATTCGAGATAGCTACTCCCCAGAGCAAAAGCTCTATGTACAAGTTGTTTATCAATCCAGAATGAATCCTTTCTCTCTTACAGTCTCTTTACTTATAGCAATCCCTTTACAACTCCATACAAGCTAACAAACTAATCAACTAACAAACTAACAATTTGCATCAGACAGCAAGCCACTTGACAACAGCCTGACAGCTATTTCAGCAAGAGCCTGGCTTCTTTAGTATCTTTAGCTATTTCAGCAACAACCTTTAGCATCTTATGAGCATTTCCAGCACACTTTACTGAGAGCCTGGCTTCTTTAGTATCTTTAGCTATTTCAGCAACAACCTTTAGCATCTTATGAGCATTTCCAGCACACTTTACTGATAGCCTCTTTCTCCTAGTATAGGTAAACCTGATAGGAGGCCTATCAGATAATTAGACGTTTTCGCATGGAGCATGGGTGAGATCCAGGGCATCCCACTTCGCAGTACATAAGTTGAACATCACACTAGGGGTGACTCCTTCACAGCAGCGTCCAAGGAGGGTCATCCATTTGTCAAGGGCGTGGCTTCCGAAATAGAAAAAACTACTAGAAGCAAATATTATTACTAATTAGAGAGATTCAGTACCCGACATGGTTCTCAAATATTGTGGGAATACCAAAGAAAATGAAAAGGTTAGAGTATGTATTGACTTCTCAGATTTGGAAAAGGCTTGTCCCAAGGAATGTTATCCTATGCCCCGAGTATGCGGGAGTATAACCAGCTTCTTTTAGTCGAGGAGGATCAAGAGAAAACGACATTCATTACAAAGAAGGGAACCTATTGCCACACTAAGATGCCATTCAATCTTAAGAATGGAGAAGCAACTTATTAGAGGTTAGTGGAAAGCATGTTTCGAGAACTTCTCAATAAATCCATGGAGATTTATATCAACATGTTGGTAAAGATCATATCTCGGGATGAAAATTTGTAGCACTTGGGGGCGACCTTTGCAATCTTGAGAAGGTATCACATGACGTTGAACCCTAACAAGTGCATCTTTGCATTTTCGTCTAGAAAAATCCTAGTTACTTGGTCATTAAGCGAGGCCAATGAAGCAAGCTTTGCTCAGACTATTGGACATGCACTCGCCAAACAGGCGAACACTAAAAGCAGTTTCAAAAATTGACAGGGTTGATTGCAGTGTTAATTAGGTTTATTTCTCGATCTTCAGATAAGTGCATACCACTCTTCCAACTCTAGAAGAAACATCAACATTTTGAATACACTCGAGTATGAGGTAGCCTTCACAGACCCAAGTATACCTCGGTTAGCCACCGATCCTATCCAAGCGGGACACAGAAAAGCGATTTTCTGACCTTTCTACATCAAAGTTTGCAATCAGCTCGGTCCTCATTTGAGTTCAAACAAGCCCTTTTTCTAAGTAAGACATTGATTGATGCGGAGATTAGGTACACTCGACTCGAGAGGTTGGCATTGGCCTTCGTATTCTCAGCTAGGAGATTGCGATCATATTTTCAGTCACCCCATCTCGGTTTTAACCCATGGTCTTAAATAGAGCAGACTAATCATCCCACATGGAGATATGGTCGGTGCCCTTGGGTCCCTATGACATCTATGTACCAAGAACAGCTAAGAAGGGTCAAATTTCCTCTCCAACTTCCCAGTAGAGGATCTGTCTTGGGTCACAACGAATTATATAGATATCCATCCCATCCAGTCCTTCAGACCCTTGAGATTCTTGACATGGCTAGCGGTTGTTCACGGATGGGTCTTCAGGCCTCTCGGGAGCAGGGGTAGGATCAGTGTTAGTAACTCCAAATACACATCTCAAATTGGCTTTATGCCTAGATTTCCTTGCGTCCAACAACGAAGCCGAATATGAGGCACTTGTTGCCGGACTCAGGATGTTACCTCCTTAGGGAGTGACACAAATCATCTTTTGTGATTGTGATTTCCTACAGGTGATCAAACGGTTGTCATGAGTATGATGCAAGATCAAATAGAATGGCCTGATATTTGCAAGAGACAAGGCAGCAGCTTAAGGGTTTAAATGTCAAGATTTTTCATATTCTTATGGCGGAGAAAAGACATGCATATGCATTAGCATATATGTCGACTACGATTAGAAATGTTGGCAGTAGAACAATTCAGATGGAACTGTTGAGAGACATGAGTCCAATATTAGCATTCTTAACGAAAAGTGTCACGCCCGAGGAAAATGGGGAAGCAAGGAGGTTGAAACAGAATGTGAAGTGGTATACAGTCCTCGGAGGCGAGTTGTACAAATTCTCTGCAGATGAGATGTTTTTGAAACGTGTCAGCAAGTCCAAATCAGAGATCTTGAAGCAATCCACGGAGAAATATGTGGGAATCGTTTGAGGGGTAGATCCCTTGCCAATAAAGCTTGGTCTTAGGGTTATTTTTTGCCCTATATGTAAGAGGATGCTAGGAAAATAGCAAGACAATGTGAATCGTGCCAACGACATGCAAAAACGATCTACACCCATGCCGAAGAGCTACATTATATCAGTAGCCCCTGGCCCTTTGCTCTATGGGGAATGGATATCGACGAACCGCTTCTAATGGCCTGGGGCAACGAGAGTTTCTTTTGGTAGCCATTGACTATTTCTCAAAGTAGTTCTTTCAAAACATTGAAGAAGAGATAATCATTTTCGTATGGAGTCGGATTATAATTTGATTCGGCTTACCTCATGCACTAATCTTGAACAACGGTCCGCAATTTTTTGAAGGCAAATTCTCTAGCTTTTGTGTCGAACACAATATCAAGCTATTACACTCGGCTCCTATGTATCCTCAAGAAAATGTGCAGGCAAAAGCATCCAATTTGGTGCTTCTTTGGTAAGTTTGTGTGACTGATAGCTACTTTGGTAAGTTTGTCCCATACCACAGTCCTCGCAAAGAAACACTTTAGATGGCACACATTTTTCATGGCAACAACACGGTCGAAAAATTGTAAAGGGCACCTAAAGCCACATGACCCATAGCAATTTTGAGAAGGAAAAAAAAAAAAAAAAAACTGAAAAACTGAAAAACTCTTTTCCTTCTCATTTTTCACTTATCATCATAGTATCCCAATAAGAATTTATCCAACAATCCAGATAACCCTGCGAACTCACATTTCAACAACCATCAAAGTAACAATGCAAGTCCAAATGCATCATCCCATCAAGTAGACAACCATACTCCCCGACTCGCATCACTTCTTTGAACATAAATTTATCTCTAAGAGGTTCATTCTACCCACACATCGTCACAAAACTTACCCTTGTCACCTTGACTCTACCTGACACACGCAAAAAAAATTCTCTACCTAACAATGTGCTCGTTCCGTGACTAACTCTGAATACCTCGGTAGCCAACAAAAACCCAACTCTTTCTCTTATTGTTTGTTTCACAAATTTTTTTGTAATTGCATTGTCATCAAAAATAATTCTTAAACTATGTTGATCTCATCGATATAATGGCAGTTGTATTTTATTACTTTGATCATACTGACTTGAATTAATGCATAGTCTTGAAATTTTCACACACCTATAAAAAGGTGTCAAATTGAAATCTTAACTTTTAATTGTTGGTAAGATATAGCAAAAGAAAGAGGAGTGAAGTACCTACAACTCTTTGGAAACGAACAAATGACGCCTTTTATAAGTAAATCTGCACCTGTTACAAGCTTAGCCATATGAGAAATAAAAAAGGCACAGTATTAAACGATATGTATATGTATCGTGCAGAGACACAGCCATACAGGATATAAACATTATTGTTAATACAGTTTAAATCATTATTGAAAAATCACAAGTCCATAATTATATCATACCAACATCTCTTCATTCAACAATATTCGTTAATTGTTGAACTAAATAAACATGCACATGTCGATCTTTAGACACTTACAACATAAGTGCAAACATTATGCAAGATGTGCCTCTTCCAAGGCATTTTCAAACCCATGACACGTGAGGAACCATGTTCAACACCAGTTCGAGGAGTGATCGGACACAGACAAGATGAGCCAAACAGAGCCCCATGCTTCCTATATATATAATGTGTGTCGGTAAAATAAAATTAAAATAAGTTCTATTTGTAATCTTGTACCTCACAAGTATAGTCTAAGTTTGCACCCAAAAAACTTACATGACTGGACTCAGTCGTGTTTTTCTGCCTCGTTGACCCATGTCTGACTCTCAATCTTCCCCTTCTCAAACTCATGGACCACGTGTGACGTGTCCTACACATATCGCAGATGACCAGTTTTTCTAATTCTTGGTGATTCATTGGTGGCCATTGGCCACAAGTACGAAAATCTAGTTTGTTTCCTTCGGAATAAAATCAAAAGTTGATTGGCTCAACTACTAAACAGATTATATTTTTCATAGAATTTTCACCCTGCTAATTCGGTTACAACTCCGTACTCTAAATAATCATTGTTAACATAGCTGGAGGCATTCATTCATCAACAAAACTTGATCCCAAAGGAAAGCGCGATGTTTAATAAAGTGGGCTGATATATGAGAGTCATCACAGCTCACTCCTTACAGCAATAATAAAAGGGAATAGTGGTGATGTAAGTTAGTAAGAAAAAGTAGTGAATACTCTACAAAAATCTTCAAATAGACTCACCTATTTCCCTTTGCATATAGAGACCCATCTTCATTTCCTTCACAACAATTGGCCAGTTTCCATTGGAAGGCCTCCATTTCTCTTTACGATTTTCTTGGACAATTTGTTTAAGTCTCATGGGCAATGTCCTCTGAAAATCTGATCCAAATGCTTCTTATAGAAAAGAACCAAGTCATCTCATAGAGGTAAAGAAAAGAGATGGTAAATTACGAAAAGAAAATTCAACGAACAAAGAAGTGACATCATTGGTAAGTGTTGTGACCATGACCCTACTAACACATTAGTTATCGAGCAATCCGTTTTAAGCAAATCCATGGCTAAATATTTTACACATCCTCAAGAATAAGCACCTACATCTTTCCTTGAAAATAGACCCTATGTCGATCAATCCTGCCAAGGGTGGAGAAATTGATTACTTTGTTGACTCCTGAAATTGATCTTGAACAAGTGTCAAACAGTGATCTTGCATTACAATATAACTCTTGCATTAGAATAAAACTGACTTCCCGCCTGATTGCTTTCATAGGTTTTCCGAAAAAGGTGATTTCTCCAACTCCACCAGCTCCAGCGATGCAAAATAGCATTTCTTCTCTTTCTACTAACCAATCTTCCAAGTTTCCTGGAATAGGAAGCATTTCTTCTCTTTCTACTAACCAATCGAACAAGGATAGTGTTTGTTCTCTTTCTACTTATTAGTTTTCTTTTTCTTTTCTTTTTGTGCTTCTCAATGCCTATGAGTACATAAAGGGCATCATTTTGATTCCACCGAGCATTGTTGTTGGGGGGTTGGAAACATGCTTCATTCAAGATGCTTTGGGGGTTTGGGAACATTCTTCCTTCACCAAGTATTTGTCATGATAGTTATCCTTCCGTTCACCAATAAGAACGATGTGTAGTTAGTATATTTGGATCGCTGAACTATGGACCTTCTACAAATGTATAACTATGGACTTCCTAAAAATGTATTGCTTGATAACCACTGTGGTAGTAGGATCATGGTCACGACACGTACCATTGACATCACTTCTTCCTTCGTTAAATCTTCTTCTCATATTTACCATCTATTTACTTTGCCTCTATCAAATGCCCATTTTGGTTCTTTTCCACAAAAATGCATTTGGATCGAATTTTCGGAGACAATGCCCATGACTTATGTTGCTGGTAGCATCCATCAGTTAAAACTGCAAACAAGAATTAGCATTTTATTCAGGCTTTTGCCTCTCGCTACAGGTTCCAACTCTTCTATATAAAATGCATCCTCTTGACAAAAATAACATAGAAGAACTTAAAAGGTGAAAATTTTACCAGAGATGGAGAGAGCAAATTGGAAGAGAAATCAAATTGAGCGAGCTTGCTATATGGCCTTCTCCACCTCCACCGCAACCTAAGTCGACTCGCTCAGCTGCTCTCCCTCCCTCTATTTTGTGTTTGTTTGAACCCTAATCACCGATATCCCTTCCTCCTTTTGTAGACGCCACTACTAAAACCACAACTCGGAAGTAAACAATTTTTATCGAGATGTGTGTGATGATATGTTAAGTGGGATTCCGAACGTGCTTTACTAATGAGCTGCATGGAGTACAGGGTCAAAAACTCGTCATAGCTATCTTTGTCTTTCAAGGCCACCACACAGCACCGCGTGTCAAAATACTGGATGTGTAGTTGACGGTCTCCGTCAAATGGGTCCGTTTGTTTCGGATGGTTAGCTGTCACCTAGTGGGACGACAGTTGACGCCGTCGTCTAGACGTTCAGTCACCAACTCCTGTTGACCCAGAGCAACACGTGGAGCCCTGTGGGGCCTACGACTTCGACACGTTGTGGTTTAAGGCTTTCAGCGGAGTGCTAAAGCCCAAGTAAGTGTTCACTTGAATTGACTGGTTAGTTAAGCGCAGTTAACTAGAGCCACTGGTTAAGGAATCTCTCTGTATTGACAAATGTGCCCCTTAATTGGTCTTTTGAGATATTTTGAAAACTTGGGTTCTTCTTTTGATCCTTTCTGTCCTTAATCTTATCCTCAATATTTTTTATGGGGATATTTTCTGATCCTAGCTGGAGCAACAGAGAACGAGATTTTTTTTATGGGAGACTTGACCTTTTAGCGACAGTCCAGATCAGTCATGGATTGTGCATGGCGATTTCTTATTAGCAGCATATAGAAATTGTTTTCTTTTCATAGTCTTTGGTTCTGTAATTTTGTTTGTAAATGATCATAATTATGAGGCTCATAACTTAGTTGCTACAGCCCAACAATATTGCATTTGATTTAGTAATATATGTTATGTGCTTTTGACAAATAAATATATATATATATAAGAAGTTCATGTAAAAGCATGGATTTGAAGCACTTACATGTGCTTATTATATTGGGTTATAATCTTAGGTCATACACATATAAATGATTCAGAGCAACCTAAACGATCTAATCTAATTACTATCCAATGGGGTACTAGCTCAACGTGTAGGCTTCAGGTAGATAGTATTACAAATTTAAGGTTTGAACTATGTCGATGATATTTGGAGTGGGAAGAGGCAGTGATGGAGCCAGAAATTTTGTTGAAGGGGGGCGGAATGATGAATCATAGTTAATTAATGATAATATATTAATTAATTATAATTTTTATTTGAACGGTACATAAATAACTATACAAAACACTAATTGCTAAACAAAACTTCATCTAATTTATTGGGAAAGAAATTTGATTTATCTAATTGGATTATTTGCAATTTGCTTCTATAAAAAATATAACTAATTAGAGGTTACTCCATCATTAATCACTATTACAATCTCCTCTAGGACTAGCAGTCCACATGCTTTGACAGTAAAAAATCTCACGTTGATTGCCAAAATGCTCTTTAAATATTAAACCAGAGATGAACCTCGAAATACAAACATATATCTTTGAGGAAAAATTAATGAATCCAATTTTTTATATATCTCCTGAAAAATCTTATGAACAAAAAAACTAGACCTCAAAATACGAATTTATCTCGAGAAAATACTTATAAAATATTCATATTCCTCAAAGCATGCAAGATAGGTTGAGGTTGTCGTTGGCTGGTGGCGATGGTGGGAAAGAGAAATAATCAAGCAAAAGGGAAGAAGATGTAGAAATGAGAAGACGGAGCGGTTGTCAGACTCGCATTAAATAGAAAGAGGGAACAGAAAAGAGGAAAGGGGTTAGAGAGAATAAAGGGAGAGGGGAACGGGGATGTGTCATCGGGGTCAACGTGCCCCCATGTAATTAAAAATCAAAATCAAAATTCAGTGGGGTACTTGCCCCTACCTAGATTGGTCCCTGGGAAGGGGTTAAGTGTATTAAAAAAATATATAATCTAATTACTACGAAGATATCTTAGTAACAAGGATATCTAACTTTAGAACTATATTATCCCTTCATAACCCATGGTACAACTACATTATTTTATGGGATTTTTGGAGATACTCTCAAAAATAAATAGTTAATTAACTATTGGTCCATATTAAAATCATGTTGCAGGTACCCTCATCGACTAGCGGTCAACGTGCGTGAATCGTCTGTTTTCAAATGGGTTATATTTTGATGACCAAAATACCCTTGGAGGATCCAAGGGCTCAGGTTAGTCTTTGGTATCTCGAGGTAGAGCAATGGTTAATATTGTATGAAAATTAAAATCCCTATCGAAGCCCATTATAAGGTCTAAAAAAACAAAAAAGAAATCACCTACATCAAAACATTTTATCCACCTCCATTACCACCCTTCCATCCTCATTTCTCTCCTTATCTGCTTATTTGTTTCACCGGCAAGCCCCCCTCATATTCTTCTCTACAACTGTGTAACCCCGACAAGCACCACCCCGCCCTTCTCCATTTTCTCCCTCTCTACTTTTTTGCTTTGCTGGTGACTACCACCTCTTCCCCCTCCCGAGCCTCTTTTCCTCTCCCTCAGTTTTGCAAGTGGCGACCACCATCCCTCCTCTCCATCCCTGCGTGTTTATATCGTCAGCCACCACCTCTTCTCGCCCCCTCATTCCTCTCATTTTTCCTTCCATTTCACTGACGACTACAACCCCACTCATCCCTTCCATTTTATCGTATTTGTCTATCTATTTCACCAGCAATCAGATAAGAGAAGCTCGCATGAGCCTCAAAGAGATTCCGCTCGTCGAGGATCCACACACAAACCAGAGGGGATTGCAAAGTGGGTGCAGATCCGTCCGCAACTTGGCCGTGTATAGCTTTCATGCGAGCTCCGATCCACCCGATCTAATTTGGTCGAGGAGATTGTAGCAAGGCTCTTGGACCTTAGTTTGTTGATTTTCTTGTGTTTCAAGGTTTTTTTTTATTGTATTGATTGATTAATTTTGTGTGTTTTGAGGTATGGAAGTTTTACTGAGTGATTGATTGTTGGTTGTGATTTTGTTAGACTTTGGTTAAAATTTTGGAGCTACCTGCGAGGTCAGGAACCGTGGAGTTCATGGATGCATTGCAGGCAGAAGCTAATTTGAGCATGGTTAGCTAGTTTGGCCAACCATCGCTGGGTACCCCTCCCAACCGTTCTTTTTGTTTATTCCCTCCAGTCCCTTATTATTCACTTTAGTGGTGGTGGTTTTTAATTAAACTGGATGGTGGAAGAATTTGAGGGTTGTTGGGAGTTATTATTGGAGGAAAATAGGGGGGAGATGGTCGGTGGTGAATTGACGATGAGAGGTTAGGGGCTGTTGGTGGTAATTGTCAATTTGAACAAAGTTGAATAAGAGAGGTGACAAGGTGGTAGTGGTTGGGCGATTTGAATAAAAGGAGAGGTGGTGGGCAATCTGGGAGGCGGTTGTAGGACGACAAACAATGAGAAGGGAGGCGGGTGGGTGGATGGAATTAGAGAAAATGAGGTTGGATAATATGATGTTTGATGATTTTTTTAAACCATTAGATGTCTTATGATACTCATTAAATTTATTTTTTTACATTTGAACCATTGATTTACCTCGAGATACCAATTCTTAGTTGTTCAAGGCTAAAAGTTTAACCTGAGCCCTTGGATCCTCTAAGGGTATTTTTGTCAGAAAATATGACCCATTTGAAAACAGACAATCCACGCACGTTGATCGCTAGTCCAAGGGCATCTGCAATACGATATATAATAGGGATCAATCGTTAATTAGCTATTTGTTAATAGTGTCTTTCCAAAAAACCCTTATTTTATTGTGGATTTTGAATTTGATGTTTTTTAGTATTTAACAAAAATTTACATCAACACTTTTGTTTGGTTTTTTTAAATGGGTGTGAATTAGGGTGGGTTCGGACCGAATTGGTTCCAAATTTAGAATAACCTAACTCGAACCCTTTAAATTTAACGGATTTGGTCTGGTTTGGTTATCTCATTTTGAAAATTGGGATTGAACCTAACTTGAATTGTTTATAACAATTCGGCGGGCCCACTGTTTAAATAAAAGATAAAACAAAAAACAACATTACAACAACAACAAAAACAATTTCTCCTCCGGCAAGTGTGGTTCTAATACCACCATCGATGGTTACCGCTGCAGCAACGAGTTCAACAGGTGATAATAGTAAAAGAAAATAAGATAATGATGCTCAAGGGAACAAAAAGGCGAGGCCTTGTTGGTCTCCAAAATTACACGGGAGATTCTTAAAGGCTAGGGCTGGGCAAGTACGGGTAACCGGCACAAAATGTAAAAACCGAAAACCGCCCCGAAAAATTCGGGCCCGTGTTTATGGGACCCGAAATCGGACCGGGTTGATCGGTTAACCGAAATACGGGCCGGTTTCGGGCCGGTCTCGGTCCTAAAAGTATGTAGATCAGTGAAATATGTCCAGATCTCAGATCTGATCTGATCAAGATGTGAGATCTGATATGATCTGATATCAGATCTGATCTGATCAAGATATGAGATCTGATCAAATATCAGATATGATCAAGATTAGAGATTAATAAGAGAGAAACAGAGATTTATTGTAGGATTTCAATCCAAGGGAAGATCTATAATCACCAACTAGTATAAAGTTCATCTGATCAAGATCTGATCAAAATCAAAATCTGATCAATCTGATCAAGATCTGATCAAAATCAAGATCTGATCAAAATCAAAATATGATCAATCTGATCAAGATCTGATCAAAATAAAGATCTGATCAAAAGCAAGATCAAAATCAAAATCGGGGAAGGGAGGGGATCTGATCGGCCTCCGATGTGAGAAGAGAAGAGGCGTCCGCGGCTTCGCCTCCGCTGTGAGAAGGGAGGGGAGAGGGAGGCGGCCTCAGATCGGCCTCCGCGTCCGCGGCTTCGCTGTGAGAAGAGAGGGGAGAGGGAGGCGGCCTCAGATCGGCCTCCGCGTCCGCGGCTTCGCTGTGAGAAGAGAGGAGGCGTCCTCGCTGGTTTCCTCGCCATTTAGATTTTTTTGAGAGTGAGAATCTCTGTGAAGTTGAGGGGAGAGAGAATTACTTAAGTGAAGGAGTCGGGCCAGGCCGGTTACCCGACGGGCTTCAGAAATTGAAATCGAGGCCCGAACCAGAAATTTCGGGCGGGGCCGGGCTTTTACAACCGAAATTTTTTTAATTAATTAAAACCGATCCGAACTGACCCGATCGGTCCGGTTGTCGGTTCGGTCCGGGTTTTCGGTCCTAAATGCCCACCCCTATTAAAGGCTCTTCAACAACTTGGTGGATCTCATAGTGTGCAATTTAGACATTTTTGTTTAGGTAAAGTTGATTGAATTTGGAAGTCTAAATGTTTTGATTTTGTGTGTGGAACAGTTGCAACGCCAAAACAAATAAGAGAATTGATGAAGTTAGATGGGTTGACGAATGACGAAGAAGCCTAAGGTTATAATGTGAACCCAAATCAATCACCGAGCCACCGCCACCACTACTACAACAAGAACTAGAAGCAATATAAGGGCGGCTCCGACTTTGCCTCCTCCCATCACCACCAAACTCATCATCAAGGTCCCCCCCATCTTCTCTTCATCATTTGTAATATCACAATCGAACGCACCACCGCCGCCCACATAATTGGAATAATGAATTAAAGAAATACTTGCAAATTTCTTCATCAAAGTCGTCACAGAGTTGCCTACAATTGAGATGTAGCGATAACGAGGGCAAGACCTCTGTTATCCGATGAATACAGGAACAATTTTGACAGAGTCCTAGTAGAAGCCATGTCCGCACTAAAGTAGCAGCGGAACCTTGTCGTCCTCGTTGTACTTGTTCTAACACACCGAACAACATAAAATCTTAATTTACCCCTGCACTCTTTAACCACTTGAAATTGAAATCAGCAAACCTAAATTGAGAACTGAAGAAGCTGGTATTAAACGAGTCGATTGAGTTTTTAAAATGAGGGAATCGTGATCGTTCTATACAGTTCGCGTTAGGTTCGATCCCAATGTTCAAAATGAGGCAATCCGAACTGGATCTGTTATAATTAAAGGGTTCGAGTTAGGTTCCTACACATTTGGAACCGATCCGGGGCGTGCCCACTGCTAACTGTAACATTAATTACTTTCAACTTAACGAGACTAGTTTCACTTGAGTTGCTCCTTCCAGACTAGCTTCCCCTAAGTTTACATTGCATGCCCCTGGCCTTACGAAGCATATTACCTATTGACTATTTTTTTTAAAATAACATATTTATCTATTATCAATGAGTTTATCTCTAGAACGGATGGTTTTGCATTGTGTTATCCTAAGTGCTACAATTTCCAAAATAAGAGTTGTTAAATATAAAATTAACATTCCATGCTCGGATCTATACTATTTAGCTAACTTAAGATATGAATACTTCATTGGACATTAATTTCTTTTATTAGAATTGAACATTGGTTAAGAGGATTAGTTATTGACTTGGGGAGCGGAGGTATTATTATTATAGTTATGATTGCAATCCAAGTTAAAGCTCGTTTTCATTGCTTCCTCACTATCCAATTTATGTTTATCCAAACTAGTACTTTTTTTTTTTTTTTTTAATCTATTATTTTAAAATAACAAGACGTTAAAGTTGGGTGGTTAAATTGAAATGTACCTAAACTAAGAGGCTAACACCTGCCTAAATAAACCTGAATTTTTAACATTTAGGATAGGAAGGTCATAACATCAAAGTTAAGGGATGACAAAGTCCCTAGACAAAAAGAAAATCCAGTTCCATTTTGTCAATTAGCGCTAAAATAATTTGTTCATAAGCATTTATTTATTTATTTTTTAAACTTTTTTCAAAAGGCTAATTTTTTAAAGACAGAGAACGACCTTTGCGTGAGTATAAAATAAATATAAATATAAATATACATATAATACTGAGAAAACAAGTAAAAAAAAAAACAAACAAATGTTTTTCCTTTCATCACTTGTCTCCACCACTGTTCTGTTCTGTTCTGTTCTCTCTCTTTGAGATTTGCAGCAGCAGAATCAAAAATGGAGAATTCGATGGCTTTCAATTCTGCCACAGAGATTTTCTTCTTCTAGGGTTTCTCTCTCTTTATTCTTCACAACAGTTGTTCAGAAAGCAAGTAAGGTTTCTCTCACTCAATTTTCAACTGTTAAGAGGAATCCACCTTGCTTTCTTCCAGTCTCGCAATTTCAATTTCTAGGGTTTTGGGGGGATTTTGTGTTTGTTTTGGTTTTGTGATTGATTTGAGTTGGGTTGCTTGGTGTGAATTGGAAGAGTTTTTTGGAGTGGAGTTGAAATTGAAGTGATGGGGACCATTGTTTTGATGTTTTGATTGCTTGATCTTTGCTTTAGTTGTGGTTTTGGTGTTTGGTTGGTTGGATTTTGAGAATTTTCAGTTGGGAATGATGGTTGATTGTGTTTTTGTGTCAATTTTGGTTCAGTTTTGTGTTTTTTGTTGAATTTTGGAGTTTGGGTATGATGCTTTGATGGAGGATTTTGGTATTTGGCATGAATTTGGGTGAAATGAATACATGCTAGTTGCTGTGTCTATATAATTTGTACTGTTCAAGTGTTTGGAATTGATTTTGTGGAGTTTGGGTGTTCAATTGCGCATGCATGCAACTTCACGGGCAACAGCGTTATGTGCGGTTTCAGTGTTGGAGTAGAGGAAGGAGGTTGATACAGATCTGGAAAATTATTGGCCAAAGACGAAATACTTGGCTTTGAAATGTTAAGAAATCCCAATAAATTCAAGAAAATGGAGGGTCCATGCAGGGCAGGTTGACTGAGAAGTTAGATGAGGTTTTCTAGTTAAGTTTTGCTAATTAGGAACTTCTTTTGGCATTGTTTCAGTTGTTGCTGTTAATGCATTGAATTGCCCTTAACAGAGATCCAATTCCAAACATCTTTCTTTTTGCATTAGATAAAAAATTTAGAATTTCTTGTGTCAGATCCTGCCAAATGAGGAAAGTTGTCACTTTTGTCGGTGTTTGGGATATCTAATGAACCGGTAGAGCGCACAGAGAGAAAGAAACCAAAAGGATGCATTATCAACTGAATGAAATTGTTTGGATGGATGATTTCTTGAATACGTTTTTTTATCTACTCTTTTATGGCTATGTTTAATTAAGTTTGTTTGTTTACCTATGAATGCACCTCATATTGTACTGGGAAGTCTATGATTAATGAAAAATGAGTGTACAAGTATGTCAGGGTTTCTAGGGAGCTATGTGGTCAGTGACCAAAGTGAACTATGGGACCTTGTCTCTATTGGAAACCCTATGAAAGATGAATACAAAAATATGGTTAACATATAATTGCTCATTTTGGAATATGTGAAATCAATGATGTTCAGGTAAGGGAAGTTTAGTGATTGATCTAAGTAGAAATAGAAAGGTCAATTAAGAGTTTTATCTGGAAAGTTTTGATGATTAGGTTTGATGTTTGACTGAAGAGAGATTGTGGTTGTTAGTTTGTCCAATAGTGGGGGCATGGCCATTTTGTAAGACAAGAGGACTATTACTTTCTCCGAGCCGTTTGTAGAGAACATGGAATGACTATTCTTTGGTGTTTGTTCTTCGGAAAATGATCTTTCAAATGTTGGTAGATCATGTGTTATTTGTTTTGTTTTTTGCTGTCTTATTCTTGTTTTGTGGAGGACGTTTGGTGGTAGTCTTAGTAGACTAGATTTACTTATGTTAAATATGGTGGATTGGTGGGAGGTTAATCAAGAAGATTAGGAGATATAGATGACTTACTTTACATGATCGAATAATTTGGAGAATATGGCTCATCCTCAATTCCAAACTTACAATCTTCTGGGTAATTGTGACTTGGATGAGATTTCTCATTATGTTCAATGCATCCATCCATCCTAACCCCACCCAAGCTCTTATCACTCTATCACGATCCTGTCTCGCCCAAGGGATTTTTTTTGGCATACCCAAACGATTAAGTTTCTTAAATTTTCTTGAAAGTGAAGAGTGGGCATCGTCTAATATCAATGAGAAAATGGATCTTTAGGTTTATACTCACATTATTGAAAAGCAAAATAAAGAATGGAATAGAAAAAGTGTTTCTAAGAGTTTATAGATCGCAATGAACTATCTTAGTGAAGATTGATTAATTTGACCTTAAGGGAGATAGATTATCTCACCAATAAGGTGTATGAAAGGAGAGTATAAAATGGTGAAGTATGAGAAAATTTCAATAAGCAAAATTTAGGGTGAAGGTATCTTGGGTGGATTAGAATGTACGTAGTATCAGTTCACTTCAAAATTTAGGATTCCTTATCCAATTTCCTTTTTGCTATTTTTGTGCAAACTTTGAGTAGGTTGGTTTGACAAGCGATGGATAAAAAGGCTTAGTTCAGTTTTCAAGTTAATGGTGGTGACCCAAAGCCTGTGCGTCTCTAACTTGCAGATGACATGTTCTGTAGCTCACATTGCTGAGTTCGAAACAAATCCTTCTTCTTTTTGTTTAGTGCTCAGGTGGTCTGTGGTGTTGGGGAAGAGTAGGCTATGCATTGGGAGCTAGCATTTTAGGGTGCCAACTGGAGTTTTGCATGCTTTATATTTTTGGCTTTCTTCCAAGAGTCATAGGGAAGAAATTTGGAATCTGGCAGTGGAGATTGGATAAAGATTAGTGTAGGGAAAAGCAAAATTGTTACTCAACGGTGGAAGATACTACTTTAATTCGAAGTGGTTTGTCCATCATGCCAGTGTATTAGATGTCAGTATTCCATATACTAAAGAAAGCCCTCTGTCCTTGAGCTTTTGATTAGAAAATTTTATGGTGTGGTAATAAAAAGATAAAGGTTTTCATCTCTTGTATGGGGATGTTTTTATTCACAGAGATGAAAAAGACAAAGGTTTTCATCTTATGAATAAGGTTCCCTTCTGCAGCTCTGCTAGTGTTGCGGTGGTTTGGTTCGGAGGAAAATAGACTTTGGATGGAAGTTATTCGAGCTAATACGACCAGGCTGGCTCTAGCTGGCTTCCCAAGCATCCAAAATTTTAACATGGTACTAGTACTTGGAAGAGTATTTCTTATCTCAGTCACATTTTTGGACGAAGAGAACATGCATAGGTATAAAATAAAGTTTTGGCATGATGTTTGGATTGGCGAAGAAAATATCAAATCTCGGTTCCCAAGCCTTTGCTCTTTGCATTCTCAAAAATGGGTTGCTGATCGATTTCGCGAAAGTGGAAGTTGAATCAATGTCTTGGGATTTCTACTTTAGGAGAGCTAGGGTTTTCAATGGGTGAGATGAAGGACTACTGGGTTTTATAGGCTATGGTAGATGAGGTAAGGTCTTGCTAGTAGCATAGTTAGATAAATGGGTGTGGAATTGAATGATGAGAAAGGTTGAGCTTTATGTTCTCAAAGCTAGTGGTTGATTGCCTTCATTTAGAACAATCCATAACCGGTTAAGGTGCGAAGGAAGGAGATTCCTCATTCCTTCTAGAGTTTCTTCCTTTGTTTGGCCCTTGTTTCGAGGAAAGGAAGTGCATGCCTGCAAGGTGTACAGGGAAGGTCCATTTGCATTATCTTAACAATTGATCTTTTTCATCACGTTATAAGGTTGTCTTGGGTGAGGGTTATATCACAAGAGGTTGGAGCCAAAAAAAAAAAAAAAAACCAGCTTTGGAGGAGCATAAGAAACCTATGGATTGTTTCACAAGAAAGTGAAACAGTATGATGGCTTGAGAGATGAGGTCAGAATATAAGGTGTATCATTGGGGAACCAAATGGCACAATTCCAATATAGAATTTGACTCTGAATTATCTGGAATGGAGTGTATTATGAGTCGTCAACACATCCGCCATCTTCATCATCATTATCCTTCATTGTCTTGGAAGTTGAAAATTATCTTATTAATTATTTTTTCAGTCTCCTTGATGAGTTTACTCTTTCTTTATTTGACTTCTTCTGGGTCTCACAACACTTGGCTGGACATAGGTTCGCTGTGGTATTATACAGTGAAGAAAGTGCATAAAAAATTTCATGATACATACCATAACTCAATTTGTTTCTCGTTAGGTGTCAATTAGCAGTCCCTTGACGATTAGACAGTAAGTTGGAAGCATGTGCTCAAAACCTGATAATACAAATCAGCTAGAACCTAATTCCCATGTCATTCCATCATCGGCAGTCTGTTCTCAACCCTGGTGGCATGGTGTTGGTTATAGTGCTGCTCGTCTGGGCATTTTAGGGGAGAGTGCATCAAAGACTACAGTGGATCGACCAGGGAGTGACATGGAAACCAAAACTAGCCTATCACAAGGTGATGGAGACCATGAAGGGGAGGATGTTAGCAAAGAAGTGCCAATTTCCTCTATGCCACAAACAGGTACTTATTTCACAATTCTACTGTTGTTCACTTATCTACAAAAAATGTCTCTTAAAAATATCTTGTGCGTGGCTGCAATAAGAGGAATATATATGGTCCTATCAACAATAAAATCTAGGCATAAATGAATTCTGTTTATAATCTAGTTGCACAACTCCTGTATTAAAACAGTTAGTTATGTTATTGTTTTGCTACTTACCTGTCATGCTAGAAGAAAACAGAAGGAAATTCAATTTATGAGTAGAATTAGGTGTTCAATGAAATGGATTTGTAGCTTATATTTTGAAGATGAGTGCAATTACAAGTTATTTCTTATTTGTCTTTTTTTTTTAATGGTAGAATTCGAATTCCATTAATGATTGAAACATTTACTATGAAACTTGTATGTTGGGAACATCTGAATTTGAGCCTGAATCAGTATCTTCCATTGGATGTGAAGATACTTATTCTAGCATTTCCTTTCAATACAAAGTTAACTTAATATAAGTGATGATACATAAAAATGGTCACACCCTAGAGCCGTATACGTGTCATGATAATCTTGAAGAATTACGGCCTCAAGCGTCAGCCCAACACTGATCCGACTCAAGCGGTTCTAAGCCCCGCCCAACTGCGGTTCGCCAGGCGGACTCGAACTCTCACAGCATGCTAGGCCCACACGTCTCACAACTATCCTCAATACCCGTAAGCCCTCTTCAGGCAAGTATCTCGAGGATCAACTTCAGACGGGCAACTACAGTTGCTATCTGTTTTCAACTACGAAGCAAACACCAGAGTATCTTCCACATAGGGAGACTCCCTTTTACAGATTGTTCTAGAATTGTGAATTATCTCTCGCGCATCTAGGAGCACAGAGCTAACAGGGAACTTCCCTCCTACAACACGACTCCTAATTAGGGAGTTTTCTCCACGAAGATCTCCTTCCTAAACTACGACCATCGTACGCCTACGATGGCCGGGTAGAACCAGAACTCCTTGCACTATAAATAAGACATGAGGTTGGTAAGCTAAGGTACGCTACAAATTCCCTGTTACAACATTACACCTTCCTCAGAGCCCTGTTTGACTTTAGCATCAGAGTGTCATCGGTCACCCCACAGTGGTCTGTGGCTCACGTGCGTTACTTGTGTAGGTCAGCAAGTCGACAGGACTAGGTCAAAGCAGGGAGCGAAAAAAGACTGCAGTTTGGTGGAAAAAAACTGTTTTTCAACGTGGCCGTCGAAAAATTCCCAAATTTGTAGCTTGGTGCACTTAGGTGTAGATAATTTGGATGGTGAGAGCCTAGTCAGTCCTGAACTGATGGCTTTTCACGGAACCACTGCTTTTCAGCCTGGTTGCCAAACTCCTCTCGAATTCATAGCCCCCACCGTACGGGGAGGGTGTAGATGGTTCGAAAGGTGGGAGTCTAGTTAGTCCTAAACTGATTGACGGCTTGCCGCGGGACCACTGTTTTTCAGCCTAGTCGCCAAACCTTTACTCCTCGAATCTGTAGTCCGTTCTGCTCGGACATAAATGATTTGGAAGGTGGGAGCCTAGTCAGTTGAACTGATTCCGACGGCCACTGCTCTTCAGCCTGGTCGCCATACCTTTACTCCCCGAACCTGTATTCCACATGGCTCGGACATAAACAATTCAGAAGGTGGGGACCTCAAGCAGCTCGCCACACGACCTCCGCTTCCCTTCAAAACAGCAGACGCGAACATGAATGTAGCTGAGTCAACGTCTTCACGCTCAAACAGACTGACATTCTAATATTAAACAAAGGCCAATCACGCCGATACAAAGATCGTACGGCCAGTGCCCAGATAAAAACTACTTAGGATGTCAACCCAAGCTTATGACGCCTGACTCGACACGAACGCTCTGATACGCATGCTCAGCCATCACAACTCGCTCACAGCAATAGTTACAGCCGACCGGTCAGACAAGCAAGATAATCCTGAAGTAGCTTACCTTGGGGACAGGGCACATCTTGGATGACTCAACCCTCAGCTAAGCTGTTTGTAACACGCCCACTACTGGACATGACTACATCGCGATGACTCTGAGTCATTTATAGCACAAAGCGATCAAACTCTCTACTGCAGACAAACCAATCAACGTTCTATTGATTCAACTAGCCTATGCCAAAGCAATACGACAAGGCGAAATGAAAAACATGCAATAAAGACAACAAGTACGGAACAAATCAAACTGTTTTCGTTAATGGTCAAAGACAAAAAGAGTACAAGCACACAAAGTTCACTCCTTATCAGGAGAGGGTACATAAATGGAAGAGTTAAGCCTAGTGGAAGGAGCAGAAGCTGCGTCCACACACGCCGCAACCTGGACATCAGGGCTCAAACTGTCTTCCTCGCTCGATGATGTCGAGGTAATAGACAAGTCCACATACGACATCTTTTTATAACGGCTGAGATCTCACTTCGGATGCTCCTCTTTCATCAGCGCCAACAGCTCCAGCCGTCTATATACAACCCAGCGGAACTCACATTTGACTTGTTCCTGAAGAAACTCTTCTTCCCGCACCTTTGCATCAACAAGTTCACGCTCCAACTTGCCAGTCAGCGTGTTGACTTGAGACTATTCTTCACGACACTAAGTTCATGCTGCCTCAATTCGAGTTGGTCCTCGGCCTTTTTCGCTTCTCGAGCATAGAACTCCACATCGAATTTCAACTGTTGCTTCTCAACAACCCAGTCAGCTTTCTTCGAAGCACTCTCTTCAGGGAAAGACAACAGTTCAGAACTAGCCTTAGCCGCAACTTCCTGCGCAACCTCGACTTCTCGGCGAATACAACTCAACTCCTGCCTAAGACTGTCCCTTTCGGACACCCTGTTAGATCACACTCAAGGTCCTTCAGACGAGCCTTCTGAGCCTCAGCGGTCACGGTTGACTGATCCAACCGCTTCTCGTCGACCTACTTCTTAAGCCGCTCAATTTTATGGAGCGCATCAGAATACAACGTCTGCATGCTAAAAGACACGCTCCAAGGTGTATACTCTCTCACGAGCCGCCTCAACTTTCATCCCAGCAACGACCACGTGGCTCAAATGAGACATGCCCATCATAAGGTACTTCAAGCCATTATCCATACACCCTTCCAATGAATCATTCTCGAGTTTTGGAGCGTGATCCATCACTCAGCTGTGAAGCCTGCTTATATGCTTCCTTGAGGCATACTCTATGTCCACCTCTTGGTGCCAGACCTATGAACTCTGCTTCACCAAACCGATGCAAACAGGCTTATCCGTGCGTCCGGATGAAACTTTTCTTGATCGAGAATTATGCCGGCACCGCCCTTCACGGTTGCCACCGTCCTCAGGCTCTCCTCCGTAGCCTTTCCCTTGTCAACAACAACCCCTTTTGTGCGAGACGATCCATTGGGATTCGGAAAGAGAAAAGGCAGCGAAGTATCCAAAGAACCCTCCAACACCTTTAGCTGAGGCCTAGAGCGAGACGGTGAACAATGCAAACTGCAAGAGACACGGCCAGTACCGCGGCCACTATCAGGCGATCAAATTCTACCACCTCAGGCAAATCCTCACAAGAGCCTTTTGTCGGAGCTGCACGTCCAATTAATGCAGCGCGTGGCTCAAGCAAGATTCAGACTCAATCATCATTAGCGGCGCATCCCTTCAAGAGATGACTTAGCGAACCAATGTGACGACCCACTAACTCGGGAGGAGTAGTTGATGATACAGAAAACGGTCACACCCCTGAGCCGTACACGTGTCATGATAATCTCGAGGAATTACGGCCTCAAGCGTCAGCCAAACACTGATTCGGCCTAAGCGACTTTAAGCCCGTCCAACTGCGGTCCGCCAGGCGAACCCGAACTCTCACAGCATGCTAGGCCCAAACGTCTCACAACTATCCTCAATACCCATAAGTCCTCTTCAGGCAAGTATCTCGAGGATCAGCTTCGGACGGGCTACTACAGTTGCTCTCTGCTTCCAACTAGGAAGCAAACACCAGAGTATCTTCTACACAGGAAAACTCCCTTTTACGGATTGCTCTTGGATTGAGAACTATATCCCACGTATCTAGAAGCACGGAGCTAACATGGAACTTCCCTCCTATAGCACGACTCCTAATTAGGGAGGGATCTCCATGAAGATCTCTTTCCTAAACTACGCCTATGATGGCCTGGTAGAACCAGAACTCATTGCATTATAAATAAGACATGAGGTTGGTAAACTAATGTATGCTATAAATTCTCTGTTACAGCATTACACCTTTCTCAGAGCTCTGTTTGAATTTAGCATCGGAGTGCCATCAGTCACCCCACGGTGGTCTGTGGCTCACGTGCGTTACTTGTGTAGGTCAGCAGGACTAAATCAAAACAGGGAGTGGGAAAAGACTGCATCAATAAGTATTTCACAATATATCCCTGTGCCTAGGTGGAAATTCTTTCTGCTGAATGAATAGGGTATGTATTTGTGCATCATTATTGAAACAATGGCAACGAAACTGCCATGGCCTGATCCAACAAGTAACAAACATCCATGGTACAACAGTGCACCAAACCTCGTCCATGTGAACATTGCTAAATTGCACCATGCTCCTCATGGTGGCCTTCCATTCAATGCCCTGTCCATGTGGCCCATACTTCAGCTGTACAGACCACAATTTCAGTACTTATGGCGCAAGACGATTCCACATATCGACAAACTCAAAAAAAGAACTTAAACTTGAAAGTGGAACCCAGTGAATTATTGAATTGATTGATCTACCAAGAACTCCATACGTAGGTAACTCCATCAAAAAGCTAGAAAGCTACCAAAACAATGAATTTAACTCTCCTAGAAGTCTAGACTATAGGAGAGACTTCCTTAGACTAGTGGAATTCTCTTTGGACGCTTCTAAATAACCTGCAAAATACAATAATGAAATAAGAATAGAAATAAACTGAAAAATCATAAAATAGCTATGTAATGTTGGCGCTATAAAAATATTAAAAATAAAATAAGTTTTATATAAAAGCGGTATGTTTGTATCCTTGTTATCGTAGGTTATCGTATTGGTTCACACATACCCTTGTTGTTTTACATAGTAATATAAATTAATTGAAAGATCATTCTCGCTAATGTCAATTAACCTAAACCCATAAATTAAAGTGGTTTAGAATTAAAGTTTCTCCTTGACTGGACTGTTGCCTCAACTTAGTCAACATGGCTGAACTGGTTGGGCTGGGCTGACTCAGTTAAAAAAAATAACAAATTGGGCAATTGGCATTCTAATGCAAGATTTTCTATGTTAAGTTCTCTTCCTTGAAATGACTCATTCTCGAGGGAATCATTATGGCGAGATGTGAAAGACAACATTTTGATCTGTCCAACAATGTTTTAGGCTTCTTTTCTTGCTCAATGTCTTTTGAAAATTTTAAAAAAACTTTTGAAAACTTTTCCTCTAGAGTTGCAAACTCTCATTCGGCGAGTCCTTATTTCTTACCACAACAATTTTCTTCTAAATATTTTATTAATTGCACAACTTCTCAAGAATTTCCCCTATATATTTTTTTTCGCTTTCTAAATGGTTGGCTCTCTTTCACTATCAATACTTACTGAGAATCAACATTTTAGTTATATATAAAAAACAGTTGGTATTAATGTTTGGTAAATCTATCCTGTGCTGAAACAAAGTTTTGAGTATTTTTCTAAGGACCGGCAGTTTCTGGTTACATTCTGGGTGATGACACTTGTTTCCTGTCCAATAATGTTTGTTTGTTATTTGTATGATAGCTCTTTCATGCTCTAGCAGGTTAATATTTTATTGATGGTGGCAGGAACAGATGGCAACTATGGACCTCAAAACCAGCATATGCAACAGGTTGCATCTACAATGGCTCCATCAGGGGGTGAATACATAACCACACATCAACAACTTGAACTTGTTGGTCACTCAATAGTAAGAATTTCTCACCTGCAAATAAGGCTTCTTGCTTCACTTTTATCAACCTTTTGAGTATAAGAAATCAGTAGTTTTTCTGTTGCCATCTTTTGGAAACAAGACATGCTGAAGGTGATTCCTATTAATTTTTAACAGGCTTGTGCACCGTATCCCTATTCTGATCCATATTATGGAGGATTGATGACTGCCTACGGAACTCAGGCTCTGGTACGCAACCCATTATCTTTCGTGCAAGATGCTTGCTTAGCTTGATTTTTCACTGGTACCAATCAGATAACGTAGATTAGCTGTTCTATACTGTGCTACCTATGCTCTGTCACGTTCATGACATTGCAACAAAGACTTGGGTTACTGTTTTGGTGTCCAAACTTCTGTAGGAGTCTGATTCACTGACATTCTGTAAAGTGTGCCTGGGATTTTTTTAGTGTTTAGGTATAACACGGATTCAAAATTGTAGACTTTTCAATATAGCCAATCCTACATAGGTTGGCTATAGTATGTCCGACTTCGTATTTATTCTTCTGTTTGAGCAACTTGTAACCATTTTGAAATTCCAAGTTACACACACACACAAAAGACCAAAAGCAATGAAAGAGTATTTAACTTTGGTTCCTTCAGAACTAGTTCTGGCTTGCAGTATGCCAATGCCTGAGAATTGGGTGGACTGCAGTAGGCATTGAACTAGCTCATGTGTTACTTATATAGAATGTCCGAGTCCAAATAGTAAAGTGCACAAGGCGCACAGTATAATAATAGTTTTGATGTTTCCATGGGAGTGTTGAAGACAATGGTGAACTTTAATGTGTACAAGAATCTATTTGAGCAGGGCAGGACAGATAGTTCGTGGACGACAGTTTGAGTTGATGTTATCGTCAGGGCCGACCCTAAATGGGCTAAGGAGTCGCATATGTTGAAGCTAATAAGAACTTGACATGTCACTAGTAACAAGGACTACCGAGTTAAAACCCCACCTAAAAGCTCAGAGTATTTAAATTGAGGACAATATCGTTGCTTGGTATGTGGTGAGAATTTTATTTATTTATTTATTTATTTTTTGAGGGGGGGGGGGGGGGGGGGGGGTGTTTATCTCATTCTCCACCTATGGTCCCAAACAGTTAGGAACTTATGTTTTTCAGTGAGTATGTCTATATTTATTTCCCCAATTTTTCAATCCAAAAGTACGTCATGGCTCAGTTTTAAAGTTGTATAGTTTTAATGTTACTTTCTATCTCACTTGGGCCCAGAAAAATGATAAAGGAAGTTTACCTTTTAATTGATTGGTATATATATATTTATTTTTTTCGTTTTTGATTGGAAAGGAGGGTGCATGGTTATGTCATAGAAAGGGAAGGCAAAGATAGTACAATACTTCAAATGGCCAAGAGAGGTAGCATACATGGAAGTTATGGAAATCGTCAAGGATGAGGTATGCATGACTCATTTGTTGGTGAAATGATGGGTGACCATGCCAGCGATTCTCTGAGCCACTTGAGATTTACGTGTTGAGAAACAAGTCGAGATACATGACAACACCATTTCTCCCTTATTCTTAGCGAGCTGAAAATCCTTTTACTCTCCGATTGGCCCCAAAACCTAAAGTGGACAATTTTTTTTGTATAAGTTAGTTACAAAGAATTGAAAACAAGTAAAGTCTAACCTTCACTAGCAAGGATGAATGGACACGTGTGTCGTGTCGGACACGGACACGTGGGTCGTGTCGGACACAGACACGACACGCCGACTCAATAATTTCCCAAAAACTAGGACTCGGAGACACGTCATACTAATTTTTAAGTCATATGAACATAAATAATTTTTAAGTCATATGAACATAAATAATAATCTAATAAAGTGCCTTCCTAGAGTGTCTGTTGCAAAAAAAAAAAAAAAAAAAAGTATAGTAGAGAATAAGCAAATTAAATTAGAGAAAAAGAAGAAGCATAGAGGCAGTCTATGCTTTAGTGGCTTTGTGCCTTATTTATCCGAACACAAGCAAAATAGTCATTCACTTCGATCAACAACCATTAAATTAGGTTGTTATTTGCAAACATCTAAAAGTAAAAATAAAGTTGATTTTCATGTCTTGATTGTGTCCTGACCAAGTTTCGAGTGTATTGGAGGCGTGTCCGACACGTTGACCACATTTACCATGTGTTTGACATCTTCCGACACGTTGACCAAGTGTTCGACGCGTGTCGGAGGCGTGTCGGACATGGATACAACAAGTTTTCAAAGAGCCCATGCTTCCTTGTTCACTAGTGTTCAAAATGCATATCATAGTATTGTATTATGTATTAGATACCTAAATTGAAGGTACACAAAAAATGTACCGCATATTATAAGATATTGTGCACAGATAAATGTGTAGATATAAAAAAAAAGTATATTTTAAGCATATAAATGACAAATAAGGCTCATTCAAGCATGGAGGGCCCAAATTTTATTTATATATATTTTTTCGATTGAAATATGAATTGTGTAACACTAGTGTGTCCCCCGTGATGTTGGCACAATATAATTTTTTTTTGGTTAACTCGTGACATGCCAACTTATTTGGGTCCGTGCCTATATCACCATGAACACCCTCAACTTGCCTGAGAAATCATAACGAACTTTGACTTTCCAAATTCGGGTCTTTGTTCGAATGTGCCTTAAGATACTCGTCAATCGTCATATTCTTTGATAAATATTAAAACTACTTACGAAGTGAAATGCTTTAGACGAGGTTTTTTTTCTTCTGAAAAATGCATACGGTGTGAAGTGCATATTTGAAAAGTTTAAGTATTTGTATTTATCATTGGTTCCATTAGAAAGATTTTCCAAAATGCATTTCAACGAGACCAAGTTTTTTAAAATTCAACAACTAAGTAGATAGTTATGATAATTTTCGTTTTGAGAAAATGAAAAACATAAACTTTCTCTCTCTGCCACATGTACATTTCACAAACTTTTTTTTAAGATGCAAATCGTAAAACTTTACTATTAAAGACATGGTAACAATTACCATTCAAAAGAAATAGTGCATATTTGTGTATCATGTAGGCAATTGGATTTGAGGCTTGCCTTAGTGCGAGACGTATGGTAAACAAACTGATGCTTATCCCTCATAGGTATTTCAATGATTGATATATTATAAAACAATTTCAACCATTTAGCCCTTCATTTACCTTGATTTTGACAATAAGCGGCTGAGGGAGAAACGAATAGCGAAGTTGCTGACAGGTTTTGAATAAGATTCAAACTCTCTCTCTCTCTCCATTGGGTGCTGATTTAAGCTTCTAAGCTTGTGCCGATCTGAATTGGCTGTTGATCTGCGATGTGATCTTGAGTGGGGTTCAGTCTGCTGATGAATCTAGCAGATTGAAGGGAATAGATCGTATGAATTGATCTACTGATAGTGGTTTGTGGAAGTGTATCTGATGATGAAGTTAGTTGATGATACGTTTGAGAGAAGAGAAGTGTTTTGGTCTTAAATGGAAAAGAAGGCTATTGATTTGTATTAAACAAGTGAGGCAATTAGTCAAGTCACTCACAAGTGAGTCAAGTGGCGATATGGTATTGTCTTCATTCTTCAAAGCTTCAAGTATTCAACTAAGTGGATATCAAGCTGCTGGGCCATAAAAAAAATATCAGTGTCAATTGATTGAAGCTGTTATCCATCTAACTTTTGGCATCAAGACTGAATATAGGAGAAGTGGGCGTATCATGGTAGCAGCAGCCACATGGCATTTTGCAGGTCGTTTACTATAATCCTTTGAGTTATATTCGTTGGTGTTCCCAGGTTTGTAATTATTTGATTATCTTTGGACTTGTGTATACATATGAAATTATTACTGCATTGTAAGACATGTAGCATATCTTGAGTTCATTCTGCAAGGGCTTGTTTGAAATTTCATACAATCAGAATCAGTGAGAAATCCAGAGGCTCTAGAGATTTTGAGTTTCTTTCAAAGGCATTATTGAGTTTATTAGTGAATGTTTGTTTGTTGTGTAGTCATCATTAAGATGAGCTTTTAACATGAAATTGTTCTACAGGTAAATTCTCATGTAATAGGAATGCACCATTCTAGAATGCCTTTGCCTCTTCAAATGGCAGAGGAGCCTGTATATGTAAATGCCAAGCAGTACCATGGGATTATAAGGCGACGAGAGTCACGCGCCAAAGCTGAACTTGCCAAGAAACTGATAAAAGTTAGAAAGGTATTTATGGGAGCACTGCTTAATTATCCATTCATTGTACCAATGTCACTTCAGTTGCTCAGTCATTTCAGGTTGTTTGAATCTTCACAAGTAATTATAATGCATTAACAATATCTGAATAGATTGTTAGTCTTCTTGTTGGCAGTATTGCCCCATACATAAATGCATTTAAGTAACTTGTGCTTTCAGAATATCTCAAGTGTTACATTATACATGATGAATGTCTAGTCCCATGTTGTGTATGATGTATGTAGTGTCTGTCATTTAAGCTGCCCAATTTACTCACAGAGAGAAATGTGTTGTGTATGAAGATGCATCGCGTAAAATTTGTTTTTATCAGAAGTAATAGAAACTCTGTCTAGTTTTCATGATTGTCAAAGCTTTGGTACCAACTTCCAAGTCAGTAGTCTGAAATAAACCTTAACCTGAAATGCTTAGTCATGTGAATTGGATCTCTTGGTGTTGAGAAGGGCCATAAAAAATATTCGCACTTGACCAATGGACTTCGGGGCCCCTAAAACAACTTAACTTTGGTTATATGCTAAAAGTTGTACTATGATTGATAATCATATTGTCTAACATCACCGGTGTTGTTGAATCCCTGAGTACCGAGCTGAGTAGTAACTTGCCCTAGGCTGATCCAAGGTATCAAATAAATCCCTTATTTTAATCATCTCAAGTAAAGAACTAACTCACCAAGTACTTGGCCTCAATTTAGAAGCACGAGATAATAGGGAAAGGAAAAGGGGGAGAAAAAGAGAATAGAAGTTACCGGACCTGGCTGGATGAGGAAGTGGTTGGTTTTTGGTTTTCTTTGAAGGGTGAGCAAAGTTTTTATTGGATCGCTGAACCATTAAACGCCTTGAGCAGGGTTTGAACACTGGACTTGTGGTACCATCCATCGTCTACAGTTGAGCTAACCCCATTGGTTTGTAGTTTTTATTTTCTCTTTGTCTATACTATAGAACAATGAACAATTAATCACTGCCCTCCCAAGAGAACATAAAGTCTTCCAGATTTAATCTCCCATTAATTTCGGCTACCAGTGCCTAACGCAAAGGATTAACTTAGTTTGTAGAATTAGTTGCTGCGTCGATCTAGCTTTGTCTTTGGAGACGCATTTTTTCCTTTCTTTCTGTAGAATCCAAATAATGGCATTGAGGAATTCTTCCCGAAACGAGACACCTATGGAGTTAAAGTACCCCAGTGCTTCATTCATCCACCCCACTGATTCAGAGAGCCATTGAACTGCCTTTCTGACCTTAAATTCAGATTGAAAAACACCTCCTGAATTGTTTAAAGTTGGGGAAAAGACGGTTAAGCTATTCATCAGACTTGCTACATAGAACACAATTAATTTTCACCTGCATCCCTTTATTGATCTGGATATCTCGTCATTGCCCTCCCTTGTAGTGAGATCCACATGAAGAAACAAATGTGGTGGCACGTTAGTCGTCCAGATTTTGTTCCTATTGAGCTGGCTTACCCTGCCATTGAACCGTCAGCAGAAGTAAGGAGGATTTTGCAGTGACCCCTCACTCCTCTTTTGGCACACCTAATCGTCTTCTCTGCCTCGGATATGGTTATCTTCTAGAACACTCACTCCTCTTTTGGTACACATAGTCGTCTTCTTTGCCTCGAATATGGTTATCTTCTAGAACATTAAGGAGATATGATAGTTGGTCAAGCTCCCATTCCCTTACATTCCTTTTTAGATGAAAATTGTTAACAATTCCAGTCTTGAACTCTGTATCATTGTATACCTATGGGTATGATTGCCTCGGAGATCTAGCCACAATCTGATTGTCATGCTGGAAAGAGATTCTAGCTCCACCACCTACTATACAGGTGATGTTTTGTGTGAACTGCTGTTTGGTCCTTTTTATGCTCCTCGATTGTGTGCAACGAGGCGTTCTTCACTTCTTTACAAATCTCCACAACCATTTGTCAAGTAGCGTTTCTTATCTCTCTTATCCTCTTGATGCCCAAGCCCCCTTGCTCCATAGGTTTGCAGAACATTTTCCAAAGTTATAAAATGGTATTTCCTCTTTTCCTAGATGGTCTCCCACAAAAGTTCTCTCATTTCTATGCAATGTATGTCGGAATGAAGCTAAATGTTGGCAACCCACATAATGGATTTAATCTAAACCTTCTTGCCCGCCTTTGAAAGATGCTTATACTTCCATGTCGACCTTTCCTCTCAATCATCTTGTCACATGCATGTTTATTTTGTACTTGGAGCCTAATGGCATAACAATAGTTAAATGGAGGATTTTGTTGCTTTACTCCCCAACATATCCGCTAAAAGATTAAGATATATCATGTTCCCACCCCAAACACTTGGCACTTAGGAAGATTACATCAGAGTAAGGATGCATGGACTCTTAAAAAAATCCACGGTTGTGAGCCCAACACGTGTCAGACATGGACACGTGGTCAACGTGTTTGGTTGACCGGGTCAGACACGTGCCCGACATGGCCAGGACCCGTTTCCGACGTGTCCAATGGTTAACATTTTGGATTTTTTTTTAATGGGTGCATGAATAATTATATACTTTAGGTTAACTATTTAGAAGAGTTATCTTATCGATTTTATATGAAAGAATTTACCAATACATTTAGTATTAAACTTAGCATATTCCAGCAGTGAGCACCATTACAATGTCTCAATTTGGTTTTTCATTTTCTCTACTTTATCTTTTCTCTATAACTTATTTATGATAATAAGCTACTTATAAAAATACAATTTTAATTTTGACTTGTCGTTGAGTCCTATTTTTTTTAAAATTTGCCGAGTCAACGCATCGTGTTCGACATGACACACCACACATCCATATCTGTGCATCCTTGCATCGGAGGCACCATAACTAAATATCCGAACGTTGTGTTCACTTAATTGATGTTAGCCTGAAGGAATCATATGGAGTTGTCAACATGTTACCTTACTAGCCCAATTTGAATCCCCAAATACCTTCCCTGTCCCCTCCCCCTCTCCCCCCTTTTTTGTATCTCTTAATTGGGCCTATATTTGAGTTAATCCGCCGGCAGGGCAGAACTAGAATTTGTGTGAAATGGGGGCACTAAATGGTTAAGAAAAATATAACTTGCTATTTGATACTATGATATTGGTTATTATTTGGCATATTGTTAAAATCAAATTTTACAAGTTCATCATAAGTTAAAAATTAAATTGACATTTTTTTTAATGGTCACTATTGCTCCAGTAAATAATACATTTAAGATTATAATGAAAATGCATTATCACATATTAAAAGAAAAATAGTGAAATTTGATATGTTGGGCCAACAACATCAAAAGGTAAACAAAATACCATGATACAATGCAATTGTATCATTCATTATATCATTGTACCCGTGGACAACCTGACTATTAATTTTTATTTTTTATGCATGGGCTCACATGTCAAAGATAAACACATGGCAAGTCAAACACAACAAACACATGGCAAGTCAAACACAACTTTGGACTAGTGCCCCAAGCAGCCATGAGTTTGGTGCCCCAAACTTCGGATTAATACCACAGTATGGAAGAGAAATTTAGAAGTCCGCCCTGGCCAGCAAGGGATCTCCTGTCTGATACACCTAGACCTAATGAATCACTGCTGATTCCCCTTAACACTGATAGATACTGAAAATCTGGCTGTAGATTAGCACGTACTTAACTGGAGACTCAACTTTGTTGGGAAATCCATATTTTACAATCGATTAAAAATAGTTCCAGCTAAGGAAATAAAATGCCTTCGTGAAATCCACGCGAAAAGGGCCCTCGGAATTACTCCTAATTATGGGAGTCAGCTATTTTCAGCAGTAAGATCATTAATCTGTCATTCTGTCTACACCCCACATCCAAGCTCTGATAAGCGGACATGATGGTTTCTGTATTTGTCTTAAATCTCTCTGAGAGAACCTTAACAATCATCTTACAAGTATCTTGAGGAGGCTTGTCAGTCTAAAATTTGCAATTGTATTCTCCCTGTTTCTTAGGAGTTAGGACTAAAGAATCAATCAAGGAACCCATCTGAACAAAAATCTTTGGTGACTACCACCAAATTCTCTGATTAGATTGATTTTTTTTTGGGTAGCCATCCAGACCCTACGGCCGATCTTTGTGAATATCACGCTGGGCCAATTTGATTTTTTCCTCTGAATGTGCTTTGATCGGGTCTGCACGTATTTCTGAGGTCAGTTCTCGAAATTCCACGCCCAATATAGCCTCCATGGCTCGGTTGCAGTGCAAAGGCCAAGCAGAGTTGTATGTATTTGCGCTGCAATTCAAAGCTTATGTGCCCCTGAATGTTTATGTTCACCACCAACCTTTGATCTTTTGTGGGGGCGATGGGTCTTCCAACTACATATGCTCAAACTCTGTGGCTAGGATTGCTGGTCAGAAATCCCAAAGCCCAAAATTCAGCTTTCTGTAAAAATCTAGTGATCTTCTATATACCCATTTCAATATCCCTGTTGCTTCTGAAGAATACCAGCATCCCAACAACCAATTGAAGGGATGAACTCCCAATCATGGGTGAGTTGATGCCAAACATCTGTAAGCCTTTTATAATTAGGGGGTTCTGCCTTCAAGGAATGGGTCATTAGGTGGTTAAATCTCTATCTATTTTTCTCCTCGTAGGAAGTGGATCTGGGAGGATTTACTGATGCAGGTTTTGGGCCATTTGGAGGGGAAGAACAGAAGTTCTTCAATCTCAAAATAATAGTTCACCAATTCTGCACTTTCATTAAGCCTTCTCTGTGATCTTAAAATTAGGACCCCAAACCACTAATATTCCAATACAAAATCTTTAGTACATTGACAACCGATGCACAAGTAGACAGTCAATCTTTTTCCTTCTTTCTTTCTATATGTCCTGCACTTCTCATAGTTACCTTCTTCTAGTCTTTCAAAATTATTTGTGATTTTATTATGCTTTGTTAAAGTTTTCTGGGCTGGTGATATTATATTCTTGTCATGTATGGTATTATGTATTTTGATATCTTTTTGGGCATTTAAAGTTGCTTAGAAGACTAATGTTATTCGGATGAATCGTTGATCAATCACCAACTAGTGTTCCTATTCTCCCCTTGACCAAGCAGCAGTTGAGTAATGAACCATCCAGCATCACCCGAAATTCCAATGCCATAAGATAGTCTGAACAAGTCATTGAAATCTGAAGCTTTTCAGAATACCTTGAGTAACCTTCTCAGTCAACTTAATGAGATTGTCAAATACTCAACGTTTCATAGAACTCTGGGGTCCACATCCTTTCCCTCTTGCAACAGTTTTTTTCCTAGTCCTCACCATGTTGCTGTGTACACATAAGTTTTCAAATTTCTGGAGTTCCCTAGAGAATCATAAGGTGAGATGTTATACGATTAAACATAAAGAAAACTCTTGGTTGTACTGAAGAAACACCCTCCATGGCACAATATGCGTCTCACCTGACATGCGCATCTCCTTTAACTTATATGATTATCTTAAAAATGAAATTTATCTGGTCTGATCTAGTTAATTACCTTGCCATTTTATGTAGCCATATCTTCATGAATCTCGTCACCAGCATGCTATGAGAAGAGCAAGGGGCTGTGGAGGTCGCTTTCTGAACACAAAGAAGCTTCAAGAAGGAGAAAATTCAAATCCTGAAAAGGGCATGGATTCTGGTGCAGAGTCAATTACACAGTCAAGAGGCCCATCAGGGTCTGGAACAAATGGTCGTCAAGAAGTAAAGGGGTTCATTAGGCAGGATATGCATGAGCAACTTATGCACGGCAATAGAGACGGGAATGGCAATGGCTCCTACCAACACCATCAGGGCTTCCGTATGTCAGCATATCATTCTCTTCCAAGTGAGAGAGGAGAGGAGGGAGACTGCTCTGGTCAGCAGCGGGGAAGCATCTCAGTGAGCCAGGCCCGACACCGGGCCCTCGCTATCCAGTGAATCCCTACACGTGGGGTTAAAATGCTTCTTCAGCCTCGCTCTCCCTGTTCTGGTGTTACCAACAGTAAACCACATACATCTTTATATTGGTGGAAAATCCAATTTGGGATCTGTCAATATCCAGCGGAGCAGTGGTGCTGGAGGCATGTCAACCCCATTCAACCAGAGAGGGAAACCCCTGGTTATCTTGTGCATCTGAGGCAATTCATTCTTGGCTTTGGTATTTGTTTCTTGTGTGTTTTTGTGGCATCTAGTGGGGTATCCTTCTCTTCCCCCCTTTTCTGTAAAAAGTTAAAAGTAAGAACGTGGTGCAGTAGAGAGTTACATGTGAAGGATTGGAGGAAAGTAACTTTTGTTCTTTTTCGGTTTTCCTTTCTTATGTTTGGAACTTGGGTTTGTGATCTAAACAAGCGAAAATCATCCAGGTATGTAGGGACATCTTCTGAAACGATCAAGATTTTTGCTACCTTCATGTTGTGTATATTGGTTTCTGGTTTCCATTTATATTAGAACCGCTAGATGTTAATCCATCCTTGTTTGTTTAATTGTTTATCTGCTAATCTCAAATATGCTAAATTGCTTTCAATACTATATTCTTGTACTTTTGTGGGCATATGATATTCTTACCAGGTGATATCTGACACACACACGTCTCCCTGAGATGCTTGTCTGATGACTGATGAATCCGAGTGTCGAGTTGCAATTTTGGCAGAGCACTTCCATCAGGTATGTCATGCAGAAAATGACGTTCAACTGGATAATATCAAGTATGCCTCCGTGTGGTCTACGCGGAGAGTAGAACACCAGGGTTCTACTTCTGCACTTGAAGCATAAAGACAACATGTCTCCAATCAACGGGGGACTACCAGTTAATTGGTTGTGAGTTTCTTTCTAGTTGCCATGAATGGAATAGAATTCCAAATTCCCCACTTTCAAGTGAGTTTCTCGTTGCTGAAACTGACAGGTTTTAGCCGATGGAATAGAATTCCAAATTCCTTACTTCCAAGTCAATTCCAAACTTTCGGTTTCTCATAAATTTACATTCCATCACAAGTATTCGGTTTGCTATGAATAGCCGAAGTTGTGTGGCATATCTAGAACCCAACTTGTGCTCATGGTGGTGGTGGTGGGTGCCATGCAGGTGGTGATCGTGAGGTTTCCAGTTGGGCTCATTTGAGGTGGGGGGGTCATTCTCCTGGAAAACCTCTCTTGCACATGGTTGGCCGCCTTTTGGACACAGAAAAAAACGAAATGTGGAGTGGGTCAACTAGCACTTTTGCTATTGAATAGTCAATTTTCTACTTTGAGAGTTTCACACTTAATGTCACCAAAAAGTTGGTTTAGAGGTTCATTATTCATGGAAATGTATTGACCAAATGAAATCCCTCAATCACTCCATAACACAACATGGGACCAAATTCAGGATTGGCCGACTATCACAATTCAAAGTTTATTTCAATTTAGCCTACAAAGTATCCCAACTTTAGCTGATTGGGTTTCTATCATTATCAATAACAATTGTCATGAAATGAAATTTGTTTAGGTTCTATTCATTTTGGCTAAAGAGGTTACATCAAACTGTTCTCAGTTGTTTTAAAAATAATAACGCCATTAGTCGGTGGTGGAGGCTGGAGACAATTAGATATATGGTTGATAATAAACTTAACAAGTTACATAAATTAAAGATCCTACATGCTAGTGCTTTAAAGGACAACCATATTCCATATATGATGTATATGGACTTAAAGTCCAATTTTTTTGCCGATGAAAAGGTAAATGGGCCATTGGAGTCCTTGTATGTATCACAAGCTTTATATCCGTGACTTGAAGCTTTATATTCTGTCAATTTCAAAATATCTGTTCTTCTTTCAAACTTTTACTAATTTTTGTCACTATTATGATGGTTCCTGGAAGGGTGCTCTTTCAAGGACTTGCTGCAATGAGTTGAAATGCTCAATGATCAGGACAAGGAACTAAAAGATTTAAGTAGTTAGAATAAAACTAGCTTAATGGTCAAATCGGAAATCGGAGTAGTTTTTATGCATCATTCGGCTATTGTTTGTTTGTTTGTTTTTTTGTTGAGGCATTATGTATATAAATTTGTCTGAAATAAAATTACATAATAGTTGCCTAGCCATTAAAGCTAGATCACGTGCTTCATGTCTCTGGGAATAAAGTTACAAAACCAATTGCAGTGCAGAGAAAGTAAAAGTCTAATATTGTTGTTGTTGCAAATATCAACTTGTCTATAGATAGATACTTAAAAGATAAATTATAGAATACTTGGAAAACTGAATACTTGGAAAACTTAATATCCCCGCTGTTAGGTTTCTCTTACCTCAAATGTTCAACATTTTCATCTGACATGTATGTGGAAACAACTGATTGAGTTCATTTCTATTTCAAGCAAAGAACAAGAAATGCGGAATAAAATGAAGATTCAACAGACAGCACTCTAAAGAGCACACTTCGACTATCCTGCTTTCTGTATTAGAAGATGTAGTGTTATTTCAATCCGCTTTCTACGTTAAGATGCCAAAATTTAGACTTCCAAAATCAGTTTTGCTTGGTGGATGAGCTTTGTTCGGTCACTATTATGAATGCCCATTGAGACCTTCTGTGACTTGGTCAACCGCATAGATGTTCAGCCCTCTTGTCCTTCCTGGGGCCCCTCCTTTAAGCGAAGATACATCAAGAGTAAACCTGCTCAACGCAAGCATGAAGAATGAGATCTAACAACCTAAGGCAGTATATGATACATCTTTGAGCAGGTTCTTGGCCGAATGACTTACAGTGATGATTTTCCTAGTTCGGGCATCCCACATTGTATCAGAATCTTTTGATCAATTTCATAAATGCAACGGCCCATTAAGAGCTGACTGTCGTCCAAAGCTGAACGACATTTCTATCTATGTCAGCATGAATTTTAAGTTCAAAATACAGCAAAATCACCTTAACGGTATTGAGGTCTACTTACATGGGTGCTGCATGGGGGTTTCTGTTTTTCCATCTAACCCTAAGAGTTCCTGCATTGGATGGAACTCGGTATCAATGTAAAGTATTCAGATATTTTAACACTAGAATATAACTGAGCTTCTCAGAGTGGAAAAGCAAGATATGCACCTTGAGCTTTTCATAACAGGTATTAAGATCATCGTTGACCAATATATGATCAAAGAGTTCAGAAGATCTCCCTTCCTGCAGTTCTGCTTTCGCATTGCGTAGCCGCTTTTGGACTTGTTCTTCTGTCTCGGTTCCCCTATTTATGGAACCAAAGACATTAGCGTCACCTGGTTGAAGATGGTTTTGTAAGGCCTAAAATTGATAATCCGAGGCTTTGTAACTCACCGTGAGCGGAGACGTTTCTCAAGCTCCTCAAAAGAAGGTGGGCAGACAAAGATGAAAATTGCTTCAAGAGCACTAGCACGCACAGACCTGGCACCTTGAACATCAATGTCGAGAATGCATCTCTGAAAAAGAAACCAAACTAACATATCAAACACAAGAACCAATGCACCATCCATGTAACAGTCAAGTAAAAACCCAATATCGGGAATACATATCTGCACTCCACTGGAATATCAGTATGAGTTCTCCCAAGTGGCCTCCTCTACAAACAATCTCTTTTATCTTTTTCGGCACATGCTTCGTTTGGTTTGGTTGAGATTTGCAATTTGGTCAATATTAAGCAAAACAAGGCTTTGAAATACCAGAAATTTCATACTGACCATAAATTGAGTAGACATAAATAATGTGTTACAATTTACCTTTCCAGAGTCTGTTACCACCTCAACCGCTTCAATACTCGTTCCATAGAGATTGCCATGAACTGATGCAGATTCAAGGAATTTCCCACCTCCTATATCCTTCTCCATCACACTTCTTTCAGTAAAATGGTAGTGGACGCCATTCTGCTCCTTCTCCCGTGGAGCTCGGGTTGTGTGGCTCACAGAGAATCCAAACATTGACGGGTATTCATTCATAAGCTTGGCTATTAATGTACCCTTTCCAACTCCAGAGGGACCACTTATAACTACTGGCTTAGGACCATCACCAATCACACCTTTGCTCCAAGCAACTACCTCACTCTCCCTGATCTTCCTCTGCTCTCTAACAAATGGGGTGTCCACCTATCAGTAATCATTTCAAACAGCGGCACCATGAGAATGCGATTTTACTATGTAAAAATCTCAAAACGGATTTACAATGATCAGAACAAAATTCTAACTTTCTGAACCCATTAATTCTTCAAAGACATTGGATGCTAACCTCAAGAAACCAGATGCAATCATCTGGTGCAGATTCCCTTTTGAGGAGCAAAATTCTATCTTTATTTACAAGCAGTGCTGAATGGCCCTTGCAAAAGCTGGGTTTTATACCCAATACCACAGGAACCTCCCTGCCAATTTTACCAGAAACCATTTTACGAAACATTACATCCAGAATGAAAATGCAGCAATATAACAGACCAAAACCTACCATTTGCTTGCTAATTTGTCAAAGATCCGAATACCGAGTGATGAGTTTGCTTCATCATCCAATTTCTCAATCACATACTGGACAAAAATATATGCAAATTTCAAATAGAGATGATTGCAAGGAACATATATGAAGGAATAGATCAAATATTCCATAGAGAATTATCGAATTCCTTACGATCTTGTCATTAACAAGAGTCGATGTCTGGTAGCTTCTCGATTCAAAATGGAGTCCTACTGGAAACTTCTCTTGCATTCCATCTATAAGAAGGATCTCCTGAACTTCACCCTGAATGTGAAAACCAAAATATATCAGCCTCTGTAATCTAGACACACTGTTCTAAGAATATTAAAAGAAACTTAAAGAGGAATAAAGTTGTGGTAGAAACAAAATAATCTTACCATATGAAGAAATCCCACTCTCTGCTTCTAGATTTACTCTGAAGAGAAAGCTGGGAAAGACACAAAACACAAGATCAGAGCTACCAATAGACCTTATATCATTGAAACAGAGCATCCACTGAGAACGCCAAATACACCCTAGGAAAAGCCAATAGACCGACGTCAAGATCAAAAACTTGCAAAGAAAATAAATGAAACAAAACCCAGATGCCCATTCCCCACATTAACACCAAAATCTACAAAAGTGAGGTTTTCTCATAAAACCAGAGAAACCCATCATGGGTTACAGTCTCTCTTGCCTTTTTTTCACAAAATTACAGCTTGGGATTTGAAAAACAAAGAAACCTCATTATCAAAGCTACTAAAAAAAGCTCCAAAAATCAAAAGGGTAAAAATAATAGTCACCAGAGAAAAGAAAAAAAAAATCTCAAATCTAAATGAGCATTCTGGATCCCATAACTGTTTCAAATAAACAAAGAGAGTAACCCAGAAAAAAAGGGATCTAATTAAGAGGACTCAACAAGTTACCTGGAAATCAGGATTTCCAGAAAAGATTGGAGCTTTCTCTCTCTCTTTGCAGGCAGACAAGTTGACTGACTCAAACAAAGCACCCTTTTTTACAAGTTGGGGGTGAGAGAAGTGATGAGCAGAGACTCTGTGAGAATGATAAATGAAGTTTATTTTTTTGGTTTGGGGGGTGAATGGGTTTTTATAGAAGAAGGAAACAGAGAAGCAATTCCGAGTCCTTCTCAAGGAAGCTGTTGTCTTGGCCTCGCATTCATCAACTCTCTCACACACACACGACACACAAATCCAGAACCCTATTTTTTAAGGCAAAAAACACCCTTTTTCAGCCTTCCCAAACCACTGTTAGAAGAAACTGCTTTAGGACTTTTTTTTTTTTTTTGGTCTTCTTACTTCTTCCAATTTTGTGAAATCTCGTAAATAATTTTTTTTTAATAAAAATTAGTTTAGCATTGCCATAGAATTTATTCTCAATTCATCATGTTTTAACAACTAATCAACAGGTCATTTTATTTGTGTTGGTGATTTTTCATAGTAATTAGTTGGAAATTTTCATTTATGCTATTAAAAGTTAGAAGAAAATTATTATTTTCTTTTTTCTAGAATTTCTTAATTATAATTAGATTATGTAAGCATATTAAATGAGGCTTATGCAATTAAGAGAAACTTTGGTGAGGTACGGTTTTGAAAAATTTTCTCGTAACCGTTGTCGTTTGTGTTTCATGATAATCTCAAGAGTGAGCTAAATGAGAATTGCCGCTTGAAAGAGTAACAACTTCGCCTGAAAATAAATTAAACGACAAAAAATTATAAAGAAAGAGATGACGTACGTTATAAACATGGATATCATAAGAAAGATATGGCAATGTTAAATTAAGGATTTACTCTGTGAGTTTAAGAATAGTTGTTAGTACAGTGTTAACATCGTCCTCAAGAAAATTCCTTCCAACACTAATGAGTTAGGAGGACGAAGTAAGGATATTGCTTATGCATTTTGTCATACCAGCTGAAAATATTTGGCTATAATTATGAGTAATTCTAGATGTCGAGGGTTTGGGCGAGGTTTTGGGCGAGGGAAGTGCGTCGCACGCGAGCAGCTGACGTGGTGAAAAAAAAAAAAAAAAGGGGGAAATCGAAAATTTGGGGGAGAAGTTGGAGGGAATGGAGAGCTTTCTCCCCATTTTCAATCCACAGAGAGCTCTCCACCCCATTTTCTCCCTCTCCCTCTCCCCAAATCCATCTCCACAGACTCTCCCCAAATCCATCTCCACATAGAATCCCCACAGAGAAGAGAAGAGAAGCCGACGCTCTCCCTCTCCCCAAACCACACTCGACAGAGAAGAGAAGACCGACGGTCCATCGCCACCCTCTCCGAAGAACGAGAAGAGAAGAACCTCCATCGCCACCGTCGTCCCCATTCGAAGAAAAGCTTGATCTCCCCATCAGAAAAACTCAACCGAAGGTAAGTTTCTCCCTCATTTTTGGGTGAGTTCTTATAGTGGGTTTCTAGATCTAGGGTTTCTACTAGATCTAGGGTTGAGAATTGGGGTTTTCAAAAAAAAAAAATTGTCTCGTTTCTGTTTTTAATTACCCCATGAGAGAATCTTGAGGATTATTTATTTACTGTGATTGACTCCATTTGTTTTTAGGGTAACCCTCTGAGACTTCCTCTAAGATTAGGTTGTCACAGCTCAGTTTTTTACCATTTTCATGTAAAGTAGAAAAGCAATAATGCATTCTGTTTCTGAAAAGGGTCTATTTTGAGGGTGGAGTTACTTAAGATTGCAGCCTATTCATTGATATACATGGACTTTTGTTTGCATACTTGCTACTCTAAAAAATGATGTTCAATTGAGGTGGAGGATATATCATACAGTATTAGTAATAAGATGGGAAAAAGAATAATTATTAATGTAGTAAGGGTGGTTGTAGTGCAAAGTGCAAGGATGGTGTGAGTGAGTTTCCATGTGCCTACATCATATCTTTGGTGTATAAATCCATCTTGTTTGAGTTGGTTTTCAATCCATTATTCTTTGTTGAGTATAGGACTTTTACTTGAGGAGAGCTGATGTAAGTTCATTTTCTTGTGGAATTTTTTGTTTCCAGTAATTTTCATCTTATATCATTGTGTGCCTTTGTTGCATTGTTGCAAGTTTGTCTTTCTTGTCAATTATATATTGTTATTCTAATGGATGCCTGTTTGATGATATGTGAAATACTGAAACATATTTTCTTTGATTATCCAATACCCCTTTGATGAAATTCGAAGTTTTAACTCTACTGTGACTTTGTAAGTCGCCAATTTGACATGTTTTAGGGAGAGGATTCATATTTCTGTATGTAGGAATGGATGCTCTTGACATTGAAAAGTGGAAGATGAGCAAAGCCAGGTAAAAAATATATGACTAGTTTTCTTATTCGAGGTTGGTTTCTTCATCTTAACAACATTATACTTCTTAAACGTTATATGATGTTGCAGTGTCTGGACATCGGTTGGTATTTGCACTTCCATTATCATCCTAACATTACTTGGACGCGCTGCATTTGTGTTTCCTCTCGCTCTATCTAATTACATGAACAAAAATGCTGAGAGAATGACGATAACATTCAAACACCAGGTGGGTATTCACTGCTTCCTCTTCTAGGACATTACTACATCAAGTCAAAGTTTAGTACCCCTATCGAAAGCTTCTAAATACTCCAAATTCTAAATACTCCAAGGAAAACGTTGTATACTTGCAGGTGACCAGTGCCAGCTAGCTCCTGTGATCCTTTCCAGAAAAGCCTTGGAGGGTGGACTTGGGGTATCACTTTTGGAGAGAGCATCAACTTTGCATGAAGGGGTTCTCTCGACAATGTTGACAACACAATACCGGATGAATGATGCAATTGCAAGCTGGGCGTCAAAAGAGATGTATAATGGTTTATTGCAGTCTTCTCCAACAGTAGCCAAACATCTTCTTGTAGATTCTCCATTTGTCAAGGTATTTCCTTACTTTGGTTGGTATATAGGCTACAAAACTAATAGTACAATCTTTTCTTGAATCGGCTTTATTATTAATTATTATTATTGTTATTGTCATCATCATTATGCTTGTTATTGTTATAGTATTTATTATTGTTATTTAGTTAATTCTCAGCTAATACACCATGTGATTCCAATATGAGACTCTTGTCAGTCGCCAAACACTTAACTCTTTGATCTTTTTAACATTATTTATTATTTTTCATATTTGTAGGACTTTCATACAGAAGCTAATAATTACATCATATCATGTATTATTACTTTGAATTCTACTAATATGAAGAAAATGGCATAGAAATCATGTGTTGGTGGCCAAGACAAGTAGTCTTTTTCTTCCTACAAATACCTTAACCTCAGTTCTTTGTCTGAATCTCTTACAATATCAAGTTCAATTAGCAAATTGCACTTCTCAAAGGTGGTTAGTTAGCAAGAACCTGAATTCAAACATCTTTGATTCTTTTCATTAACAAACAATATTAATTTATTTTCTTTATTTGGCTAATACCATGATGCCACTTGGCCTTCTTATCAAATACATTCTTTTTTCCTGTCCTGATTTCAAATTACCTAACATTCAATCCACATGTCAAATGCTCAAATTGATGATACTTAGTTGAATAGAAAACAAACTTTCTGTATAACCAACTTCCATTTTTTGTAAATTCTTTTGGTGAATTATATAATAATTAGTGATGAAGCAGGCTATGTCAATGTTATTTGTACCATCAAAGACATCAAGAGCCTTTGCTGCAAGGTGAAGAGTGATATGAACTGACCTCTATCTTGATTCTTGTTTGCAGAATTAGGAGTTTGGATGCAATTTCAACAAGTCGAGATCAGCAATTTGCTCCAGAGATCATACACTGTCAGTTGTTGATTCACAATGGCAGACAATGGATTGATATTGGAACAAACAATTTGGAAGTAACAGATATGGAAGACAGAGGATTGAAGCAATTGAGAAGAAGAGATTGTATTAGAAAGATAGAAATAGGACACAAACAGTGTACATAGCAACTTAGAGAGTGCCAATCTCCTTGTAGAGCTATTCGAGAAGCTCAAGAAACTCCTAGACAGCTAATGCTATCTGTACAAAGAGATTACAAATCAATGAATGAATTCTCTCTTCTATTCTCCTCTTATTTATAGTCCCTACTGCACATATTATTCTGTTACAACATTCTGTTACAACATTCTATTGTAGTTAGTCATAGCACTTGATCCCCATCAGCATTTCTTATTAACATCCACTTGTAATAGCACTTGGTCCCCATAGCACTTGCCCCTATCAGCATTTATTCCATAACAGCATCCACTTGCATTACTTCATCAATAGCAACCAGCATTTTTGCATCCATCAGTAATGTCAGTCAGTCCTTCCTTGCATTCATCAGTAATGTCAGTCAGTCCTTCCTGCATTGGCATGTTTCCTCCTAGTATAAGTGAACCGAATAGGGGGCCTATCAAAGAGCGTCCTTCTGCATTGTTTGAAGCATATCAAAGTGCAAGGGTGATCTTATCAAATACGGATGTGAATTATATTACCATAATATCTGCAAACTCAATCTTACAAAGAAAATAACAGACTTGTTTCTTACAGAGTTCAATCCAAAACTGGGACTGCAAATGCAAAGAAAATAACAGACTTGCAAAGAATACAACCACTGATATGAACTGACTTGTTTTTGCAAATGTACAAAATGTTTACAATCAATAACAGAGAAAATAACAGAGCAGATAACAGAGATTGCTCAAATGTACAAAATGTTTACAATCAAAACTGGGACCGCTTCTTACAACCATTTGCACAATGCAAATAACATAGAAAATCTGTCCAACAGAATACCTAACAAAGCAGCTGCAACCATTTATAACAGACTGGATTCACAATGCAGAATACTTAACAGAAGTACCAAGTGCAAGGGTGATCTTTTCATCCGTATTTTCTGTGTTTTTAAGGCAACCCAAGCTCAACTCTTGTACATTGTTCTTTTGAGTTCCATTACCCAGTCCAAATTCTACCAAACGAGGTTGTTGGCTTCCAAGTTGAATTGCTGAGTCAGAGGTATGGTTTGTTTTCAGTGTGGGGTCTGCAAAAGAGATTGAACTTGAGTCTGGATATCTGTTGTTCTGATTGCATTGTGATCCAATAGGCCACCATGAGTTGTAGCTCTTGCTGCTTAAGCTCTGGTTGTTGAAAAACTGAGGACTCCATCGCATTTGGTTAGACCTTGAATGGTGCAAACTGTGGCACAATCTATTCCATTTTCTTCTCAGTTCAGCCAAATCATCCTGAAAAGTTTACTTACATTGTTAGATTTCTTCCTAGAAGTAGACAAATTTAATTCAAGCAAGCTTGAGGCTTCTATTAAGTGATTTCCTAACAAAAAAAACTTATAAGTGAAGTGCTTAAGAGTAAGGTACTAGGTCATGCTTTGGTAAAACACTATCAGTACTAGGTCATGCTCTGATATTTGAATCCTCCAAGTTCTTCATTGATTCTTCGTACTCTTCAAGAGCTAGCTTAGCTTCAGCAAAAGCTTCCTCCTTTCTCTTTTTTAGCCTGCGTACCTATAGAAAATGAATGCAAACGTTTTCCACAAAATCCGAAAGAAAATCAGGAGTGAAAACCTGTTTGTTAAGATCTGTTTATTTACAGACAGGAAAATAAGGAAGAGGAGAAGGGAGGTTGAGGAGTGGCATTAGTGAGTCTTGGTTGGTACGTACTCCCTAAAACATGTCAAATTGGCGACTTACAAAGTCACAGTAGAGTTAAAACTTCGAATTTCATCAAAGGGGTATTGGATAATCAAAGAAAATATGTTTCAGTATTTCACATATCATCAAACAGGCATCCATTAGAATAACAATATATAATTGACAAGAAAGACAAACTTGCAACAATGCAACAAAGGCACACAATGATATAAGATGAAAATTACTGGAAACAAAAAATTCCACAAGAAAATGAACTTACATCAGCTCTCCTCAAGTAAAAGTCCTATACTCAACAAAGAATAATGGATTGAAAACCAACTCAAACAAGATGGATTTATACACCAAAGATATGATGTAGGCACATGGAAACTCACTCACACCATCCTTGCACTTTGCACTACAACCACCCTTACTACATTAATAATTATTATTTTTCCCATCTTATTACTAATACTGTATGATATATCCTCCACCTCAATTGAACATCATTTTTTAGAGTAGCAAGTATGCAAACAAAAGTCCATGTATATCAATGAATAGGCTGCAATCTTAAGTAACTCCACCCTCAAAATAGACCCTTTTCAGAAACAGAATGCATTATTGCTTTTCTACTTTACATGAAAATGGTAAAAAAATTGAGCTGTGACAACCTAATCTTAGAGGAAGTCTCAGAGGGTTACCCTAAAAACAAATGGAGTCAATCACAGTAAATAAATAATCCTCAAGATTCTCTCATGGGGTAATTAAAAACAGAAACGAGACAATTTTTTTTTTTTGAAAACCCCAATTCTCAACCCTAGATCTAGTAGAAACCCTAGATCTAGAAACCCACTATAAGAACTCACCCAAAAATGAGGGAGAAACTTACCTTCGGTTGAGTTTTTCTGATGGGGAGATCAAGCTTTTCTTCGAATGGGGACGACGGTGGCGATGGAGGTTCTTCTCTTCTCGTTCTTCGGAGAGGGTGGCGATGGACCGTCGGTCTTCTCTTCTCTGTCGAGTGTGGTTTGGGGAGAGGGAGAGCGTCGGCTTCTCTTCTCTTCTCTGTGGGGATTCTATGTGGAGATGGATTTGGGGAGAGTCTGTGGAGATGGATTTGGGGAGAGGGAGAGGGAGAAAATGGGGTGGAGAGCTCTCTGTGGATTGAAAATGGGGAGAAAGCTCTCCATTCCCTCCAACTTCTCCCCCAAATTTTCGATTTCCCCCTTTTTTTTTTTTTTTTTCACCACGTCAGCTGCTCGCGTGCGACGCACTTCCCTCGCCCAAAACCTCGCCCAAACCCTCGACATCTAGAATTACTCTATAATTATACATCTTATATCATTTGTATTTTGGATAGACGATGTTTTTATGGTCGGTAGCCTTTAATTTCTCATTACATGTACTAGTGTCTGAATCATGCCATTGGAAAACCTTTTCACTATTATTTCTATTACATATATTATAAAATTGTTTAACAAGGAAGATCAAGTTATCTTGAAAAGAATACCAAAGTCGAGAAGAGTTGACAATGTCCAGGCGGAATGAACTTACATGCTTAGGATTAGAAAACTCTCGTTAGAGAACTGGGCGCTCGACCATAACTTACCCAAGGCCGGCCAACCACACTAAATTGAGTCGGTTAATACTGATATGTCTTTTCTAGCGAGATGCGTGCGTTGAAAATTCAAATGCGCATTCTGAGGGAAATGGACGGCTCCCCCTCCCCCTCCCCCTGTGGGGTCCCTAGCTGTTTTCCTCGCTGCTTCCCTCGACAATTAGAATTTTTTATCTTAATGTGAGTTGCTGCTACGACCATTTAATTATAAGGACTTGGTCAGAGCCATAATTTCCTCTCAACCACTTTTTTGAGAAACAAAGTCCCGATTAAGGCATTGACCTTGCAAGGTCGCAATGATATGAGCGCTTGTAAATGCATATTTGTATTTTTGTAAGTTCACAATGAATATAGATAAGAGAAGTGCATAGTAATACTTCTCCACTGTGGATGCAACCCCATCCGAGTTAATCAAACTCCCCATATATTGAACTGTGTCTTTGGATTGTAATACTCTCGTTGGATCTCTTTTTCAGGACCCAAATTCTTCATGTTTTTAACCCCAAAAAAAACATTTTTTATTCTACACACTTTGGCTTTGGTTCTGTAAATCTTTTTATTTTTATAAGGTTGTGTTGTTCTGCGTCTGTAGGCCTTGACATTGATGTATGTCTTGTCTTTGTATGCTCTGTGGCCAAAGTTATTCATTGCGAGTTCAAATTCTATCCCCAACAATTTGAATTTTGTTTTCTTTTAGGGCCGCACTTATCGAGCCCTAACATCTCATGGTCGCCCCTTGGTCATATATATAGTAGCATGTTGCGCCTTATTGCGGAAGCGGGTAGACACCAACAATTGCACACAAGTATCACAAGGATCCAATCAATTAAATAGAGCAACTAGCAATGAAAGAAATTAGAGAAAATTAAGAACATACCACAAGAGACACAAGGTTTACGTGGTTCAGCAAATTGCCTACGTCCACAGTGAGGTGATTCCACTATATTCAAGAACAAGGTACAAGAAGATGACAATTCTCACACAACCTCTCAACAAGAGATGAAACAAGTTCAGCAATTGTCTTTCTCTATTCCCTGTGCTTCACAGTTTTTCTACCTATAAAAAAACAACTATAGTTCCTAGTATATATATAGTGTCTTGTTTCCTGTTTTCTGTTTCAAATAGAAGTGGAAACAGTTTCCTATTCCTGTTTGGGAAACAATTTCCTATTCCTGTTTGGGAAACAGTTTCCTATTCCTGTTTGGGAAACAATTTCCTATTCCTGTTTGGGAAACAGTTTCCTGTTTCACAAAACAGGTATGTTTCCTATTTCACAATTCTCCACCTCGGCGAATTTTTATAAGGAAAAAATGAGCCGAAACAAGGCATGAGAATAAACTGATCAACACTCCATCATAGCTTTGTCACCTCACGAAACCGCCCCGAAGGGCAACGCCCCAAAGGGCCCTCAATCAACATGAGTCAATGTGGAGTAAGTCCAAACAATGTTGGAACTTAACTCCAGGAACAACCTTTGTCAGCATATCAGCAGGGTTGTCTTTTGTGTGTACTTTCACCAAAGACACATCACCATCCTCAATTACATCTCGAACAAAGTGATATCGGACGTCAATATGCTTAGTCCTTGCGTGATGAACCTGATTTTTAGCCAAGTGGATGGCACTCTGACTGTCACAGAGAACCTCAACACTATCTTGTTCTACACCCAAGTCATTTACAAGACCTTGAAGCCACAATGCTTCTTTTACACCTTCTGTCAATGCCATATACTCTGCCTCTGTAGTAGAGAGAGCCACTGTATCCTGAAGCATAGATCTCCAACTAATCGGAGCACCGTATATCTGAAATACGTAACCAGTAGTAGATCTTCGTCTATCTAGATCACCAGCATAATCAGAATCAACAAACCCACGAACCTGACATGAATCTCCACCAAAGTCCAAACCCACATCCAAGGTACCTTTTAAGTACCTAAGCATCCATTTCACTGCCTCCCAATGTTTCTTCCCAGGGTTTTCCATATACCTGCTCACAACACTAACAGCCTGTGAAATGTCAGGGCGTGTACACACCATAGCATACATTAAACTGCCAACTGCACTAGCATAAGGAACATGTGACATGTATTCCTTTTCTTCCACTGTGACTGGAGATAACTTTCGAGAAAGTCTAAAATGTGAAGCCAAAGGAGTAATAACCGGCTTTGCGTTTTCCATGCCAAACCGTGATATGACCTTCTCAAGGTACCCCTTCTGTGAAAGAAATAATTTTTTATTCTCCCTTTCTCTTCTTATCTCCATACCAAGTATTTTCCTTGCAGCACCCATATCCTTCATCTCAAACTCAGAAGCAAGTTGAGACTTCAATTTATTTATCTCCACCATACTCTTACAGGCAATGAGCATATCGTCAACATAGAGCAAAAGATAAATAAAATCGCCACTACGAAGTTTTTTCAAGTAAACACAACAATCATACTTACTTCGTGTGAACCCATGTTTCAACATAAAAGTGTCAAACCGTTTGTACCACTGCCTAGGTGACTGCTTTAACCCATAAAGTGATCTCCTCAAACGACAAACATGGTCTTCTTTTCCAACAACCTTAAAACCTTCCGGCTGATGCATATAAATTTCCTCTTCTAAGTCTCCATGCAAGAAAGCTGTTTTCACATCAAGTTGTTCAAGCTCAAGGTCACCATGAGCTACCAAGCTCAACAACACACGAATAGAAGTGTGTTTTACCACAGGCGAAAATATCTCATTGTAGTCAACGCCTTCCCTTTGAGCAAAACCCTTAGCTACTAATCTTGCCTTGAACTGAGTACCAGACTCTATAGTAGTCTGTTTCTTCTTAAACACCCACTTGCAGCCAATTGCTTTCCTTCCATTAGGCAACGACACTAGATCCCAAGTATGGTTCTTCTGGAGAGACTCCATCTCACCCTGCATAGCTACTAACCAACTCTGACTATCTGAATGACGCGCAGCCTGCTTGTAAGTAGTTGGCTCATCATCTTCCACAGAGAGTGCATATGCAACCAAATCAACTGTATTCAACTGACCATAGTGCTTCAACGGTTCTTCAAAGCCAAATTTTTGAACTTGCTTAACCGATCGTTTTGACCTAGTTAAGGCCAAAGGTTGCTGCTGGGATTGATTATCTTCAACTGGTTGTTGTTTCTCATGGTCTTCAGGCTCATAATTCAGATCATGTGTGCCTGCTTCAACCACTTGTTCATCTGCTGCATCCACAGACGCTTCAACTTCCACTTTCTGAGTGTTACTAGATTCACCACCACTATCAACCAACTCCTTAGCTTTAGTACAAGCTAACAAGGAATTCTCATCAAATGTAACATCTCGACTGATCACAAATTTATTATCCTCTAAACACCATAGACGATAACCTTTCACGCCTTTTGCGTACCCCAAGAAAATGGCCTTCTTAGCCCTAGCATCAAGCTTATTTTCTTTCACATGGTAGTAGGCAATACAACCGAAAACTTTCAGTACACTGTAATCAGCATGTTCACCTGACCACACCTCATAAGGTGTTTTGCAGTCTAATGTAGAATGTGGCGATCTATTAATCAAGAAACACGCGGTGGCTATTGATTCAGCCCACCATTCTCTGCCAAGACAAGCATTGGAGCGCATACACCTAGCTCTTTCAAGCATAGTACGGTTCAATCTCTCAGCAACTCCATTTTGTTGTGGCGTGTTTCTAACAGTCCAATGTCGAACAATTCCTTTCTGATCACAAAACTGTTTGAAAGTACCCTCAGTATACTCGGTACCATTATCAGACCTCAAAGTCTTCACCTTTCTTCCAGTTCTATTCTCAACCATTGCTCTCCACCTTTTAAATGTATCAAATACTTCATTCTTGGACTTCAAAAAATATACCCATGTGTAACGGGAATAATCATCAATGAAGGAGACAAAGTACCTGGAACCTCCCTTAGAGGCGACCTTCGCTGGTCCCCACACATCTGTATGCACATAGTCTAGAATACCTCTGCTCCTGTGCTTACTTGTACTGAATTTTACCCTGCATTGTTTTCCATATACACAATGCTCGCAAAACTCCATAGTCGGTTTCTGCATACCCTTCAGTAACCCTTGCTTGCTCAGTAGAGACAATCCTTTTTCTGTCATATGCCCAAGTCGCATGTGCCATAACCTAGTGCTTTCCGATGAAGAAGTTCCCACTGCCACATTTCCTGTTACCGTGTTACCCATCAAGGTGTACAAGTTACCTTGTTTGATCCCTTTCATGACAACCAAAGACCCACGGACAACCTTTAAAACTCCACCCACCGCTGTAAACTTACAACCATTGGAGTCTAAAACACCAAGCGAGATAAGATTCTTTTTCAAGGCTGGGACATGCCGCACATCAGTTAAGGTTCTCACAACACCATCATACATCTTAATCCTCATTGTTCCAATTCCAACTGTCTTGCAAGCGTAATCATTACCCATTAGAACAGTACCACCATCAATGTGCTCATAGGTAGTGAACCACTCCCTGTTTGGGCACATATGGTAAGAACACCCAGAGTCAAGGAGCCATCTCCCAGAGATTTTTGTGTTTTCACCCGCAACTGAATAACATTCTTCATCCTTTTCCATACTAGATGCATAACTTGCTTCACTAGTATCACCCTTATCTTGCTTTTTCTTGCCCTTCCAACTGTTATCATGATTACTCTTACCTTGATTTGGACAATTTTTTCTAATATGCCCCCACTCTCTACATTTGTGACATTGTGGACCTCTAGACTTTGATCTGGATTTTCCACTATTTGAAGATGATTTCACTTGAGACCTTCCTCTAACAACCAACCCTTCAGCTTGATCTTTCCCACTACCATTTGATGAAGTTTTCTTCCGAATCTCATTGGACAAGAGTGCACCGGTAGTTTCATCAAATGTAAGTTCATCTTTCCCAAACAAAATTGTTTGTACAAGATTTTCATATGACTGCGGCAAGGAGTAAAGCAATATAATTGCTTGGTCTTCATCATCAATCTTCACATCCACATCTCTCAAATTTGAGATAATCCGTGTAAACTTGGCGATATGATCACCAATTGGAGTGCCCTCATCCATTGCTAGTCTGTACAATTGGGTTTTCAAGTATAACCTGTTTGATAATGTCTTAGTCATAAACTGTGACTCAAGCTTCAACCAAACATCAGCTGCCGTAGTTTCTTCATTAACTAAAAAAACTATGTCTCTATCCAGACACAAGCAAATAGCAGCACGCGCCTCCAAATCCAATTCTTCCCATTCATCATCTGACATGGTTTCAGCCTTTTTATCCTTCCCTAGTAATGCCTTGTGTAATTTCTGAGAAATAAGCAAATTCCTCATTTGTATTCTCCAATATCCGAAATCGTTCTTACCATTAAATTTCTCGATTTCATACTTCCCCACATGTGCCTTGTTCACCTTGGATGCCATTGCAAACAAAACCCGTGACTTTCTAGACAAGAAGCTTCACTATGGTTTTTTTTTTTTTTTTTTTTTTTTTTTTTTTCAAACAACTTGTGCACAAACAAATCCTAGCACTTTTGAATCTTCACAATCTTGAGTAGAACAATTCAAGATCAATTTCCCTTAGTGCTCTGATACCAATTGTTGCGCCTTATTGCGGAAGCGGGTAGACACCAACAATTGCACACAAGTATCACAAGGATCCAATCAATTAAATAGAGCAACTAGCAATGAAAGAAATTAGAGAAAATTAAGAACATACCACAAGAGACACAAGATTTACGTGGTTCAGCAAATTGCCTACGTCCACAGTGAGGTGATTCCACTATATTCAAGAACAAGGTACAAGAAGATGACAATTCTCACACAACCTCTCAACAAGAGATGAAACAAGTTCAGCAATTGTCTTTCTCTATTCCCTGTGCTTCACAGTTTTTCTACCTATAAAAAAACAACTATAGTTCCTAGTATATATATAGTGTCTTGTTTCCTGTTTTCTGTTTCAAATAGAAGTGGAAACAGTTTCCTATTCCTGTTTGGGAAACAATTTCCTATTCCTGTTTGGGAAACAGTTTCCTATTCCTGTTTGGGAAACAATTTCCTATTCCTGTTTGGGAAACAGTTTCCTGTTTCACAAAACAGGTATGTTTCCTATTTCACATAGCATTTGAAAATTTTGGACGATAATACAAATCATGTTGAGGATGTGAACATGATTCTCGTTTTTTATATCCAACCCCCAGCTACTATACTTGATATAAACATTTGCTAAGGCCTGGTGCCTCTTGTCACCTGCAACGGTTCTTGCTCTCTCTCTCGACCCAGACTAAGTAGAGCATTAGGGGTTCTAGCTTTCAAATCATTTTCCAAGGTTTTACGTAATCTCCATTTCAGTTTTACACTTTCAACAATTCCGAGAATAACAACTTGCTTGAAATTGGCATGTTGGTTGGTCTTCTTGCTAGATCTCTCTTTCAGGATCCGAATTCTCCACGTTCGTACCCTTGTTAACCCCAAAAACACTCATATGTTTCTAACAAATGTTTGATTATGCGTGCTTTGGCTTCAGTTCTATAAATCTTTTTGGCTACAACTTGTGGAGATCAACTTGAAATGGCTGGTTTGGAAAAATAAACATCATCAAATAAATAAATAAATGATTTGGAGATCCTATAAAAAAATTAACACTAGGTCTTTACTAACTAAATACCATGGAACAACTAGAAACCTCTTTTCAATCTTGGGTGATTTGATATTCAACATATGCCTATACCTATACCTATATATAAACACCATTTTAAATGGATTAGAAGAAGATAAAGTTAGTGCGCTAGTTAGGCCTAAAAGACTTGACTTTAATTTGACTACCAATTGAGAAAAGTAGAAACATACTTAAACATGAACCCGTCTAAGTGTCGAGGAAAACAACGAGGGACCCCAAGGGGGTGGGGGATGGACGGCTCCCCCCAACCCTGTGGGGTCCCTCGCTGTTTTCCTCGCCATTTCCCTCGACAATTAGAATTTTTCCTTAAACATAATAGGCTTGGCAAAAATGGGAAGAGATAGAAACTCTGTCATATACGACTAGAAGTGTCGTCTTAGTTACCCCACTCATATATATTTGTTTTCTAACATTATAGCCAGACTAACTCTTTTTATTGCACAAGTGTAAATCCTAAATTTTACAATGATAATCATATAATAATTGATTCTAAAAATAAATTATTTCTCATCAAGATTCAATAATATTCATTACTTTTTTTTGACAAAATGAATTCTTAATTTTAGTTACTAATTGGTTGGAACAAATTGAAATTGTGTCATTTTTGTTAGATTACCATCTTCTAGTTGGTTGTAATTTTGGTGGTGCATGGCAAAGCATATAATAATTTAAAAGTTAAGCTTTGTTTATCAACAAAACCAATTGATGTGCTTTTGCTCATCCTCATTGAAATAAAGAATTGTGTACAAGAAATACACAACAAGCTTTGAAGCCCACCCACTGAGCCTTTTGTATACATCTCATTGAACCTTAGATTGTTTAAACAAAAAATATCAAAATTTCACTCTTACTCTTCCTTGGTAAATGATAAACTACTATCTCACAGCAAAGAAAAAAAAAAAAGTAGTGGGATTATTCAACATAACACACTATAGCTACAGTAAAATAAAATAAAACCAAGAAGATTTCCTCTTTGTATTATAATTTGACCATCTATTTTATCCAAATCCAAATCCAAATCCATTCAAATAGTCTAAAGAAGGACTTGTTGTTTTTTCGACAACATTTTTTCCACCATATTTAAAGATTGAAATCCAATGAGGTGTATATAATAAATGGGTCCAATTAACTAATGACGTACGCCTCCTCATTAAATATGGATTGATCAGCAATCTTGTTGAAAGCCAAGGAGCATAACTTCAATTGCTAGGAACAAAACAAACAGAAAACAAGGAAATATATCTTAAATAAAGGTACTAAACTGCATATCAAGTTGGAATAATCAATTATGTTCAGGTTCAAATGTTATTCGGATCCTTTTTTCTATTCACAATTATTTTATATCAGTGACATGAAAATTGCCTCGCATTCAAACAATTGAATCCGGCCAATTCAATTTTTAAAAATGTGAATTAAGTTTGTCCATCAATTTAATAATAAGTTTGCTAAAGGGACCATCAAAGCCCTCCAGTTAGGGGACCCCGCGCGCCGTAGACCCTAAGCCATGCATCTAGATTTTTAAGATCACATTTCAAAATCTAATGAGTCTTAATACAGAGTCCCACGACCACTTTATTTTATGATTATTATTATCATTAAATTTTTTCTTTTTATCAAACCTTCAACTTAAAATGGTGCGCAATTTCCACGTACGTATAAATAACTAAAAAATGGGGCTCCGGATCTAAACCTTTCTCAACTCAAAATGGCCTTGGTGTATAGGGATGGAAACGGGGCGTAGGGCTGAAAACCGAACCGACGGTTCGGTTTTTCACCTAAACCGTGAACCGAACCGACTTAGGTCGGTTTTAAAATTTTTAAACCGAAACCGAACCGACCATTAACAAAACCGATCCGAAACCGAACCGATTCTAATTTATGCAAACCGTAACCGAACCGAACCGACTAAAATCGAACCAAAACCGAAATAAAACCGAACCGAACCGAATATTTAAACATATTATATTATTTATATATAAAATATATTTTATTTTTATATATAAATAATATAATATATTTAAATATTCGGTTCGGTTCGGTTTGGTCGGTTAAAATCACATAGAAACCGAAAACCGAACCGACAACTTCGGTTTTGCATTTTTTAAAACCGAAACCGATCCGAACCGAATTTAAACCGAACCAATCGGTTCGGTTTTGATCGGTTCGGTCGGTTTGATCGGTTTGATCGGTTTTTTGTTCAGCCCTAACGGGGCGGATTGGGGCGGATTTTGACAAATCCATCCCCGCCCCGCTGAAGATCACGGATATCCAAATCCGCCCCGAATATTCGTTTACCATATTTTGTAAAAACCATCACCGAACCGTACGGATTGATGGATATCCGCCCCGCCCAAAATACCCGGAGAAATTAAAAAAAAAAAAAACAAACAAACAAAACAAACAGATTCTCAAATGTAAGTATCAAAAACAGATTCTCATATAATAAAAAAAAAACAAAACAAAAATTACAAACCAGATCAGATCTCCAGAAATTACAAACAGATTCTCCAGAAATTACAAACCATACAAAATTAACAAAAAATTCCAGAAATTACAAACCATACAAAATTAACAAAAAAATAAAAAAATTACAACAAATTCAAAAAAAAAATTACAAAAAATTCGATCAGATCTCAGATCAGATTCGATCAGAACTCAGATCTTGAAATCTGATCTGATCAGATCTTGATCTTGATCGGATCTTGATCAGATCTTTTGATCATCATCAGATCAGATCAGATCTTGATCTTTTGATCTTGATCTTATCAGATTCGATCTCGGTCTCAGATCTGATCTAGATCTTGATCTCTGATGGGGGAGAGATTTGATCAGGGAGGCAGAAACCCTTGTCTTTTGATGAGGAAGAAACCCTTGTCTTTCGATCTCCAAGACTCCAAGCTTCAAATAGAGATCTCTTTGCGAGGGAGGCAGATCGCGGCGTGAGGGAGCAGGGAGGGAGATCTCTCGCGGTGTGAGGGAGCAGGGAGGCAGGGAGAGGCAGATCTCTCGAGGGAGGCAGTCAGGCAGATCTTTCGAGGGAGGCAGATCGGGCGAGGTGGTGTGAGGGAGGGCGACTGGGCTAGGTGGTGTGCAGTGTGCGGTGTGCGGTGTGAGGGAGCGCGACTGAGCGAGGTGGTGTGCGGTGTGAGGGAGGGGGAGGGAGATCGCTCTCTGCTCTGTGAGAGGGAGAGCCTGCTTGGTGAGGGAGCGATGCTGCGATTGGTGTGAGGGAGTGATTGTCTTTGTGAAAAAACGAGGTCCCTTTATATAGATGAAGGGTAGTTTTGTAAATTTGTTGGTTAAACGGATATCCGCGGGGCCTGCGGGGCGGATATGGCTAAAACCGTATCCGCCCCGAATAGTAAACGGATATTTTTTGAATACCCAAAACCACCCGAAAACCCATTCAGCCATATCCAAATCCGCCCCATACGGATTGGGTGGGGCGAATATCCGTAAAAATCCGCCCCACTGCTAACCCTATTGGTGTATGATTTTCGAGTCAAAATAACAAAAGGGTGTTTATGAATCTAACCCTCTCTTAACTTGAACTTAAAAAAAAGTTGAAATAGCCTACATTACATTGTAGTGTTGCTGGAGTTTTCGAGCAAAATCGAAGTCCTTGAACATACTTTGCAATATTTGTCTAATACAAAAATAAGGAGGGAAGAGTAGTAGCTAGGGGAGACATAATGCTCCCACTGTACGTAGAGAATGGATCCAAGAATCATATGCATGTGGGTATTGTCTTGATTTTAAAGCAAAAAACTTAGTTGTACATGTACCTATAGGTATATGAAAACCAAGTCAAACACTCAACTTCATATAAAGTTGCTTCCTTTGAACACATTTAAAGTAGTAACTGGAATGTGCTTTTACAAACTTTCATTCATATTTCCATTTAACACATTTAGGTTGTGTTTGTTTCATGAAAAATTAATTTCTAAAAGAGCCTCTATTCATATTTCTATTTAATGCATTTTTCTATAGAAACTCGTGAAATTATGTAATTCAGACATTAAAGAAAGCATTGAAAATTCAATTTCCTACATATTGTCCGGTCTATAAGTGGGCAAAAATCGATTTAAATTCGGTTAACAGACCGAACCGGTTTTCAAATTTGGTTCGGTAATCAAATCGAAATATGAATAGAAAGAAAATAATTTAAACCGAACCGAACCAAACCGGTTATAAACGGTTCGAAACCAGTCTACGATTTTGAACCGACTGAATAATAACCGAGCCGACCGATTAATTAGATATATATAAATAAATAAAGGTAGGTGTCAATACCTGATTAGTGCAACAAATGCACTGCAATGCACCTTGTTGCACTGAATCACCCCTTTCTCTCTCAGTTTTCAATTTTGGGCTAAAAATTGAGCATGTTTTAATGAAAGTCTTTCAAGTGCTTGAGCCCGAAATTTTAGCCCAACCGAACCGGACCGATCCGAAATTCGATTCAATCGATTTCATCAGTTTATAAATTCAAAAGTCAGTTTCGGTTTGGGTTTTGGGCTAATCGAATGAAATCGGTTCAGAGCTCAAAACAGAACCGAACCGACATTGCCCACCCCTAGTCCGGTCTGCTTAAAACTTGATTATCTCAATATAGATACAAATTTTCAAAAATATTTAGTTCATAAAAATGTTCAGAATAGTGAAAAATTGTACTAAACAAAGTTACCAATTGGTCAGAATCTATCAATTAAGACAGTTATGTCCATACATTAGTTGTCTTAAACAAACTGTTTCGCAACACCTCTGTACTGAACATACATCTTCATATGTCTTTTTCATATAAAAGAGAATTTTTTCGTCATCCATGCTTAAGTGAGAACATCATATACAGGTATCCAACAAGCATGCATCACCAGATACCCTTAACTATATGAGTACTATAAAAGCCACTATTGGGCAACCATTTGCGCATAAGATCTCACATCCTACTTTTGACGGATAAATACTTGAGCATATTTTAGACATTTCAAAAGCAACCCCTTTCTGCAATACTCAACCTGAATGTTACTTAGTTTATCTTTAAGAAAGAAATTCCCTACTCCGCAAAACTCAACCCGAAGGTTACTTAGGTTCTTTATAGGAGTGGGACATCATAAAACAACAAGAGGTGTGGTAATGATACAATTTAGTGTGATTAAATTTTATGAACATCAAGGTTATCCGTATCGCCCTATTGTTTATCCCACAATTCTTACACAATAACACTTTGTCAATCATAAACAAATTCACTCATTCTTTTGGGGAGCATAACTATTTTCATGATTCAAATCTCTCTACAATGTGGCGATCAAACTCATTCAACACAGGAAAAAACATGTCGTTTAGCAAATAAGAATGAACAGATTGTTCCTTAATCGCGTTTAGCAAGAAAAACTGAATGCATTTCATGTTGTGAGATGACTTGTCAACAATCTCATGGTCGATACAACTCAAGTTTTTCAAAATTGTTCCATATTTTGGATTAAAAAAAAAAACGGGTAGGCATGGTCCCGACCCGGACTATCCCGGTTCCAAACAGTCCGGGTCCAACCGGGCCATCCCAAAAAATGTGGTTTTTCCGACACGGACCGTGCCCACCCCTATTCGAACTTGAGTCCATTACATGAATTAAGAAATTATTTAATAACTAAGAAATGGATAACTAATATAATTAAATACCCCTATATAAATGGGGATGTTAAGATGCTATAAAAACTAATCACAAATATGTCTACTTGCACCGAACTATTCTTAACAAACGTTAAATAATGTAACTTTTTTTTTTATCCCTTAACCCCCCCTCCCACCCCAAATGTGGCCGGCTGGGTTCGACCCTGTGACCTAGTGATACTATCCGCTACTGCTCAACCACTGAGCCATCACACATTTGACAGAAATAATGTAACTTGTAGAAACAAATTATTCATATAAGTAATAAATTTTAATAATAGGAAAATTGCGGGTGTAGCACCACCAATGCCACTATCACCACCAATGCCACTATCACCACCAACATAACACAACCACCAACATCATACTATAACCAACACCGCCATCCTCATCACCACCACCAATACTACTACCACCACAAGCACCGTCGTAGCACAACCACCACCACTATTATCCCACCACCATAGCACATCTGCCACCACCACTCACACCACACAAGTACGCTATGACCACCACCACCATATCACAATTCACAACCAGCAAACCTCTTCTAACGACACCATAGTACAACCACCATCACCATAGCACCACGACCACCACTGCCATTGTCATGCAACAACTTAGTCTCACCACCACACGACGCCAATATAACCACAATCACTATCATTTTTACAACCACATCAACTATAAAATCAACCAGCACCACCTTATTGCCACTACTACCACAAACATCCCAATTGTCATTGCACAAGACAAATATTTGGTTACTTGAAAATTAATTTTCATGACACAACCAAACAACATGAAAAGTTTTGGGGAAATTTATTTCCAATTTTTTTTTTCGTTAATATTTATTGTCCACGAAACAAACGGAGTGTAGGTTTTTATGGACTAATAGTTTGGCTATGTTACTATTAGGTCGGGTCCTGAGATTTCAGGGGCTCGATAAGTAAGCAACAAATAAACAAAGGTTCAAATTTTGGGGGCCCTATTTATACAGAATATCAAAATTTTAGGGGTCCTAAAAAAAATAAAATTTTTGGGGGGTATCGGTTCCACAATTGGTTCATCCCCACGCCATATCCCCATTATAGTCAATTGATCTTAAGATGCATTGTGATGAGATCAATGTATATGATCCACCATACAAGTTTGCAGTGATCGCAATGTTATATCAATGATGCTTGTTTGGTCTAAGGCCACAATGGTACACCTTCATTCCACTACAAATGAAACTGTGATCCTGTTCCTTGTAGCTAAATGCATGTATCGGATTCTCATTGTGTGGAGGTTGGAAAATGGTATATTAGGATGGAATTCATTGTAATAAGAAGTATGAGAAAATTAGATCAAAACTTTTCAGGTCACCCCATGCCAATTTCCTCTCTCCCTTAAAAAGACCATGGAGCGCTAACTTGTTGGATCAAACATTAATCTTTCAGCATAGCATGGGAGACTACCTTTTCATTTTTTGCAAGTCTCAACTCCGGGAGTTCACATTTTTGCTTCAGCCTCTAAAATCTTATGGTCGCCCCTGACATCCTTCAAAACGGGGCTCTTGAAGTTTTCATTTAAGAGACCCGAGCCCAAGCCAAGACCAAGACCAAGACCAAGACCAAGACCAATTCCACTTGGGCTGTTAAATTGGATAAACGAGTGGGCTTAAAAACACCCACCCTCCAAATTCACTAGTTTGCATTTGCAGCAGGTTATTGATGAGTTTATCTTGAGAGGAATTGTATTTGTGGCTGAGGTCTGAAAACTTCAGATTGAGTGAGCGGTCATGCTTCTTCAGAAGCTGCCTTCAGTGTCTCCTCCCTTTCTCCAGCTCAAACATAGAACCACCTCTTCATCACCATCCTTCATTCATTACACCACAAGAACTAGAAAGCTTCCTCCTCTCTGTGCTGCGGAGTCATCAAAAGATTCGGAGTTCGAATTGGATAGAGATGAGGCTAGAACAGCCTTGGAACAGCTGGACCGCCAACTCAAATCTCTCTCTCAATTACCCAAGAAAAAAAGGGTCCCTCCCGCTCCTCCCAAATTAGGTAGAGAGGCCCATCTCTATATCTTTCTTACTCTCATTCATCCATGCTTATGAAGGTTCATACCTAGGCTATATTATGTCAAGAACATGTTATATGAACTAATAATAATAAACCAGTCATTTCTGATAGAAAAAAACTTGATTATTTGAAATTTTTATTAGGATGTATGACCATATTTGAATTGACTTATAAAATTATATACGATAAATGCATGCAGTTTCAAAAGAAGATGGTACAAGGGATATGATGATGATGAAGGAAGGAATGCCAGAGTTTGAAGACTCTTTTTTCTCATATTCAGCAGTTGCTCTTCTTGCCTTCACCATGATCTACAATATACTCTTCATTACTGTTATTCAACCTGCTATTGATGGCCCATAAACTTGGTACCAGTTTATTGCAAATGTTGTATAATTATACATTATATATAGTTCTGGATTCTAATTAACCAAGCTATATCATTTTGTTGACCGATTTTCACTTACGTTGTTTAGTAATGTATATACTTCTGCTGTTAAATTTTATATTTTCTTTATATCAAATACAAAATATATATATATATATATATATATATATAATAACAAGGGATACTGATAAATTGCCAACTCTCTAAAAGCTCGAACTTGTAGAGAAGGTGAATCCAATCATATATCAAGCGGAAGTGAGACCGGAGTCGTGAGATTATAACTATATCGGTGGGTACCAATCGTACAACTACACCGTATAAATTCACACGGTACTACCGTGGATAAGTACATGGGCAATTTTAGACCCATGGATATTAGAGTGGATTTAATATTCCAACAGATACACTTCCAAGTTCCTTTCTAATAATCAAGTTCTATAGTCTTTTGTTCCAAGCTCGCCAATTAACCCTTATCACACATCCTGCAATATGTCAAGCATCCGTAAGCTTATGGAGAGCAATAAACAGAAGATAGGCTACCCTGACAATAAATCCCCATGGTCAGGGCCTCAGGTGCAGAAGTTTACAATGACTACTTCAAGCTTCAAGTGGATATGCATATTATGCTTCTATGCTTTTTAGCCCATGCTCTTATATGATTTGAAACTGGGTAGCCTAAGGTTGAAAAAGATCCAACCCAATCACAATTTCAATCTCTATTCTTGAATGCTTTATTGACACTTTATATTCCAAATTCTTATAAAATCAGAAGTTAAGAAAAAAAAAAAAACCTTTATATTCCATATATATGCTGCTTATTACGGGATGCTTCTATTCAGCCCTTGAAGATTCAAGGTGGAATGGTGACTTTTTCAAATTGAGCAGTATACACATCACATATGAACAAAGTAAAGTGATTCTGATTCTGCGTGTTCTGTTTATTCAACCTTCTAGATGTAGAGCCATTCGCTGTTGCAATGGATTAGTGTTGACAGAACAAATTCTTCGGGTGTATGTTTAGGATTTTTATTTTAAAAATTCAATAATAAGTAAAAATTAAAAATTTAAAAGTTTTAAATAAAGATTTCTAAGCAAAATAATCATAAAGTTTATTATAATTAATTAATTAAAAAAGTTAAAAGAATTTTATGGAGTAAAATATTGTAACTAAATATTACACTTTCACTATTGTAAGAGACTATTTATAGTTTATACGTAACTGAGAGGCATCAAATAAATTATATTAGAGGTTTAGGTATGATTAATAAATGTTTGAAATAGACTGGTTTTGATTTAAAAAAATTGAAATGTGAAGGAAAAAATGAGAAATCCAAAAGTTAGATGTAAGAGCGTATTTATAGTTTGTAGATAACTAGAGTATGCCTCGTGTCGTTGACACTTCACATAATTTTATTTTTGCTAAAATTTTTGTACTGAACACTTTCGTCGCTATCCTCATTTTCACTCTCAATCAGTATTGAAGTGTAAGCCTATTCTAAGGTAACAATATTTATTATAAATTTTAGGGTTAGACTTAATCAAATTTGAATCAGTTGGGGAAAAAATTTAAACGCCGAGAAATGAATTCTTCGCCAATCTTTGAATTCACCAAAAAAATGAAATTTAGAGTTTTGTTTAAATGTGCATTAAGATGCCCGACTCATTTTTTTTTCTGGTATGATTGGGTCGTCTCATTGATTTGAAAAATATTAAAGACGTGAAATACATTATATGTTTTTTAATTAGAAAATATATATTTTTAAAATTTTAGCGCTTGCATTGATCATTGATTTTGTTGGAAAGATCTTCAAAAATACATTTTAACGATACTAAGTTTACCGAAATTCGACAACGATGTAGATAGTTATGATAATTTTCATTTTATACTTAAAACATGAAAATCTCACAAATACTTATATGTTTTAAAAATAAAATACATATTTTGAAATTTTAAGTGTTTGTATTGATCATTAATTTTGTTGAAAAGATCTTCAAAATTAAATTTCAATGATACCGAGTTTATCAAAATCCGACAACTACGTAAATAGTTATGATAGTTTTCATTTTATACATTAATCGCCTAATTAATTCAAGTGTGATTTATATGGTGAGACCTTTATCTTATAAGATGATATCTTATTTCAAACTTTTATACATTTGAAATGAAATTTGAGTTTAGTTTAAGTCCAGACACTATATATATTGTTTTATGCAACTAATACTAGAAAAAGAATCAAAGTAGTTGCGGCATTACAAATAGGTTAATCCAAATGGGGCCAAGGGAATACCATCAAGAGTGAAGACATAACAATTTAATTTCTAACAGATAGAGACAATAATTTTGCTGTATAGTGGGTGGGTAAATAATAATGCTAGAAATAATAATAATATGGTACCAGTACACAAAACACATATCATATATATTCTCTTCATGCTTCCAGGTTGTTTATCTTTAGAGAAATTCTAGGTGTCGAGGAAACCAGCGAGGAAATGAGCGAGGGGAGGGAGGTGGCGGGGTGGGAACCGTTCACCTCCCTTGGGATGTGCGCACCGAAAAATTTGGCACGCATCCCAAGGGAGGTGAACGGTTCCCACCCCGCCACCTCCCTCCCCTCGCTCATTTCCTCGCTGGTTTCCTCGACACCTAGAATTACTCTTATCTTTATGAGGTGGCTCCTAAATGAGCTCGATCTACATGGAGAATCCAAAATTACATGACCATATAGATTGTTAGGATCAAATCTTATTAAATCAAATTGTAATAGATATATAATTATCCAAAAATGTTAGGAAATTAGGTTTTTGCAATCAGAATAACGTGTCATGATGTGGAAAGAATGATGAAATTTTCAAAATTTTTATGTGTATCTCAAAATTGTAAAAAACTCCTCTAAAGATGCCACATCATCGTGATTGCAACACACAGTGTGCAATTGACAATGAGAAAGCGAAAGGTTATTGATATAATCATCTAGTCCATGGCTTTCATTACATTAATAAATAAACAAAAATTACAAGGGTGGCACTATCTTCTTCTTCTTCTTCTTCAAAAGGATGAAAGAAAACAATGGAGATACAACAACGATAATGATAATAGAAAATGGAGATTTACTTTGAAAGATCATTAAAAAATGAAGTAGGAACCAAACATTTTTTTAATCCAAATTCATGAGAGAGATGTTCTTTTAGAACAAGTCTTCAACTTGCAAACCAAACTAATTTTCATGGACAAAATGATAAAAAAATTGTCCAAGAAACGTCAACTTCGACCGGCCTGCGTTTTATCACCCCCATTTTTAATAAGACCATAGATAGTGGTACCCTACCCTTTGAAATTACCTCATTGCAAAATGACACAAAAGCCCCTCCATGAATAAAACACTTGTACGCTTGTCACGAAGGTTGACCAGAGCTTTGCATTTTTTTTTAGTTTTCATTGACGATTCTGCCCTTTAAACTTTTTGCGTGTAGAAAGAGAGGCAAGCTATGATCTCTTTTTCAGGGGTAATTTAGTCAATCAAGTTAATTGATTTACCTTCGAGAAGGTTTGCCATATCAGCACGGCTTACTTAATTCTAACTATTTCATGAAGACATGTGGGACAAATGATGAGTCAACATCGACAACTACTATGAAAACTAACTCAACTGAAAATGTGGCAAGTTTAGGACCTCTTTTAATCCGTCATTTTGGTACTTTCAAATGTATGTTTATTCGAAAATGTTAGGAAATCATGTTTTTGCAATCATGTTTTGTAACCATGATAACTTAGCGTGATCTTAAAAGAATGATAAAATTTTCAAAGTGTTTGTGTATCTCGAGGTTGTAAAAAATCTCTTCTAGCAATGTCACATCATCCTGATTATAAAACATGATTACAAAACCTGATTTTCTAGCCTCACTCAATTTTAATTGTCTCTAAACCAAACTAAATCCAAGGGGTTGGGTTGGGTTTTATGTTATCTACAACTTGTCGTAATAGTTGTTGAGCAATGACTTTGTAATTTGTATGTTGAGATAATATTCGATCAATTCATCAACAAATTTTCGAGGTAAACATATTTAGAAAAAGGATAAGGACAGCATATGGCGTAAATTTCAAATTTACATTAACTAAGACCTAAAGTTAAAAAAAAATGTATGGAAGCATAGAAAATTTCGCATTTATCTATGTTCTTCATATATTCTTGATCTCTTTTATGGTTTTGTTGGGATGTTTTAACCTTCATTGTTTATCGTTAAAGATCAATTACAATATGAGTAATTTTGTAGGTATTTTTTTAATGACAAATTTATTTCTTCAATTAGTTTTCACTCTACTTTGAATGGAACTCCATATTTTATTAAGACGTTCATCCTTTTATGTTGGTGATTTACATCGTACGTCATGGCTTGGTGCAACAAGTTTATTGTTGATGTCAATTTCGTGCATGTGAGTATTCGCTTTGGTTGAGTGATCAAGGAAGGCCCGAAAGCCATATTTCAAAGCGGATGTTTTTTCGTATTATACTCAAGTGAAAGGTAACCACTTTCTCAAAAAATTACTTATATGGGGAAGAAAACATGAGGTAGTGTACAACTATTTTTATATGTAAAATGGATAATCTTAGTCCCGAGATATTTGTCATATAATATCAATAGTAAAATAATGAATCAACTTCAGTGGTTATAAGCCAACTCACGGTGAGATATTATAGTTTTTCTACTTGGACCATAAGTCCATAACCAACATGAATTAAGGTTTTTTTTTTTCTTTCTTTTCAAAATTGGCGATTTTTCACTTTTTAATGGTAATTATGGGTCACAGCATAAATTGGATTTGAAAGTTGGTTGACATATATATGTTTTACCTAATTTCCAACTATTAATACCATTTGACAAAAAAAAAAAAAACCTTATCCCATTTCCATTCAACCACTTGAGATTGCGACGCTAAAACGCATAAATAATTTCTTTTAACTTATTTATTAATTTTGCTTTGTCCTAACAATTAGTATGGCCATTTTTTGTATAAATTAAAAAGCACTAGATTAGCCCAACAAAAGAAAAGAAAATGTGGGTGGGATGGTGGCTGCCTGAAATGACGTTGGTGGACTTTGACAACCCAAGCCAAAATGATCTTAATTGAGTTCTAGGTGTAAAATGACCTAAATTTTTGCAGACGTATTGAGTGTGGTCAGAAAGAGGGGAGAGTAAACCAAACTCAAACAAAAAACATGGGATGTTTGATTAACAAGTCAAATTTCCTAACTAATTTGGTTGTGGTGGTGCTAATAGAACCCTTATCTTATGGGTGAATGTAGCAGCTTAGTCATTCATTGGTCACGCGTGAACAACAGAGACAGCTAATCAAAACTTAACTGTGCCATTGATGCAATTTCAAAGGAAAGTGAAGGCCAAAAGCTTAAGCTCCTCTCGAATTTTATGTGAAATATTCTGAATTTTGTCTGGACAATTTGGGAAGAGAGATTGACATTCATCTCTTCTCCTTTCTCCCTTTCTCTGTCCATTGAATTTTTTTTTTTTTTTTTTTTTATATCCAAAAATCCAGAAGAAAGAAAAAGGAGAGAGAAGAAGAAGAGGTGTTTTCTTTCTGTCTTCTGCAAAAAGGTGGGAGCTTTGACCATCTATCTCTCCCTCTCTCTATATCATTATTGATTGATTGAAGAAGGAAGGAAGGAAGGAAGGTTGGTGTGAGGTAAGTTCACACCTCGAATTCCTCTTTTTATCCTTATTATCAAAACCCCCTCCTTTTAATCTCCTCTCAATCTTCACACCCATTTGTCTTCCTTTCAGATTTCACCTTTTTTTTCCCTTGTTGGGGTTCCGAAAAGATTTGATTTTTCATCCATTTCACGGGGTGGTTTCTTGTTTATGGCCTTGAAAGTCGAAATCAAGGATTGGGTATCTGGAAAAAAGTGATATTGGATTGAATTGGAGTCTGGGTTGTGGTTTTTTTTTTTTTTTTGTGGGTTCTGGATCTGGTAGTATAGATAGATCTAGATCAGAGAATTGAGGAAAATTGAAGCTTTTGATCGATGGGTAATTGCTGTGTGACCCCTTCGGGAGTTCCGGCGGAGAAGAAGAAGGGGAAGAAGAAGCCGAACCCGTTTTCTATCGATTATTCAGTTAACAGGGGATCTAATGGTGGTGTGGGGGTCAAGCTTTGTGTTTTGAATGAACCGACTGGTACAGATATTGGGGAAAGATATGAATTGGGTAGAGAGCTTGGAAGAGGAGAATTTGGGATCACATATCTTTGCACAGATAAGACTTCTAAGGATGTTTATGCTTGCAAATCGATCTCGAAGAAGAAGCTGAGAACAGCTGTTGATATTGAGGATGTGAGAAGAGAGGTTGATATCATGAAGAAATTGCCTCCTCACCCAAACATTGTGAGCTTGAAGGATACCTATGAGGATGACAATGCTGTTCATCTTGTGATGGAGTTGTGCGAAGGTGGGGAGTTGTTCGATCGGATTGTTGCTAGGGGGCATTACACTGAGCGCGCTGCTGCAGTGGTTACTCGCACAATTGTGGAAGTTGTTCAGGTTTGACCTTAATCCTTTCTATTGCTCGAATCCCAATTTAAATTGCTTGAAAACATAGCTCGTTGGTTATTGATTAATTTGTCTAGTTCAGTTATTAGTTTGAAATGTTTAAGTTTAAGGGGGTGATCCTATTACTTGGTTTTGTTCTAGCATAATAGAAAAATCTCAAATGAACTTGCAATAGTTTTCCACTTAGCTGCTCTTGAGTCAAATTCAGTGCATATTGAACTTAAGAAATTCAGTTTTAACAGGTTGCTTTCTCTCAGGTTTGAACTGCATGCCTTAGAAATATAAAATAGTGTATGAATTCTACTTGATTATGTCCATGGAATTCCTAGTTGGTGGTCTCCATTTTTCTTTTTTTTTTTTCTATTAGTTTCTTTCCTGACATTGCCTTTTGGAAAATTTGGCCCTTTTTTCTGCCCATGGTGCCTGTTTGGAGAAATCATTTTTAGCAAGACTTAGCCCTATCAAGTGTTTATGCTTGTCTATATCTTGTTGTTTTCTCTGAAAACACCTCTGAGTCTATTAGCGACATGGGTTTATTTTCTTTATTTTATTATTACTGTTTTATTGGCAAAGATATGGGTTAGTTCTTGTGTCCTTGGATATTCCCTTTGTGTAGTTTCCTTGAAGCTGAGGTATTTCTCCATTGCTTTCTCAGTACAGTAGGCATTCTCCTTGTTCACATACTAACTATTAGGTTCACCCCCGTGGACATTTTTTTTTTCACATGGTAAATTTGGTGTCTTCATGCCACAAAGTAGGGACGGGTGTTTGACTATGTTTTCTTTCTGTACAGATGTGTCACAAGCACGGGGTGATGCATCGGGACCTCAAACCTGAGAACTTTTTGTTTGCGAACAAGAAGGAAACGGCAGCCCTCAAAGCAATTGATTTTGGGTTGTCAGTTTTCTTTAAATCTGGTAATGCCTTTCATCAATAGTTATTTTTCTTTTATGATTTCAGCTCCATCTATGATATCATCACCTTTGCTTCTTTCCTTGTATCTTACCTGAAGTTTTGGTATTTGTTGCAGGTGAGCGGTTCACAGAGATAGTTGGAAGCCCTTACTACATGGCACCAGAGGTGCTAAAGCGGAATTACGGGCCCGAGGTTGATGTCTGGAGCGCTGGAGTGATTCTTTACATCCTACTTTGTGGGGTCCCACCATTTTGGGCAGGTTGCTTTCTCTCATCTGTCAGGCCTATCTTTCTTGATTATTTTATATTTAGTGCACGTGATCAAGCTATTCAGCTTAATGGAACAGGTTTGAAGCCAATTGTATGCTCTTCTAGGTTATCCACATTAGGATTTCCTGGAGAATTTGCAAGGAAAATTGGAAATAAGAAGAGGACTTAAATAAAAACATAGTGTGTAGTAGATGGCTGTAATTGGCAAACTCACTTGCATTAAAATCAAAAGGCAAAATTATCCCTGTTTTAGCACATATATGTCTAATCTCTTTCGGTTTATTAACTTAAACCTGTATTATTACTTGCAGAAACTGAGCAAGGAGTTGCACAGGCAATTATTCGGTCTGTTATAGATTTTAAGAGAGATCCTTGGCCTAAAGTTTCTGATAATGCAAAAGATTTGGTAAAGAGGATGCTTGATCCAGATCCGAGAAAGCGACTCACAGCCCAAGAAGTGCTTGGTAATGTTTGGATTTCCTTTTTAAATTGTTTTCCATATTTGTTTATCCAGTTTAATGACATCTGGGCTTATATTGTTTCAACTATAGCTACAGTGGTAGCCTCACTACTGAGTGCACACACTAATAAGAAATGCCATGCCCTGTTACAAAAAGGATGAGTTTGTAGGAATATAAATGCTGATCAGACCCTAATTTTTGCATTGTAGATCATCCTTGGTTACAGAATGCCAAGAAAGCTCCAAATGTTTCTTTAGGTGAAACTGTGAAAGCAAGGCTCAAACAATTCTCCGTGATGAACAAGTTTAAAAAGAGAGCTCTGAGGGTAAGGAAACAAGCATATTGGTCAAATATTCTCATTGTCACTTGGCTTGTTAAATGTGCAGCTTGTGTATCTATTGTTATGCCCATTGAGGTGGGGCTGACTGAGTGGGTGTGCAATTTCAAATTCTCAGGTAATAGCCGAGCATTTGTCTGTCGAGGAAGTGGCGGGCATCAAAGATACTTTCCAAATGATGGACACTAGTAATAATGGGAAGCTTACTCTTACAGAGCTGAAAGCTGGATTGCACAAGATTGGTCATCAAATACCAGATGCAGATGTGCAGATGTTAATGGAAGCTGTGAGTATTAGTTTATTTCAACTGAAGCATTTATGTATTTGTTATACAGTTTCGGATGTTCATTGTTAAGACTGTTAATCTTGTAGTCCCAGTTTGGGACTTTAGTTTGGGTATGATCTCCAAACCAACATCTGATCAGGGCATTTATTGCCCAAAGCAGATTCAATTTGAACATGAGTCGTGTTTTTGTGGTTTCACTAAAACTTCCTCATAAGTTGAATGAGTTACCAGGCCTTATTTTGGATGTTTGATCCTCGAGAAAGTTAAATCCTGCCTTGGATTAAAGTCATCTTAATATGGATTTGAAAATGGTTGATGCAGGATCTCTTCGAACTCGTATCATGTCCTAGTTCTCATGCGCCTTATGTCAATTTTTGTTTGAGCTTTCTTCTTTTGTTTTGGTTGTGGAAAAATTGTTGCTATGTTATTTATTCTTTGAACTGTGCATTCTCGGTTAGTATGATAGAGTCCTTGTCTTCAAACCTTCCTTAGTTATGCCTTGGTTGAAGACCCAAGTAAATAGATACCTTCAGCATTTTTGTGAGCTTTGAATAATCTTGCCTACCAAAAAACAGTAAAATGACTCTGCATTTGTATAATTGGATTCAGTTTTAGAACTTCATTGCCCGTTATCATGATATCAATATACTTTCACCGTATTGCAAACAACATCTGTTTATTTATTGTGAGACACTAATTATATATTCTTTCCTTTTGTTTCCTTTTTTTACCCCAGGCTGATGTAGATGGAAATGGAACTTTGGACTATGGAGAATTTGTTGCAGTTGCAGTTCATCTTAGAAAGATTGACAATGATGATCACCTGCACAAAGCCTTCACTTTTTTCGATAAAAACAAGAGCGACTACATAGAGATTGAAGAGTTGAGGGATGCTTTAAGTGATGAGATGGACTCTAACAACGAGGAAGTCATCAATGCTATCATTCATGATGTAGACACAGACAAGGTTTGTCTTTTGAATCAAGTGCCCTATGTTATATCGAATTACACTACTTCAGACCTCTGAAGGTGCAAACTATTTGAGATGGAGGCTGTGGTAGTACCACAGACCATGAATCAGTCCTTGACCCAGATTCTGTAAAGTTATATGACTCGTACTGTGTGCATTGCATACTAAAATGTAGTCTTAATTTAATTTTTGTAACTTGCAGGATGGGCGTATAAGCTATGAGGAATTCGCAGCGATGATGAAGGCAGGTACTGATTGGAGAAAAGCATCAAGGCAATATTCAAGAGAGAGGTTTAATAATCTCAGTTTGAAGTTGATGAAGGATGGTTCATTGCAAGTAAGCACTGATGCTAGATGAGAACACGGTAAACTGAAACAAATATTTGTGAAAATGAAAATTGTGAAAAGAAAAAAGTAAAAATCTTTATTTTTCTGTTGTTGTCATCCTTACAAAATTCTTTTCTATTATTTTTGTCTTCATTCCTTCTGTTTTTTCTTTTTTGCTTGTTCAGTTTGAATCTTTAGTAGGAATGAATTAGGTGTTCATTGGGTGACTATACATATCTTCAGCTTCTGTTTATTAAGAGAGTTACTTGAGAATGATGAGTCAGAGGGAAAGAAATGGTTAGGTTCTGATCTGGTTTTAAATATAAATATGTATCTCCTGAGCCCTACTCTCTTTCTTAAGAGTTACTGTCTTCCTATGAATTTGTTAGTTCGCTCTTCTTTCAGTAAATTAAGTGAAATGGTGTTCATTACATAAAAATTGGAACATTCATTTCTGTGAAAATCCTATGAACTTTTGCTTGATAATGTATGGACCGATAGACCTGCAACTTGGCTAGGTTAGCAGGGAAGGACAGAGACCTGAGGCTTAACTGAAGTCCTGTGGTGCAAGCCAACAACCAGCTGATTTAATTGTCGAACGTGTGAATTGACTAACAATTTCATTTTGGATATTTGAGTTGGCAGTTCAGTCCACAAAATCTGAATAAATAAGAAAGTGGAAAAACAAGTAGATTTTTAAGATATCTAAAAAATGAAATACATTATCAGTCTGCAACCCTTTTCACTTGCATTTCGAAATGAAAGAAGAAATTTATCCACAAGTTGAACAGATGATCGTCCTCATTTTTTATTACTTCTGCTTCTCTTAGACTCTGTACTTCCTTTATTAATCAATTTGATCACCAAGCTTGGAGTGTTTTTAAATCTCCTCCAGTTCCAAACAATGAACTTTAATATTTTAACATTGTAATATGCAGCAAATCTCTCTACATAGTGTCAAATGAATGAAGAGTTCATCCATAAGTTGAACAGATGATCATCCTCGTATTATTACCACTTGGACCATGTACTTCCTTTAGATCATCAAGCTTGCAGTTTTTAGCATCTCCTCCAGTTCCAAACAGTGAACTTTTAATATTTTCCGATCTAGTTCAGCAAATTTCTCTACATACCGTGGATAGAGAGGGTCATTGGCTTCCAAGAATTATGCATCATTTGCTTCTTACTATTATGGCTTGTGTTCCTTCAATTGTGCAGACGCTCTCACAAAACCATTACTAAAACAAATAAACAGATAATGTAAAATCACTTTCTTTTAAACCAATGCATACCATTATGGCTTGAATAATAATAGGATTGATTTTTATCAAAACTGTTCACTTGGTAGTGATTTAATTGAGCAACAAGCATCTAAACAGTTGTCAATCTTTTTCATTTCTCCGAGTATATTCATCAAGTCCTCTCGTACCTGAAATGTTGTATTTTGGTCTTCAACTCTTAATGTGATCAACCATGGCAGTTGTGTTGTTTTTCTTGCACGGAAGGTGATGCTCACCATGTATAAGATGAATAACTTCACCGTATCATCTTGATCTTGTTCATTATCATGGCTTTTGATCGAGTTCTTGATACGATGAATAATAATCTCAGTGTCTCCGCATCTATAAATACCCCACTTAAGAAGGGAGATTGTTCCGTTTTCAAATCTCACTATTTTGGCTCCCATTGTCATCATCTTGTTACGAGTCTGCAAATGGAATGTGAGGAAAACATCTTCTGCATTCAGTTGCCTCCTTTGATCTTTTTCTTGAAAGCCCTCGATCATTTTATTGTTGAACATATTAAAATTTGGTGAGCGACAGTATTTTAACTTTTCATTATGGAGACCCGTAAATAACATCCCAAATGGAGTTTCATCTGTTGATTGTAGGTGCCCTATACTGATATTGCTCTTTTATTTCTATACAAACGAGGACATGGCATTTAAAAAAATCCAGAAACATGTGAGATACTACCCAACTGGCTGAATTGTAGTAGCTACCACCTGCAGGAAACTAGTAGTAACAAACAACTTGAAGCCAACCTTCATCATGCATTGTTAGGCGTTCTCAAGCATGGGTCAACATTCTTTAAAATAAATAAATAAAAAGATGCATATCTTTAAGTTGTTAGTTAAAATAAATAAATAAAAAAAAAAAAAAAAAAAAACTTACACTTAGCCAGTCCTGGGAGGGAGGCAACCCTCTGTAGACACCCAGCCAACCCCCTCTCCCTATTCAAGCTCAAAACAACCCCAATGGCACTGTGCAGGCAGTCCATTGACCAGGCAAGCCTCGCGCAGGCCTGCCTGAAGAGAGGCTTGTAGATTGCTTGCACAGAAGAGTGAGTTTGGGCAGTGCAGCCTATGACAGGCCGCACGACTTATCATAAGCCACACAATGGCTATTAGGGGTGGGCAATGTCGGTAAGGTTTTGAGCCCCAAACCGATTTCGAACCGATTTCATTCGGTTTGCCCAAAACTCAAACCGAAACTGAATTTTGTATTTGTAAACTGATGAATTCGGTTGAACCGAATTTCTGATCGGTTCGGTTCAGTTCGGTTGGGCCGAAATTTCAGGCTCAAGCATTTGAAAGACTTTCATTAAAACATGTCCAATTTTTTTACAGGCCCAATTTTTTTACAAACCCAATTTTTAGCCCAAAATTGAAAACTTTGAGAGAATGGGGTGATTCAGTGCAACAGGGTGTACTGCAGTGGATTTGTTGCACTAATAAGGTATGGACACTTACCTGTTATTTAGTTATTTATATATATCTAATTAATCGGTCGGTTCGGTTATAAATCGGTCAGTTCAAAATCGTAAACCGATTTCGAACCGTTTATAATCGGTTCGATTCAGTTTAAATTATTTTCTTTCTACTCATATTTCGGTTCGGTTACCGAACCGAATTTGAAAATCGGTTCGGTCGGTTAACCGAATTTAAATCGGTTTTTGCCCACCCCTAATGGCTATATTTGGCCGGATGAATCTTGATTGCGCGTTTCAGTCCTTTGATGAGTCAGAACGACTATTTTTTTCACAGAACGGTCATTTTGTAACGTTCATATTTACCCTATATAAATTCCTCTTCCAAACTCAATTTCACCACAACAAAAATGTACATATTGTCCATCTTTCATATTCAATCTCAACTTTCATTATTGTTTAGTTTTATCTTTTGTATTTACATTTTCAAGATTTTTATTTCAATTTCTAAAATTTTATTCCAATCTCGTTTTTCCATATATGTTGAAATTATGGCAAGCGCAACTCTAGCAGTGTTGAATCTCTTGAATATACACCATTATAATGGCGATGCAATTAAATTCGACAAGGTTAGTTTAATTGAGATCGTGTTCAAAAACTCGGTTATCAAGGGTCCGATAAAATTTGGTTGGCATCAGCAAAAATTTTGGAAGAGTGCCCTCAAGAACTTGATATTTATTGTGTTGAGCAATTAGGCACTGATTACGCTTCAGCCAAAGAAATAATGTTGGAGTTATTTTTCACAGTGGTTCCATGAGTATATTACTTTAGGATTACTGATCAAAGCGCCCCAGGTGTGTCTAAATTATGTAAACAAATTGACGATCCTCACAAATTTAGATTTGATGTATACTTTTTAAGATATCATATATTGGAGTTACATAATGAGTTCAAAGAAGAACAACATCGGTCAAATTCAGCTGCACAGATGTTGAAACAATCACAAAGAAATTTGAAATATGTTGTTATTAGGGAATTACAAACCAAAATTGAGGGTTTAAATGCAAGAATATCGTCTTTGCGACAAGAAGTCGTTGCATTAGGAGATGAATTACATTAGAGACAACAAGGACTTGAAACCAAAATTGCACAGGAACAAAGTGAGCAAAAAGAAAGATATGCAGGTATTGAGCGAGGCCGACTATATGCATTGGGTATAATATAGTAGCCAACATATAAATAATTTGAAGGTTATTGAAGATCAAGTTGATGATGCTATATGTAACAACTTTGTGTGGGTGGGCTCTGAAGCTGGCAAGGTACCTTATGTGGGCGGGCTCAGAGGCTGGCAGACTACCTTGGTTTTATAGTCTCACATCGCCTTGGTGAGGGAAGGAGATGTGTTATATATCTGCGAGGTTGGATCCCCTTAGTACAACGCGTTTTAAAGCCGTATAGGTCTTGGGCTCAAATCAGACAATATTGTATCATGTGGATCGGATTGTTATAGAATGATATCCAAGCAAAACCCAGATGGAAGTGTACCAACGAGGGCGTTGGGCCCCAAGGGGGTGGATTGTATCGCTTGGGTGAGGGAAGGAGATGTACTATATATGTGCGAGGTTTTATCCCCTTGGTAAAACGCGTTTTAAAGTTGTGTGGGCCTTGGATCTAAAGCGGATAATATTATACCATGTGGATCGAGTCGTTAGACTATAAACCAAATTTGATATCAAAAATGTTTTTATAGATCAAATTTCATTATCTTGTTGTAATTTTCATTTGTTTGTTTCAACTATGTTTTTTTTAGTTAAGTGAGCTTACTTTATGAATCAGCAAAATTCTAAGGTTGAAGTATATCACACATATCTACGTAAAAAAAGTAATTAAAAGATTAAGGTACATTAACTAATAAACCATAGGAAATGTCCACAGCGGAAAATACATCATCCACTCTAATATCTAAATTATAAGCTAAAATCTAAGGTTGTGTTTCAGGCAGGACAACTACTGAACTAAAATTTTGCTAAGAATCATACATGTTAGGAGGGAAATCCCAAATTTGGATAGGCCTAAAGTTGGTATTACTTAATTGATCCATAAACAGGTTTGCCTCCATCATATTATTTGCATCCGTGGAGTTTGGTTCATTAAGTTGCGAGGTACGATCCTTAAGACGCGATGATGATGGCCTATCGACATACCTATTTGAAGGCATGAATACAAAAACTAAGTAAACATCAATATATTTAACAAAAATATTAATTTAAGAAAGAAAACATTAACCTCCAAGATATACGACATCGTCCAGATGCCTTTGACCTCAATGTTATCAACTCATTCTACAAATTAATCAAATGTGCCTTTAAATAATTGTTTTGTTCTTTGAGCAAATCAATTTCTTTTTTTTTTTTTTGCAAATACATGTCATGCATTTTTTAGTGATATCTAGGAAGTCGTCCTCTTTCTTTTATCACATAAGTGTAGTACGAGCCACATAAAGTCTTCCAATTTATCTAAGAATTATAATTAAATAAATAAATTAATTAGAAAACAACTAATAATGAGAAACCTTATATTTAATAATAACATTTAGTTAATTTTATATAAGACCATACCTTGTTTATGCTTCCAACATCTGGTAGTGGATCTAAGTTAATTTTATATAGTTCTCTGTCAACATTTATATACTTAATATTCAATGATATTCTATTGAATATCAGTATCATCATCTTTTTCTATAGGCTCTAGCTGTGTGGCATATGACTAAGGATTTGCATCTCTTGGTCCGGCCTCGGGTAGTCGAAATCGTGGGTCATTAAGTAAGCTAACTACTCCTATGAACTCCATATCGACTCTCCGTCTAACTTTCTTCTACATGCAACATACATGTCATCATCTTGAAGATAGACAAAGTCTTTTGCCGGCCACCATTCTCGTTGCTTATAATATTTATAGTCTAAAAACTGCACCTGCGCATAGTCAATGGAGGATTGGTAGGTACTCCAATTTGACCAGTCACTGGTCACCGACAACGGTCTCCTGAAAACTTCACATCCTGAAATATCCTCTAAGAAAAAAAAATCACAAATATTTAAACTAAATAATTTAAAAAATTAATGTAAGAAGATAACTATATTTTGCTTCTGGCATGAAACAACAATCCTTCTGTAAGCAGAGAAATTCAATGCATACTGATAAACTTCACTCTATTGTCTGAAGGGGGAATCGTGAAAAATAGTCCATAATATCAAATTGAGGGTTTAAATTTCCAATTAATTTCTTATTTGAACCTATTGGACATCACTATTTGAACTTGATTGACAGTTCAGAACTCCACCTCAAGAATTTCGAAAACACATTTTCATTAATTGGGATTTGCCAACATCGGTAAAAGACATGCAGGAAAATGTTCGGAGAACGAACCCTACGTATAAAAAACACGTATATACACAAATGATAGTAAAATGCATAATGAATGCAATTGTGCTCATTCAACGTTTAGAGATTTAATTTACATGAAATTCTAAACAATTTTTTTAAATGCATTTACATGAAAACTAATTAAGTTAAATCAACGACAACATATGACATACTATAATTGAAATATAAAATATAAACCATAAGTAAATCACACATCGCTTCGAAGACAAATTTACTTTAGTATCATCTTCTTTATCTTCATTTTCACTGTTTCCATCATCGTCATCATCGATATCCTCTTTTTCAATGTTTGACGATAACAAGTATTTCAGATTGCATAATGGATTGGAGAATGTTATGTTCTTCTTTTGAAAACCTCTGGCGAGGGTAATGTAGTTTCAATCTCCTTACCTATGAACACAAAATGAAGCTCATTTTTCCTCTCATAGCATCTCCTAAAGTTCTCCATCAACATCTATATACTTGAATATCAATATCGTCATCTTCTTCCATAGGCTCTGGTTGTGGCATATGACTAAGGATTTGCATCCCTTGGTTTGGTCTCAGGTAGTCGAAAGTGTGGGTCATTAAGCAAGCTTACTGCTCCTATGAACTCTGCATGACGACAACTATACAAAAATAGGAGTTGTGTGACTCTCTGTCTAACTTTCTTCCACCATGCAACATACATGTCATCATCTTGAAGATAGACAAAATCTTTTGCCTGTCACCATCCTCGTTGCTTATAACATTTATAGTCCTAAAAATTGTACTAGCACATAGTCAATTTAGGATTGGCAGGTACTCCCATTTGACTAGTCACTTGTCGCCGGATCTCCAAAATACCACACATCCTAAAAAATTTCTAACAAGTAAAAACAAAATGTGCAAATATATTAGACTAAATAATTTTAAAACATTAACGTAAAAGGATAATTAACTTTTACTTCTAGCACGAAACAACAATTCTTCTGTAAGCAGAGAAATTCAATGCTTACTGACAAACTTCATTCTTTTCTCTGAAGTGGAATCATGAAAATTAGTCCATAATACCGAATTGAGGGTTTGTATTTCCAATTGATTTCTTACGAATTTGAACCTATTGGAAACCATTATTTGAACTTGATTGACTGTTCAGAACTCCACCTCAAGAATTTTGAAAACACATTTTCATTGAGATTTGCCAACGTCGGTGAAGGAAATGCACGAAAATGTTCAGAGAACCAACGCTACAATTAAAAAAACTACGTAAATACACAAATGATAGTAAAATGCATAAATGCAATTGGGCTCTATCTACGTTTAGATATTTAATTACATGAAATTCTAAACAAAATTATTTTTAAATGCATTTATATGAAAACTAATTAGTTAAATTAATGGTAACATATGACATGTTATAATTTAAATAAAAAATATAAACCATAAGTAAATCACGTGCTACTACGAAAACAAACAGCCAGTGATCCCATAAGTTTATGCGATGAAGACACTCCCCCAATGATGTTGGTCGAAAACATGAATATTCTCTAACATGCACAACCAGTCGTAGATCACCTGCAATCTTCTATTGGGAAAAAACCTCCGAAAATAGTTGATACAATAAGCATATAACAATCTCATCTTCCAATTATGCATTGCCATTCACATTTGGATTTATCTTGCCCAAATGATCGACCAACCATTTATGTCTGATACCCAACATTTGATGAGTTGGATCATCATTAAAAGGAAGCAACTTTCGAACTTCATTGGGGTCTTTGTACGTTTCCCCGTCAAATATAACAGTTGGACTCTTTCCTATCTCAATATAGTCAAACAACTAAAGTCCAATAGGATGAACCCTATCTCAAACTCTGCATAGTGAAAGGTGTGAGTCCCAACCCACCATCGCTCAAACAATGCCATGAACAATTGTATATCAAAATTTGTGCATTTCATTAAAAAAAAATGCTCAAAACCCAATATTCTGAATTATGGTTCTAATACGAGTATTTTCCCACTTTTGATAGACCTTACTCAAATGGGCCTAACTCCCTCAAAATCGATAAGAGTGATTATTTGACATGGGGTCAGTGAGGGGCAATTTGACATGGTTCTAAATGAAGAATTAATAGACCTTAAAGTTGCAATTTGTTCGGAGGAATACTCCCCAACCATAACAGTCGTAGTAGCTCAGAAGCGACACCAGACACGTCTGTTTCCCAAGGATGAGAAGTCAGGGGCACACATTGGTAATGTATATCTAGGGACGGTTGTGGATACCACAATTGTACATCCAATAGATTTCGATTTCTACCTCTGTAGCCACTATGTTCTATATGACGAGCGTGGATTTACTTATGAGGGGATGCAGATCATGATTTATAATTTGTGCTATACATTTGCTTGATGCACTAAACCTGTATCATTGGTTCCATCAATGTACTATGCGGATCTGGTTGCATATAGAGGGTGTTTGTACCTTGATGAATTTATAGTCCCTTACTTCATCATCATCTTCTCTATCTTCATTGTCACTATCTCCATCATCGATATCATTTTTTGTTAGGGTTTGGTGATAGCCGGTATTTTGGGTTGCATATTGGATTGGAGAATGTTATGTTCTTCTGTTGAAGATCCTCTAGCGAGGGTAATGCAATTCCAATCTCTTTGCCTATGAACACAAAGTGAAGCTCATTAGTTCTCTCATAGCATCTCCTGAAGTTGTCCATCAACATCTATATACTTGAATATCAGTATCATCATCTTCTTCCATAGGCTTTGACTGTGTGGAACATGCTTAAGGATTTGCATCCCTTGGTCTGACCTCAGGTAGTCGAAAGTGTGGGTCATTAAGCAAACTTACTGCTCTTATGAACTCCGCCTTACGACTTTGATAAAGAAATGGGAGTTGTGTGACTCACTGTCCAACTTTCTTTCACCATGCAACATACATGTCATCATCTTGAAGATAGACAAAGTCTTTTGCCTGCCACCATCCTCGTTGCTTAAAATTCATAGTCCTAAAAACTGCACCTACACATAGTCAACGGAGGATTGGCAGGTACTCCCATTTGACTAGTCACTAGTCTCCTAAGTACCACACATCCTGAAATATTCCCTAACAAAAAAAAGTGGAAACATTTAAACTAAAACAATTTTAAAAATTAACTTTTGCTTGTAGCACGAAACAACAATCCTTCTATAAGCAAAGAAATTCAACGCAAATCATGAAAAATAGTCCATAATACCAAATTGAGGGTTTGTATTTCCAATTGATTTCTTACGAATTTGAACCTATTGAACATCAGTATTTGAACTTGATTGACCGTTCATAACTCCAACTCAAGAATTTAGAAAACTCATTTTCATTGGGATTTTTCAACACCAGTGAAAGACATGCAAGAAAATGTTCGGGAAACAAACACTACATTTAAAAAACTACATAAATACACAATTGATAGTAAAATGCATGATGAAATGCAATTGGACTCATTCAAAGTTTAGAGATTTAATTCACATGAAATTCTAAACAAAAATATTTTTAAACTCATTTACATGAAATCTAATTAAGTTAAATTAACAGTAACATATGACATGCTATAATTGAAATAAAAAATATAAATCATAAGTAAATTACGTACCACTACGAAGATAAAAAGCTAGTGATTCCATAATGCATACACCTTGAACATTCATCTATCATTGAATACAATTATTTGATGAAGACACTCCCCCAATCACGCTAACGTGCACATCCAATCCCAACTCACCGGCGATCTTCTATTGGGAAATACTTAAAAAATAGTTGATCTAATAAGCATTCAATAATTTTCTCTTCCAATTATGCATTGCCATTCACATTCGGATTTCTCCTGCCCAAATGATTGACCAACCATTTATGTCTGATACATGACGTTTGATGACTCGAATCATCATTAGAAGGAAGCAACTTTCGAACTTCATTGGGGTCTTTGTACTTTTCCTCATCAAATATAACAGTTGGACTCTTTCCTAACTCAATACCAGTCAAACAACTAAAGTCGAATGGAGTGAACCTTATCTTAAACTCTGAAAAGTGAAAGGTGTGAGTCCCATCCCACCATCGCTCAAGCAATGCCATAAACAATTGTCTATCTAAATTTATGTTTTTCATTAAAAAATGTCTAAAACACATTATTATGAATAATGGTTCTAATATGAGTATTTTCTACCCACTTTTGATTAGGGGTGGGCATCCCATCCCGATTTCGTCCCGTCCCGTCCCGTCCCGATTTTTTCGGGTCTTAATGGGATTGAATAATTTCATCCCGATCCCGTCCCGTCCCGATCTAGAAAGGGATGGGATGGGATGAAGATTTTCAATCCCGCCAATCCCGTCCCGTCTCGACCTAATTTTTTAATATTTATTATTAATATTTTTATTTATTTATTTTTATTCATATAAACTTACAGATGACTGACATAAACTCATGGTGTTTGTAGTGATAACAGAAATGTTACTTCAAGAAATAAATATTCATTAAGCAAGAGAAAGATAGCAGACTGTTGCTTGGATTCCAAATAAAAGTGGCTCCAATTATTTAACTTACAAATATTGATAATACCCAGGTGAAGATGAAAAATAAAAATTAACTAGTAATACATATTCAGAAGGGAACATTCAAGGGCGGAGCCAAGAATTCGAGATGCCCCTGGCTGTAAAAATATATTTTTATAATTACAATATATGTATTGATGGTAAACCATTATGAATATGTTAGAGCATCACCAATAGATCTATATTTCTTCCCTAACAAAAGATGAAATGTCATTTTGTCAAGGAACCATGAATTTTGTTTCCCACAGTAATGAAATTGTAAAATCAGTTGAGAGACCATCACAGCGACACAATACTCTTAGTGAGTCCCATTTATCATGTCATTTTCTAAAAGTCAGCCCACTCGACTTCATTGTTAGAGGATTTAGTGGTTATCCTTATATTTGCATGTCACATCTATATCTAATTATAAGAAATTTATTTTTCACGCTCTTATATGATGATAATCTTCGCAGCAGTCACAGTCAGCACGCTGATCCCATTCCGTCCCGATCCTGTATGAACGGGATGGGATAGGGATGGGTATATCTCGTCCCATCCCGTCCCGTGCCCACCCCTACTTTTGATAGAAACTACTCAAAGGGACCAATTCCTTCGAAATCGATAAGAGTCGTTATTTGATATTAATAGGTGTTGCAAGTCACTATTAGGCAGGCCAACAAGTATTGAAGTCAATACGTCATTAACAAAAATAAGAGGGTCGCCCATTACCTCATCATATGGAACAAGAGGTGGTTGATCAAACATTCGACTGGATTGTTGGCTAGACCTTAGACCTGACCGTTGACTGGAGCTTTGATCAAACTGTAGACTGAAGCTTTGACCGATCCATCGTCGGAGTGATTACTAAACTGACCATACTATTTTTTGAGTTTTCCTTTTCCTCATCAAAGGATTTGGAATTCACCTCTCCATTTTGAATCTACTTCGAAATGGTGCTAAATAGAGGTGGGAAAAATGGTCTGTTGAAAGTGGGTTGAAATTTGGGAAGCGGAAGAGGTGAAACACAATCGAATTTGGCCGGATCTTGAAGAGAGATGATGGGAAAGTTGGTTGCTATTGTAGAAGAAGAAATAGGGAGAAACTAAGTCAAAACAAGGCCAAAGCAAGTCCTACAATTGTTTTTGCTCAGTGCAAATTGGGATGAAGTTGAAACAGGAAAGTCTGCGTATGGTTGAGGAAGGTATCCCGTTAAAAAATAAAAATAAAAATTAATCTAGACAAGACTAACTAGGACTTGGGCTATTGTATATGCTCTCAGGTCGATATTTTGTTTGTCTTGGAGACAAACATCGCCAACAACTCAAATTAGTCTTCGGTCTAAAGATCCAACATACTAAATTCATTCACCCATTGCATAAATTGGGTCAAAAGAACAAAGTCTTATCCAACAATCCTAAACCTCACTTCCTGTAAAGTCTTATCACACCTCTCTCTCTCAACTAAATTAAGCCCATGGAACCCTTGGCAGTAATCTCTCTACCATCTCTTGGTCCCAAATATTTATTTTTCTCTATTACTCACTCTTTCAATCCTTCAACCAGAACAAATAATGGGAACCAACATTACTTTCAGCCCAGTCCCTCTAATCTAAACAATCAGAAGTTTTATTTTTTTTTATTTTTTTATTGTGGGTGCTTTGGGGTTTACATGGGAGGGGTGGGTGTTCAAATCAGATGGAAGAGGAAAAGGGAGGTGGTTGACTGGTGGTTGTTGTACTGGTTAAACAGAGCAAGGGAGAGGGTGGTTGGTTGGTGATGTGCCTCTTGCAGAAAGAGGAAATGGTGGGGTCAATTCTGCAATTTTCATGCATTACATAAATATCATGTTTCTCAAAGAAAAAAAGAAAAAAAAATTATCTAATAGTGTCGAAGGCACGGGAAACACCCTATATATATTGGGTAATAGATAGATAGTATTAGATTAAAAGAGTACAAAATTGCAAAAGACAATTACAAAAATGGTCTTCCTCCTTATAGAGTACTCATTGGCAAAGGAGCGTTCGTGAGCACTTGGTCTTAGAAAACTTGGTATAAATTGAAAATTAATAAAGGATTGAGCTTTATTTGAAAACTTTCTGAAAATTGGGCTTAACCAAAGCCTCCATGGTAAATGTCATTAGCCGAACTAATTGAGTAAACGAGTGACACATAATCAACCTCAGATATCATCAAACTAGGCTACTTCCCTTTGTTTTGGACCCAAACACGTTTTTCGTCTCTTTTTATGCTTGTTTATTTGCCTCCTCAAAACAGGGAGCCTAGGCGTTTTTGCAATCGATCTGCATGCATGGACAAGTAGTTCTAGCTACAGCTGTTTGCCCGATTGTGGGGAAGGTTCTTGACAGTACTATACTACTATGACAGAGTGTTATGCAGCAGAGGTGGCTCTACTAATTTTTCAAGCACAATAGTGACAAATAAACTTCCTTTTTGGTGATTCGGCGAACCTCATTGATCTTCTCCAGGATGACAACTCTCAACCACTTTTTGCTATGAATTGGGTTTGTTGTCCAATAATTAGTAATATTAGCTGCATTTTCTTTTTGTTTCCCTCATGGAATTGTAATTATATATGTATAGACCTCAATATAGAGGCTCATAAACTAGCTGCAGTCGTTGGGCGACAAGTTTGTAACCGTACTTAATTATCAATATATTATGCCTATGGCTTTAACCCAAAAAAAGAAAAGAAAATGGGTTATTTGCATTCTCCCCCCCCCCCCCCCCCCCATTATACATGCCTTATTCAGCTTTGCTCCCAATTATTATTCGTATTGCACTTTCCCCCTAAGACTAGCAGTCAACGTGCCTTGACCGCCTGTTTTCAAAGTAGATTACCAAAATACCTCGAGAAATCAAAGGTTGAGATTGAATCTTTGGTATCTCAAACATTTCATCTCGAAGAAAATCCTAAGGCCCAAATGAAATCGTAATCGTATCTCGAGAAAAATCCAACTGTTGATTTTTAAAAAAGCTTGCATCTTAAACAACTCATCTTGAGGAAGATCTAATGGTCCAAATTTAATCTACACACATCTCGAGAAAATCTGATGGTTCAGCGCACATCTCGAGGAAAATATGTCAGTTTGGCTTTATACGTACACGCGTCTCGAGGAAATCTGATGTTTTGAATAAATTTGAATTTAATTTTGCCCCCTAAAACAGAACAGACCTGAGAGATGAAGGGAGAGGAAGGAAAAGGAATGAGGAATGAGGTCTTAACTTTATTATAGGGGTTCTGAAAAAGAGGAGGAAGGAGGAAGTGGAGGAATGAAAAAGAGGAGGGAGGATGAAGGGGGAGGTGGTGGCGAGGCTGCGAGATAGAGGAGGAAGATAATCAAAATTTTCTTGATTAAATATTTGGAGTGGAAAATCTTGCCAAGTTTTGAAGTTAAGCTTGAGTTGCAGATCATCTTCATCATCTCTCAAGTTTATTTTGTTTCAGGGGGCAAAATTAAATTCAAATTTATTTTATGGGGTTTAGTTATTGCCAGTGTAACGCCCCGATTTTCGAGAAAAGAAAATCCTAAATTCCACGAAAGATTATCCGTTTCTCCAAAATTCAGGACATGAAAATTCAATAACAACATAACATTTAGCAGCAACAATTAAAACATAATTTAGAAAATTAAAACAAACTAAAAAAAAAATCTAACCATGGAACTCTGACGTCGCTAGCCCCACTAACGAAACTCCAGTAACGCTGCTCATAAATCTCTAAACCTATGAAAGGCTAAATGGCTACGTTCCAATAAGAACGTACCCAAGAAGCATAAACTTACTTGGGTCAGCGAGGTAGCTGGTGCGAGTAATCTCAGATTTCTTTATAAATAAAATAAATTACATGCTTTAACATGAAACGTTCCAACACAATAAATAACTCATCATTAACTGGTAGTTCCTCCATGAGGCAAACATGTCATGCTACAAAGTTCTATCATGCTTAAAATATATATTTATTTTACCAACACTTACAAAGTGAAGGTCGGACGTGGTAAGTCTGACAAAAAAATTGTTAGTAGACTTACCATCCTGCACAGAACGTTTAAAAATAAATGAATAAAATTCATAATTTATCGGTCATCATAAATACAATTATTTTCAAATAAATACAGATCATATCCATAATCACCATTATTTAAATGTCAACCAAATACAGTTTAACTAAATGAAGACATGTAATTCTCATTCTAAGGTCGAATGAGCATTTAGTTTCTTCCATTAAGGCAATTATGCACATGCTAAAAAAATCTCGCTTCTTTTACACAATCGCACTATCCTCCTTGTGCCGAACACACCTCACTCAAATGTGCCTCCCTTGCCTTCAAAAGCACTCGGAGCATACATGTTCCAAGTGGGGTGCCACATCGAGGAACATGTCATCTAACCCTAAGTTCGATCCATGACAAGCATTTCCTAAATACTACACGTACTATCAAACTCACATGGAACGACGTATCGATATGCAAGCAAGTCTGCATACCTAAAATTATATCACACGTATACAAGCAAGTCTGTATACTAAAATAATTCTTTTTTTCACTTTTTTTTTCGGAGTTGTGGAAAAGAGCATAAAAAATCAATTAATCCTCAAAACTCTTTTGCAGTGACACTTTGTCAACCATAAACACATCGACCACAAATATCCCTTTCTTTTGGGGAAGCAAATAACATTTTCAGAAGTAAATTTTATATAACACAGCATGGATCACACTTATTCATTATAAGGATTAGCATGTCAATTTGCATAACCATAAAAATTCAAGTTTACAGTATAATCTCATACTAAACACACATTTCAAGTTATAACGCAAAAATGCAAATACGAATTTACAAAATAATACTAATACCCAAGTCATCCAAAAATTTCTTCTTACTATAATATTTAAGAATAACAAAAAACACCTAAATTTTAAAAGATAGAAAAAGGAGAAACTCACTTAACCTCTCACTTGGTCATAATAATTTTAAACAGAGATACACAATAACAAGTAACAATGCATAATGGTTACACAAAAAGACATAATTTATTCTAACAAACCAAAACCCCATCAAAATAAAATTACCCATTTCAGCTGACCATGATCTCTCAAACTCTACTTCATCCCAAATATAATTTTTTTCAAATTTTTTTGGTATAAAGAAATCAATATCACATATAAAAATTCTTCCAAACAAAAATATATGAAAAGAGAATGGAGGAAAAACTCACTAACTTCTACTACTAAATTTTTTTTATACAAGGGTTTCTAAAATTTTATCAGTGACATTTTTCTCTACCTCGAGGGAGATCTAGCCGTTGGATGGATTCCAAACTAATGATATCTTTTTCATACTTGTGTTATTAATCTACAGATATATTTTAAAAGATTCTGATTACTATAAGGTCTCGATCCACTGCAAACACTAAGACTGCCCAGAGCTGTTTTTGGAATGTACAAAAACTCTGAACACGCTAGACTGGGTGCTTCTTCTGCTTATAGCTTAGTAGGTGTTGTTAGGGTAACTATGTGCTTCTCGGTAAACTTTTTTTACCCCCTCCCCCGGGAGGGCGATAAGACTTGAGAGAGGGAGCCCAGGGAGCACAATGACCGCACCATAGCGCCAAAAACTAAGTTGCCAGCTCCGCCCCCTCCCCCCCCGAATAGTCCGATTTTTCCTCCACGACGATAAGGCGCTAAAAGATCCACTACCAAAATTACCTGGCCCAATAGGGAAATCCCAATCGATCCTCAAAAAATGAAATAAAAAAAGTTTCATCCGTTGCTTGTTCGTCTCGACAAAGAGGAAAAGAATCCTATTGTAACGTTCGGTCGGTTCATAAAGAGATTGGGTCGGAAAATCCACCTTCTTCCCGGCCCCGGAAAATGCTTCCCAGGCGAATAAACCTTCCTCGGTGGACTTTCCAGAATCCCCTGGGGGTAGGGTACTACAAAAGGGAGTTGCTATTCTATTGCGAAACATAACTGCACACGGGAATTAAATAAAACATAGTTTTAGGTTTTCTCTTTCAACTCATCTAATTCCTACGAAAATACAATAAAAATTTCATATTTCAAATTTATATCCGTATTAAACTCTAACCTTAATCAATTGATTAATCTAAAAAAAACTAAAAGAGAACGAAGAAGACTCACCTTTATATATCCAAAATACTAACAACATACATAATAAAAAAAATCACATAATAATCAATATCAAAGATTGAATAATTCGATAGAGTTTAACTCACTATTTTTTCAAAATTCACAAAGTTGAAGCAAACTATTTCTCTTCGCCTCCCTTTATTCTACGTAGGTATTTATTTTCTTTTGTGTGTATATCCAAAGAGAAGAGGTGGCTAGGGTTTTCTTTTAAAGGGTTTTCAATTAGGGATTTACTAGCTTTAGCTAAACACACCCACCACTAATACTACCAATTAGGGTCCCAAAATTCATATCATAAAGTACTTACATATTTGTAAATACTACCAATTAATAAATATTATTAATGATTAAAATGGTAACATTATATTGGCAAGTGATTTGGCGAGTATTACAACCAGTAATTTATTTTATAGGGGTATTTTATTCAGACGTCATATTTCCTCGAGTGGCATGCTAAAGCGTTAGATTTCCTCGAGATGCGCACACAATTAAATTTGGACTGTTAGATTTTCCTCGGGATGAGTTTTTTAATTTTTTTTAAATCAACTGTTGGATTTTCCTCGAGATATGATTATGATTTCTGTTGGACCTTAGGATTTTTCTCGAGATGAAATGTTCGAGATACAAACGATTCAATCTCAGCCTTTGATTTCTCAGGGGTATTTTGATAATCTGTTTTGAAAATACATGGTCAAGGCACACTGGCTGCTAGTCTTAGAGGGAAAGTGCAATACGAATAATAATTGGGGGCAAAGCTGAATAAGGCATGTACTATAGGGTGAAAATGCAAATAATCCAAAGAAAAAATGGTACTTAATTATCTATATATTATGCCTATGGCTTTAATAAAAAAAAAAAAAAAAGTATACTAGTGACACTAAATGACTCCATCGTCTTTGTTTCCTACATATGGTAAGAGAATCATATTGAAATGCCTTTTTTGGCACTAAAGTCAAACATGCTTCTTCAAACCTATCCACGGAATTGTTCTCAACAAAGTTTGTTCACTCATATATATATATATATATATTTCTTATCTTACAGATCATGATGGTTTTTGGGGTTGGAGATAAAAGACAGCTGGAATTTACCCAAATATAAGAATCTAACAGATCGTACAGAACTTAAAGTACCAAGAGTGCATGGGTTCGATTCCCATACCCAATATTTTGATATTTATTTATTCTTCTTCAATTGTTGATGATGATGATTAGGCATGTAAGTATGAATGATGAAAACATAAGGGTGATCATGTTTTAAATTTTTTTATACCCAACATTTTGATTTTTTTTCTTCATCTGTTGATGGTGGTGATTAGGCATGTAAGTATGAAGAATGAAAACGTAAGGGTGATCATGCTTTGACAAGTTTTAAATTTTTATCGTGCCAACGGCACGGGGAATACCCTAATATAGATATATATGAGGCCTGAAAACTCGTATCTAAAGTGGAGTGTACATGATTAAACTTAAAATTATACTTCATTACATTTTCCCATTATCAGCAATTGATCATGTTCCATGTATTGACTACAAATTTTAATACGACTCGAGCAATTTCGTAGATTGGAATAAATTTTTGACCAAGAACTGATGATCTAAAACTCACCTAGAAACGAAAAGAAAAACTATTCAAATGCAACATACATAACCTCCATTCCCATCAAATCAAATCAAATCATGCATATACGATTTTATTGTAAAAGACATTTAAATGAGGTTAAGTTCTTGGATCTGTCCGTTTTTTTCTAACACAGAGGCCATATAATTGTTTGAGCTGCTTTCACCCTTTGCCGCTATAACGAGACGCTAATTTTTACCAACAACCATTTGTGTGTGAACCAGATCACACGATCCAAACTTAAATTTGTGTTAGCCTTTTTGCTGTGTTCCGATATAGCAAACTTCGACATATTTTGAACATTTGGGTCATTCATGTCTTTCAAAAGGCTTCCATCCATTGAGGAGAGCATTTCTATTTGCAGCTAAAATTTCATCAAATAGGAAAACTGTGACAAGAAAAACAACAGGAAGAAGAAGAGCTGATGGAGTTTTCATTCCTTTTTCTCTCAGAAATATATTCGGTTTTTTTTTTAAGGTAAGGGGTATTGCTACTAATTAAGAAGAAATATTACAAAGAGTTTGTCCTGCTATTGAAGCCAGATCATGGGCTCCAATATTAAGTTCACGAGGAATATACTTACAAACCCAATTAGGAAGAGTACATGAAAGAGATCTAATACTGTAAATAAGAGGCCTCCACATCCATCGGGAATTGTCTTGCCGGTCTTCTGAGTCGGAATGCAAATGGGAATGTAAGACTCCAGAATCCCCAAGAATGACCTCCGCAGGCTACTGACGCGCTTGGACGGGTAAAAGAATGACTTCTGCAACAAAACATTCAGCCATGGTACTATCGAATACTCGACCTGGAATTGTGTCCACCAGTCTGGCACGTATCATCCCAAAAGCGTCCACCACTAAGACTCCAAAAGCTCCCTGTTGAGAATAAGCAAAGAAACATGCATCATAAGTAACTAGTAGCATCTCAGGGAATAAGGAGGTGGGAATGTTGGATGGGTTTCCATGCAAGGAGTTGAGCCTATGAGATCTAGCTGCTATAAGTTGTTGTTTAGTGACCTGAAGTTGATTGGACTCCATAATTGCATCAGGAGCCATAGGAATATAAGTTTCTGGGGATTGAGAGTGACTATGGGGATTTTTTCTATGACAGCAGTTTCCAGGGTATGGTGCAAGGATGAAGGTTTTGCTAACTCTGTAGGGGAGTTGGTTGTGGGCTGAAACCATTGTTTCTTCCAAGTAGACCACAAATGGTTGACAAAACTGATGAAATTATGGATGGAAATTTTTTTTTAAAGATATTGTTGTTTCTAGTCTGCCAAATGGTCAGGATCACCGTCATGAATTGGGAAAGTAGTTCCTCGCGGGAGATTGGGTGTGCGGCAGCGGTTGCCCAAAGAAAATTGAAATAACCAATAATGTTGTGATTGTTTGCATAGTTAATGGTCCAGTTGATGGGAACAGGGGAGAGTAACCACAATCTCTTGACCACTGGACATTGGAAAAAAAAACATGGAGGACATCCTCTTTTTGCTCCTTGCAGAAAACACAATGGTCCTCAATCAGTAAGTGAATGCGAGTGAGATTTGTCATAGTGGGTAGGATATTTTGTGTGACTTTCCAAAGAAGGAAGATGGCATTAGCCGAAGCCTTAATGCGCCAAAGGTCCCGAAGGACTTTAGGATTGAAAAGGCTATGAATATTGGTGGATGAGGAAGTTTGAAGTTCATCACTCACAAAAGCCTTGGTGGCACTCTTGACAGAAAATAACCCTCTCTTATCAAACCTCCATATAAGATAATCTTGTTCGGTGGAAGTTCGAATCACAATATCCGAGATATCTTTCGCCATGGGGGCTGGGAAAAGAGAGTATAAAAGATCTATGTTCCAAGTTGGATGTTGTTGATTGTCATTATAAATCCATAGATCTTTCACACTTTGGGGTGAGGTGGTTTAACCCAACAATCATGCCAGAGGTCAATCTCATTTCCTGATCTAACTTGCCAAAAAATGTGTCATTTCATTTTGGAGAGTGCTGTGAGGTTACCTCTCCAAGCAAAAGAAGCAAGTTGAGGGGGTTTTCCAAGTTGAAAAATTGTTTTGTGGCGGAAGTATAATGCTTTGAGTTGTGCATTACAGGGGTTTGTGGGATTAGCCATAACATTCCACATATGTTTAGCTTTTAAGGCCAGATTTTTAATTATAGCCGAAGGAATGTTGAGACCTCCCAGGTGCCTAGGAAGGGTGATATTTGGCCAGGTACAAAGATGTCTAGCCTTTCTGTTCTCCGTTCAGTTCCACCAAAAGTTACGAGCAAGCTTATCAATTTGTTGAGTACTGGAACACGGGAGTAGGAAAGTCTACGTGGAATAGATAGAAAGGGAGTGAATGACCGCTTTTATCATTACAGTCTTATCTGCTTGGGATAACACCTTAGCCTTCCAAGAGGCCAGTTTGGAATTGATCTTATCCACGAAAAACTGGAAATCCAAAGATTTCCTCTTTGAAAGAAGCAAAGGATTGTAAAGCTTGGAACCGAGGATTCGGTTTATCATCTTAACATGTCTGGGATGGACGTTAGAGCTATAATAAACCGAAGATTTATCAAAGTTGACCGCTTGTCCCGAAGCAGCACAGTAACTTGATAACAACTCTTTAATGGAGTGTGTTTCATCAAGGGACACCCGACAGAAAATCATGAGATCATCAGCATAAAGGAGGTGATTGATGGAAGGGCGTGTCTCTTAAGTTGAATACCTTTCAAAATATGATTGGATTCCGCTTTTGAAAGCATTATGGAGAGAGCTTCGAAAACCAGGATGAACAGGTAAGGGGATAGGGGATCTCCTTGTCGGAGCCCTCTAGTTGGTTTGATAGCCTCAAGAGGGGTCCCATTGAGAATAACCCTGAGAAAAGAAGTTGAGATGCACTTTTCAATAAGTCGAATCCAACTATCGGCGAACCCAAGTTGCTTGAGAGTTTTCAGAAGAAAACTCCATTCCACTCGGTCATAAGCTTTTGTCATGTCTATTTTTATAGCCATCCAACCTTGTTTTTTTTTTTTTCCCTTCCTGCTATATTTCATTTGAAAAAAGGCTTCATGGGCGAGGTTGACATTATCCGAGATAGCTCAGCCTTTTAGGAAAGCCCCTTGGTTCGGTGAGATGATATTGTCTTGCAGAGGTTTGAGCCTGTTGGCCAGGATTTTGGAAATGACCTTGTAAATCACAATGCACCAACCTATCGATCGAAACTTATCCTGGGTAATTGGGTTCGAGACCTTGGGGATAAGCGCGATGAAGGTTTCATTAAGCTTTGGATCCATGGATTTAGTAGAGAAGAAGTGTTGGACCACCTTAATCACGTCATTTTTAACAATATCCCAGTAGTGTTTGAAGAAAAAAGCATGGAAGCCATCAGATCCCGGAGTTTTGTGGCTACTAATGTTAAAAATTATGTTCCGGATTTCCTCTTCATCCGGGATTTTAAGGAGATCTGCATTATCATCATCAGACACAACAAGGGTGAAAAGAGAATTGATATCTTGATTGGTTGAAGGGTTGGAGGTTTGGTAAATATGTTGAAAGTAGTCATTGAGGATCAGACCAATCTCAGAATGTGCAGAGTGCCAATTATTACTTGGATCCCGGAGTCGAAGAATATGATTCCGTTTTCTCCAAAGAAGAGTTGAGAGATGGAAAATCTAGTATTTTTATTCCCATCCTTGAGCCAAGATTGTCTTGATTTATTTCTCCAAGACAGTTCTTCTCTAAGGTAGAGTTCATCCAGCCTGTCTTCGAGGATCGAAGTGGCGAAAACATTTATATCTGAAGGAGGGGAGTTGTGAAGATTATCCAGGTCTTTGAGGGTGTCTTTGATGTTATGCTCAATGTTACAGAACACCTCTTTGTTCCATCGAGAGAGTTTGTAGCTGAGTCTTTTGGTATTGAGGGAAAAATTATTAGCAGGATGGGAGTGAAAAGACGAGTTCCAAGAAGATTGGACAAGGTGTCGGCAACGGGGGTCCCTAGTCCACATATGAGAGTAACGAAAAGGCTTTGGGCCCGCGTTTGGATCGGTGAACAGGTTAAGAGTGATAGCCTTATGATCTGATGAGGAGGTGTGAATAGAGTGCGCTATAGCTAAAGGGAATTGAACTAACCACTCCGTAGAAACTAAGTTCCTATCCAATTTAGATTTTATGCCATTTTTATCTTTTCTTTTGTTATTCCAAGTAAACTTCGAGCCATTGAGTGGGAAATCAATCAAACTGTGGTTAGCTAGGAAGTCTCTAAGATGTTTAACCATAGCCTCAATAACTTTCCTCCCACCTATCTTATCCTTGTGAGATGCTATAGCTTTAAGATCTCCCATAACAATGAAAGGGTGTTTAATTGATCGTGTCAGGTCAGAGAGAGTGTCCCAGAAAGTGAATCGAAGAGACAGATTAGGTTCTCCATACACAAAAATAATATACCAAGTATGACTAGAATAATAATCATTTACTGTGCAATAAAAGAAATGTGTACCTTCCTTCCAAAATAAAGCAAGTCCACCTGACAAACCGCTAGTCGGAACTGAAGCTCCATATTTGTAACCCAACCTCCTGCGTATGTGATCCATTTTTGGTGAAGATGTTTTTTGTTTCAGAGATGAAGAGAATATCGGGCTTGGACTGTAGGGAGAGGGCTCTCAAGGCGTTGAATGCACAGGGCGACCCAATGCCCATTGCATTCCAACTTAGTATCATGGCAACTTGAGCGACCCTTTGTGGGCGGTCGCCTCTTCCTCAAGAGTGGTTTCCAGATTAATGGATGATGAGCTGTGGTGACTAGACTGAGAGTAGCTAGCCCTACTCCTATGAAGAATGTCAGCCCTTATGAGAGTAGGTAAGCCCAATGGAGCAGGTTGTGAAGGCTTTGAACTGATATAGCAATCCTAAGTCCGAGAGATGTTGGTATGTTCATTCATTCCTGTATAGGGTATGCTTCCTGTGGGAGTGATCCTTGCCGAAACTGAGTCTGACTGAGTGGAAGTGGAGACGTCTCTAAAGGAGGTACCCACACTAGGTCTCTTTCCCATTTGTAAGAACCCACCTTCCTGCATTGCATCCTGTCTAACATCCATTTTTCTCTTACCCTTGCCCTTAGTAGCTTGTTTACCCTTGTTCTTTCCTGAGTGCTTCGGAGGGGCAATTTCCAAGGACTGGAGATGTTGACTAGCAGAGCTCCTATTAAGGCAATGAGCTTTCATTTGCATTATTGAACACCTTTGGTTTGCCGTAAGAAGCGTTGCCAAATTTTTTTTGGAGCAAACGATGCATCAACTCTATTCGATACATTCGATTGTAAGGAAGTAGTTTCCAGGTGAAGACCCGTCACTGTCGGACATTGTGGCTGCCTAAATGAGCCAATTTCACCACCCGTTAGGACCTATGATGGATCATGGTGCTCCAAGGACAGCGGTTCAGATCTGAAGGAATTAAGAATAGCAACTACTATAGGCGACAGTGGTCCAAACATCTGATCAGTTACAGATTTGGACGCGTCAAGGCGGAATTGAGTTATGACGAGACCATCCGTGGCCTGAGCAGTGTGTTGCTGACCGACCACCATGGGAGAGAAAAGAGGAGCCGAGAGAGGGGGCTCTTCATCTGGATGAAGACAAAATTGTGTCATGCCATATCAAGAGGTTGTTCTTGATAAGAATCACAGCCCAATAAAACCCAACATAGCCTGTAATGTTCACATTGGAGAGAATAGTGTCCACTTGAAGCATGTCTTTATGAGAAGACATATTTTGAAGCCCATCAATATCAATATGGGCTTGGGCCTGTGTCATTCCCATCTCCATCCTAGAAGCCCTAGTAGAAAAAAGTCGTTGCTGAGATGAGGGACGAGGTGGAGCCTAGAAATTGACCGTATCAGCCTCCTGTAACAACATGTCCACTTGTTCATCTGCCTCGGCTGCATTAAGATCTATGAGGCGTACATTTGTCTGTCCCATACCATAAGTAGATCCAGGAGGCCGAACTAGGGATTGTGTTCGATGAGGCTGAGGAGATGATGCATTTGTGTTGAAACTTGTGGTGGCATGAACTAAGGGAGGACCTTGGATGGTAGTCATACCTGGAGAGAAAGTAAACTTGTTCCATTGTTGTTTGCCTATAGAAATTGCCATACTAGATCGAAGTGCTTGTCTATATCTGATATTTGATTGAGGACTGAAGGAGAGCAGTTTGTTGATCATATCGGGAGTAATTTTAGCTCCATTCAATGATTTTTTCGCTTGCTGAATGATCGAACATTTGTTCCCCACTTTGTGACCCATCATGCCACAGCAAAAGCAAAAGTTAGGGACGTCCTCATAGCATAACTTGACTAGAAAAAATCCTGCCATCTATGATCCCAAAAGAAGTACGCATTTTGCTAGGAAGAGGTTTAGAAACATCTAGCCAAACCTTAAATCTAATATATGGAAGTGTAATTTGATTCAAGGCAAGGTGATCAACCTCCATGCAGGGGCCAATGCAATTCGCCAGAACTTCAACATTTGGCAATAATATTTTCTACAAAGGGAACTCATGTATTCTAATCCAACATGGTATGGAGTCAAAATGGCAAGTGGTATACTCCGGTATCCAATCCTTTACAGAGTCCAACCAAATAGAGACCAGGGTCCTGTGAATAGCACCTTGACTTTATCATCCTCATTTGTGAAGTGGACCAAATAATAAACATTGTTAGGGTCATTGTGTCCTTCAAGCACTTCAAAGTGAACGCTATGCAGGGGTTCCCATTGAGGTAACGTGTGCTTCGCAAAGGTTTCTGGGCTAAGTTGTTGATCATGGTAGTACTTGGCTATAGTTCGTAATGTTGGGTTTTCAAGGCCTTTATTAGCTTGCACCACAAAGTTAGGTTCAGGAATGTACAGAGAGTTCTCAAGTTGATTGCTTAGTAAGGAGATAATAGAGTCAATATCCTCAGCATTATCAGGGAGCTCATGGTTAGGGACCTGCATGGTAGGAGGGGCGGTCGTGGAAGAGGGGTGCATGATGGAAGAGGTAGAGTTGTTGGTAGAGGGGTAATCAGTTGAAGAGAGCGAAGAAGATGGAAGAGAAAGCACTAATCGAGGGCTGGTAGGTTCAGGTTGTGGGTTGATATTATGGAAGATACAGAGAGGGCGGAAAATGATGCGATGAGGATGAGGGGGAGCTAAATTAACTTTGTTTGTAGGGAGTAGATGGTTATCATGAAGTTGATTTGGCTATGATACTCTGATGTTTGTAATCGAGTCCATTTTCAATGCTCTGAAACAATAATGTGGTTGGAATAGGGAAGAGATCAAGCAGGGTCGTGAGAGTAGCGATGTGAAATGGAGAAGAGGCTTATGTAGAGAATTTATAATAATTAAATGGAATGAAATGAAATGATTTTGAAGGAGAGGCGAGAACATAGACATGAAAGGTTATTATGTTGCATTTATAAGTGTGGGCTGATGTGAAGAGTTGAAAATGAGGGAATAAATTAAATGTGAACGAAGAGGGTTGGGTGATATTAAGGGATGTTTGGCTATTAGTTATGATGGAATGGAGAGTAATTATAATGGAATGAGACTAAAACATATAGTAGAGGCCCAAGCATCTTCATCCTAGATCACATATCATGGAGACCTGAAACACAAATAGGAGATTAAAACATTAGCTAAGTAAATGTCAGATTAGAGTTGCTATATGCTAGAAGTAAAGTAGCATATATCAGAGAAGAATTGCACAGAGAAACAACACTATAAGAGAGATAAGTCGAGGTGCAAAATTGATTGAAAATATATTCTTGATCAAAATAAAAACTAAGATCAGGGACTAAGAAAAAAATGCAAAGGAAATATAGAAGCAAGAGAAAAAGAACATCAGGAAACGAGCTTAGAGGCAATAGGAATACATCCTAAGACAAGTGAAAGCACAGAGAAAAGTGAGGAAAGAAAAGATAAGAAAACACGGAGAGCCAAAGAACACAGAGAGCCGAAGAAGTTGATCCAATCCAATCCAATCGAGCCTACAGAAGGAGATCGATGTCGATCGAGTCTAGAGTTTGTTGGGATGCAGGCGGCACATTGTTCAGGGGATCAGGCGCGAGGTAGCGAGCCAGGTAGAGCATCGCATGTGCGCGGTCTGCCAGATGAATGGATCCAGATTAGGTTTCAGATTCTTACCAAGAGAAGGTATCCTACAAGTCCGGACGAGATGGAGTTAGTGCGGTGATTGCGACTAAGGTGGAGCCAACATCACCAGGATAGTAGTCTGTACACCGAGTGTTACCCACAGGATCGTGGTCGCACATGAGACTCGAGGAGGAGGTGTACTTCGAGATGTTGCAGACCGGTGGATGGATTGTAGAATGTGTGACGATTCGCACCAACTGTGGAGATTGTTGGGATGAAGTTGGCTTGAATAGTCTCACATCAAGTAAGGAGGAGTCGTCACTAAGGTTTATAAGGAGGTGGTCCACTCCCTAATAGCAATGGGGCCTTTTAAGATTATTTTAAAAAAAAAAAAAAAAAACCACACCCGAGGCCCAAGTTGCAGTGTTTATGTTAGGGACAATATCGTTGTTATGTATAGTAGACCTAGATGCGCGCACGCGCTCAGTGCACCAACAGAGTTTGCTGATATGTGAAGCTCAAGAATACTCTCATGGCCTCAATCATCCAAGAAGGGTTTTTTTTACTTCAGAATTATGAAATGTTATAGATGAAATGTTATGAACGATAGGGCAATGGGAAGGAAATGTTATGAGGTATTTATAGATGAAATTTTATGAACGATAGGGCAATGACATAGTTGAGAATGTGGAATAAAAGGAATTTTGTAAATGTCCATAGTTTAAATTTGTTATATGCATCCAACATTGACCATAATTCTCTACCTAAAAACCCCACTTACTGGGGTTGATTCATGGAAACCTTTCACCACCTCCCTTATTTGGTTTTCTTAGTCAGATAAGCAAATCATCCTTCTTATCAGCCCTCCTCTGTCACTATACTCCGTGTTCACGTTCGTAAATTGCTGACTCGGAATCTATTTGAACTGGGTCATACTAATCTGATTTGTTGATATGGACGGATTAGTGTGGCCTAGGGGACAAAAGTTGGTTCAGAACAATCCAGGCCAGTCTTTTTCTTTGGATAATGACCTCCAATCTTGACTTGGAATTTCTTAATTAATCTAGGAAATAATGATGACTCAGGTAAGTAAAGTAATTAAATTAGACTAAAGTAGGCCTAATCATTGTGTGTCATTATTCTCAAAGTCAAAGCATTGTAAGCATTCCATGGTAGGATTAGTTGAAATTTGATCTGATATTGTCCTTCTAGCTCAGTCCATTACTTGGGTTGATCAATTAGAATCTAACATACTCTATTAGAAGATCAATTAGACTTAAACAATACAGATTAATATTAGCAGCGTCTCCTCAAAGTTTAAATACACTTATGCATTGGCTTTGTCAAAACTTGGAATTTGCCCTAATCGATCTCAACATATACCGGATCATACGATAGTTAAGGAAGACCTGGACATTATTTATGGTATTTGAACAAGAGCAATGTTTGAATGTGATGTAGTGTGCGACCTTAAGCCAAGGCAGCATTCTCATCAAATCACCTTAATTTGTGGACTTGAGAGGACCAACTGGATCGGCATAACCTCTCTGCTTCTGAACTAAGTAAACAAACAAACCAACTCAGATCAACAAACCAACCAGCATTCAGTTGAAGCTACATATGATCAGATTAGGGAAGCCAATAAAATTGCATGAACCGAATCACAGGCATGTATTGGAACCTTAAAAACAACACCAACAACAGATGATCAGATGAAGGAAACCAAAAACCAAAAGGAAACAAACTCCATATTTTATAGATGCATGCACGCAGTGGTGGACCCAGGATTTTAGTCAAAAGAGGCAAAATAACAAATAAATATTATTCAATAATAGTAGTTATAGAGCAGAGCCGAATTTTTTTTTCCTACTCGAGATAATAATTAAAAAAAAAAAACAACTATAAAAAGTACATTGTATATATCAAATTGAATTTAGTATAGTCCAATTTTAAGTCAAAATAAAGTCACAACACCAATAACCTTAGTAAAGGCAAATGAGAGTAATAACTAGAATAAATAACTTGAATCACAATATAATTAAATAAGTATCTAAGTTGAAGCCGTAATAAGATCCTAAATTTTCATTAAAAAAATGGTTTTTATGAGGCTAATGACATAAATTTTCATTGAATTCTATAATTATTATTTTAGATTTTTTTTTTATTTCAGATATATTTTTTGTTTGAGGTTTTATACTAGTTGTAAATAAACTATTTTTTATTTAATGTTTGTAATTATATATAAAATTATATTGAAAAATAAAAAATTATGGGTAATAATCATAAAAAAAATCTTATGCTCCAAGAAACTCTAATTTAAGTCGTTTGGTAAAAATGATAAACTTCAAACACTAAACCTAGAATGAATAAATTTCATATTGCTATTTGGTATGATATATAATTTTATTTTTGTTATAACTGCAATTATATTATATTATGTTTTGCGTTTAACTTTACTAAAAGCTAATCAAAGGCATTAAAAAGCATGGGGAATGGAGAAAGAAAATGCACAAATGTTAGTAATTAATTGATTTAATTGCACATATGTTGAATGAGAAGGCCACCGCTACTTCTTCCATGGCCTTTTTAGCCACTACACCCATCTCTTTCACCTTCTTCCTAACTTGCTTCCCTTTCTCTCCTTCCATCAACACCTTTACCATCTTCTCTATGTAGTCCCGGCCAACCCACAAAACCACGCACCGATCGGTTCTTAGCCATGACTCTCACACCCATCATCCTGGCATTTAAAGCACATATACTCTCCATCACAATGACTAATTAAACCATTCACACTTTTATGATTCAGTCAGTATCTCCACGGCCTGGTCAACCCCACTCACTCACTACCAAACCCCGATCACCAACCTTCTCCTTACACCCATCTAACTAACACCTCGAAACCGAACCACCCATTCAATGAAACCAACCTGCTTAATCCCCTTGAACGTATCGGGCAGCAAGGGAAACAAATCCCTCCCTCCCTCCCTCCTCTTACAATATACTGCAAACCAAACAAAACCTCTTACTCAAATCAACCCATTGTACAAAAATTAAACCAAACAATCAACATTCCAACAATAAACCCGAATAAAGGAGAGATCTTTACCTGAGAACCTTCTCCTTCTTGAAAAACCCGGTCCCGAAATCCACATAAGCATCAGGCTTGATCGCAGGAACAGAGAGGAACGGTGAGAATTGTTCAGTTTGGATAGGGGCAATTTGGGGGAAAAAATACGACATGACAGTACAGTATTTGGATGTATTCGTCCACATAAACCCAACAATGCATCTCAGCCGTTGATCACGTAGTTACTTCAGCCACATGTTTTGTCTTTCCTCATCACGTCCACGTGTTCCTCTCTTGTGCAAGAATGGGAATTTGGGAAACAAAATGTGAGGGATGGGTTGGGGTTTTTCTCGATTAAGCGAGGGCAATTCCCTCCCTCCCTCGCTGGTTCGCTGGTTTCCTCGACACTTAGAATTTCCCAATTTCAACAGAGGATTATGGGAAGAAAGCAAAATGAGACCCTACTGACCTGTTCTCTTGTAGCAAACACGTATTTTCATGCGCATCACTGACTCTGGGTTCCAATGAGACAGACTGTCTGTCACTCACTTGGTGATGACTCCCAAATTATTGAAGAGTTTCTGCAACTGTGACAGCCACCCCATGTGACTCTGATCATCTCTTCAACAAGGGTCCACCATAACCAACCATATTCGTATAAAGAGCTAGCACTGATCAGGTGTTGTCAGCACTTCTACAGGGCCTGGGAAACCAGCTGGTTTCCTGCATGCGGGGCGAAAATACAATGTTGCCCCTTTCTTTACACACTTTTTTGGAGTGAGGGGCAATATTGTATTTTTGCGCCCAGGCAGATTTCCCAAGCCATTAAGAATTTCTGGGTGTTAAATAAAACATCTAAAGGCATGCATCGATTAAATTTGTATATATATAGTTATGAGTTTTTCTTGCTGGCTTGAGAAATCGGCCAGATTTTCTGCTTGGGGGTGAAAATACATTTTTGCCCCTCCTTTTTAAACACACAGCTCCAAAAAGTGTTTAAGGAGGAGGAGCAAAAATGTATTTTCGCCTCTCCCAGACAGGAAACCAGGCCAATTTTCCTAGGCAACTAGAATTTTTGTATAGTTATAAAGAGGAACCACCTCCCTCATTTCTTATTCAGATAACCAAACCATCCTTCTTATAATCCCATCTCTTTCTTCTACATCAAGTTATCTAACCCACCACACTACAATGAGATGATCGACTCATTGATCCCTATATATTTTAGTTTTTATGTTTAATCATTTCAACTATATTTTTATCACACCATTACTTATTAGGAGTCTTCATTTTAGTTAGCGTAGTTGTAATCCATTAATGTATAGCACATTTAACTTACCATATTAATCATCTGGATTCATAGAACACTTGTTCAAATATTACATCATAGAACAATGCACTCAAATTCAATGAATGACCTCGAGGTATATATCTCGTTCACGCAATCCATCGAGTACATTACTCCATCTTATTTTTATAATAGAAGAATATATTGGTCCATTGTGTACATTACTCCATCTTATTTTTATAATAGAATAATATACTGGTATGACTAGGATTTAATAAACAACGTACGGATGAGTCAATCAATCGGCCATAATTGAAGATATATTTATGTCCCTAGCAAAATCATTAAGAGAAGCTGATTTGGAATGGTCCCACGTGTCACTTTTCCCGACCAAACATCGAATCTCTTTTATCCAAGTTTCCTACTAAATCTCAAACTCTCGGCCGCATCTATGATTGATTGATTGCCACATCATACTCGCTGACGTGTCAAACCAGAAGAATACAACGACCATTTGGAATGTTGACGTGGAGACCGGGATGTTATGAGGTGGATTGGATGGGTCCCATGCAGTCGATGTTGACGTTCGTGACCTCAAACTTTTCCATTTCTAGTAGACAAGACAACCTGGCTTGCATTATCACTCAATAATTATATTTGGGGTTTTAATTAATGGAACATGTATTAGCATGTTAGTGCTAAAAACCAATTTTTACTAGTTTAGGAGATCCTCCTTAATTTTCATTGTAATTTAAAAACCATAGGAACAGTATCCATGTGTGTCATGTGTATAATGGCAGCTGGGCATAATAACAGTACTCATGCGTGTCTTCATCCTGATTTTTGAAATGCTAAAAATATCTCCCAACTCTATTAGATTTACAAGAAAACAAATAGGTAAGTGAATAGTGATCTTAGGTATTTTTAATTTCAAATGAATACAAATTACATATATACCATTTTACCCTCCCAAATTCATATTATTTAAGATCAAAACCCGCTACTCTCAAATATTGTAATTATACTTAAGACCTTAACATAATTTATTCAAAGCCCTTAATTATTTGTAAACTATACATAGGCTTTTAAAATTATACATAATTATTTTTTTTAGAATTTCAATAATAATTTTTACTTATTATTGAAATGTTGTATAAAATAACATAAAAATTACTGAATATCCGCGCATGTAGAACACGTCAACACCCTAATATAACTTATGAAAACGATATCATTTAAGCTTTGTTTGATTGAAATTTTGAGAAAAAAAATAAAAACCAACAATAGATATAATTTATCAAAGTTTCACCTCATTTCAACATATATACTTTAAGGTATGCGCTAAGTGGGATAAAGAGAATTTATTTATAAATATCACGAGACTAGCAATGGCCCACCTTGGGCACGACATAAGTCGGCCAATAGGCTACCTAGCGCTAACTGTCTAAGACCATTCGAAATGGTGGTTCTTAAACACTCACAAATACCATTTATCAACCTATTTAATGGGGGGACCTGAAAATGTACCTTGAGGAACGATGTGGAAACATCATGAAACTGTGGCACGTTGTTTATAGTGTTAGTACGTAATTTTTCTAAAATTTCAGCTCGAACGAATTAACATTTTTTAAAAACTTGATATGATATTTAATTTACAATGAAAACTAATGTTTTCCTCCTGGATTAGGATAAATCTTTTTTTTTTGTCTTAAACTTCTAATACCCGTCCAAAAATCGTCTTCATATAAGTTTGATCTGCAAAACAAATGTTAGACTGTTAAGGACCACCTTTTTGGTAGCCGAAAGCACTATGATGCTTAAGTCAACAACTCTATTTTGAAGAATGAAGTAAATCTGGACAAAACTTAGTTAAAGTTGCATACATGTGTCGAATGTTCCATTTTTACCTTTTATAATGGTCGCGGTTAATTCACTGCGTGACTTAAGCATGTGAGGCGCAACGGAAGGAGATGTTTCTCGTAACAGTCTTCTCCTTAATGGAGATGCGTCCGTGGATGCGTAACTCCCTCCACGACTCTTTTTTGGTGCAACATTCCTCTTCTTTATGAGAGAATTTGTATTGGGCCTGAGTTCAGACTTTTATTATATATTCTCGTTAGTAAGCCTTGTCTGGGCCTCTGTGATTGGCTTTATTCTTCTTGGGTTCTATGAGCTGGCTTAACAGATTGAACGTCATATCCTCGTGATGGATGTTCTCTGCCACGTGTATAACCATGATGATCGATCTATTTTGATGTATCATCAGCTACTCTACCCTTAGTTAGTGGGTATGTTCACGTATCCACTAACTGTGTGGTAGTTGGTATTTCAATCGCATCTTTGCATTGAACTTAATGTTGTTAACAACTTTCGATCGTCTCGATTACTTTGTTATGTGTTTGTTTTCACGCATATTTTTTGGAATTTCCTGCGCCATTATGTCTTGTATGTCGCTTCGTGGGCAATCTCTTCATTGCTCGGTTGTATAAAAGATGTCGTAACAATTTTGTTTCCTCCTTTATGTCATTTTTGATATTAGGTCGTTTATTCTTTTCTATTGCCTTTTTCCATTATTTTTTGGCTATTCGTGATGTTTGTTGGTAACTTATTGGACGGTGAGCAACTTACTAGCTATAAAGCTCATTTTCCCCAAATAAGGCTTCTCAAGCGACCTTGGATAGCATATGTTCCAACTACTCTTTGCCTTCCGACCTTGAGATCATTCTATGACAATCCTTGTCGTCCGAGGAAGGAATATATTGCACTTTACCAGGCGTATGTTTCACTTCGGTATTCGATTTCCAGTTCCAGAGCTGTTATGGTCTTATCTAGATCTTCTGGGTATTCCTCCTGCTTAGATGAGCCCGAACGGTCTGAGGGTTATAGTTTCCAAGTATGCCAGGGCCATCCTTTTTGGGATCCCTTTGACTGCTGGAATTTTGCATTCATTGGTGGAGTTTAGCGTGAACCCTAATCGCACCCATTTTCTTTGTTCTCCCGCGTGTTTTGGCAACCTTAATGATGACATCAGGGGCTGGTCGCGGGATTGGTTTTATGCGTCTATCCACTCTGGCTACTTCAATTTACGGGGTCAGCAGATAGTGAGGTCTTTTCGGGTTCCCAACAAGGGGAGGAATCTGCAACTGACCGCTGAATAACAGATTATTAGCGAGCGTTTTTGCAGCTTCCTGTAGTTTCTTTGGACACCTATCTTATTGATGACACGGTGAAGCGCAACAGTTTGTACAACATGAATGAAGCCGAGTGGGCTCTGCTAACTGAGAGGCAAGCCGTGGAGATTGTTGTCCGTGCTGTCATTGTCGATGGTGGTAACGTTGTCGTTGATTAGAAAAGTGAGCTAAGATATTACAGATCTCGACGCTCTTGTTAGTGCTGCTACCGGTCCGACTTCAAATAAGAGAAAAGTATCGAGGCTTGTTAGTTCGTCGAAGTGGTTGTTCCTGAGTTTCGACCGTGTTCCGGAGAAGAAACGGCTCGTTGATTATGCTCATCGCGCTTCTCTTTATTCAGATTCTGTTGATAGTGAACCTACGAGGGAGGATCATTGCTCTCTGCAAGAACTGAAATAGATGAAGTTGGCATTAGAGATGAGGGAAAAATAGACCATTCATCTGTTGAAAGATGGCAAAAATAGGCTCATCTCTGCTTATGGTGGTCCTGACGTTGCCAAGTGTTATAACGAGGATCGTAAGGCTATTGATGACAATATGCTCTAGCTTGCTGTTTTTCAGTCATGATCGAGTTTTCGAGATGCAGCCTCTTCGTTATCTCTCCTCCTGTCAACGATGCGGCGGAGGTCCCGCCGTCTTCAGCCTAGTTAGGCTCTTATGTTCTTGTTGGGAACTTGGGACTGCTACTCGTTCCGCTTCCGCTAAGGTTGTTGTGCAACGAGATGGTGACGATGGTTCTCCTATTGTTCCTTCTTCTTTCTTGGTTGTGGGTGGTGGTTCTTCGATGCTTTCGGATCCCCGCGTTCTTCATTCACGGATTAGTTGGAAGGAACCTACTCCCGAAGAGATTCGAGTTAAGTCGAGCAAGAAGTTTCGCTGATTTTCCCAGCTTGACGTGTAGGATGGTGCGCGTAAGCTGATTAATGAATGACACAAATGGTCGGTGGAGAGGCCTTCGATGCCTGTATTGTGTCACGCCCCGATTTTCAAAGAAAACGAAAATCCTAAAATCCACGTAGGATTATCCGTTTTCCCAAAACTTGGGACATGAAAATTCAATTAACAACAAAAATAATTAGCAGCAACAACTAAAACATAATTTAGAAGATTAAAACAAACTAAAAGTAATCTAACCATGAAACTCTGACGCCGCTAGCCCCACTAATGAAACTCCAGTAACGCTGTTAATAAATCTTTAAACCTGTGAAAGGCTAAATGGCTACGTTCCAATAAGAACGTGGCCAATAAGCATAAACTTACTTGGGTCAGCAAGGTAGCTGGTATGAGTTATCTCCATCCTTATAAATAAAATAGTTATATGCTTTAACATGAAAATTTCATAAACAAAAAAATAACACTCAAAGTCTTGTAGTTCCTCAACGAGGCAAACATGTCATACTACAAAGTTCTATCATGCTTAAAATATATATTTATTTTACCAACACGTACAAAGTGAAGGTTGGACGTGGTAAGTCTGACAAAAAAAATGTTAGTAAAGTTACCATCCTGCACATAATGTTTTGGAAATAAATGAATAAAATTTCTAATTTATCGTTCCTCATAAGTACGATTATTTTCAAATAAATACAAATCATACTCATAATCACCATTATTTAAATGTCAACCAAATACATTTTACCTTTAAGGAAGACATGTAGTTCTCATTCTAAGATTGAATGAGCATTTAGTTTATTCCATTAAGGCAATCATGCACATAAATGAAAATCTCGTTTCTTTTTCACAATCACACTGCCCTCCTTGTGCCGAACACACCTCACCCAAGTGTGCCTCTCTTTCCTTCGAAACCACTCAGAGCGTACATGTTTCAAGTGGGGTGCCACATAGAGGAACATGTCATCTCACCCGAAGTTCGATCAATGGCAAACATTTCCTAAATACTACACGTACTACCGAACTCACATGGAACGGCATACCGATATGCAAGCAAGTCTGCATACCCAAAATTATATCACACGTATACAAGCAAGTCTGTATACAAAAACATTTCTTTTTTTTTCACTTTTTTTTTCGGAGTTGTGGAAAAGAGCATAAAAAAATCCGATAATTCTCAAGACTCTTTTACGGTGACACTTTGTCAACCATAAACACATCAACCACAAAAATTCACCATTTCTTTTGGGGAAGCAACTAACATTTTTTATAATTACTAAGCCTCAAGTTATACACTTCGCAACCTCACGCATAAGTCACTTATATCACACGTCAAATGAAGCTCACACTTAGAATGTGTTTGAAATAACCTTACACATATTGTCATAAAACGATTAAACTTTATTAATAAACAATAGACAATAAAGTTATATACATTTCAATATGACTAATCATCAAGCGAATTGGCAATCCCATATACCCCCACAATATGCTCAGCTAATAGCAAAATTTACATAAAAACTAAACTTAATTTGCGAACATTCATATACATTTAGCCACCTCGAACCTACTCTAACCACATAATTAATTTACAATTAAGCATATACAAAAAAAAAACAAATCTGACAATAACATCTATCACAAAATTATCAACTACTCTAAGGCATTCATGTATTGTATTCTTTTGTAAGACAAAAGAGAGCGAGAATTACTCACAAAGTGCTTAGCAGAAAAATACTTTAAAAGTCTCCAAGAAAATACTCCTCTTAAATTGGAAGCGCAAAACCCAAAAATCAAACCACAAACACCGAATACTCGCTCGTACACAGGCACGTGCAAAATCGTAAAATCGTGCATTTAGGCACGTTTCTCCTCCCTTATTTCTTTATTTGTTTTTCTCTTCTAATTTTCTTCTTTCTTCCTTTATCACTTTTCTCTTTTCTTGCTCCTGGATCAGAGAAAAGAAATTTCTCTTCTAATCCTTTCTATTCACTTATCCCTCCCTTTAGAGACTATATCTTTCCTTCCTTCCTTACCATTTCTTTCTTTCTTGCAAATCATCATACACTATCAGCCAATCAAATCAGGTCACCACTACCAAAGAAGATGAAGACAACAAATTCGAGGTCTACTACCGATGAAGACGCGCAACACCATCGGAGAAGATAAAGATGACCACTACATCTTCGATGAACACCGACGATGACGAAGCATTTTGATTGGCGTTTCACCTTCACAGTAGAGATGCAAAGATTTGATGAGGAGAATGGGTTAGTAACATACCTTGGGGTGATTGGTACATCATTGTGAAATAATTGGAAACTAGGGCTGCCGCTTCCCTCTTCTCAAACACCATGGTTTTTTTTTTTTTTTTTTTTTTTTTTTTTTTTTTTTTTTTTGTTCTTCCAATTCTCACTGTGTTGTAAAAAGAAGAGAGAAAAAAAACTTCACTTTATTTTATACCTTTAATTAGTGTTCTAAAAATCGCTAGGCGCTGGGCGGGCGGCGAGCATGTGCCTAGCGCCCAGGGGCCTAGGCGGTCTTAGGTTTTGTATTATTACTTTAATAATTTACAAAATTTAAGCATAATACATTATCAATTACATCCAATTTAATGCCAATATACATATGCAAAATTTAAAAACATGAAAAATTAACAATCGTGAACAAAAATTACTAAAACTCAAATGACTGAAGTTGGTCATGATGGGTACTTTATATAAATTTGAATTTGTGTACTCTTTTATTTTTCTTCAAATTGCATGAATAACCTCAGTTATGTTTGATAAAATCTACATTAGTAAAATTGGTACCGGCAGATCCTTTGAGAATTTCATTAAGTAATCATCATTTGCTACATTTAGACATATATTGAATAAAAAACAATTAAATAATTTATTTCTAAAAAATAGGAACACAATCAGCCTTATTAAAAAATTAAAAAAATTAAAAAAAAAAAAAAAATCGCCCAGACCGCCTAGACCCCGCCCAGACCCGCCCAGAACCGCCCAGCCATTAATCTGGGCGGTTTTCCACCTTCTAGCGCCTAGGCGGCCGCCTAGGCCGATTTTTAGAACACTGCCTTTAATATTTATCCCCTAGCAAATGCCCTAATCATAAAAAAGGAAGAGACCAAAACCAAGCCCAAATACAATGAGTAACAACCCATCAACATTAGGGTTTAATTAAAGTAAATGTACAACCTTTTTTTTAGAGTGTGGCTAATTAGTTTACTTAGGGAAACTCTTTCATCAAGTTTTATTTTTAGAATTTTCTAAATTTGGCAAAACACACTCTCACACAGCAACACACTTTATTCTATATATATCACATAACAATATTTATATCTATTTAATTAAGCGGGTAATACAATATACACACCTTAAAAGAATCTCGTCCCAAGATTCGGAAGGTAAGTGAGTCATGTGATTTTTTTAAAATTTTAAATATCACTTGGCAAACGAAATAAAATTAAAAAAAAAAAATTTACATTTTCAGATGAGAAGTTACTCAAATCTTATACTCATTGAAAAATTTCAAATCATGCAAAGCCAAACAACAAACATGCATAGATATGAGGTTGTTACCTGCGTATATATAATATTTTAATTAGAATACAAAAATAATAAATTGAAATACTTTATATGCAAACATATTTATAAGGACAGTGAAAAAAATACGGGTATTACATATTGGATTTGAGCCTTCATCTTGATGATGGTTTTAGGCTTGTAACAGACGGGATGACTCATCTTGCCTACACAGGGGTGATAGGTTTGGGTCATCAAGCTAGTCATAATCTTGTAATTTTTTTTATAGGAAGCTTGTCGTGCTGCTATTGGTGTTTTCCCATGTTCTTTATCAATATGATGCGTTAAAAGCCTGATGTTCTGAACGGATCAAAGCGGTTGGGGTTGTTCAAGCCTCATTGGTCGAGGTGGACGACGCGCGGGATCGGTCTGTGACCGCTCTTGAATCTTTAAGAGTTGAATTAGACGGTATTCATGCACGTTTGCATGATGTGGAAAAATAGTTTTCCGCCGATAAGACACTCCACGATGAGGTCGCGTGTGCCGTGACAGTAGAGCAATTAATGGCTTCATTTAACGAGGTCAATGTTGATACCTCCACGATGCTCACTACTGCTGAGGGCCAACTTATAGCGGCCAAGAGTGAGCTTGCTTCTATTAAGGACATGCTTCGTGTTATGGAGGTGGTGTATTGGCAGCGGGTTGTCGATGGTCGAAATGAGCTTCTGGATTATGTTGAGGGTCTTGGTGTTAACTTGTCTCAATACCTTCATTTGGTCTTCAGACCTTCGAGGATGAAGACGGTGTTGGAGACCCTCCAAGTGATCCAATTGGCTGAAGAACCGCCACCTTCTCCTCTTGAAGCCCCTGTCAGTGACCCGACTACTCCTCATCCGGCAGATGGTGTCGCTGAGAATGTTATAGATCTTTCCCCATGATCTTTATCTTTGAATGTAATAGAGTAGCTTTTGATTAAAGAACATAAGTTTTCTCATTTGCTATTCTTCGTAGTCGTGGCTCATTTTGTTGACTACGTTCGTCCGTTGTTGTCTAAATGATTTGTACTCCAGCTTTGATTTTTACAGCTATATTTTCTTTGTCTGTCTTTTGCTGATTTAAATTTTCCTATGCTTCGGTATGTTTGTGTCAACTTCATGTTTGTTGTCTCAGAGCTTTTGTGAAAAAAAATGTTTTGTTTGCTTGTATTCTACTTTGTCAATCTGGTGTGTTAGTTAATCTGAGGCTTTCTTAAGTTGCGCTAACTTGTTTCTCCGTCGTTTGCTTTGCTTGTTTGATCAAAACGGAATTTGCCTCTTTTGAGTTGGTTTGTTGATTCGGTTGTTCTCGAAGTTGTTTCCTTCGTTGGTTCGACCTGAAGTTGTTTTTACTTAGTTGACTCATTCGGTCAACTTTTACTTCGTTGGTTCGACGCTCTAGTCATTCCAGAGTCGTTTTTACTTAGTTGGCTCATTCGTCCAACTTTTACTTCGTTAACTCGACGACTCAGTCGACTTGAAGTTTTTGTGTTAAGTTGACTCTTTCGCTCAACTTTTACTTCGTTGGTTCGACGCTCTAGTGGTCCCGAAGTCATTTTTATTTAGTTGTTCGATCGTCCATCTTTTACTTCGTTAACTCGACATCTCGGTCGACTCGAAGTTTTTGTGTTAAGTTGACTCATTCATCCACTTTTAATTCGTTAACTCGACGTCTCAGTCGACTCGAAGTTTTTGTGTTAAGTCGACTCGTTCGTCTACCTTTACTTCGTTAACTCGACGACTCAATCGACTTGAAGTTTTTGTATTAAGTTGACAACTCATTTGACTCAAAGTTTTTGTGTTAAGTTGACGGCTCTGTCGATTCGAACTTTTTGTGTTAAGTTGACTCGTTCGTCCACTTTTACTTCGTTGGATCAACGCTCTAGTCGACCCGAAGTTGTTTTTACTTAGTTGACTCCTTTGTCCAACTTTTACTTCGTTAACTCGACATCTCAGTCGTCTCGAAGTTTTTGTGTTAAGTTGACTCGTTCGTCCACCTTGACTTTTTTGGTTCGACGCTCTAGTCGTCACGAAGTCATTTTTACTTAGTTGACTTGTTCATCCAACTTTTAGTTCGTTAACTCGATGTTTTAGTCGACTGAAAGTTTTTGTGTTAAGTTGACTTGTTCGTCCACCTTGACTTCGTTGGTTCAAAGCTCTGGTCGCCCTGAAGTCATTTTTACTTAGTTGACTCGTTCGTCCAACTTTAACTTCGTTAACTCGACGTCTCAGTGGACTCGAAGTTTTTGTGTTAAGTTGAATCATTTGACTTCGTTGGTTCGACGCTCTAGTCGACCAGAAGTCATCTTTACTTGGTTGACTCGCTCGTCCAACTCTTACTTCGCTGGTTGACCAGACCAAAAGTTTATTATATGTATCCGATTTGCGTCCTGATTCCTTTTGGCTTTATACACTAATTGTCTTGCATGGCTTCATTTTGAAGTTGTTCTCCTTCGTGGAATGATGATTCCGAATTTGAAATTTTATTGATTTTTCTGTTTGAATGTCTTAACTATCTCTATCAGTCGTTTTTCTAGAACAATTACGCTACATTGTGGAGTGATTTCTTTTTAATCATTGTGTGGTTGATGTCTATCCTCGTGTTGGGAGTTCATGTATTTGTTGTTCTTTTTTGTTTAATTCATGATCTCCTTTGCTTGACCCATTATTATTCCTCGCTTGGCATCACTCGCTGAGGCTTGATGGAGTTTGTCGTTGCTCATCCTTTTTATAGGTAATTCGGATTGATTTTGTATTTGATGGTAGAGTCTCTGAGTCGATTAGTGCAACCGTCTTTAGGGCGTTAATCTATCCGCTTCGATATAGGTCTGCTCAAATGGAAGACGCTTATTTGCTGGGGTAAATGTAGTGTAGAGCGTATATCAATTCCCTAGATTGTTATTTCGATCCTGTAGCAGTGGTATCTGCCTTTTATTTTCCTTTGAGTAGTTTGTTTGGTATTCCAATGAATTTGTCGAGTCCCCCTATTTGGATCTAATGCTCGATTTCCTCTTTCAGCTTTAAGCCGTCTTCGGTATCATGTTCGTGATCCTTGTGAAAGGAGCAGTACCTGCTTTTGTCTCTTCCTTTTGGGTCACCTCACATCCTGGGTGGCCAGTTGACGGTCTCCCAATTCGCCATGTACTTCAGGATATTGGTCCAGTTTGTTTTTAGGGTTGTGTATGGTTTGTATTCTTTTTTCATTACTTTGGTTATCCGCTCGTGATTGGGCCGTGCCGATTGTGACTTCCTGAATTTTCGCTGGTTGGATTCGGTTCTTCCGTCGTTTCAATGTTTTTTTGATTGATTGCTATCTTCTCGTGGTCCATCGTTTCGCCTTCTTTCTTCTTTCTTCTTTCCTTTCCCGTTTCCTTGAATGGTTTTCCCTTTCCCGTTTGTTCCTTCTCCTGACAGCTTTCATCTCTTCAAGAGATATGTGTTTTTGACATGTTTTCAGTAAGACCGTCATGCCTTTTTGCAGATTCCATGTTAAAGGCATCAAAGAAGGGTCCTCTTTTCAATTTGGCGATAAAGGTCGCAGCGGCTGTGTCATCGCTATAAAAACACATTCTTAGACTAATTGATAGAACCAACAACTTGTCTAGAGAGCCAGGCCAAATAGTCAGGCCCAGGCCCAATACCCTCCATCATCCTAGAGATGCTCATAATGCCCTAATCGAACACAATCACATGCACAAAAATCCCCTCTGGTGTTGTCCTGGCGCTAAGGGCCTAGCTCTCTAAATTTTTTTATAGAACCAAATGTACTTATTCTTAGACTAAGTATTCCTTATTTCCAATCTCTTATCTGGCAATTGACGTGGTGTCATTTTATTTAGTATTTTTAAAATTTTTGCTAGGACCACTTTATCCAATATCCAAATTCTCGAATGCAATCTTAATTCCGATGTAATGTGAGTTGTTGTTGTTGATCACTCCGAGTCACAATATTAGACCCACGTTTTAATTGACTCGTCCGATTCGTCAATCGATCTTATCAATGGTTCAACTTCAAACCAAGGCCAATGAACATGAAAACAAAATCAAGCTTTGGAAGCTTACGCACCTCGCATGTGACCATGTGATTAAAATAATAGAAACCTCCAAAATTTCCGCGAGGGGACACGTGGCAGAATCTTATTAGCCTTATTAGGGAGACCTGTTCGATGTTTAACGCTTGAGGTAGTATAAAGGTCCCGCCCTTGTTTTCTTTGTGCTTGTTAGTGTTGTATCATTTATTTTGCGGTAAAACGAAAGAAACTCTCTAAAGAAGAAGCATTCCATTGGAGTGCACTTCTCTATTGGGTTTATTTTTGCAGTCTTAGCAAGTTTCTCTAAACCGCTTCTTCGTGCTTCCAATCTTCGATTTGGAGCTTATTAACTCTATCATATAATTAGTTCAGTTGCAAGAGATTTGTAGGTGAGTTTATTTCAATTTGTGAAGAAAATGTTTTAGTTTTTTGTTTGATTTATTTCTTTGCTGTGGTGATTGAGATCTGTAGAAGTCTCGAGAGCTCAAAGCAGCTGTTCGGATTGTGTTTTTAAAGTTGATTTTGAGAGTTTTTGTTGAAATTTTAGTTGTCTCGTCATGGGGTTTTAAATGAAAGCTTCGAATCAAATCTATTTTGATTTTCTTTGTTTTCGTCTTTGAAATTCGAAGCTTCTGCTGCGCTTACGATGAAATTTGGTTGATTGAAAATGCTGAAAGAGGTTTATGCATCGGTTCTTTGATTGAAAACCATGATTGAACTTGATTTTCTTGTTAATTTTAGCTGAAAATTTGTCTGGCTAGCTGCTTTTCTGCTAATTTTCTTGATAATTAGTGAAAAAAAGAAGGAAAAAAAAAAGCATCTCCGCTACTTGAAGTCCTGAAAATTTGATTAGATGGAGATAAATTTGTTGCAGCCGACTTGTTGCTTAATCTGTTATTTGACGTCATTTATCTTTGGTATGAATTCGTCTCGAGAGTCTTTGGTCGTGGTTGTTGCCTTGTTGGGTAGCTCGAGTGGTCAAATTAATCGGTTCATATTACTTGAAACAAACAAATTATGTTGCTTTGCTAGAACTCTGCTGCAACCCATGGGTTTATAGACCTTCTTGTTGACTGTTGTGTGTTTGCAGTAATGATTCACTGAGGGTCACCTTAGATGTAGCTCGTTGATTTGTAATAGGTCTTGCTAGACCTAAATGTCCTTATTTTGTTGATTTTTTTTTTTTTTTTTTGAAAATTTGTTGGAAATTCACTGGTCACGGTTAATGCTAGTTTTGGGATTTTTGTTGCAGAAGGAAAGAACATCTAAGATGACGGTCACTCCTAAGATCTCTATCAATGACGACGGGAACCTTGTGGTTCATGGGAAGACCATATTGACTGGTGTGCCTGAAAATATTATCCTAACTCCTGGGTCTGGAGTTGGGCTCGTCACTGGTGCATTCATTGGTGCTACAGCACCTGAAAGCAAAAGCCACCATGTCTTCCCCATGGGTGCTCTAGAGTATGTTCTCTACCCTTTCCTCTCTTTCTCAGGTCTCATCTTCTCGTCCTTTATTTTTGTGTTTATTTTTAAAATAAATGAATTAGGGACTTCTGAGGCCTTATATTTACTATCTAAATACTCATCATCTCTGTTCAATAGTGATAGTTTCATTAGATGACATTCCATCAGATAATCTTAGTTAAGATAAATTGATTATTCTTAAGTCATGCAATATGTCATGTTAAAGAGTCTATAAACTTAATTTATTTTTTGCCAAATTTGATAATACACGAATATTTCTAACTGGAAAGTAGTATATGGATGATTTTGATAGGCTGAGTTACTTATTCTTGCTCATCTTGTTTTCAAACAGGGGGTTAAGATTCATGTGCTGCTTCCGTTTCAAGTTATGGTGGATGACACAGAGAATGGGAACATGTGGGAAAGATGTTCCTCTCGAGACTCAGTTTATGCTTATAGAGAGCAAGGACGAGGGTGAAGGCTCCCCAACTATCTATACAGTCTTCCTTCCTCTTCTTGAAGGCCAGTTCCGTGCTGTTCTTCAAGGCAACGACAGGAACGAAATAGAGATATGTCTTGAGAGTGGTGAGTAAATAATTAACAGCACCACTACACTACCACTAATATCATAACCACAATCACCATTCTAATGAGTTAGATCCATCCATCAGAAGGGACTGCCGACTTTTTGAAATCGTGTGGAGCTATTTGTCATACTTTCCAACACATTCTTTGGCAAACGGAGAAATCCGTTAAATTATGAGTTCATAAAATAAAAGATATGGGTGTGGAGGACCCAAACCGACTCTGGTGTTTTGTCTTGATTGATTTTCAGGAGATAAAGATGTTCAGACCAACCAAGGGCTTCATGTGATCTATATGCATGCTGGGACAAATCCCTTTGAAGTCATTAACCAGGCTGTCAAGTACGATTCACTAGTCCTATATTCCTATCCGACTATTTTCACATTGCTATATATTCGTGAAATAAAATCTAGAAGTGATCGTCACCTTCGAATTGACGCGTGATTCTTTCTTGTGTAACAGGGCAGTTGAGAAACACATGCAAACTTTCCTCCACCGCGAGAAGAAAAAGGTGAGTGAAAATGTTTTATTTTTTGATTGCATTCAATAACATTAGGAGAGCAAACTTCATAGTTAACTATCCGTAATCGTATAACTTTCTTATGATTGCAGTTGCCTTCATTTCTTGATTGGTTTGGCTGGTGTACATGGGATGCTTTCTACACCGATGTCACTGCTGAAGGTGTTGAGGAAGGCCTCAGAAGGTGAGAATACTCAATGTATTTCATGGCATTTTTTTATTACCCATTAGCCATTTAATGAACTAGGTGGATATCAAATTCAGTGGCCACAGTTTTAACACTTCTTGGTAAAACTTGTTTATCCTTTAAACCTGTACAAATGAGTGTGAAATAGAACATTACTCTGTGACAGATGAGCATGTGAGCATCTATCATTTACTCAGCTAAATTTTTTGATTGGTTGGTTTTGTAGCCTGTCTGCAGGAGGAACTCCTCCACGTTTCTTGATCATTGATGATGGATGGCAACAAATTGGTAATGAGTCTAATGATTCATCGGACTGCGTCGTGCAGGAAGGAGCACAGTAAGGCATTTTTTCTGTACTTATTTTAGAGATGGAAACTGGTTTAAGAACAAAACATTTCTGCCCATTAAGCCAAAAATTAGCTTGTTTACAATCTCCAAAAACACAACTTAGAGTGGGAACATTGCTGATCTTACGAATGGGAGCTCTATGTTGAGGTTAGCTGTATTTAGGTTACGTAACTGTGTCACTAGAGGCTAAGATGGGCCAGGATATATCCTACATAAATGTGTTTGCATAGGATCCTGGAACAGAAGTCTGTTCACATGGCTTGGATCACAATGACCTTTGCATAGGATCCTGGAACAGAAGTCTTTCACATGGCTTGGATCACAATGACCTTTGGTTTGCATAATGTGCCAATACTTTGGACGGGGATGGGGAGGTTGTCAAATTAATAAGTTTTTCCCAGATGTTTTTCCTAAAGTTGTTTGATAATTGACGGTACAAAAATTAATTTTGTGATTGATTTTGTCAGATTCGCTAGCAGACTTACAGGAATTAAAGAAAATGAAAAGTTTCAAAAGAATGGCAAGAAGGACGATCAGACCCCAGGTTTAAAGCATGTTGTGGAGGAAGCCAAGCACAAACAAAATGTCAAGTATGTATTAGGGTTTTTGTTCGATGTGATTATTCTGATTAATTGAGGTTGCCTTCAATCTTACTCCATGTGAATGGTCTCAGGTTTGTGTATGTATGGCATGCACTAGCTGGTTACTGGGGAGGGGTAAAGCCAGAAAGTGCTGGTATGGAGCACTATGACAGTGCATTGGCATACCCTGTTCAATCACCAGGTGTAATGGGCAATCAGCCAGACATTGTCATGGATAGCCTATCAGTCCAGGGTCTTGGTCTGGTGCATCCGAAGAAGGTCTTCAACTTCTACAATGAACTCCATGCTTACCTGGCCTCTTGTGGGGTGGATGGAGTTAAGGTTGATGTGCAAAACGTCATTGAGACCCTTGGTGCAGGCCATGGTGGTAGGGTTTCACTCACTCGCAGTTACCAGCAGGCTCTTGAAGCCTCCATATCTCGCAACTTCCCAGACAATGGCTGCATTGCGTGCATGTGCCACAACACTGATGGAATTTACAGTGCCAAGCAGACTGCTGTAGTGAGAGCATCAGATGATTTCTACCCTCGTGATCCAGCTTCACACACCATTCACATTTCTTCAGTAGTGTACAACAGCTTTTTCCTCGGAGAATTCATGCAGCCTGATTGGGATATGTTCCATGTAAGGAGTACAACTGCTAAATAATGTTAATCTTACAAGTTCCATTCTCGATTACTTGCTTCAGGTTCATAGTTATGTTATAAAATAGGATAATGCCTAAACAACTAGAATACAACTAAACCCGTGAAGTTTTTTATGCTGACGGAGGAATGTTTGTTGTGCAGAGCTTACACCCAGCTGCCGACTATCATGCCGCTGCTCGAGCAGTAGGTGGATGTGCAATCTATGTCAGGTACTTGCCAATTTGGGTCTTAGTGTACTTTGGCTATATTAGTTGCTTCACTCGGAAAATAGATAAATCTATGTTCATAGTCTAATTAATATTGACTGGTCTAACGTATTCATTACATTCTCTCTACCAGTGACAAGCCAGGCAACCATAACTTTGAACTCTTGAAGAAACTAGTGCTTCCGGATGGATCAGTTCTCCGTGCCAAACTCCCTGGCCGGCCTACTCGTGACTGCCTATTCGATGATCCAGCTAGAGATGGAACCAGGTCTGTTGTTATTTCTCGTCATTCTAGTAATTAAATGGTTGTTAAAACAGTCACTGTCATTGTTATAAGGTAATAACTAAATCCTGGTCAATATTATATGCAGCTTGCTCAAGGTATGGAATATGAATAATTGTAGCGGTGTGGTGGGTGTATTCAATTGCCAAGGTGCTGGATGGTGCAAGGATGCAAAGACAACACGTATACACGATGCATCCCCTGGCACCCTCACTGCTTCTGTTCGCGCCTCTGATGTTGACCTTATTGACAGAGTTGCTGGTGCTGATTGGAATGGTGAAGCTATAGTGTACGCCTATAAATCAGGTAATCAAGCTCCACTATTAGTCTATTGGCTCTTCTTCAAAAAGAGAGTAGAATTTATCATTCACTAAGATTAAGAGAATCTACTGTAATTAGTATCTCACACTTGAACTATTACAGGAGATGTTATTCGGCTAACAAAGGGTGCCTCGCTGCCTGTCACTCTTAAAGTTCTGGAGTATGAGCTTTTCCATTTCTGTCCCCTCAAGGTGAGCCTCATCTGTAACTTTTATTGTTGAAAGCTTCCATATAGCACATTCTCGAAAACCTGTAAAAATACATGCTAAACTTGACTATTGTGATTGCAGGAAATTGCAGCCAGCATAACCTTTGCGCCAATAGGTTTGCTCGATATGTTCAACACCAGTGGGGCAGTGGAGCAATTCGACATCCATGTGGATACAGAAAACAAAGAGCTGTTCAATGGTGAAGTTTCTTCTGAAGTGTCACTTAGTGAAAGCCGATCACCAAGTGCAACAATTGCTCTCAAAGCCCGGGGATGTGGTCGTTTTGGTGCTTACTCATCTCAGAAGCCTTTGAAATGCACTGTAGATGGCAATGTCACGGACTTCAATTACAATATAGAAAATGGACTATTGACCTTCACTATCCCTGTTCCAGAGGAAGAGATGTACAGATGGTCTATTCAAATCCAAGTTTGAAGGCAGGAAGATAGCACCTTATGCAAGTGTTTGTAGGGGTGATGAAGCTATCTATTCTTTGCAAAGAACAAGACAAGTTAGGAAGGACTCTTTGCTTAAGTTTGTAATAGTGGTACTAGTAATTTTGAAGATGTACCCCTTGTGTCCTTGAAGTTGCAAAGTAGATTCAGTATTTGTCAATGCACAAATAAGTGCAGGTTCCTTACCTTTCAAGCTAGTATCTACTGGTTATGTATTCGCACTTTGATTCAATAAATGATGTTTTTCTTCCACGGTACTTCTTTAAACTGAAGCGTTGATTCATGTCTAACAATGCATGGGTGCAGCATTCTTTCATTAATGCAGGTTTTGGATCACATGATCAAATTTTAAGTTAATCAGGCACTTCCGATTGCCTAACTCAAGTGTTGAGAAATAGACTTTCACAAATGTGAACTCAGTTACACCAGGACTAGTATGGTTTAGCAAATTGTTTATGCGAGGTAAAAAAATCAAACGAATCTCCAACTATTTAAGCTATCAAAACCAAGTTCCCACCAATTCCAAGAAAGTTATACTCAATTTTATAAATGTTTGTAGAAGCAAAATTTCATATTGTAAAATTGTATTATTTTGGAATAAATCTGATACTTCACCAGTAGCAAAATCTTTCATCAACTTGAGGAGAAATATAACAGTGTGCAATGAAAAGTTTTAGGATGGAAATATGATTTGCGAGCTATCGTTGTTTAACAGCAAACCACGAATGCTACCATACCGAAGTTCAGAAATTAATGTTGTTGGTTATTCATTAAAAAAACTTACTCAAAGTTTTTACATAGTAATGATGCCAAAAATATAAATATTTGGAACTTATTTCAAAGATATTTCTAAACTGACAATGCTCTTAACAAAGGCCTGCAAATCTGGCGTTTGGTCAATTTTGTGGTGGTACAAGGAGAAGATAAATGGGAATGGACATAGTGGATTTTTTTTTTAGGGCAATTTGTGGTTTTGAAAGAAAACATAAACCCTCCTTAACCCTTAGCAATGTTTTCTCACCCTCTTTTGAGCCTTTCTGTGTTCTCCTCTTCTTCTCCAACGTAACTCCTCTCTGTGTTCGTTTCTTTTCTTCTTCGTAGCTTCTCCTTCTTCTTCCTAATTCAACCTCTTGGAACTTATCCTTCTCTCAATCTAGGGTTTTGTAGCTTCTGAGAACCCACGTTTCACGCAGCAGCGTTTGAGAAGAAATATAAGCGGTAAGTCTTGAAATTTTGAACCATTTCGCTTTCGATTGATGATAGAGTGTGATTAAATTGCTGAAAAATCGATATTTGTAGTTACTGAATAGTATGGTTATGTTTTGTTTATTGAATGAATGGACGATCTGGTTATTACACAAACTTCCCAATGATTAACTATTTAGTAATCTGAATTGCACGAAGTGTAATTGGTGGGTGCTCTCTTTTCTACTACAAGTAGTATTGGGATATTGAGTAACCATCGTTCATTTCATGCCCAGGTTGTGAACAGGCATGTATGAGGGATTTTGTGGAACTAGTTCAATTTCGAAATTACTTTTTTTTTTTAAAGCAAAGTTGATGGGAATGGTGTAGAAGACTAAGTTCTGAATCCTTTTGGCTCCATATTTTCCTGTTTGACAATAAGTCTAGAAATATTTCATACGTTCTTGTATGCGGATAGTAGCTATATGTTGCCCAGTCCAATTGATTACTTTATTTGGAAAAAAAATCATTTTTTTTTTCTTTTTATTGATTTGGGGTTCAGCCTAGGAAGAAATGAAATTCCACAAATGAATGCATCTTGTGTCTTTGACAATGGCAATATTGTTGATGTTCTTCTTATATCTGTCCTTCTGACCTTGGCATCTCTAAATGCTCAAGAGAATAGTTTTTACCAATGTTGTACCTTTTTTTCAGCAAAATTGCATACCTATAATATAAGAGAGCACCAATCAAACGAATGGTTGTTGGAATACAGGGCATCAGTCAAAACCTCTTTAACAAGGGATTGTGACATGAAACGATCCATTAATGACACAGCAGGACCCATTGCCACCCCTACTTGTAGCTAAACAAACATGTTTTTGAAGTGATCCACCACTTGTAAGTGGCAAGACTAGCGTGATGCAAACAAATGTTCAGTGAAAACAAATAGTTGGACGTTTCAAGTCTTAAAAAAGGAAACATATTAAGATGTGTTGCAGATTTTGTCAAATATATATATATATATATATATATATACTGATATCCCAGATATTTTAAATATCTTCACCTATAAAATGGAGCTATATCCCTATATATTGCATACATATCCATGGTTCCAGACTATGTTGTCAAGAGAGACGAGACGTGAGGCGCCAAGGTCCGCCATTAGAACCTTGGCGAGGCAAGGCACCGTCGCGGTATACTTAAAATTTCACTTATTTCAAATTTATCATGTTGAAGTGTGAAAACAAATTGGGATGTTATTTAAATTGTTTTTTAGAGAGTTGCCTTTGTTTAAGTTACTTTTTCGAAAAATACCCAAGGGAATCTTAGGATTCCATAGCTAAGCTGTTTTTGCACTACTCCAAGGTCAGGGCTTTGGAGCCTTGGCGTAGCCTCTAACAGCATAAGCTCAAAGTGCACCAAGTTGAAGTTAAAGACTAAAGGCTATCACTGAATTTGGGATTACTATTGAATTCAGGGTAACAAAAAACAACAAACATGGCCTTACTGAAGCTTCATGGTCAGACCTTACCGATACCTAAAGATCAGACCTATTAGTCAGGGGAATTACTAGAGGATATAGGTTTGGAAAGAATGAGAATGAAAAGTGGGAAATGGGAATCACAGAATGCTCCCTTCATCTGCATGCTCCCTTCATCTGCATGCTCCTTTGCTCTGGTGCTTACTCACAATTAACGATATAACTGCTCCTAAGAAGGCTCAATAATCCAGCTTGTTACACATTGCCAATTGCCTTTTTTTTTTTTCAAATCTTGAAGCAGAGGTGGCAAAAGGATCGGGCCGGGCTGGCCCAACCCTAAGTTATTGAACCATTACATATTTCGGGCCAAGCCAGCCCAATCCTTATATTATAAACGACTGAACTGAGCCGGGCCATTTGTGTAGACCTAAGCCACTGGCCTAGCCCTTAGCCCAAATAAATCTGGGCTTCATGCCAAGGTAAATTTCTTCTTTGTTAAAAGTCATATTTCACACTATTTTCTCATGGATAAATGGTGGTGTATATTATAATGTTCTATATGTAAGTGTAATATAAATATATAAATAAATTAATATATATATATATATATATATATATAAATATTTGGGTGTTATATCATTAAGGTTTTGATCATAGGTAAAGAACAAGATATTTTGTTTTTAGGGTTTAATGATTTTTGTATTATAATTCCATGCAAGGCGATGATATGTTCTATTTTACTATGGAAAATCAATTGCATCATTTAATGTTAGTATTTCTTATATTTTTTATGCATATATAATAACTTTTTAGCTTGTCACTACACAACTAATTAACTTTTTATAACTTACAAAAATATAATATGAATACTTATCATATATGATATGATTTGGATGCTTAATAGGGCAGGGCTGGCCCAACCATTATTTAGACCGAGCTGGGCGTTTTAATGGTTCGGGCCAGTTTTTAAGGGCTGGATAAGGGGTGGGCTTCAAGCCATTTTGTCAGCTCTACCTGAAGGATATAAGCATTGTTTTAAAAGGCGATTGATGCGTACGCATCAATGCGCGCATTGACTCGAACCAACCAAAAATTGCCTCAGTGCATTCGAGTTGAACGATAGTTATAATGTTGACCATGATTGTTCTTATTCTTTAACACCTCAACCACTTTTATTGTTGGTTTCATGTTATCTTTTTTTATTGATGATTGTTTCATATTTTTTTTTTCAATTTGTTTATGATTTTAGATTTTTTCATCATTTTTCTTTTTCTGAAAAGTCGAGGTGTACGTCTCGTTACGCCTTGTTACGCATCAATGCACCGCTTCGCATTGAGAAAAACCTAATCGCCTCAGTACTAGAAAACGCTTTTTAAAACATTGGATATAAGGACCACGTTTGCATTATGTGCATCTTCAACCTAACAACCTTTCTATGCTAGGTTTGTTTGTAACAGTCGAAACAATCCTCACCTACATTGTGTCTTGAAGCATAACATGTATTGTAAACTTATGGTGCAACGTTGAATGGAGAGATATAACATATAGCATATAGTTAAGCATATGAAAGGGATAAATAAGACTTATACAAGCAAGGAGGTCCCAAAAGCTCTTGATATTGACTTATGTAACATATACAAATAAATTATTTCCTGTCATCCATCTGTCCATTCATTTATGTTAATTGTACAAGGAAGATGTTGCTTTTTATTTTTTGTCTTGTACTGGTGTATCGGTGCTTTGTGCAATACATATCGATGTGGCTTAAATACGATATGTATCGTGCATATAGTCGAGATACATATAACTATGCTCCTCACTAGGATTAAGCACCACAGATTCTTCTATAGGGCAGATGATGCTTGGGAAAACAATAGTGGTGGACGGATCACCCACCACGAAGTCCTCCATAGGGAAGCCTTTCTGTCATTTATATATTGTAGTTGAGGATGTTGGTCATTCATTCTTCAAGGCTACCCAAAGCCTGGATTTAAATATGAGGGATTTCGTTTTTTCTTATTATTTTTATTTTTTTATAACAGTACACATGTTATTGGCTTTATTTTGAAGATTTATTCTTTCTGCTACAGGACCTAGCTAAATATTGTTAGGATAAAAAATGCAACAGTTTTACACCAAATTTTTGTAATACTCTTTTGCAGCATATTTTCCCATCACAGGAAAAAGTGTAGCATTTTGTAAGCTGAGTAATATATTTCACACATGATAATATTACATGTCAAATGGATGACCCTGGTTCCTTGAAGTAATGCTACTCATAGGACTTCGAATGTCAAGCTTTATATCTCTTTAACCTGAATGACTGACAAAAATCTACATATTGTATCAGCTACAGTTCCACAGCTAGTTTCATGGAGAACTCACCAAATACAAAGTTGGAAGAACAAGGGCAGGATGAAGACGAGCAGACATTTGAAGAAGTTGGTTTGGATCCTTGTTTGATTCGGTCTTTAACTAAGAAGGGCATCTCTAAACCAACACCTATTCAGCGTGTTGCCATTCCATTGATTCTGGTTTGTTCTTTTGAGCCTATCTTGTTGAACTCTAAAAATTTTGTATAATGAAAATGTCGGGTACGGCTTACATTTTATTGCAACTTTAACTACATAGGAAGGCAAGGATGTTGTCGCCCGCGCGAAAACTGGGTCTGGTAAAACATATGCTTATCTCCTCCCTCTGCTCCAGAAGCTTTTCTCTGATTCCAACTCTGCGAAGAGGACTGCTCCAAATATATTTGTTCTAGTTCCCACTCGGGAACTCTGCCAACAGGCACGAGTTGCTTATTCCTTGCTTACTGAATTGCTTTTCCTCTAGAACCAACGACTGACATGGCAAGCTATTTTAACTTTTTTAGGTTCATGCAGAAGTTTCATCTCTCATTGAGTTATGCAGAGTTCAACTGAAAGTTGTTCAGTTGACTAATGGCATGCGTGTTTCTGATTTGGTAGGTTAAACTTTTTGCATCTCTATTGTGGGGTGTGATGGTAAATGTTAAAATTTGTTGATTGATATATTATCTTTATGAGCAGCGAGCTGCCTTAGCTGGGCCACCGGATATTTTAGTGTCAACACCTGCTTGCATTTCAGCATGCATTTCAGGAGAAGTCCTTCCACCAAAGTCCATTCAAGATTCACTTTCAAGTCTTGTTCTAGATGAGGTTTGAAGTAGAACCAGTATTTCAACTTCTTTGTTTTGTCACTAGTTATGTTTTAGTTGCTTCTTTTTGTGATAATTCAGTATTTGATTACTAAAACATAAGGAATAAAAGTTTGTATGTTATCTGCTACTTGCTATCCCTAACAAGTAACAACAATATGGGTTCTCCTGGGCCAAAGCAACTGCAGTTACAAAGTTTATGTTAGTCTGTTTCTGCACAACTCCCTTTTTAATAAGCATGGAAGAGTTGGCTGAAGACTGAAAGCAATTTTACAGAGTCTGTCTTGCAAGCAAATATGTGGACTTGATAAATAGTGAAAGTTGATCTATTATTGCTTATGATCAAGATTTAAAAGTTCTTAATCGGGAACTGAAGCGTGGCATTTTCATGAGGCGTGAGGCATAAGTCTCATTGAAATGTGGTGTAAGCCTCACTCAATCAGTCTATGATTTAATAACAATCATTTGGATCAATTGATACCAATTTCATCGATTGTTGAAATACCTATGAGGCGTAAGCCTCAATTCATTAACCATAAGCCTCGCAGAGGCTTGCCTCAAATCGTCGTAGCCTGACAACATTTTTCTAAACCATACTTATGCCAAAGGAAAAGGTTCTCAACTGTAGTGAATAAATTAAAATCTTCTTAGATTAATTCATTAGAAACTTGGGTTTTATCATCAAATGGAGAAGTGGATTCACTTGTGTATAGAAGCATTCCTTTTTTTTGTCTTGTTGTTTGTACGTTTTTAGTTTTACAGGGCTTGGACGCCACTTCCCTTGTTAAATCTCATCTGCCATTGTGAAAGTGTAGATTCATGGCGTAATGTTCGATCATAACATCGCAACTTATAAAACAAAGACCCTCGCTCATAATTGTGGAGAGTGGATTTGAAGATAAAAAAGTACTCTACTTGCCAACCTTAGTGTCTGGGACAAGGCTTAGGTTATGAAGAATTGTTTATTAATTTTTTGCTTCTATAGAGAAAGTGGGAAGTGAGAAATGACGGACTTCTTTAGAAGACATCTGTCTTCAAGGTTTCAGATTTTTTTTTCCCCCGGATCCTAGGTGCTTTTTGTTGGAAACGTAGTAGCCTTGGAATCAAGTGAGCATTAGAAAATGGAAACAAGGAACGTGTTTGATTACAGTTCAAAGCTTTTCCTTTCAGATAGTGTGGTTTATTCTTGGCTTCAAAGAAATTTCTTGTTTTCTTCTATACATAGTTTTCACTTTCTCAAGATTTGTCAATTGCTTCATAACTTACATATCGAAAATGTTTAATGAGTTAATGTTCTATTTTTTTTATTTTTTATTTTGGCATGCAAGTTATGGCAATAGACTCTCTACAACAATCCCCCAACCCACTACACATATTTTCGTTTCCTTCTCAAACTACTGCATGGTTAACAAGATATCGTTTCCTTACTAATTTTCTCTTATGAAAATCGTACATTTGGGGCATACTTACCGCAGGCAGACTTACTTCTGTCATATGGCTATGAGGATGACCTTAAAGCTCTTATTCCTCATGTCCCTCGACGTTGCCAATGCCTTCTTATGTCTGCAACTTTAAGGTATGTTACGTAATATATTTTTATTTTCTTACTATCTTGTTGGCCACTGAAAAATTTTGGGCATCTTTATCAGAGAGGACTTGTGAATTGTGACTTATGCTTCATGGACCTCATTTTTTGTTTTAATTGCAACCTACAAAGGACTGATCTTAACTATATGATTTCTGTTAATTGGCAGTGCTGATGTTGAGAAATTGAAGAAGCTTGTGTTACACAATCCTTATATTTTGACTCTACCAGAAACAGGAGAAATGAAGGATGAAATTATCCCTAGAAATGTTCAACAATTTCAGGTTTGAGTTAATCATTAATACTTTCATTAATCTTTGATATGAATCATGTGCAACCTTGCTAGCTCTACACTTTATCCCAGCTTGTGGGTAGATTGGGGGATGTGGCAGACCATGGTGGATGTGCTTCATGAGTGGAAATGTCAAACTTAATTGAAGGGAATGTTTGGGTATTATGGCAAGAGAGGTACAATAGGGTTCGTCATTTGGTGATGCTGCAGTAGATGTGTTTCCTGAGTGGAAGTACCAAACTTACTCAAAAGGGGAAAATGGTGTTGTTTTGGAGTCTGCTTCCTTGTGCGATTATTTGGGTATTATAGTAAGAGAGAAGCAAGGGTGTTTTAAGTTCAATTATCATCCTCCACTAGGTACCACATGGGCCTTCCTTTTGGTACATGTGTTCTTTTCACCCGTCTTTTAAGGATGTACACTTCCAACACTTCATCATCACTTGGGAGCACTTTTGAGGATAAGGGAATTTCATCATTACTTGGGAGCACTTTATGAGGGTAAGGGTTCAATAACAAGAGAATTGTGGGAGGGTGTTTAAACTATCATCGGCTGGAACACCTTTGGTACATGTGGTTGTACGCTTCCAACACTTGATCATTACTTAGGAGCAGTTTATGAGGGCTCAATAACTCCTTGCTGTACTGTTTGAGCCTCGGCTTCCATATTGTACCTTTTTAGTCTGTCTGTGCTTTACTTTGGTTTGAAAGTTTCCTAAAAACTTGAACAAAAACACCATCTGATTTGTCTGTGATCACGATTCCTTGTGTCTCGGTGAGAATTGCAGCAGCAGTTGTTTGCTGCAACCGTCAATTTTTTATTTAATTTTTTGCTCACCTGGTGCCTTAGATTAAACTAATATGCACTTGAACACCATATTAATCTCGACACCTTGTTGTCTTTATTTGAGAATGGACAGCTCTTTTTTAGCAGTTCTGCCCTGCAGTCACCGCTTCTGTATACCCTCATAATATTGGAACATATTTCTTAATTTTAGTTCCCAATTCTTTACATTGATATTGCTCTCCGTATCTGCATGGTTTCTTGTGTCCATATTTTGCTAGCCTTTAGCTTTTTCTGCAGTTACATTTATGTACCTTCTTTTTGTGTGCTGTTCAGATTTCTTGCAGCGCCCGTGATAAGCTACTCTACATTCTTGCTCTGTTGAAGTTAGAACTTGTTCAGAAAAAAGTGTTGATATTTGTTAATACTATCGACATGGGTTTCAGATTGAAACTATTTCTTGAACAGGTATAACCTCATTCTTTTAATCTTTAAGTTACTTCGGTCCTTCTGGTTCCTTGTTTTCCCATTTATCTTCATTGCCTACTTTATTCTGCTTGGGTTGCAAGGAGAGTATGAAAAAAGAGAATATTCAAGGGTGTGCAAATATATACATTGTCCTTGGATAAAATTCAAGGACACTCACTTCTTCTCTTGTATGATTGATTGGGGAGACATAATGAGAGATACAAATACTTAACACATGATGTATACATTTTGTCTTTAGAAATTAACTGAAATATTTTTATTTTACTGATAAAAAAAATTTACTTACAAAGAATTGATTGGTATAGGTGCATACTGGTTATCATTAGCTTTCTCGTGGCATATAGTGCTTGTAAGTAGGAGCCAAATATTTTTTTAGTGTCAATATGCTACTCTATTCAAGTTTTTTTTTTTTTTTATTTATTTTTTTTTAATGTAATTTGTACTAGCCCTCTAATTTCATCTCATGCATCTATTCTGCTTTTACTTTTTCTTGGCGTGGCTATAAAAATATTTGAACCATCAATAATGTCGCACTAATCACCTGCCGAACATCAGGCAAACTTCAAAAACAAAATGAGTAGATATAGGGGAAAAGCCCTATACTTTTTGTTTAACTTTTAAGAAGATTTCTACGAGTAATGAATGATAATTTGAATGGTCTACTCTTTAAGGTTTTACTGGATTTTCAAACACAAATATTGTTCAATAAAATTTTAACCTTAAAAAAAACTTTGAATAGTATACTTGGTTTATTCGCCCCTTAGTTAATGTGGTACTTTTGGGTTAGGTTTGTTTGTTCCTTTATGTTGCAAATTTCTCATTTGATTTTTTTTTTTCAATTTGAATGAAGGAATCCTTTGTTTTTCTGCTTAAAAAATTTAAAAATAATAAATTAGAATGGTCTTCTTATTGTATGATGAATGTTGAATGACAGTGATAGTTGATAGATGAATTCTTCATTTAATTTGAAATTCGATTTGCTTATAAAACTAGGTGATGTTATGCATTTTCTTTTGTTATAACCCATTGTAAGGTGATCAGGCATGTACTTTGCCTCGTCTTTTAAGCACCAAAATGCTTCTGTGTTGTAAATGCCCCTGATCACAGTGACTGCTTGAATTGAATACATGTGATAAAGTAAAGTTCAAATATGAATGTGTGTTACTTGGCCTTCTTACCATAATTGAGTTTATTTATTTATTTTTCATTAATTGTAATGGGGGAAAACAGCCAAACTTAGGTACTCTCGATAAATACATTTTGACCATCCATTGCTTTCCCCGTCATGCTGGACTTCAAAATTGCTTCTTGCATGCTATCTACTGCACACTTCCTAGTGTTGCAATTCAATAATCTTACTCCATTTTGAAATATTTATCTCACCTTTTGTTTCTGACAGTTTGGAATAAGGTCAGCCGTGTTAAATGCGGAGTTGCCTCAGAATTCACGTCTCCATATCCTTGAGGTATGCGCTCTTTGATTATGATTTTTTTTTTACTAATTTATTAACTGATAGAGAACTATTCTTATAAAAGGTCCAAAACTGCTTGGGTTACAGGGCTTTTCTGATACAAGTTCATGCCGTCATGCCTGTAACATCTGTATGAAATCCCTGTGGTTTATTACTAATTAGTTTTTGATAGTTTGTAACATGATTTAAATGTTCAAAATGTGGATACACTGACTTTAAGTTTTGATGTATAATATCAAGGAGCCAATGACCGAGGGGAAGTATGCAAATGCTAGTACCATCGATTTTGGGTTCAAATAGCATATAGGAGTCTTAGTTCTAATGCACATTCTAGGGGTTATATGTGATGTTTATCCATGGATGACAGTAGATATGTTAATAGTTTTTTCTTCATCAATAAGTAAATGTAGGGTTATTTATTTATTATATGAAAAAGTGTGAGTATGTTGTGGTTAGCCATCTTGTAAAAAAATTGGCTTTCTTTGAACGGTTAATTCATTTGATTTCATCTCTAAACAACAGTATAATTGGATGATCTGGTTTTAATGATTCCTACTGAAACAATTCCATATACACCAGGAATTCAATGCGGGATTATTTGATTACTTAATAGCTACCGATGACAGTCAAGTTAAAGAGAAAGAGCAAATTCAAGATGACAACCATGTGGCATCGAAGAAATCCAAAAAGCATCCGAGGCCAAAGTTGGATGCTGAATTTGGCGTTGTTAGAGGTATCGACTTCAAAAATGTGTACACGGTATGTAAATTTTTTTGACTCTCTTTGCTTTAAATTTTGGATTGACATTTTTTCATCAGTACCTTTCTATATTAAAAAAAACCCTGTAACCTTCCTATGGAATTCTAGTTTTAGATTGGAAGACTTGCGATGGAATTTTAGGGTTAGTTGAAAGATATAATTGTTGTAATTAAACTTAATATATTATTTAACTGCATATTCATATTTACAACACTACTCAGCACAAACCGAATGAGATTTCCAAATTGACTTACACCCCGAACCTCCGATCTGAATTCATTTACCTCCTCGGACCCTGTACAACCTCTAACTAAGTGATCCTCGTTAGAACCCCACTCATGCAAACTTTTATGAAGCTCAGGGAGTCCAGTTGCTAACTTTACTTCTTCCAACTAATCACTGGCAAAGCCTTGACCATAATAGTGGATTCTCTACTACAAAGAACCCATACATGTCGTTTCCATTGGCTACAAAATCAGTGTTTTCTCTTCGTCACCGACCGAGACACCATGAGTATACTCAGCCTCCTCAAACAACTTTTATATGAATTGTTCATTCTTCATAATTACCTTAGCACATTGTTCACCAATCTCCACCACCATCATTAATGTTGTACTAATCACTTTCTCCTCACAAGTCACAACAACTGTAGAAACTGCTCAACCCCCTCCTAAACCCCAATTCCATTCCTTCTTCCATTGATGGCCTTCACAAAACTTTTAAGAACCTTCTCCGCCTAAAATCTCCCGCACCCGTTGCCACTTGCCAGGTATGAATATGAGGTCATTCCCCACAAAACATTTTACAAGAACACCTTCACAGTTCTTTCTATTTTTCAAGTAGCCCCAAATTGCTCGCTCTCCACTGCCAATAGCAAACTCTCCTCCTGTTAACACAATCCCGCTCCAGCTCATGGCAGATATCACCGAAGAACCTGATAGGGACAAAGACCACCCACCTTGACCTTTTGATTAATTTCAGTGACTCTCATCTCAAGCGAACACCTGAACCCTTCTCAAGAACATACCTCTTTTCTTTGTCAACTCCATTGTTAACCCAAAACAAACTCAAGCCATCAGCAAAGAAACAACACCTACAAGTTGACCCTACCTTAAATAAGAACAGCAAAAAATGATTTTGTTGGGTTTTGGATCCTAAAATTGTTGCACTAAAAATTATAATGTCCCCTTTGCACTCTCAGATAATGAATTGGTTGATTTTTATGTTGGTCTCAAAATTTTGGAAATTAATTCTTTTTAGTGAATCAGTTGATGATACAGCTTTAGTCACATGCATCCTTGTTAATCAATCTTCTTGTTGCGATTAGCAAACTTGTATCTGAAATTTATGATTATGCTCCCCCAAATGTGACTATAAAATATCATTAATTGATAACATTTATGTTTCTCAGGTAGGTCTTAATGCAAACAAGTATGAATAATCACATTATTTTACAAGCAATAATTAGCAAATTAGAACCTGTATGCACCAATGTCCCCCCAGAACTTAGCATACAAATGATGGAGAGAGAATAGAGAATGTGAAGTTGATGATGATATCTGCCCTCAGGGGAAATTATTTTCTCAAGGGTGGAAGACTTGTTTTCTTCTGGACTATTTGTTTTTCTATGGTAGACGATCGGTGGTAACTGCTAAGCATGACTTAGTATGCAAAGCTTTTTGTAGTGGTTCTTATTTCCCGTTGATTAGTTTCAAACTTTCAGTTCTTGACTAGTTGGCTATGTATACTCATTTTTCTAATAATGTGAATCACAGTAGTTACTATCACCACCTTATGCATTGTATCCGTATTGTATACAAGCATAATTGTAAATTTGTAATGCACATAAATTGTATAGGTATTGACCATGGCAATATATTAACAGGTAATGTTCAATGGTTTAGCAAGTAATTGCTCATTTTATTAAATCTGTTCTTTTCGTGGCAGGTTATAAATTTTGAAATGCCTATAAATGCTGCTGGATATGTACATCGAATCGGACGTACAGGGAGAGCATATAATACTGGAGCATCAGTTTCTCTTGTAAGTTGGTGTACCATTAAGTTAGTGTAGATATAAGTCAAGCTAAAGTAAATGATTTCCATACAATAAATGATTTTATTTTTGAATCTAAGAAAGAAACCACTATAATTATTTTCATTTACAGACTGGTTCAACTGTTATTCTACTAGCTGCCATCTTGCAATATTTATTAGATGATGTGTGCTCTGTAATAGAACGGAAGAAAATACTTGAGTTTTCCAGTTGCCCAAGTAGATCGTATCTAACCTTATTTTGTCAAGTGTTAGATTATATTTATTCAATCTGAGAATATAGGACCTTGGACTTTTTCAGTAGATAATAGCCATTCTAATTTATTGCCCATTCTATTATAATCAGGTTAGTCCTGAAGAGATGGAAGTACTTGAAGAAGTCAGAACCACATTGGGGGATGATGAGAAGCAGGAATCTTCTAATTTCATTGCACCATTTCCTTTGCTCACTAATAATGCCGTGGAATCTTTAAGATACAGAGTTGAGGTAAATCGTTTTTCCATTAGTGATGGATAATTGCTTTTCTATTTGTTCAGGGGGCTATCCAACGGATATAATACATATATATTCAGGTTGTCCACCATGGGTGCTTATTGCAGTTCATTAATCTCCTTGAGTTAAGATGAATCACCCGGTCACCCATGGTAGCTTCTTGCTATCAACTCGTCACTCAGATATTATTTTTTTACTTATGCACCTGTAAGTGCATAAGTCTGATTTGGTTGTCACAGCATAAGTCTGATTTTGCAAATTTGCACTCTTCGGTTAAGTGAATACTCTGAATTTATGTCCGTAAGATGTTAGTCAATTGTTATGAACCAACCAATTCTCCCAAAAGCTCGAGCTGTCCAGGAGGGGAAAATCCATAACAAGGATCGTAACATTGCCCCACGTTTCCAAAGCCGACGTCCTCGTCGGCCCACTCTATCGACACTGGCCCAGTGAGCCTTCTCTCAGCTACCAGTATTCAACAACTTAGCACTATGCCCATACATAATGCTAAATTATTTTAATCTAGCCTATAGGTCGCCCCTGCCGGGATTCGAACCTTGGATGTGGGGTTTGGCTCTGATACCAATTGTTATGAACCAACAAATTCTCCCAAAAGCCCGAGCTGTCCAGGAGGGGAAAGTCCATAACAAGGATCGTAACATCAACTTGCTTCTTCGTTGCAGTTCTTCTTCTTCCTCTTTCTAGAGTTTCTCACATTTCCCCAATTTCGATTTGGATTTGGATCGGATGGTGGCGGAATCAAAATGGAATGAAGAGGAGGAGACTTTGTAATGGAGGTTAGATCCGATGCATTACAGTCCACCAGAAGCAGCGATCATAAGCAACTCTCACCACCACCAACACAAACCCAATTTCCAAGACTCGTTTGCAGGTCTGGTTTCTTTATGTCTGTTCCAGCATTCTTGTTTGGACCTGTTTGTGTGTACCTTAGGGTAAAGGTGGTCTGGGTTGGAAGTGCTGTAATCAGAGCGAGGAGCACTTCCTCCATCTCTCGTCCATGGGAAGGGGAAATCTCAACTATTTACCTTATTTCACTCTCATGAACATGCACATATTAGATGGGACCATTTCATGGATGTGGACCTGTACTTCTCAAGATCAATGTCTACTCAAGATCCGTGAACCCAAGCTGTCACTTTCCACATGGTTGCTAGCTGCTCTGATCATGATTGAAACATTGGATCTATGTACCAGCCAACAACTAGTGAACAAAATCAACTTGTACTATTCCACCACCAACACAAATTACAGATACATATCTTCCAGCTAATTTAGTTGTTAGCAAAAACAAAATTCGACACACCGAAATACGACCTAAACTGCACTAGAGTACACAGCAACACGCACACACCCAGCTACTGGATGTAAGATTGGCCGGTGATATCTATATCTTGATCACCAAAGGAAGGAGGGGGCTTGTGTTTGGGCTCCACTGTAGGTCCATCTGCACTTTGAGTCTCATTTGCTAGGTGTTGCTTTGGCATGTTTTCTTCTGGGTGCCTCACGTCCTTGCCATAAAGACCACCACCGTATGCATCGATGTTGATTGGCTTCTGGAGAAGATGTGTGGTTGCTCTTCCTCTTTCTTCTTGTCTTGTTGTTGTTGCTCTTGATGCTGCTGATGCTTTAACTCTCCTTTTTTTAGTTCCTCTTTTTTAACTCTCCTCTCTCTCTCTCCTAAAAACGTGCCTCCTCTGACACTTCTCCCCTGGCTCTCTAGACGCGTTGAAAAAATATTGATACCGATACAAAATACATGAAGATGATGATCATCATTATCTCTTACAACATAGCTGCATCATCATGGTAACTCATGGGATGGGTTCTTCATAATTAAATCCCATTTCTTCATGGTAACTGATTTAAATAAAGGTCCTTGTAATTCAATTTGGATTTTCTCTTTTCATCGGATTTTACAAAAAATCCTTCTCCTTTCACTGGTTTCCAACCTCCAACTGTTGACCCTCCCACACCCCCAATTTGTCATTGTAATCTCTCTTTTTTTTCCTCTACTGGGGGATGTGGAGGAAAAAATAGATCTAAAGATGTGTTGAGACATTAGAGTCAAAAGTCTTGGATCAAAAGAGATTGATGCTCAGGCAGAACCATCAAAGAAGAAAACGAGGTTAGGGCTTGATTAGGTAACAAGGGAAGGCATACTGAGAGACAGGGAGGGAGAGAAACTGACGGAGAAGAAACACTGATGTGGAAACAGGGAGGGAGAGAAAAATGAACATGAAAAGGAAACACTGATGTGGCACGTCAGGCAAGTTATAAACAAGATGTGGAAACAAGATAATGAGCATTTGCCGATTGTAATTCTATAACCTTTATTTTTTGTTTTTGATTTACTGGAGTATTTTGTGTGTTCTACTAATCTATGTTATTTTCCTTTTAGCATATTAATTTCAAATATGCAAGTTCCAAGACCATTGACTAAAAAAAGTAAAGAATATTAAAATTGACATTTATGATATTGCAGGATGTTGCAAAAAGTGTCACAAAAGTTGCTGTAAGAGAGTCAAGAGCACAGGACTTGAGGAATGAAATTCTCAACTCTGAAAAGTTAGTATTTAACTTGCACTTTCTTCACCTGTAAATGTTATGAATTCTATCTTGTACCCTCTAAACAAATGTAGCTTTTGGGGTAAATGAATGATCCACTATTGGTACATCATTATGCGGTTCATTCTTTTGATTACTTGTACGACCATTTCATTGATACATTTTGCTGTATAGGTTGAAGTCTCATTTTGAGGATAATCCAAGGGATTTAGGTAATGATTTTATCATGCAATTTCTCATTTTGTATTAGCAACATTTTAGTATGCACATTTTCCGCCAGTGCTACAAGGGAACTCTATGTTGCTAAATGCTAGTGGTTGCCTGGTGACTGAACAGATTTACTGAAGCATGACAAGGTTCTAAGTAAAAAGCCTCCACCTGATCATCTTCGCGCTGTTCCTGAGTATCTGATGGACCCAACAACCCAAGAAGCAAGTAAAATTGTTAAACTTGCTAGAGCTGCAATGGGAAACACCGGATCCAATCGCCGCCAGGGGTCCAAAGGAAAATCAAGGAGAAGTAGAGATCCTCTTAAGACTTTCTCAGCTGAGGTATGCTCAATTCTGTTGAAGGCTCAGGTTATTGACTGAATGCAACATTCAAGTAGAAATATATTTTGTTAAATCTATAGTTCCTGGCATGCTATCTATTACTTTTTCTTGTTGCTTGTGTTGGGAATTATGAAATATTTGTTTTATGCCACTGAGAGGAATGTATAATGCAGTTGAAGGGGATGATAGATAAGAGAGTCCCCAGTAGACATGAGGTGTTTGATTTTGGAGGAGAGAGGAGAGAAGAAAGAGGCACCTTCTGCTCAGATCCTCGGCTCTAAAGAACAATAACTTTCTTCACCAAAATTGTTATTGTTGAGATCACTAACAAATGTTGCCAAACTTCTTTCTTGCGCCCCCGCCTTGAGGTTATCTTCACCAATCGGCATCCATGGAATGTTGTGCTCTGTTGAATCGTTAAGGGGGACCAGAATGAAGGAGGCAATTCTTTATTTCAATTTTAGTGGACTACAAAAGTGAGGGTTTTCCTCTTTTTGGTCATCTCTAAATTTCGGGTTGGTCCGTCATAAATTTTGTTTTTTGTTTTTTTTTTTATGAATGAAACACTTCTATTAACAACAACAAATAGAGTACAGGAGACGAGGAGCTCAACATAGACAAGGGAAACAGAATCCAAAAAAACAGGAGAACACACTAGGAAGCTAAGCGAAAGACCCTTATAAATTGGGCTACATCAATCGCCAATAATGAGCGAGAATCCCATTTAGAGAGCAAATCAGGAATCAGAAGGGAGGGGGTCACCTCCCAGATAATAGCCCATTGAATCAACATGATTTGAATCATCTTTCAAAGGACTTCTGATTTGAGCTTTTGCCCCCGAAAACTCTGCTATTGCGTTCCTTCCAAATAACTCAAAGCGTGATTAGCAACAATCTATCCAGTTCCATTGTTTACTAGGAGAAAGACGCCTTGAGTTCCACTTAACAAACCACTGCATAAAGCTGCGTGATTGGATGAAAAGCCAATTTGTTGTATTGGCTATTGCAGACCAAATGAACTTAGACAAAGGATTGAGAAGAAAAATGTGCTTAATTGATTCCTTTTCCCCTTTGCATAGGACACACCTATTTGGAAGTACAAGGCCTCGCTTGGACAGGTTGTTGATTGTAAGGATTTTCCCATGAGCAAGAGTCCATAAGAAAAATTGTGGCGAGGAGGGGTTTGCTTCTTCCAGAAAAAACCATCTGCAAAAGGGATTGTGTCCTGATTTTGATCAGCAAGAGTGGAGGTGATGGATTGAGCAGCAATTTTATCGTGGAAGTCTTTGATTGAAAAAAAAAGAGTGCTCGTTTTGTGATCCCAAACCCATTTGTCTTCCTCATCACTAGGCATGAACTTGTCAAGGAGAGACAACAATGCCACCAAGAGGTCGACTTCATGATCTCTCAGGCCTCTTTTAAAGTGGATGTTCCAGGAAAGCACCGAGTTGGAGCAAGTATAGAAATGTGAAACTGTCCCTCTCTTCTTGCGATGTTGTGGATGACTTTAAATTTGTCGATGAGGGTCAATCCACTTGCTATTCCAGAAATCAACTCTATCACCATTACCAACCTGGTAAAAAAAGGTAAGTCTGAAAGGATGCTCGCATACATGATATTAATCTCCACAAGGAACACATGTATAGAGTCTTACTCTCCTTTGTGAACCAGCCATACTCCTTTGTACCATATGTACCATATTTTTCAGAATTAATTGAGTGCCACTCATCAAGTGCCATAACCACTTGCCTAGGAAGGCCCTGTTCATGTCTCTTACCTGCTTAAACCCAAACCACCGTGAAGACACAGCGTTTCCCAGTTAATGAGGTTGCATTTGTGCCCAGTGGATGAAGTGCCCTAAAGGAAATCCCGATAGAGCTTTTCATCGATGGAAGCTGATATGGTAACCATGAACAAGGTGAAAACTGGTATGTTTGCCAAAGTACTTGAGGGTCACCCTCCCTGCCTTAGACAAACACATCCTAGGTAACTCTTAATTAAAAAAAACACATCCTGGTGTGGATATTGGCAAGAATTAATTGAAACTTTAGCATGGGCTCATGAACGCTCACCTTTGGCTGATTCGATAGACAGATAAACCAATTTCTTTTCTTAGAGATATATGATCACTTTGACATGTAGACAATGTCACATTACTTATCTTGCTTATTACATATATATTCTTTTTTAAATAATTTTTTTTAAAGACTATTCATTGAAAAATTTCGATAGTTTACATAGAAGAAATCACTATACAATAGGAGTCAACTTGTAATCAATGATAGGTGCGTCATAAATTACAGAGGACCAAAAGCCAAAGTAAAAGAATATACAAAAGGGAAATAAGAAAGCTCCCCATCGACCTTCCATGTAGACATGCTTATGCCACCTAGATCCTCCAAAACATATCAAAGTGAAGACACATCCGTTGCGCCTAGCCATCAAAATGCTGCTTGCTAAGCCCTTTAGCTTCGTATGAGCTAAAGCATTCCCATCCCCCCACCCTCCTGCAATCAAGCTCATGGTTAGTTGAGCTCATCATGCTCAGCATCTGACAAGGCCTCATGTGATAAGACGGAGGTCCAAGATCTTTATCACTGGTTTACCTCTCCCCGACCTTTGGGTTATGAATTGAAGTTAGGCATACAAATGACGAGTGGTGTGCATGATCCACCACGAGACTAGGGACTTCTTCAATCATAAGAAATCAAGAACATCTCCCTTCAATGATCTCTGGACCTAAAAGGGATTTGCAGACCGATCCAAAGGAAGTCCCCTAGCCTTTAGTCCTCTTAGGAGGGCTTTCATCCACGGGGCGAGACTCACGTGTGTTCAGGTCCAACACCCTTTTAAACCTCACTGAGCCGAGCCAAACCAACTTCGGTGTGAATTAGACTTCATACAGACGAAATGAATGAAAACAATTAATTTAATTAATTAATTAATTTGTTGAAAATGATGCGGCCTTATTGCATGATCAATATGGATGTTGGTTTTAAGTTAATGTGGCGTTTTTTAATTTGTTATTGTTATGGTGGTATTGATTATGGTAGTCTGGCAGTTTAACGGAAATAGAGGTTGTCGTGGATGGTGTGAACAACGGTGGAAATGGCAATGGTGGGTTTGAAGTGGTTAATTAAACATTCAAGGGTAATAATTGAAAATTACATCTTTTAATGGGATGGATTTTTCTCACATTAGTATCTGGATGACAATTTCCATACAGATTGCTTTGCAGAATTGTTTTTTTTATGTGAAACAAACATAGTTGTACTTTCGATTTCTGTCGTGCTTATACTGATGGTCAACATGTTTGGTTGGTATGCGAAACAATTTGTAAGTTGCAAAACAACACACCATTATTTTGGTAGTCAAAATTCGTTTAGAATACGTTACAAAACGAGTTATGATGGAGGCTATTGTTTATCAATTATTTTCATTCCGAATGTATATAGGGATGGCAGTGGGGCGAATTTGAGCAAATCTGTCCCCCCCTGTCAGGGATCGCGGATCCCCTAATCTGCCACGCTAATCCGTTTATATTTTCATTGAAAACCCATCACTGCCCCGCACGGATTGGTGGATATCCGCTCCTCCCCGCCAATCCGTTTGCAAATTTGCGGTTTTGCTGGTGGTTGCTGGTTCCCCGTCCGGCCAAGCTGTTTTGGGCCTGAATTTTTCAGGCTCATTTTGCCGGACTGTAATTGTAAAAATTTCTCAGACTGAAATCAACAATATCCAAGAAGAGTTTCTCAATGAAAATCACCCCACACCGGTTGATAACCCCATTTGGTTCATCACCACTGTTGGTCTTGATCAGCTCACCATTAGTTCGATTACTGTGTTCAAGTATAAGAAGGACTAAGGGGTGGTTGAGGGTTGTGATTGTTCTGTTTGCTTGAGCAAGTTTCAGGAAGATGACAGTCTTCGACTTTTGCCCAAATGTAGTCATGCTTTTCACCTTCCTTGTATTGATACTTGGTTGAGGTCACATACTAATTGCCCTATTTATCGTGCCCCAATTGTGTCAGTGGCAAATTTGAATGGTTCGGGGTCAAGGGAGGAGGCCCAGATTGAGGGTTCAGTGGGTGATGGTGAGGTGAGGAGGGATGTTAGTGAAGAAGTTGCTGAGGAAGAGAAGGTATTGCAGGAAGTGAGAAATGATTGTGAAATTGGAAAGGCATGTGAGTTCCAGATGCTTGATAAAGTTTTGGACGGAGATCGAGTGGTGGAAGATGAGGTGCAATCAGTGAGGTATGTTTAATTGGATTCATCAATTTATGCTCACTTCCATCAGTTATTGTTGTCCTAGTAGAAGGAGAAGCGAGTTCCTCTATTGAAGTAGTTGAGGAGAAGAGATCTTACAGCTTCACAGCTTCAGATCTGATCACAACTTCAGGGAGTCTCATCTGCGTGGAGGAGGGAGAAGGGTTGATGAGTTTGATCTGCATAAAGGAGGGAGGAGGTGGTCTGCGTAGAGGAGTCTGAGACTGAGATGCAGAGTGAGAGAGAATGAGAGATCAATTGGGTAGGGACGTGGGGTTTGGGTTTTTTGCTTTTTAAGGGTCAAGGGTATTGGTGGATATGGCCAAATCCGTATCCATCCCGAATATTTGACGGATGTTGTTTGGATATCCGTATCCACTCTGAAATTCATTTAGGCATATCCAAAACCGCCCCAATCGGGGCGGGCCCCATTGCCATCTCTAAATGTATAAAAAATTTCTCAATTTTCTGCATCATCCCATCGCTCTATGTCAGTTATTATTCTTGTTCAAATATACATGTTTGCGTCAGTTTACATTCTTTTGCATTGTATCAAGTAAGCATCAATGACAATTTGCATAATTTCAGGGACCGAAAAAATCATTAAAAGGGGATAGAACGAGGAGCCGCAAAGAAAACATTGACGAGGGCCGGAAACATAGAAAGAAAAAGGCTAGGACTGTTGACTGAGTCTTTCTGTTTCTTTGATATTCAAAGTTGGGGTAAGCAAGTAATTACTCCCCCTTTGCCCCACCAATCATTTCTTTTATTTGTTGATTAATATACTGGTCAAGGTTTGCCTAGACCGACTTGAGTGGAAAATTTTTATAGTTTGTTTGAACTCAACAACGGTTAATGATTACATCAACTTTGATGATTTTTAATTTTTTAAGAACTTTTTATTGTGAGTAATTGTTTATTTGTTTATCATTAATTTTTTCCCCACAAAGTTCACAGTTTGTATCTTATGTTATTATTTTCATCTCAAGAGTGAACTGTTGATTCAGGATTTAGTCAAAATTTTAAATTTGGCTGATTAGGATCGGTTTGGTAGAAAAAAAGTGTTAGATCACAAACCACAGGAGTTTATGCCCCAAGTAATCCTATCACCTTTTGATTTTGGCTTCATTTTATCATTGAAAAGATTGCTCTTTGTTCTTGTTGGTGACATTCTCCTGAACAAATGTTTATATTTTGATGTGTCAGGTCTTCAAGCTAAGTTATACATGAGAAAATCATTCTGCTATGGGTTACAGAAAATCATTCTGCAAGAAGCTTAAGCTTTGTGGAATGCTCCATTTTCTTTGGAAATACCCCTCACATTGGATTGGAGCTAGGAGTTCCCTTGGAAAAAGTTTTGTATTCATTTGGCAAGTTCTCTAACAAGGGTAACATTAACAAAATGTCCGCTATGGATGATATGTGCATATGTAGGTAGCTGGAGATGTCCGACTGTTCACATGAGAAAGAATCCTTGGCGCATGCCATTTTGACCTTTTGTGTTGAAAGAAAAATGGTTGTTGGAATTTTAAAATTATGTGGTGGAAATTATGGTATTTATATGCTGAATCAGAATTGGGATTGCGGATACTAGGTCTGGGATTGGACTTTTTCAGTGGGATATAGTTTTGGTAGTAAAGAACAATTGTAACGATTGTATTTGTTTGTTACGAAGAAAATTTTGTTTAGTAGGATGTGTATTTTGCATACTGTTAGGTGGTGTTTTCTTTAATAGGTTAGAAGTTGGAAGTCCAGTTGTAACTAGAGTGGGAAATTCTTAAACTTTGATTCTTGCAAAGCCGAACAAGCAAGACTCACGACAAATGAATTATCGAATAATGAGGACCATGAAAGAATCAAAAGACAAATCCCTGAGCCCTACCCATTCTCTATAGCAAAGATCTGTATCCTCACAAATTTATGACAGCTTTATTCCTCTCTCTCCATAGTCCGTCCGCATAAGAACATGGGTAGAATTGCCGTAGAGCCAACCAGCTTCTGTAGACAAACTGATCACTCCAAATTCTGTGAGGAGTCTAATCCACATGTACTGGCATAACTGACGACAAATGAGAATGTGGTTGCCTGATTCATCAACTATGTTGCAAAGATGCCACAAATTCCCCACACCCAACATTCGTACCCCTTCTCATGAGGACATCTTTTGTGTGGACAGCCCCATAGTGGACAATCCATATGAAGAAGTTGATTTGAGGGTGGAAATTCTTGGTCCAAACAAGCTGCTTGTGTGAAGCAATGAACCCTAGAATGGAGATTCTAGAGATCATTACCATCCCACATCAACTTCTCTGACCCTTCGCAAAAAGCTTTTGATTCCGACAATGAAAGGAATGCAACAACTTCATCGAGCTCCCATATGCTTGAAAGGCAGCCGAAGCAAGAAATTCCAAGTATGAGTAGACGACTCAACCAACCAGAATTCACTCACCACGGAGTCGATTAAAGTGGAGAACTCCCTTTAAGGGTTGGTTTATTTAGACATTCTCTATTCAATCAAACAACTAAACCTATTTCATTACATCCACTAGAAGAATCTAGCTAGGAGATAGATGTCCATGAAATGATGCCCTCCATTCTTGAACCCGTGTACATGAAATGATGTACTTCGTTAGTAGTGGATGTCACCATTGTTTTCAAAGACAAGAAATTCTGTGTGTAACAAGTAACATAATATGGATGCAAGTCAGCAAGTGTTTGGTACGTAGCAATCACAATTCTAATTGGTCATACTCCTGTGCGTGCATTATAAAATCTAAGATATATGTCTCTCGCCCATCATATTATGCAATAAAATTTGTTGCTGGTAGGTGAGAGTAGGGGTGGGCATCCCATCCCGCGATCCCGTTCCCGTCCCGTCCCGATTTTTTCGGGTCTTAATGGGATTGAATAATTTCATCCCGATCCCGTCCCGTCCCGATCTAGAATGGGATGGGATGGGATGGGATGAAGATTTTCAATCCCGCCAATCCCGTCCCGTCCCGTCCCGAACTAATTTATTAATATTAATTATTAATATTTTTATTTAATTATTTATTTTAGAATTGTGGATGCCCATACAAATATACTAATGTATATAACATTTTTACTTTTTTAGCATCTCAATGAATCTCTCACACATCTCTAAATTTGTAATATTGTTCTCACTTTCTCAATTCTCCTCTCTCTGATAAAACATACCTCTCATTCTTTTATCTCCTTTTATTTTTGACTTAGCTGAATCTACTTCAACATAAAAAAAAATGATTCTTGAAAGTAGCATGTTATTTTAAAGTTTTGTCTTCTTTCCTGGAGTTTAAATTTGTGAAACTTAGTCAAGGAGGACATCTAATCATTTTTATTTATTTTTAAATAATATGCAGGATGCACTTGTTGCAATAAAAGGTGGTCGCCTCCCACCTCCTGGAAGCTTGCCGTCTTTTGATGAAATGAAAGAAACCTTAGGGTTCAACAGCTACTATGAAGAAGAGAAGAGGTATTCTACAAGTACTAGTCAGCCAGCTTTCCAAAGAGGTGAAACTTATTATTTTTTAAGTATACCTAATGCAAAGTCAAAGAAAGACTTCAGAATTTTTGATATGTTAATGTCGCAACCGAGTCAAACTGAACTCTGATTAATGATTACAAAGTTCTCAGCTACATCTGGCCCTTTTTTTATGATCTGTTTGAAACTCCGAATTAATTCTCATTTTCATCTACCATTAAATATATAGGTTATTCATCATCAAGTGACGACATATACAGCATGCCACAAACTATTGATGATACTGAAGAAGTTAAAAAGTATCCTATTGTGGAAGTGATGACTCCTGATGGGAGGTATGCTTCAGATTTTCCTAAGGTTCCTTTCCCTGGGATTTGGTCTCGCACCTTAAGAGTCAAAATTACTGGAAGAGATGGAAATGAGAAACTTGAAGTCCGAATTCCTGTAAGTTATTATTCTTGTAGATATTTTTGTTTTTGTATATCCTTATACAGGTTTGTGTCTGCATCTCAGTATAGGATACTATGCTATTACAAGTGTGGTGCAAGAATCCTTTAGATTTTTCAACACAAGGAAATCTATCACGTTGATCCCGTCCCGTCCCGTCCCGAACCCGTTTGGGATGGGACGAGGTTGGGATGGGGTTTTAACCATCTCGTCCCGTCCCGATCCTGTATGAACGGGATGGGATAGGGATGTGTATATCTCGTCCCATCCCGTCCCGTGCCCACCCCTAGGTGAGAGGCCAAGTGTAATATCTGCGTTTTTCAAAAAAAAAAAAAAAGATTTTTTGGGCGGGGTGTACTCAGCAAAGGTGGTGGGGGCACATAGCCACCCACCCCTTAAAAGAAAACGACCCCCTCCCCCCTTTCTTCTTCTCTTTTTTTTCTTTTTTTTTTGGTTTTCTTTTCGTTCCAGCAGCGAGCGACGCTGAATCGTCGCCTCCTCCAACATTTTCTCGGCGTTTTTGGGTGATTTCTTCCCCAATCTCACCTCCTCCTCCTCGGTTCGTTCTCTCTTCTTTCCCTTCTTGATTTTCCCTGTTGTTTTTATTCGAAAAAAAAAAAATTCAGTTTTCATTTGGGTTGGGGTTTGATTGATTTCCATAGCTCCGATCAGCCGTGTTGGGGCCTTGGTGGCGTCCTTGGGAGCCCTTAGAACCGACATGCAAGGTTGATTTTGGGGTTGGCCGAAATTTTTCAAAAATCAGGTTGCATGCTCAATTTTTAGGGTTCTTCGGCAGAAATACGGGTTTTGGGTGCGTGGGTGAGCCTCACATTCGTGACTCTGAGGGTTCTTAGACCCATTTCCGGCCTGTTGTGCGGTTTGGAGGCGATCAGACCGGAGTAGGGAGGGTTTCGGCGCGTTTTCGCCAAACTTTGGGTTGCGGCGGGGTGGTTGTCGAATTTTTATTGCCTGTAAGTTTTTCTTTCCGTCGCGCACCGATTGTATTTATTTATTTATTTCAGTTTTCGGCTAGTTTACTCATTTTCGAGTCCGCCTTGCAGTTTTAGAATTTTCGTGGTCCCGCATTCGTGGTTTTGCGTGTTTGGAGCTTCGACCGGTAGGAATTGGGTTTTGAAAATCCATTCCGCCAGGTGAGTGGAATTATAATATTTAGTCTGATAAAATAATTATTTGAAATCCTGAATTGAATTTTTACATTATACCGTCAATTGTGTATAATTGAATCCAAATCCGAAATTCGGGGTTTTCAGATATTTCGATGATTGTGTTGGTTATTTATGAATGAATTATGTATTGGGTTTCCTGAAAGCATGATATACTTGAATGAAGTCGAATATTGAATGAATTTTGGGTGTGATTAGGTTTTGGTGTAATGACATTGGACTTGTATGCTTCGTTTTCGAGTTTGCATAGCATGTCATGTTTTACCGTGGATTGCCGAGTCTTGAGCATGTATGATAATTGACTCGAATAAATTTATCGTGGTGAATTGGGTCATGTTGGGACCCTGACATAGTCGTGGTTTTATAAAAAAATTGCCGAATTATTTATGATTGCACGTTTGTTACCTTTGGTTATGTACAGACTTGTCATTTGTGCATGTGGATAGTAGTATAAGTGTCTTTACCCCGCTATAATGCCTGTTGTGCCGATGCTTAGGAGCTTGCTCGCATCGTGAGTTGGATGGTGCTTGAGATGACTCGCACCTGACATTGTGGACGCTATTGCATGTGGCAAGCTTGCTGAGGTGCGGTGAGCTCCCGCACGCACTTGCCACTATAGAGTGCAGTAGGACGGGTCCCGGAGGACGTGCTTTGGAGATTACTCGCTTTCCCTCCCAGCGCGCTTGATTTTGATTATGTTAGGTTGGCCGTGTTAGGCCAGTCGTTCGGGATGTTTGAGTTTGTATTCTGGCAGATGGCACCCCATTAGGATACAAACAAGCCCGAAGTGGTACTGGTGCACGTTGTGGGATGTGTCTGGGTGAGACACATTCGTAGGGTATGCGGATACCTACGATATGAGACACTTATACAGAATTTTACAGGATTTTTGGTTTCAACCTGATTGCTATACCTAGGAGACTAGGAAGAATTATGAGATTGTCTTTATTTTCATTGCTTGATATTTACCATGTTTGAATCACGTGTAATGATCGCATATATCGTAAACTGGTAGTTATTGTTGAATTTGAAATGTTTGTGTTGTTGCTTGAACTTAGAAATATTATCTTTAGAGACACGGTGTGATTTAGTCTTTAGAACTTGTTATTTATCATTTATTGTTTGGCATGAATTTTTCTGGTATAGTATTCCGTTATTTGTATTTAGTTCGCTCGCACCAGCTAGCTTTGTGCTTTGCTGACCCCGCAAGGGGTGTGCTTCTATTGGAGTGCAGGCAGTGTTGGAGTTCCTGCTGATCGTGGCGCGTAGGCCCCGGTTTCCGTTGTAGGCGCGTTTTGTGCTTTTTGGTTGTGTCCACCCTGTACGGGTATGTTTTGCTTCCTCTGTGTTTCAGATGTACTATATTGCTATACTAGATGTTTGTATACTGGTTTTGTCGCTATGACTCTGGCGGGGCGAATCAAATATAGTTATTTTGTTCAAACTTTAGCGTAGTTTTATTTCCGTTTGATTCTCGTATCAAGAATGTGTTATATTATGATGTTGTGGCCGGTTACGATCCACCTGTGTACGTGTTAGTTCACGCATCGGCACGCTGCGATTCCCGTGGCGGGTCGGGGCGTGACACCAAGCTCCTTCGAAAAGTCAAGACGAAGGGGAATACTTTCCACCTTCTTTATCAAAGAATAAGGATCCTGCACAACTCAACATTCTCTTTGGATATATCAGCAAAATGAATCAGGCACAAACATCCCCCGAGCTCAAGATGACCCATAAAGGAAAGGTTCACACGTTGATCCCTGTGGACATCTAATGGGAGATGATTTCACTTGAAATTGTTCTTTGTGAACATCGAGCAACACAATCTTATCATGGGCATGACTTAACCAGTGAATAGCTCCATTTGAAGGAAGAGGCAATACTTGACCATTACAAAAACAAATGATCAGGAAAGTTGTATGTAAATATAATGTCCCTCCAAGATTCGCTCCCTAAAGTGTAGATGATGCACCTGTTTCCAACTCATCATGCAAAACTTTGTATTCCCCCTAAAAAGGATCAAAACCGAATCCTTGCAAACATGGTTAAAGGAGGGGCAGGGGAAGGATAATACCTCTTGGGTTGCAAATCTCACATCCACTGACCTCTTTCGTGCTCGGATTGCAAATCTCATATCTACAGAGGTATGTTACCATTAAGTATGAAGGACCGAAGTAGGAGGCCATGAATCTTAGGCAGATTGTTTTGCACTTTAGTTTGGACACACAACATCCAAAACCCTGTCACTCCTGACAAATTCAGGCCAATAAGCTTATGCAACGTGATTTACAAGGTTATATCTAAGATTCTTGCAAATCGTTTGAAATATTTCCTTGATCAAATAATTTCTCCCAGTCAATGGGCTTTTCTTAAACGTCGGTCCATCACTGATAATATAAGTTTGACTCATTAAACCTTTTTCCAGATGAAACACAGTCGCCGAAAAAAAAAGGCTGGATGGCAATCAAAATTGACATGGCCAAAGCATATGATAGAGTCGAATGGTCCTTCCTCCTTCAAATCATTTATCAACTTTGCTTATCCGAAGGATGGATCAAGATGATTGAGCAATGTGTCTCGACTACATCGCTCACAGTCCTTCTCAATGGGACTCTTTTAGATACTATTATCCCGACCAGAGGGCTCAAACAAGGCGATCATTTGTCACCTTATCTCTTTATTCCGATCGCGGAAGCTCTTTCGCATTTACTGTCTAAAGCAGATAACAAGGGCCTTATCAAAGGTATTCGGATCCGGCGGAATTCTCCCTCTATCAGCCATCTACTCTATGCAGACGACTTGATAATTTTTTTAGAGCCTCCTTGAACGAACCACATTCCATAAAAGACATTTCCTCGACTATACCACGGCTTCAAGGCAAGCTGTCAACTATGAAAAATCGTCAGTTTACTTTAGTTCCAATGTTCACAATAGACATACTAAGATGATTCTTAGAATTCTGGGATCCAAGAAGTATAACCCTAAGGATAAATATCTGAGCTCCCCTATTTTTCTTTCTAAGAAGAAAGCAACTGATTTTTAGTTCATGATCGGCAAAGTGCACTCCAAGCTTTCTAGTTGGAAAACTAAAGTCCTGTCACAAGTTGGCAGAATGATTCTTATCAAAACCGTTTTGAACTCTATTTTCATTTACACCATGCAAATTTTTCTGCTTCCAGTCTCAATCACAATTAAACTGGACAACCTTGCCCGAGATTTCTGGTGGAATGGTGCAAATGGTAGCAAGTTCAAACATACTTGCACTTGGCAGAGGATTACGTTACCACGGGCTCTTGATGGTCTCAACATCCAACTTGCCATAACCAAAAACCTGGCTATTATGGCTAAAAATATCTGGAATATGCTCTCAGCGCCTGCAAACACCCACAACTTGCAAATGAAAGCAATTTATTTCTCGGGCAGAAGTTTAACCCAAGTAGCTAAGCAGGCATCTGTAACCTCTTTTGCTAGGAGAAGTAATATCACCTCTCTAGCTGGAATGAAGAAGCATCTGCTTTGGCAGATTCTCTTAGGGAACAATATCGATATTTGGACTGATTGTTGGGTGAGGCCTGACTTATTTCTGGAAAACTGCGTCTTTCGTCCCACTCCTGCGGTCATGCCGCAATCTATGTCCGATTTCTGGATTAGTAATTCAGACCAACCTCGTCCTTGGAATGTTCATTTTCATCAATCCCTGTTTCCTAATCCGATCATCAATGATATTCTGGATATCCAGGTCAGACATACTTCGGATCCTGATAAACTTCTTTGGTTACCAGACAAGAATGACAAGTTTTCGGTCCGAAGTGCTACCAAGGCCTTCTTTAAAGACCTCAACGATAACTCCACATCGGCTTAGACTCCTCTCCCTCTTCCCCCGACCATGATTAGAGATATCTGGCGCATCAAAGCCCCGCCAAATGCTCTTCAGCTTCTTTGGAAAACCAGTCATGATATCCTGCCGACCAGGACTAAGCTAGTCAAACTTCATGTTCCTTTTGAGAATGTTTGTTGCTTCTGTCAGAGATACGAAGAGGATGCCACCCATCTCTTCTTCCTCTGTTCAGTAATTCTTAAATTGTGGCACCTCACCCCTATTCCTATCAATTGAGAAAGAGTTACCCACGACACTCCACCAACCATTCAACATATGTTTGGTTTCATGTGGAACACGGCCAATATACATAAATCTGAAAAAGACAGAATTACTTGCCCAATTTGCATTTGTTATTCATACCATTTGGCAAGAACGGAATCATACGATGTTCAATCATCAGATTGTTACTTCTCAATTATTCCCCGCGAGGTTCCGCAAAACTTGGAATGCCTGAAATTGCCAATGGTTCACTTGTCCATCTCGTACTTCAATCTCGGGACACGAGATTGAGATCAATAAGATTAATTTGGTCGCCTCCATTTTGAATTTTCCAACCCCCCAGAAGGTGCCTACAAACACAAATCATACTTCTCCTAATCCGGTCTATGGACCATGGCTTGAGTTAGAAACTAAACTCCAGGCTGTTATTCAGCGGCAACTCCTGTCAGTTAAAACTCATCATATCAATGTTAGATCTAATTGGCTTAATTGTTTTTCTCTTACTTTTGATCCAGATACAGTTATTGTTAGTTATGATGCTAGTTTCTTTGACTTTTCTAAACAAGGAGCAATAGGGATTTTTGCAGTCCCAATCTTTGGCCAGGTTCTAGCTAGAGTAGACTGTCGTCTACCAAGGAGGATTCATGACAGCATGTTGGCATAGTGTCTTGCAGTGGAAGCTGCACTTTGTTGATCCAGGAACATCAGTGGAAAAAAGGCTTTCTTGGCTTGCTTAACACCATTTTGCGCCAATGGTGTTATGGTTGAGTGGTTAGGGTTGTGTGGGTTTATCCCCCACGTCCTAGGTTCGAGACCCGCCGGCGGCATGGTTACTTTCTTATGGTGTTTACCTGTAGGTTGCACCTTGTTGATAGGTTATGGGATCCTATAAAAACCCAGCTCGCTTTCCAAAAAAAAATATCATTTTGCATGAAGACAAGCAAGATCACAAGACAACCATGAATTGGACTTGGTCTCCTATTATTAGTAGTATTAAATGGCTTTTATTTTCCAACTGTAATTGGTATTGAAATTATATTCTCAGTGCACTTAATGCTGAGGCTCACTTGCTTGCAGCAATAGTAGAACTTAATATTTGTGTTACAGTTAATTAATATATATATGCAATATGCATTCATAAAAATAAAAAAATAAAAACCTACATCTGTGGAGAGATTTGACAAAAGCTCAGTGAATATATTGGACAAAATTACATCCTCAGGTAGATGAGGCATTGTTGTTTCCTTCACATCCCCAAATTTACGTTTTTTCTCCACCATCACGATGTGATCCACCCAGCTCTCTAACAATATCAAATGAAATTCTTTTTTCTGGTGATAGGTTTTGGTCTATTTATTTAGTCATGAATCTATTGAAACACAGTTTTCTTAATTTATGTCCAGTTTGTTTACTTGCCTTACAAGTTATCTTCTCTGTTTCCTAATTTGTTTCTCTCTCATCACGTTTGTTCTTTTTTATTACATGACTTTTTTTTTTAAAATTTATTTATTTATAAAAGCAACCATGCATTAAGGAAAAAACAAACTAGGGAACATACAAATGCCTCTTAACAGAGGAGGCTAGGTTATGAGCCTTGTAATTGAGGTATATAGACACATACATATAGTGCCAATATGTAAGCATAACTAACAATCGCTTGATATTACAAAAAATAGGCCTCCAAGCCCAGTCCAACACAAAAGAGGAGGTATGATCCTGAGAAGTTAAGGCTACTTGGAGATTGGCTAAATCACCTAGAAGAAAACCACGATTCCACCTTTGAGTTTGGATTAACGTGAGAACAACTTCTCTTGCATAGAACTCTACCATTGAGCTGTCCATCACTTTTTTCTGAATCCTATTTGCTATTATCGTCAGAACATGTCTTTTGAGGTCCATTGCAATAACTCCAAAAGAGCCTTGCTTTGAATGATCACAGAAGCATGCGTCAAAGTTAATCATGTCAAAATAGTCGAGTTGGCCCAGCGCATGGCGGATACTGTGGGTCTTGGCAAACTGGAATTGAGCGCGGATTCGAGAAGAAATGCTAGCTACATGTAAAGGTGAGGGGGTTACAACCGAATGTGATCCATGGTGAAGGATTTTTGTCCGGGCAGTACAGTACTTGTAATTTGCTGAGCGAAAGTCAATGCAGGAGGTAGTTGTAATTACATGACTTTATTATGGTAATGTTTGTATGTCTTTTTCCATTCACTCGGAATTGGGCTATTCCTGTCATAATTCCTCCCAGTCTCCTACAGTCCTACTAGTTTCTCCATCGACTAGTACTAGTTATGAGTCTAGTCCTAGTTGTGCATCAAACCACAAGGACAATCGCGATGGTGGGAGGGCTGGGCTGGGCTGTTTCGTCTTTCATCAAGCTACCGCAGAGTTTAGGTTATGAGCATCATGTGCATAATTAGACCAACCAAAATTATCACATGGAACATGCAACACACATTGCCACGATGGAATAGAATTGTATAGTGAGAGAAACAAGCGTACAGAGAGGTTCTTCTGGCCTGGCCTGTGGGGGTGAGAAAAGGGCAAGCCCAAAAATACAAAATGATGGATGGATCATGGGAGTAAATCACAATGGTAGGTGAGATTCAATACAAAAAGGAGGGGTGGGCCCCTGTGCCCTTGTTTTTCTACTGACCTTTGAACGAACGAACGAACCATGGCATGGCACATTGCATTCATCTACTCTCTCTACTACTATTACTACTACTACTACTACTACTACAATCTCGTGTTTTTAACTTACCCCAGGGGCATTTTGGTAATTCTTCTGGCTGAGACGGACGGACGGACGGACCTACCAAGAAAACAAGACCAACATTAATAACTCCTCCTGCTCATTGTTGTTTCTCCACTTCAATCGTTCGTTCGATAACCACAGCGAAAGAGAGGAGGGAGGGTTGTTGATACTAGTAGTGAGGTGAGCAATGGCGTATGTAAGTTCAATGAATCTTAACTTGTCTTCTGCACACTGCATCGGAGGAGGAGGACAAAAGTTGTCCTTGGCCAACTTCAACACCAACCCCAACCAAGTTGCTTGTGGATCGTCTCGTAGACGGTGGTCTGTTCCCGTCATCAGAGCCGGATCCTACATAGACGAACTCGTCCAGACCGCTGTAACAACTCTTCTTTCTCCTCTCAAGCCCTAATTCTACTTACTTTATTTTCTTGGTCAATTATTTTGTTTTGTATACACTTTCTTCTCAACTTTGAATGATTCATTTCATTTCACCTCTCCTTTATGGATCGGATCAATTTATGTTTGATACTCCTTTAGTAGATCATGTTATTCACAAATCCTAAAGACCTATATTCAGTCAGATTCATGGTGTTGTGTTGTTTTTATCTTTTCTGCTATTTGTTTATTTATTCTGCAATCCTTACGGAGAGTGATTATAAATCTGGGTTTTATCATAGTTGACTATAGTAATATAGTAGTGATGATGAATTGTAAACCAACAATCAACAATGGTTATGCATATGGCTTCTCAGATAACAAGCAAAACAGTTTGGTTTACATCATCATGGGTCAATTATCAACTTTTTAGCACCCACAAATACCCAAAGCTGAAAATGACAAATGAGTTATTCATCAAAGGTGTACTTGAATAGTGAAAGAGTTAAGATGATGTGAACCTTGGTTATATGTTTGGACTGGAGATCGTTTGGTTTTTAGATCATAACCAATAATTGTCAAGTGGTTATTCAGAGTGTTCCCAGATGGCCTCTGTCAATACAAAAAATGTTTATTCTTAGAGCGGAGAGCTCAACCTCAAGCTCAAAAAGGTGGTTCAATTTGAGGTTGAGGATGGGTGTACTCCAATGGATTTTCATTCAACAAAATCTGAAAAAACAGATCAAAAGTACAAAAAAAAAGAAAGAGAGGGGGGGAAGGTGGGCAAATAACCATTTTTATTATATTTGTTGTTGAAATAAGGTCCTTCGAGCTAGAAATGCTTTCAGCGCATAACCTTTTCTGGCAATGGTTTGGGTTGAAAGCTCAAACCCGTTGAGCTTTGGGTTTTTCATTGGAGCATGAAAATTCACTATCAAAGCTCAAATAATTGTCATATTTGGCATTTGATCTTGCCCATTGGAGATGCTCTTATACCTCCATTTTCTTACGAGGATACTTACTTCTATTTTATCTTCACCAAGTTTCTTGTGCTTATATGCTTTTAATTTATCAATGTAGAAATCTATTGCTTCTCCTGGACGTGGTATCCTAGCTATCGATGAATCCAACGCAACCTGCGGAAAGAGGCTCGCGTCCATTGGCTTGGACAACACCGAGCCTAACCGTCAAGCTTACAGGCAGCTTTTGCTATCGACTCCTGGCCTCGGTGAATATATTTCTGGTGCCATTATGTTTGAGGAAACACTTTACCAGTCCACAACCGATGGGAAGAAAATGGTTGACTTGTTGCGTGCTGAGAAGATTATGCCTGGTATCAAAGTTGATAAGGTAATTTCCATCATATATTGTTATGTGCTTTGGAGTAGATGCTTTATAATTCATGCAATCCAATTTTTGTTGATATTACATTTTTATGTATTTTTTATTATTATTATTTGTTTTAGGGTTTAGTTCCTCTTCCTGGTTCAAACAATGAATCTTGGTGCCAAGGATTGGATGGTTTGGCTTCAAGATGTGCTGAATACTACAAGCAAGGTGCTCGTTTTGCAAAATGGTTAGTAGCTAAATCTCAAAATGTATAGTGGACAAGCGTGGACCTACTAATGCCCTCATCTATGTTCTCATATTCAATAGCTAATGCATTCGGTTACTAAACTTCCAGGAGGACCGTAGTTAGCATTCCATGTGGGCCAACAGCTTTGGCAGTCAAGGAAGCTGCATGGGGACTTGCACGTTATGCTGCGATTGCTCAAGTATGTTTCTACCATCTGTAACATTACTGCAAATTCACAAATAAGGCAACAAAATAGTTTACTTGTGTGACTTCTTGTTTAACCTTTATAGTTTAGTTTAATTATGGAAATTGATTATTTTAGTTTCATTATGGAATTGATTTCTCATACAGATTGGTATTTTATGATGAAAATTTTATGCAGGATAATGGTCTTGTGCCAATTGTGGAACCCGAGATTCTTCTGGATGGTGATCACCCAATTGACAGGTCACTTCAAGTGGCAGAGAAGGTGTGGTCAGAAGTTTTCTTCTACTTGGCAGAAAACAATGTTGCATTTGAAGGCATCCTACTTAAGCCCAGCATGGTAACACCAGGAGCTGAACACAAAGAGAAGGCTTCTCCAGAGACCATTGCTAAATATACACTCACAATGCTGAAGAGGAGAGTACCCCCTGCAGTTCCCGGGATTATGGTATGTACCCCTTCGCAACCCTTCATTCATCAAATACAGACTTCCTCAGTATAGCAACATATGAACACTCGGTTAGGAAGTTTGATAGCAGTAGCAAGTAGTGATTTTTGAACTGAATGACCTAATTCAGCAGATTGTTGCCTACAGTTCAAGAGGGCTTCGATTGTCCTTTTCTTTGGTGGACATAAAATTGCTACCATGCGAATGCTGTCATTTAATTGTGGCATGCAATTGCATCCTATTAACACAGGCGGCGAACGGTTCTAAACTGAATTTCAGTGTCTAATTCTCGAAAGCCTTACGCTATTAGGGAAATACTTGCTTCTATTTTTTAGTGATATGAGCCAGAGTGCAATCTAGAGTCCCGAATGGCTCGTTTTCCATTATGAGAAATTGTATATGATCTTTCAAAAATGCTAGGAAATCAGGTTTTGCAACCAGGGTGACGTGGCGTGATCCTGAAAGAATGATGAAATCTCTAAAGTGTTTGTGTGCATCTCGAGGTTGTAAAAAGCCTCATCTGATGATATCATCCTGGTTACAGAACCTGATTGCAAAACATGGTTCCCTAGCCTCACTCATGATCTTTTCCTTGCAGTTTTAAAGTTGTTTCCAATCCTTTTCCTTTATGTCTGGTATTTCCAGTTCTTGTCAGGAGGACAATCTGAAGTTGAAGCAACGTTGAACCTGAATGCGATGAACCAAAGCCCCAACCCATGGCACGTATCCTTCTCATATGCACGTGCACTGCAGAACACTGTGCTGAAGACATGGCAGGGACGCCCAGAGAACGTTGAAGCTGCTCAGAAGTCTCTACTAATCCGTGCCAAGGCAAACTCTCTAGCCCAGCTTGGAAGGTACTCTGCTGAGGGTGAGAGCGAAGAAGCTAAGAAAGGAATGTTCGTCAAGGGCTACACCTACTGAGCAGCTCCTTAATTGGACTTGTAATTTCTATCACAAAATGAACAGTTTCTATGATTGTTTTAGATGCAGATCGGTTGACGTAATTTTATTATCTTCTGTCTGAATAAATTATCTGCAAGGAACAAGAATTAGCTTTTTGGTAGCATAGCCAAGAGAAAAGTATATCTGGTAAACCCTCAGATGATGTATTTTATTTAGCATTTTCATTGTGTTGATGTCTTAATTCTCTATCTAATGACTTTTCATATTTCCTTCCTCTGCAGTTCTGATGTGTGATATATATATATATATATATATATATATATATATATATATATATATATATATATATATATATATATATATATATATATATATATATATATTTTTCACCATACTCTTTACTCAAACCCAACCCCTGTATACTCTTGGCTATTTAGTATTTGGTGTAATACACAGCAAGCTAGGCTCTGTGATTGCAATGTCCCTCATAGTCTTCCTCATCTAGGATGGATGTAAATTGTGAAACCAGCATTTGGTAAAAACAAAATAAATATCAAATAATCTTTTTGTTATGTTGCAGGAATAAGTTTTTGATTGGTTTCAAAGATGAAATCAAATTATCTTTTTGCAATGTTTCGTTAATAAATTTTTTATTGGTTTCAACAGTCATGACTGATCATGGCATTAAATGTGTGTCATCACTTATTCAACCATCACGCCAAGCAAAAACATCATTTAAGCCAGATCTCACGTCTAAAGCTTAGAGGCTCTAGGTGGTTCAACCAGAAAGTATTAAAGCACAGTTTATTTGGCCAAATTCAAAAAAATACATAGGTGGGTTTCTAATACGAGAGGGTTTGAGAATCATGAACTTTGGATGCTGGCGATCGACATCTACCTTGGGCTTTATATCTTTATCAGAAACTACCACTCCAACGGAAACAGTAAAAAAAAGTAAACTAAGCCTTCAAAAAATGGTATCTTACATTCTGAGAAATCTCCTGGCCAGTGCTAAATGATCCTCCTATGATGGTATAATTGGGTAAAATATGAGCAAAACAAGTCCTCATAGTTGCATTTCAAGTAACAAAACACGTTGTAACTTTAATTTCCTGGGAAAATGTGGTTTCATATGCACAAAATTCAATTTTGTGGCTTGCTATATAAATAATTCATTGGCTAGACAGTTTCTCCTTTTCAGAAATAATTGTTGATACATTTTATAGAAAAGCTATCAAGGATATAGCAAGTATGACAACGCATGTTTCTATCGATAGTCATTGAGTTCTCAAACTTGGTATCAGCAACTTGGAGATTCTTTCCCTCAAAGCTTTGCTTGCTCTTGAAGTTGCTCCTGTTCAACATGACATGGATCTTAATTAGAAAAAGTAATTACGAAATTAAATAAAACCAAAGTGATTCACAACGTTATGATAGCTTGTTTCATAGCAACTTTAACTGCATTCTACAGGGTTATTATATTCAAAAGAAAATAGGGTCTGATGTGGGGGAAAAAGGTTATAGAATCTGAACTATGAGCATCTTCTCTCGACCTCCAGGATGTTTAGGTTTTAAGTCAAGAGTAACAAATGAAAACCAATACTTTTCTGTGAGAAAAACAGCAAAAAAAAAATTCTCTATAAATGTTTACCGTTGTTTGTCTTTGGAGATATAATTCAGATTCTCCAGTTCTGATGAAAAATCATCTAAAAAGGATGCGAGTTCTAATGACTAAATAAATTTCCAATCTGTATCATATGGTCCATCACAAAGATCCTTGGTCCACGAAGACATATAAGGCTGTACTGACATCATCTTTTAAATCAAGAAGACATGCATATTATGGAATTGACTTGGATAAATTACCTCATTCACAAAGAAGGCATGGAATCCATATGGAACTCTATTTGGGAGCTCAACAACAGCTACAGGGTCAGCTGACATTGTTTTTGCATCAATCACATTGACTGCAGATGTCCTGCAACAACAGAATAACAAGGTGAGTTTCGAATTGTTTTATCTTAACCATATAAACCAATTTAAAAAAAAACTACATTCTCCTCAAAGCTCAGGGTTATTGATGCATGACACTAAACCAGGACTAAAGTCTGTACTATGGCTAATTTTATGCATTTACAATTTTCAAAACCACAACACAAAAGAACGAATTTGCAAACCAAGAGTCATGTATCTCATTTAATGACATAGCTTAGTTCTAATAACAATGAAATAACTTATTTTGGTCATCTACTCTAATCATATGTTAAAGCATGTGCATCATGCTAGTATGCATAAAACTATTATTAAGGCTTACAGAATAGGCAGAGTGGTGGTGAGGAACCAGGACGCTCTCAATTCTCAGAATAATGTCACAAAAAGGCTTGAATCATAATTCTGGAAACATTTTAATAGAACCATATGCATATACGATTACTCATGGGTGTTTCACCCATATGAGTATTTGTTTGACATTTCATTATGTAAAGAAAATAATTAAAGAATTGTATTATTGTTTGTTTTTTATTCCTTACCTGAATACAAGCTTATATAAGCCAACTTCTACCTAACCTCGTGGAAACAGGAAAATTAAATTTCCTATACAAAATATTCTAATTGTATCCTATTTTGACTTTTCTATTCAGACTATTCTGACTTTCCTATTATGTAGATATTGTGACTTTCCTATTCTGTAGATATTGTGACTTTCCTATTCTTGTACTTTCTTTCCTATTTATGACTTTCATATCTGTAGATATTATGACTTTCCTATTCTTGTACTTTTTTTGAGTGCAAGTCCTACATATTCTAACACGCAGATGAAATGTGCAGCTTGGAGGAAACTTTGAAGTCCGATTTGGTGAAGACCAATTTGGAGGAAACTCTGAAGTTGAATTCTGGATAAAATTTTGAATGATTCTTGTACGAAGAAATCATGATTGTCAAGTGAAAGGCTAATGGTTCGATTTGAGTGGTCAGCATGACTATCCAATTCGGATAATTCTGGTATGAAGAAAATTACTCAATTCAAGTCAATTTGTGTCAAAATTTGGTATTGCTCAATTCGAGTCAACACAGATTTTGGTATTCCTTAATTCGAGTCAACACAATTTTTATTTATTTATTTTGCTTGCGGTGGTACGGAGTAAAGATGGTGGATGTGAATAGCGGATAGAAAGAGATTCAAATTTATTTCTCTTCCCTCTGTTTCTTCTTATTCCTTACCGTTTCTTTTTCATTTCTTCCCTGTTGTGCGATCGAACATGTCACAGGGAGAGCGGAACGGCGATAGAAGGATGGCGAGTGACGGACGAACGTGGTATGTCTGGTGGTTGTGGAGTTGCAGTTGTTGTTGCTGGCGTGAAGAAAAAGATGTTTGTCCTATGGAGTTTGTTGAGGTTTTGGCTGCAGGTGGCAGTTTCATGAAGAGAAGTCTATTGAGGATGATTGGTTGTCTGTTGATTGCAGTGTTCTTTGTTTTGTTGATGCATAAATGATTAAGGCAGACTTTTGCTGTTGTTTTGCCTTCCCCGCCTTTTGCGTCTACGGTCAAAGTGCGTAATCGTTAGAGGCGGGGAAGAGCTTGAATCTCCGAAGTCTTAGGTCACCAAAGAAAGTTGCTCTAATACCATGTAAAGAAAATAATTAGAGAATTGTATTATTGTTTGTTTTTTATTCCTTACCTGAATACAAGCTTATATAAGCTAACTTCTACCTAACCTTGTGGAAACAGGAAACTTAAAATTCCTTTACAAAATATTCTAATTGTGTCCTATTTTGACTTTTCTATTATGACTATTCTGACTTTTCTATTTGTGACTTTCCTATTCTGTAGATATTATGACTTTCCTATTCTTGTACTTTCTTTCCTATTTGTGACTTTACTATTCTGTAGATATTTTGACTTTCATATTCTTGTACTTTCCTTTCTTGTAGATGTAAATCAATCTTGGACTTGGGCTTGGCTATGTTGAATGCAAGCCCTACATATTCTAACACATTAAGCATGAATCCCAAACAAACAATGTATGCATTACATGTTCCATTCTTTAAAGTGACAAATTGATCCCATTTGTCAGTTTCTTGCATAGATTTTTATAACAGCGAGATACATGAAGATCTGGAAAATAGTAAACAATTTTCTCCTCTTCTGTTAGAAAGCTTAAATTTTGACAGTGGATCAAATGATCTACCTATAATAGTGTTGATGACAATGATGGCAGAAGAAAGTTTACCCTGTATTTTCATCATGGACAAAGAATATTAAATAGCCATCATCTTCTTCGGAAGTAATACCCAGCTCACGAGGGACAAATATAGCCTCTGAACCATATCTTCCAGGTCCCAAGTCAAAGATGCCTTTAATATTTTCTCCAACTTCCAGCTTTGTTTTTCCAGATTGTGGCTCAGCATGCAGATCAAATTTGATGATCCCTTTGACCTTAGCAATGCTGTCGAGTATGGTTCCATAAACAAACCTTTGTTTCCTGAATTCATGCAAGATCATTTAGAAGAAGGTAAATAAAAAGAATTATCTTTGTTCAATTGATTCAACGCCGGGAAGGCAAATATAGGCTTTCTTTTTGCTAGGAGCAAGGGAATTTTTTTTTGAATATCCTTAACAAATCACTGCCTAGCTCAGTTGGCAGTGTGCTAACAAGCTTAAACATCCCTAGTGCTATTGTGCATATGTGGCCACCTGAGAAAAAAATAATATCTATTTGTAAATAAGTGTACCCCTGTGCTTTAGAACAAGATGGCTAGGCCCATGTTCATTAAGATCAAAACTTGGAGTTTGACCATGAACTATTTTTCAATTCATCTTGACATAATAAACTGTTTCAGATTTCTACTATCAACATTGCCAATACAAAATGCTAGAGTTTTACCTTCCAGTATAACTCTCGTTCACACGAGGAAAATCTACAGCAGATACTGACAATTGCTTCTGAGTCGCTAGTCCAGTTTCCATGTTGAATCTCATCTCATATCTGACAAAAACAAGAAAACTATTAAACACCCTCAGAGAAAGGAGCTTAAGAGTATATATCCCTGGGTAAATCTCTTACAACTCATTTTTGAAATCGTTGACCCTTTCTTTTGTAGTTCCATTAACCATGTCCAGATCTGGCTTCTCGAGACGGCAGGTGATCAAAACAATTTCATTTCCCTCCTCCCAAGCATTGGCTAGTAAGAGAGAGCCAAATATGAGAATTGACAATCATTGATCTACAAGTGTTATTCTTTTGCATATAGCAGACTGATTAGTACATAAAAATTTATAATGCTTCCTTATTATAAATTAAATAAACTACATTCTATTGGCACCCCACTATCTCCAAGCGAGACCAAGCAAGACGAACCCTGGATGGAAACGAATTATTTCTATATGGCTAACTACCAATTTAAAGACATACCACTGCACTTTTACTTATCAGCAACATTAGTTGCGAGTCGCTGAAAGCAATAGAAGATTTGAAAAAGTCTGAGACCCAATGGGAAACTTACGGCAATTTCACATCACATTGAAATCTGTTGCCTCATATTTAGAATTAAAATTTTTTAACATTATGGAAAGAGCTACTCCTGCACCCTTCTTCAAAAGAAGGCATCAAATAGTTTGCAGATGGAAATGCGAGAGAGATTTTTAACTGCAGAATCCTGACCCAACTATTTTTGCTTCTGAAACACTTGAATCTGAAAAAATTTTAAAGGTTTGGAGTCCCTTAACACTGAAATCTAGGTCCTCGCACATTGATTGGTAAATAATATTGGGAGTAGAGATTTCAACTTACAAAACCTTCCCTTCCACCATCTATCACCAATAACAAAAACCAAGGCAGCTAAAATGACCAAAAGACTGAAGTAGGTGGAAACCTCTCAAACAAAGAGTAACTAATTCCTATTGAGTGAGGCTAGGAAACCAGGTTTTGTAACCATGTTTTGCAACCAGGATGATGTGGCATCGTTAGAGGAGTTTTTTACAACCTCGAGATACACATAAAATCTTTGGAGATTTCATCATTCTTTCGAGATCACGCCATGTCATCCTGGTTACTAAACATAGTTGCAAAAACATGATTTCCTAGCATTTTTGATAGCATTTTTTATTCCTATCTGTTGAAGGACCCCAACAACTTCTACAAAGTTAATGGTAATGTCTTTACTATTTTAAATATGTAGTCGTTCAAGCTAGAGAAGGATGTAAAAAGTGAATGATCCTAGCATGGTGTGTCCATTGGACTATCAGATCTTGTGCCTGAGTGTCGGAGTGTCCGATGCATAAGTGCAACGAATTTGTTTATTTGAAATGAAGTGTCCTTGTTTTATAGCATAGTAGGTAATTCTGATGGAAGGTTTTTTACTTTAAAATTTGAAGGACAGAAAGAAAGTCCCTAGGCCAACCATATTCTTATTATCAATCAAATTCAATGTTCAAGCAAGTTTGCGAATGACTAAAGATCTTTTCTATCTTTGTCACTAAGAGATCTATATATCTATTAAGACAAGAGAACATATAACAAATACGAGACTTACGAGCAACTATTCCAACATGTTTATTAACCAAGTCAACTTAATGAGACTCTTGTTCTTATTCTTTGTTGTCTATTTCAAGTCAACATTGGATTTTGGTATCTATCGTCCATATTGAGTAAAACTCAAATCATCCCTAAACCAGCCTAGATAATCCCACAATAAGAAATCTTTGAGCAAAGAAATTCTATAGTGGCACATAACTCACAATTCACTTGAGGTACATCCCGTTTCACCTGTATATTTTTATTAAGAAATTTATGTAAACAATTCTATATATGGTATTAATCAAAGAAAAGGAAGAAACGGGTGCTCACCATTATGGAATATGAAGCAGTTCGGAAGTTCAAACCAGTTGATTTGAAGTTCATTTTTTGCATATCGTGGAAGTATACCAAACCGTGCTTTCTTTGTTTCATCAAATGTGAAAATTAATTGATTTTTCTTCACCATATCCTGACAATACAAATAAAACAGAATTAAAAGATATGAATTTATGTAATACGGATACAGTATTTGCCCAAGTATGTACCCATCAACAGAGTTTGTTGGATTGTACACTAACATACTTCCGAAGTAACTAAACTTCCATCTAAGTTCATTATACCACTAAACAAATATGGAGCTTTCTTGGAAATTTATGAGCGAAAAAGGAAAGTTAAAGCCAAACTAATGAGACAGACCAACCCCATATGGAGGCATGCAATTCCACATTTTCTTAATAACTAATAAATCTATGCACTCAAAAGTAGAGAGTGTGTGCTCTCATAATAGATCCTGACATTCTGATTATCATTCTTTATGTTCAACATTGTAGGGATAAAACTTATGCAAATTGGAGGCCAAGTACATCATATCTTCATCCCTATTAAAAAAAATTTAACTTCAATGTTATCGATATAGGGGTTTGAGTCTAATAATGAAGAAGTTTCTGTACAACTTTACTTTTCTAATGCAATTATCAGATTTTCTATCGATAACATAAACAAAACAAAATACAAACTTTGAAATATGCTGATCAATCTTATATTTGAAACCAAATATATATATATATATATAGAGGACTTGAGTTTTGCTAGACATTGTGGTTATAGAAATTACACAAATACTATTTCTTGAAATTTTTAAATAAAAGAACTCGTGGATAAACTTGTAAATCAGATCCACCCTTAAGCTCCCATCCATGCACACTTTATCTTCATGTACCAAAGCCCACAACTAATAACACAAAATCCTCTCAGCCAAGGGATTCATAGGAATAGTACAAACAACAGCATGTTGTACATGCTCTCACAAATTGGATCAATTATCTTTGTTTAAGCTTCTTTATTATTTCAACTTGTCTTCTTTGACACATTTCGGTTATCAACCATTAAAATAATAAAATGAAAAAAAAAATGCAACAGAGGGTTAACTTTTACGAGCTGGTTTTGCAGATTCAGAAGAAACTCGCATTTGAGAGTCATATAAAAGTGGCCAAACTCATGATTATTGTCACAAGAGATTACCTTTGGTCGGAAGTACAGCGGTAGATCCATAAAGATTGCATAGTTCTCTGTGATAGCAAAGTCATGCATCATGACCGGTTCTGATATTGTTATTGGAACCGGATCATGCATAAAACCATCCTTCGAAATGACTCGGTAAGTACAATATGGTGCTTCATGAGAATAACCAAAAGTAAACATCTCTCCTGCACCAAAGTTACTTGAAATCAAAATGGATTTCTCCCTTCAGAACCTACATGATATGTTTATTCAGCATTAGGTTACCAGTAAATGGATCAACTTTTGGGTGAGCAGTAAAGGAATGTGCCAATCTCTTGTCATAATCCAACATCCCTAGGGTTTGTAAATCTCCATCCTCCAGAACTTTAAGGACATCTGTATTGTAGAAATAAAACTCTTGACAACTTTCTAGAACAATAGTCATGAAATGCACTATTCCACATAGATCAGTTGAAATAACCATCTCGGTTAACTCATGCAGGAACTGTAGCAAATTTTTTTGATAATGATGCTAAATAGTCAATTCCAATAAGCTTTTACATGTAACCATATTAGACAGCCGCAGCAACAAAATGTTGGTTTTGTTAGCTCTGGTGAACTTTGAAGACTACTAAACCAAGAATAACCTGTCCTATATATTGTAAAAGTGAGTCTACATTTTAAAAGGAAATGCTAGGTATCATATACTTCTTACCGAAAAAATGCTACTGTACATGTATATAGACTTACAAGGTTTATCCGCCTCTGACAGAGCCAAAAGTTTACCATGATGATATATAAGAGCTGTATTACCTGGCAGAGGTAAAAAGTAGTTAGTTTTCTTCCAGAATTACTGTACTTAACTTGCAGCAAGGTAACAGACATGAATCTTTAGGTACTGCAATAAATCACTTAAGTTATTCAGTGAAATGGGTTTGCTTTATTGAAAATTTGGCATGATATTAGGCAGAAAAAAATACATGAAAAAAAAAATCACCGAAAAGGCACGACGAAGAGAAGACTTTCCTAAATCAGTGGATCAAGTTGCGGGCCCATCAAACAGTCACCTGCAATTTCCAGATTTCTAGAAATTGTTGAAATGTTTATATTTTTTTGGTCGTTTCCTTGTTTCAATAAAATGGCTGGCTTTGCTTTCTCGACACATTGTCTTTTTGGATAAACTAGTTCCTAATTAATCTAGGAATTTCTCTTTGTAAACAAAAGTACCTAGAGTTCTAGGTAACAAGTTGAGTGATTTGCATTGGGTGGAGACAATATTCTTGCTTGCTTATGAGGCTTCTGGTGATCTTCATTGGAGGGGATTTTGGTCGTTTCTTTGCAATTGAAAATAATATCTCCTTCCTTTATTGGAACAAAAAAATTTATGCATTTGTTTTGATCTCTAGCATCTTGGTCATTCTAAGTTTAATTTGTTCTCATTTTATTCATTGGATCCAAATCCGGCACACAACATACATTAGGTGCCCAACACTACAGGGCAATGAAGCGGTAAAAACAAGTTGAATAAAGCGGTGATACACACAATCAACTAAAAATACCAACCTGTTCCATTTCCATATGAAACATCCAATACTTTCAGTTTAGCTCGAAGAATTTGCATGTTAACCATAAATAACCCAAAAAATCCTTTAAGGTCTCCTACCTGCAGATAAGAAAATGACATGACTACAGGATCGTTAAAGTAAGCATACGGAACTTTGTTAAGTTTCACTTACAACAGTTTCCAAGACTAATTGTCTAATTCTCAGCTAAATTACCAAGATAAGCAGGACCCATCCCTGAAGTGACATGGTTACAACACTATGTACTAACGTAGGTTCCAACTATGCATATATGTATATGACACAGGTTCCTATTATGAAAAGTTCACAACTTTGAATGGTGTGATTAAAAGAAATTTGTGAACAAGACAAAAGGAAAGACCACTGGAAGACAAACGAATATGGAAGATAGCAGATAAGCTCATCACTTGCATAATCGCATGTGACTTATTTTCAAGGATGTATTACATAGACACAACATGTCGATCGAAAATTTTCGAAAAACTAAGACTCGACGACATGTCAATTCAATAAAGAAAGAATTTAAATAGAAAAAAAAGAGTTTAAATAGAAAAGAATAAGAAGTATGAAGATGAAAATGAAACACAAACAACGCATTCATCTCTCTTTTGCAAGTAGGAAAAACAAAATAGAAAAGAACGTGAAAAAGGAACAATAGAGAAAAAGAAGAAGAGGTATAAAAGTGCAGAAGATGACACTCTTTGTGGCAAAAAAAAAAGTAAAGTAAAGTAAAGAAGTAGATGAGAGAGGAAGCAAAGGAGAGAAGAATAAACAAAGATTAAGAAGATCCAGTGGTTTTTCATCGCCTTTTTCTATCTTGACTCTTAAATCGTAATTGAAAGTTTTTCACTTCACATGGACTAACAACCTTCAAATTAGGCGGTGATTTGAGCCAACCTAAAAATAAAAAATAAAATAAAGTTTGTTGTCGAGTCTTGTTTGTGTCCTGATTGAGTTTTGGGTATGTCGGAGGTGTGTCTGACACGTTGACCACATTGACCATGTGTTTAAGCCTGCCGACTCATTGACCAGGTGTCTGACACGTGTCGAAGGCATGTCGAGGAAGTGTCGGATACGTGTCAGACACGCATACGAAAAGTTTTCTTAAGAGTCTGTGCATTCTTGCTTATTCTCCTACTTAACTTTGTGATCGAGAAACCTAATTGAAAAATGTCAAAAAACATAGTACTGCAGTAAATATTTTGATAGTTTGAAGGAAAAACAATTGCTCTAAGGTTTTATATAGACGTTGGAGATAACGCGGAGAAGGTAAAGATGAACAAAAAAGAGACATAAATTCATGGATGCTAAAAACTTGAGGAAAGGTTGAGACTTGTCATGTATGCAATAACTTAAAGAAAATTCATGAATGACTTTGTCATGAGGGCATAAAAAGTTGTCATCACTAAAATTTTCATAGCTCGGAAAATAGAAACTATAAAAAAAATTCTTTCCCCATATTCCAAATATCAAAGCATAAAAACAAGATAACCTAGAAATGACTTCTTAAAAGAGACTAAAAACAGTTATGTCTACCTCTATTGATATTTTGGAAATGCTTTATATCTATATACTGCTACATTATGTCTCTTTATCTGTACTTTTCTGTTTGGTAATAGCATAACATAAATGTTATGTAACAATGCTTAGGTGGCTTATGCCTATGCAAAAGCCCAAAGATGTACAACGCGGCTTGTATACATTACTTGGACAAAAGTATTATCAAGGATTTCATCAAGGTCTAGCAATAAACTTCAAGGATGTGAGACTGGTATATCATATTAATACGTGTACAGATTGATGTAGTTGAGTAGTTGGTTAAGCATAACATTTACTTCTCTGATGAATGATATGTGTCACAAAGTATCTTGCCGCACTTACTCCACTGTTACAAATTACTCAATCAGAAATGTGAACTGAGTCAAGTGCTACTGAACATTATTATTGTAAAATGAATGATCATCATACCTTCATAAACTTTGCTCCTCCAAAATATTCTTCTTGTTTAAGACGTGATGTCCTTACATAACGGGAGACATACGTTGCTTTTCCATCTTTGATACGTATAGCATGAACCATTCTGTACATTGAAGATATTATGTGTAATATGAGTTTCATAATTGGAGCATAAATCACTTCATTCTGGTCCCCCATACAGTTTACCTAAACCAGAACCTTTTCTGCGTTCTATAGTTTCTATTAAAAAAGTCAGTTTCTACAGAAGCGACCAACAGTTACCCACTTCTGTATAGTTATTCGGTACACATTTGTTGTATAAAAATCTGTAAAAACAAACATAAATAAATTTTATGTTTACTTTAGGAGATCCATGGCCTGTGGCTAACTAAGCACTATTAGGAAGGTTTGGTCAGATTACAGGAAACTCAGGTTTCATTGTATCAAAATGCTAATACAGGAACAAAAAACAGGGGAGTTCAAGGAAAGGAATATTCAAAACCAAGTCCATGCAGCTATTGCTTAGGCGGGATTTTGTTTTCTTTTTCTTTTTTCTATGCTTATTTTACCATTTACCATTAGTTTCAGGAAATGCCCCAACAACAACACAAAATTGAAAGTAACATGATATGAAGGATGAATAACACACAAACATGACATCAAAAATGTTTTAGCATAAAACCATGTGCAAATTTTGAACTTCAAAATTAAATGTAATGGTTACTAATAGCCATATATCTATTTAACAGAAAAGCTTAATTATGCCATCTAAATTCAAAATCCATAACCCCCAGACCCAAAATAAAACTAAATACAACACCATTCTGGTTATTGCAACTTACATAAGATAGGTCTTATAAACAGAAGATTGTTGCAGTAAAATATAAAATTTATATGGTTCAGCACAGTGGACGTAAGTCCATGGATATGTCAATTTGACAGGACAGAAATCAAGGAGACAATTAAATTATCTCTCCATGAATCTCGTTTGGAAACTGTACAAGCGTTATTATTAGACCATGATAATTTGAACAATGGGAATCATAATAGCGATGGTTGTCTTCCAAATACAAACCTTATTTTTTTGGACAAGGCAAGCTAGGGTTGGAGGGGGTAAAACTTGAGTAAATCAGTTCAGTACGGAAACCTATGGAAAGGGACCTAAATGAATAACATAAATTGATGAGCTCAGAAATTGGTGCACAATAAAGATTAACACTTTGGGGCACTAAAGCAACCTAGACGAAGGAGAAATGTATACATAATTAACATAATACAATAGCTAAGAACCAGTAAAGTCATGCAAGATCACGCTTTGACTTATATACAACCTGACATTCCGTTAGAACACATAGCCACTTCCTTTTTTCACCTATAATTATCCTTGAACCGAAGGTAACAAACAATGGATAAACAGAAAAGGAGAAAATACGCACCCATCTCCATCAAACCTGCAGGAAGAAAACAAATCAATCAGTTGCAACCAATTACCATGGAGATGATACTTGTTTGTGGTTGCAAAACATTCAACCATCATCACAGTATGTGCTCCTTCACCAAAATATAAACCAATATCCCAGTTCTTCTCTGTACAATTTTAATCACATCTGAAGAAAAACACACACACACAAAAAAAAAAAAAAATAGTACCAGTGATATCCAGCAACTGGAGCAAACTTTGAATTCGGTCCAACCCTGACAAACTCCCCATTCAAACATTCCTGTTCGTGAAACTCCATATTATAACATGTCACGGCATTTGAAAGAAAACTTGATTGTATTTTCTAAATTCATTTATTTTCTGCTATAAATTGACATGAATATGTCTTTTACGAAATTGAAACAAATTTGCGGATACATGTTAAAGTGCTTGGCAAGTAATTAACACAATTATTGTATTAGAGATGGATGGGTAATCAAATCCAAGAGAGTTGAAACTTTTCCGAAACAAACATCTCAAAATTCACTTACAATAACCTAATTACTTGTTAGTTCAACAATTAGCTCCAAAACAACCTAATATGTAAGTAAACAGAAATATCGGAAATATTTTATTGAACAATTGAAGTGGAGTAGACTGACCGGGAGGTGTCCTTTAACAGGCAAATTCTTGAGAGGAGGAGTTTCGTCGACAACAGGAGCGAAATTTCCAGACAAGTAGACATTCGGCGCTTTAGAATCATACATGAGCTTCACGATCAATTTCTCCACTAAATCTACCAATCGAGACGTGATTCCTTTGTTCGGCTTCGGATTCACCGTCACGATCCCTCCACTCGCAGTGGCAATCTCCTTATCTTCCCCCATTTCACCAACGCAACTCTTGTTCTGCTTTCTCTACTGCTCTTGTTTTCACTCGTACATGATAATACAAGTTTTTGCATTGCGACGTCTTTGCAATGACAAAGTGCCACGTGTGTCTTCTTGCAATAATGTGACTACCACAAAAAAAGTATTTTTTTTTTTTAAATTTAGTTGATTAATCAAATATTCCCTAAAGACTGTCAACCGAATTTGCTGTGATACCGTATTGTCTCGACTGATGACGATGTAGTTTATGGTTTATTTGTCTTAATCTTCCAAATAAAATGGTAAATGTGGTTAAGTGCTAAAACTAGTTGGTAAAACTTATGAATTCATTATTTGTTGAAATTAAGAATTTATAATGCTTAGCAGCTTTCTTAGTTCAATTTCAAGTGAATGAATTACATATGAATTGAAATTTAATCCAAAAGCTGAAGGAAAATCAAGCCAAATTAAACATGAATAATGTCATCTGACTGAATGCCAGGACGAACAATTTCATGCTTATTTAAACATAGGCATCTCATGTACTCCGTCCGGAGTGCCAACACCAAGGATTTCCTTTAAATATAGGCATCTCATATATACACCAAATAATGCCATAATGACGGACATTAATTTGGATTCTCTTGAGTGTGGATCGGTTACCTGGATCATTGTTAATTACTTATACTACGACTTAGTTATATTACCTGTTATGCCAAGTTATGAACATGGCTCTGATACCAACTTCTACCCAGGACTAATAACATGAAGATAGAGCAAAGAACAGGCTTACAAAGAAGATAGAAAACGAATAACAGGAGAAAACAGAAGATAGAAAAACAGAAACATACAAAGAAAATAATAAACTACTGTAAATAAAACAAGATTTTCAAAAGACATTTCTTTAATCTCTTCAAGAGAACGATGCCGATACTAGGTGCGAGCTAGTATAACGAGATGTTCAACAAGAATAGATCTTAGAAAGTTTTGATAAAAGAAGAAGAAGATAAACAATAATGCATGATTTATATATAAAAAAATAAGAAATGACAGAGGAAAGACTTAGGAGATAGAGATAGAAACTTACAAGTAGAGAGGAAAGCTTAAAGGGTTACATAGGAAAATTTACAGATTTTAGACATGGTCTCCATCAGCTGCGTTTTTGTAGGTTTTCCTTGAAGTGACTTCTTGATGAACTGTCGAATAAGTTTTGCTTCAGAAGGAACTTGAATTGGATTGACAAGCGGTTGAGCAGGAGCTTGTTCTTTGCCTGAAAAGAACCTGGTGACCGCTTCTTTTGTAGCATGGGTGTGATCAAAGGATGACCACCACTTGACTTTGTAACGACGACAAATCCAGAGAGGAGCCTGCGTTGATTGGCTTGGACCAGGAAGTGCTTGGACAATGTAATCCCAACAGCAGATCCAGGAGAGATGGAATCTCACAAAAAACCAAAAAGAGAGAACCTGTTGTGGTATTGGGATTGGAGGATGGAACTTGGATTTGAAAACTTGTCATCCTTCATTGACAGACGAAGGCAAGATATCTTGTAAAGGACCAAAATGATTCCACCATTGATGTTGGAACCACAGAGGAACAGATTTTTGAGAAAATTTGTGACAAAAAAGGAAAAACCAAGAATGGGAACAATTTTGAGAAAAAACAAAAAAGGCTCTGGACCAAGCTTGCTTGTAGTCCAGATAATTGTAAGAAGCTGGAGGTAATTAACTGAAAACTTCTTATGAAAGCGAGGATGTTGCTTCCAATCGGCCTCAGATAATACCTTCAAAATTTGACATTTGGAGTGAGATATCTTCTCAGGATGAGAAGGATCGCGATGATGAGTAATCATCACTGAATCAGTGTCGACCAGGATGAACTCATAAAACTCTTGGGTTTTGAGGATGTCAGATTCCTCAAAAAGGGCATTGGCATTGAAGAGATTATTGGCGATTGAATGGGTATCATTTGTAAGCGAATAAAAATAGGGTTTGATCATTGTGATCGGATCCAAACAGGGCTTTGTAAGATAAGGATTGGGCGGAGGAACTTGTACCTTTGGAAAGCTTGTCATAACAGAACTTGATTCTTCTGCTGTGTTTGTAAGAGGCTGGTAAGGATTTGTAAGAGACAAGGCATAAGAAAGAGGGGTCTTGGGCTGTGAAGCAGAAGGCTTCATAGCATACTGGGCTTTGGATTGAGGTTTTGGAGGTTGTTGAGGACGAAAGGAGGAAGAGGATTGAGAACTCATCTTTGTAAGAATTCTCTTGTCAGGAAATCTGCAAGAGAGTTATCAGCTCCTTTTATATACTCAATATCAAAATCGAAAGCAGACAAAAGACCTTGCCATCTGGCGAAAATCTGTTTTGAAACCAAATTTAAAACATATTTTGTAAGAATTTCTTTTGCAGATTTGCAATCAACACGTAATAAAAACTTTTGATTAAATAAATCATCTTGAAATTTCATGATGCACAAAACAATTGATAAAACTTCTTTTTCGACAGTTGAATGATTGATTTGAGCAGAATTACAAATACCATAATGGTATCGGACCAATTGTATTTGTGTAGACTCAGGGAGACGTTGTTTAAGGATACCCCCATACCCTTGGTTAGATGCATCTGTTTCTACAATCTTGAAAGCTTCAGGACTAGAGATCCCTAGACAAGGAAGTCTCTTGACTTGGGCTCTGACTTGACGAACAATTTGGGAATGGGCCTCAGTCCGTGGGCTTGGGTTAGACTTAAGTCTTGCATATAAGGGCTTAAGTAAAACTCGAAGGTTTTTGTAAAAATCTGCAACATAATTTAAAGATCCTAAAAATCTTTGTAACTAATTTTTGTCTTTGATTTCATCAGGGAATTTATCAGCAAACTCTACGGCTCTAGAGATTGGTGTGATCATCCCAAAATGGATTTTGTGACCCAAAAATCTGATATTAGTTTGAAAAAGGTCAATTTTTGTAGGAGAAAGAACTAAACCATTTTTTTTGATAATTTTTTAAAATTGATACAAGTGTTTCCAATGAATTTTTGAAAATTGATACAAGTGTTTCCAATGGTCGTCCAAGGATGAGGAAAAGACCAGTATATCATCGATATACACAATTGTAAAATGGGAAAAGGGAGTAAAAATATCGTTCATGATATTTTGAAACTCACTTGGGGCATTCTTGAGGCCAAAAGGCATCACATTCCATTCGTAATGGCCGAAAGGAACATTGAATGTTGTTTTGTAACGATCATGGGGATGGATCTGGATTTGCCAAAATCCAGATTTGAGATCAAACTTAGAGAAGACGCGTGCTGAGTGTAATCTCTTAATGAGGTCTCTTCTGTTAGGTATGGGATACCTAATCCATTGTAAAACCTTGTTTAAGGGTTTGTAATTGATAACGAGACGAGGAGTTCCTCGTTCGAGTTCAGCGGCTTTTCTGACATAGAAAGCTACACAACTCCATGGGGATTTGGAATAACGAATTAGTTGTTTGGAAAGCAAACTCTGAATTTCAGATTTGCAAAATTCCATTAATTCGGAATTCATTTGAATAGGACGGGCTTTGGTGGGAATTTTAGATTCATTGAAAGAATGCTCATATGGAAGACGAACCACATGGCGATGACGATTCCAAAAAGCATTCGGAAGATCAGAACAAAGTTCTGAAGACAATTGTTTTTTGAAATGAACAATTTCGGTTTGTATGTGAGTGTCTTGGAGTTGATCATCGATTCTTCGATAAACAATCTCATTTTTGAGAAAAAAAACAAATGTTGTTGTTTTTTAGAAAGGAAATTAAGAAAACATTTGTCAATTTTGAGAGAATTGATTTCAGCAGTTTTTGTTTTGCATAAGAATTTGAAGATAATCTTATTACTAAGGATATTGGTAGAAATACCTTCATTTGTAACATCGAAAGGATAAAGTGTGGGTAAGAATGGAGTTCCCAAAATCATTTTTTGAGACATATCCTTAACTAACAAAAAATCATGTTGTATAAAATTTTTTTCTTGGCAAATATGAGCGCCAACCAGTTTGTACTGAACATCTAATTTACTATTGGTAGTAAATAGTTGTTGAGTGGTTTTCTCATAATATTGAGAAGGGATTACACCTTCATCAATACAGTTTAAATCAGCATCAGAATCAACAAGAGCAAAGGTATTTACTGTGAAATTCTTAATGATAAGAGTCACATTAATATACCACTTATGATAGGTAACTGAATTTAAAATGTGGAGAAAAGCCGATTCATCAGCGGGCTCATCAGCGATTGCTGGTTGTTTCTCAGGATTGGAAAAAGAAGGGATATCAGGAACAGAAATTGAGGTTTGAACCTGTTGGTTCAACAGCTGTTGAGTAAGCCAGGTTTGACCTTGCTTAAGCTGGACAATTTATTTTTTCATGATATTAACTTTAGCTTGTAAATCAGGAATAGAAATTGAATTCTGGGAAGGAGTTCGGAATCTATTGATGATATCTTGGTGATTGTAAAAAGGGTTAATAACTTCAGGTTTTGATTTGTGAGTTATTGTATTTTTGATATGAGTCAAATACTCAGTTTTTAGTTTGGGATCATCAATACGATCAACAAAGTCTAAAAGAATACTGGATTCTTTTTTCTTTGAGAGCATATTAATAGTGTTTAAAGCATTGCATGTACATGCTTTAGCACAATGATCCTGATCAGAATCTTCATTGTCAGAAGAATCAGATTCATAACGCATTTGATAGACTTGAAGGTCGTCATCAGATGGGTTAGATTCAGACTTAGAATTGAGAAGGATTGTAGTGAACATTTGCTTAATGTTTTCATCAGCGTCAAGCTCATGAATTCTTTGGGCTGTTCTACAATTCTTTGCATAATGACCCGGCTTACCACATTTGAAACAAATGGGTTTTTGAACAATTGGGCCTTTATGTTTTGAAAAATGGATAGTCTTGTGCGTGCCGTGCTTAATGGGCTTTTTGTAATAGTTATTGTATTGCTTAATTTGTTTTGGGCCATATTTCTTTTTGGACTTAAAGTATCGAGCCGGATTAGACCTATACTTTTGTTTGGAGGACTTAGGGAAATGACTTGCTAAGAGTTCAAAACCATACTGTTGACAAAAAGATCCAAGTTCATTAGAACCATAAATGTTTTGTCGTTTAAGTTGGGCTTTGAGACGGATATCATTGCAAAGTTGCAGAGCAAATTCATTGATCTTAGCAATAAGGTCTCCATACGTAAGTCGCTCAAAATGAATATCACCATTGTATTCAGATCGCAGCTTATCACTGACGATATCTGCAAAAACAGGAGGTAATCCTGAAAGAAATTCCTTTTCCAGAAAGGATTGTTAGCCTCATTTTGCTGCATAACTTTCTTTAGGAAAACATCTTTGTAAAATCTGAAATGACTTAAGGTTTTGCATTTGATGATCATAAGGAGATCACGAGATTTGTTTTGAAATTTTGAAGGATCGCCTATAAAGTGTTTTAAAATGGAGAAAATCAAGGTACTGACAATGTCAGGAATGTTTTCACCAGTTTGTTCATTTTTTATAGGATTGCCAGAAAGATCAATTTTGACAGCATTGAAAATGCTATGTTGTTCAAAATTGGAAAGGTAATGGTCCCACCATCCCTTTAATTGACCGGCGAAGCCAGCAATTATCAATCTTGCAATACTAGCATCAGATCGGTTTTCGATGTGATGAGCAGCAACAACCATGACCATTTCTTGAGTTATTTCGATAATATTTTCTTCAGTACATCCATCTATATTCCAAGTATAGATATTGCCTGTAGAAAAGGAACCGAAAGTTTGTAAATGTTTTTCTTCATATTGCATGTCAGGATAGGTTGGTCTAGGATAATAATTCCTAGTGGTTGGTAAAGGATTTGTATTATTGGTACGAACACGAGATGAACGCATTGGATTTGCTTCAAGTCGTTCAAGACTTTGAAGGTTTTCCAATTCAGCCATGATGTCTGGTTCATCATCAGAATTATCGGAACCAATATGAGACAAGGTGTTAATTTGTCTTTTTGAATTTAAAACCTTTTCGAAGACAGGTGAAGTTTGAATACTCAAAGCTGCAAGTCTTCGATTAATCTCTTCCATGATATGTGGAGGAGAAGAAAGGGCATTTTGTTCAATTGTAGAAGGTTGGAAAAACGTAATTGGTTTGTTAACATTTTTATTTGTAGAACTTGAACTTTTATTATCTGATTCAGGAGAAGAAGTCATTTGTTGACCAAGTTCTTTAAGCAAAATATTGGTATAATTATTCTGCTCAATGATCTTTGAAATTCCTGAAGAGTCAGAAATAGAAGTTGAGTTCTTTAAAGGAGAGGCTATGACAGTCTGTCCTTGGGCTTGTATATGAATTTCTTCTAAATGTGGTAAAACTGATTCAACAATGGTATTGTTTTTCAGATGCCACGGTTTAGAAGCATTCTTGACAACATTCAATTGTGAAAGATAAATGGATTCATACCATTCTAAAAATGGCATATGATCTTTGATATCTTCACAGAATTGATAAAACATCTTTCCTAAACTCAGTCTTTCATCAGAAGTAGTTTGGGAATAGAATGTTGCACGTTTGTCAGAATTGTAATCCATAGAAAATTCAGTTCTTACCTTTTGTTTATCTAAAACAAAGTTTGTTGAAATTGCATTAATTTGAGCGGGATCGGCCATCTCTGATCGAATGGGAGATCTATCAGAAGGGTGTTCTGATGGAGGATTGTAAATTGGTTGTGGGATCTGGGGACAGTAAGGATGATTCCTTAAATTAGCCAGATCAAGATGAGGAATATCCTCAGGTGGTGTTCTAGGGATTTGAGTAGGAGCAGTTCTGAAGGATGATTCAGATCTACGTCCTGATTGGAAATCTAGAGGCTGTAATCTAGTTTTTCTAGTTTCAGAAAACTGCAATTCAACAGTTCCATCTTCTAGAGTCATAACTTGACTGAGCAAACTAGGAGGAGGCCTTCTAGGGGTTGATTGAACCTGCCAAGTCACTGGAAGAGTAACTTGATTCCACTGAATTGTCTTTGGGACAATCACACTGGTTTTGTCTTTATTTGCCTGAAACATGATTGTATATCCCTTTTCAGACTCCATCAAAGCTTTAGGACTCAATTGAGTCTTCATGGATTTGTAGGTGATTTTGTAAATGAGAACAAGAGGCTCAGATCCTGGTAACATGTCGAAACCAGAGGTCTGAATATTGAGGGTCAGTGTGTCAAGGACATTTGGATCCTTAAGGGACACGGAGAAATTGGGGTAACAGTCGAAATAGACCGGACCCATGGCCAGGGTTGATTCTGCAATTCCAAGCAAAGAATCATGAAACCTATTGTGTCGACAGTCGCGAAGAGCGATTAATGCACATGTGTCAAGGCCAGATCTTGTAAGGGGTTTGATTCCAACTTGGATCAGACCGATATGGATATACTTGTAATCTTGATTTCGAAGAAATTCAAGGGTGTTTGTAGAAATCAATTGTTTTGATTCTAAAGAACCATCAAGAGGTATTGTCTGTTCGACAATATCTATCAGATCTTCAGACTTTTGAGAAAAGATTGATTGAGAAACCTGATAAATCTGTTTGTAAGGAACTTTTGGTATGGACCATTTTTGTAAATTCTGTTCTACTTCTGGAATTCTACATTCCATCCTATTTTGTAAATTTGGGTTGCTTTGTCTAGAGCTAGAAGCTCGGGTAAATTTTGAAATAAAAGACATTTTCAAAATCTTGGAGAGGTTGAGGGTTGGAACACTGTTCTCGGACCACCTACGACTGGACCACCGATATGGGACCACCTAACCCTAGCAACTGCGCTCACTCGGCGACTTACACATGGCTCTTCGGCTAACCAACATACCTAACGGCTCACCAACGTCATCAACGGCTGACCAACAGAACCTTGGACTCACAACACTATTCTCCCCGGAGAAGATGAACATGGCTCTGATACCAATGAAGATGGACTTAGTTATATTACCTTTTTAGACATACCTTAAATATCACAATGTAAATGGTGTAATCTCATGCAAACTACAGAAGATCTCCATGAAGAGGTTGAGGAAGTTTGAAAAGAACAAAAATTTTCTTCAATGAACTTCCAAGCAAAGTCTCCCTCGGTTTTCTTTGATTTTGTTGGATTTCTTGTTATAGACAATGTTGTATTGATAATGAGTTTATATATGCAATTTACAATTTAGGAGATAAGTGGATTAAAGAGAGTTTGTTAGGTTAGGAGAATAGGTAGGAAAATATCAATAAGCATGAGCTTGGTGTGCATATAGGAGAATAGGTAGGAAAATGTGTCAATAATCATGAGCTTCGCAGAAAGAGTTAAATCCCATGTTTATTGGCTTCATTGATCTGCCTTTCAAAGCTTATGCGGAGCCTGGTCCCAGAGCACTGATTTGTGCCTAGGAGGGTGGTCCGCATGTGATTGGACCACTCTATCATTTTCTCAATGGGTTTGGAGAAGTTGGAGAGGGGTAGAGTTGGTCCGATCACGTGCTGACCACCCTCCTAGGCACAATTAGTGCTTTGGACCAGACTTTCTAGAATTTCTCTCAACCTTTTATTGGTTGGTTCCCTTTTTAATGTTTATTGTATGTTTACACAAAATAGCAGCCACATATTACATTATGTGTGCCTAATTAGTAGTTAAGTTTACAAAATTGGTATTAGAAAAAGAAGAACAAAGCAAAAAATTCCATTCAAAGTATTTTTATCGAAAAATGTTAAGGACAAGTAAGATTTATGTATGGCTCACATGTATGTTTATTATGTTTTAGTTCATTGATAAATATATAAAGTGTTGAAAGCAGATTAGTATAAAACTCATACCTGAACTGTATAATCGTAATTTTCCCAAATGAACAGGGCAGTTTGACTTTAACTTGATTTTTCTTTCCCATTTTGCCTCAAACTTAATTCTATTTACATTTAAGATCAACCCCTCCCAAACATTATATAATTATACCTAAGCCCTAATATAACTTATTTTATACTCCCAATTATATAGAAACTATAAATACGTCATTACTTCTAACTTTTAGATTTTCCACTTTGCCCACCACATTCTATATTTTTTACAATCAAAGTCAACCCCTCCTAAACATTAATCAATTATACTTAAGCCCCTAACATAACTTATGTAAAGTCATCAATTATCTACAAACTATAAATAGGCCATTACATCTAACTTTTAGATTTTCCATTTCGCCCCCACATTTTATACTTTTTACAATGAAAACTGACCGCTCTCAAACATTGATTAATTATACCTAAGCCTCTAACATAGTTTATATGAATTCTTCAATTATTAAAAAAAAATAAAAACTAGAAATACGTCCTTACAATATTGAGAATGTAATCTTTGGTTACATTATTTTTTGATTATTTTACTTAAATATTAATCAAATCTCCTAAAATTTTAATTTTACTCATTATTAAAATTTAAAATAAATTAAAAATATTGAATATTTGCACATGTAGAGCGCATCCACCCCTAGTAAATGTAATGCTCATAAACTGCAAAGCCATCAGACTAATTGGGATTGGTAGTTTAGGCCTAGTTTGTAGGATCCCAGGCCTTATCTTGGATCTTCCACAAATATAACCAATGGCATGAAACTATAGTAGTTCATGAGATCCCATCACAACACAGGATATTGACATGAAATTGAAACCAATAATGCTAATGACAATCCTAATCAGGCTTTACTCACACAAAATGTTTTTGTTAATACCCTGATGATGAGATGATTATCTAATCCATATTGAAAATCCGAGAAAATACCACTATGTCATCTCTTTCAGACTACCGAATATTAGATGTATCTATTCTTGCCACACGTCACTCCCACATTCATCGCCCACCGCCCAATGGCCCATGAATAACCTAAAATTGCCAAACCTAATCATTCCATACAAGAAAAATGGTGCACAAAGGTTGTTCTCATTCAATAAACAAGAGGACCTTGACATCCCACTCTCCAAATATCTTGATCATGAATCCTCCTCTGCTTATGACAATCAATGTCACGCCCCAATTTTCGAAAAAAACGAAAATCCTAAAATCCACGTAGGATTATCCGTTTCCCCCAAAACTCGGGACGTGAAAATTCAATAACAACATAAACAAATAGCAGCAACAACTAAACATGATTTTATTACAGAAATAAATAAAACTCTAACCCGGAGAGACTCTGACGTTGCTAGCTCCACTAACGGAACTCCAGTAACGCAGCTCAAAATCTTTAAACCTGAAAGGCTAATCGGCTACATTCCAAAAGGAATGTACCCAAGAAGCAAAAGCTCACTTGGGTCAACAATAAAGCTGGTGTGGGAATTCTTCATCCCAAAATCAATAAATCCGCACATGACAACATCAAAATAAACAATAAATAATAACAACCACACATCAGGTAGTTCCTCCATGAGGCAAAGGTGTTATCATCCTAATAAATAAATATGCATTATTTATTACTAATAAATAAAGTTTATGAGTTATCAATCCTCATAAATGCAACAACTATACAATCTATAATCATATTAGACTATTATTGAAATATTAACAAAACACATTTTTCTACCTTTAGGAAGACATGTAGTTCTCATTCAATGGTTGAATGAGCATTTAGTTTCTTCCTTTAAGGTAATCATGCACATACACAAAAAAAAAATCTCGCTACTTTTCCACAATCGCACTATCATCCATGTGCCGAACACACCTCACCCAAGTGTGCCTCCCTTGCCATCGAAGCCACTCGAAGCGTACATGACCCAAGTGAGGTGCCACCTCGAGTGTCATGTCATCTCACCCGAAGTTCGATCACTAGCAAGTATTCTTCCTAAATCTACACGTACAACCGAACTCACATGGAACGGTGCACCGATATGCAAGCAAGTCTGCATACCCATAATAATATCACACGTATTTAAGCAAGTATGTATACAAAAATTTCTTTTCTTTTCACAAATTTTTTTCTTCGGAGTTGTGAAAAAGAGCATAAAAAAAATATCAACTAAAATTCAAAACTCTTTTATGGTGACACTTTGTCAACCATAAGTAAATCAACCACAGTATCCACCGTTCTTTTGGGGAACAAGTAATATTTGACACATTGCCAATTCGCACATATCATCTCTTTGCATCATATGAAAAATAATATGTATACCAATTCGCATAAAAATACAAATACTCAAGCTAAAACAAGTGCTCAGTTAAATTCCAGCCAATATCTAATATTTATGTAATAAATATAAATTGGCTGGAATGCGAGTGCAACCCATAGAACTTCTCAGTATTGAAAAAAAATACAATTAAAGTAGAATAAAAGACGTATGTGATCCATTCATGTAGTGAAAGGATCTACTTATATCAAATTATGTTCATTAGTTATTCATGCATATATAATATGCTAGTTTATAGTATAACACAGAACCATGTAATGAGCAGCAAAATTCAACATATATAATCACCAGTCCACAAAAGCTTACTTTAAAAAAAATGGTTCTTCTAAACTTGTCTTGAGTTGAATTGCAAACCAACTAGTGGTTTAAACCAATAAACTTAAGCTCAATCCCCTGATCCAATCTAAATGATGAGGAGGTTCATCATGTATATCTTAACAGATGTATCTAAACCCAAAAATGACTATCTCATGATTTAATCATACCTAACAACTTTGCCAAGAAAGTCACATCTCCATATGGCATACAACATCTGGAGATTTATTTCAAATATTCAGGAGGAGGTGGCTCCTTTTTTAATGGAATTGGATCTCCTAAAGCTTACAATGTCTCGCTATACAAACAATGGCTGCTTAACTGGAACTGTTATAACTAAATTTGTAGATGCATACTACTAACAACCAAACATGAACAAGAAATCGAGAGAAGAAATTCACTGTAAAGATGAAGGGGATGGAGAAACTCACCAGCAGAATCTACGCCACTGCAACAAACACCACCTAGTTCTATGCTTCAAATCCAGAACCTATCAGACCCACACTCGCACGTCCAACTGATGCAACATACAGATCTTAATCAATTGCCAACTCAAGAGAAACTCTCTGTTCAGAATGGGATGTACGAAGATAATCTCAACACTGATTTCAGTCGGAAGGTGGATCCACAATCACCTACGCTCCCTGATTTGCTGAATGAAGTAGTCAACATCAAAGACATCTGCAAAACCACTGGATTCGTTCCAATAAACAACAACTTCAAACTTCGGCAGAACCAAAGTCGCATTCAGCAAACGAGCAACACCAACACCATCACACAAATCACGTCTCATCTGATTGAGGCCACCATAGCAATCCACTCTAATGTATCCATTACTCTGTTAAATGCCCTTCCAACCACCATTTACAAGGTCTCCGCTCTACAATCCTTTTCACACCCCAAATTTCAGATCTTGCAGGTGAAGTACTTGGTGTAATGAAGGTTTGGGAAAATGGACTTGAAGGGGATAAGAGAACAACAACTAGGAGAAAAGATAAGACGACAATGAGAATAGTGAAAACGGGTTTTACAAAGAAGACCCCCATTGATCTATTTTCCTTCAAGAGTCTGAGAAGGAGAAGCCAGGTTGGGGCGGTGGGATCGAGCTCGCCGCCAAGGAGAAGAATTCATGAAGAAGGGGAAAAAGGAGAAGGAAGGAGAAAAAAAAAAATAGGGTTATTCTCTTTATAAGGTGGGTGGCTATTTGCCCCCACCGAACTTTCGAATGCACCCACCCTCTTTCACAAAATAAAACCCTGATCATTAATTTATGAAAGCCCAAAACCAAGCCCAAATACAATTTAGTAGCAACCCATCAACATTAGGGTTTACAAAATTTTGGCTAAACACACACCCACACCTTATTCAATTTAGCCATGGCAAACAAAACAAATCTTTTTCCAAATAATTGAGATTACAATATATGCCCCAATTAATAAATAAGAAATTTTTATATTTATTTAATTAGGCGGGTATTACAATATATACAACTCAAAAGAATCTCGTCCCGAGATTCGGTAGAGAAAGGTAAGTAGGAAATTAATTCTTAAATAAACAAACTACACATCACATGGACAAACAAATAGCTCATACATATGCCCATAACTTAATGAAGACAATCACACAAAAATATAAAAATTTCAATAAGTATAAAAATTACGGGGTGCTACAATCAAGCTTATCCCACATTCTTTAGTTTCTTCGATGATCATCCTGAAGAAGAATTCATTTCCGACTTGATTGAATACCAAACTGAGGGAACCATTGGTTTGGATCATTATGGTACTAAAGGTGATGGAAGTTGTGATGATACTCAGATGTCAGTTTGAAAATTTACTAGAATCACCAAAAATTGAATGTTCATGCACTTCTTGTGTGTTGAGTTTTAATTTATTGGTTTATGTTGACTGATTTCAGGCATTTTAGAGGGCTTGGAAGGCAGCTTGTACTTTTTCATCAAGTGCAACTCTTGCGGTACATAAGAACAAGAACTATCTTCTGAAGCCAGTAACATTTTTAGGTCCCTGCAAGTCTGCCCTTACACTTCAGGTGAAGTTGGAAAACCAGACAATATAATCATGTTTTCAAAAGAAAAACATTACTTTGTATTTAATTTAACTTATGGAATATGCGTCAGATTTATGGAACAAATGTTGCATCTGATGATCGGTTTGACTACAAGAAAGACCGACGACACTGGATCACAATTCAGAAAGTTCAAAATCAAAATGTTGAAGGTGGTGGTACTATTGATGGCAAGGGATATATATGGTAGCAAAACTCTTGCAAAATCGATAAATCTCAAGTAATTACTTAGTCGTGAACCCTCATCTCTTTTTCGTCAAAATTTCCATGAAAATAAATGATTAGCTAAAATTTTTTTTCTGTCTGTTTAAGCCTTGCACACATGCCCCAACAGTAAGTGATGATTATTTCTAAATGTCATAATAACATGAATCATTAGAGTTTTTTTTTTTTAAGATAACTTGTGGATTTAACTTTTTAAATTATATTTCGTATTGTTTTGAGTAGGTTGTGGCCTTCCTTGATTGTCATATATAACTTGAAAGTGAGCAACATCCAGATAAAAAATGCACAACAAATGCATTTAGTTTTCCAAAGGTGTGTGAATGTTCAAGCTTTGAATCTCATTGTGAGTGCACCTAGGAAAAGCCCCAATATAGATGGGATCCATGACACTGAGACCCAAAACATTCTAATCAAAGGGTGCATTATCGGAATAGGTAACATATTATAATTCCACATCTTTCCGAAAAATGAATTGTTAACAAAAAAATTAGGGCCTTATTATGTTGTTAATCAATTTTGGCATTTTTTGTGTGGTTGAAGGTGATGATTGTATCTCAATAGTAAGTGGGTCACAAAAGGTTCAAGCCAATGACATAACTTGTGGACCAGGTCATGGAATCAGTTCTGAATTTCTATCTCTAACCGGCTATTTTGTTTTCACTGAAGTCAATTAGTTTCATCATTGTGACTTAACTCGCTAAATATTTTTGGTGAGAGAGTACTGGAAGTTGGGAGCTGGGAGATCAGAAGCTCATGTGTTCAGATGTACATGTAGATTCAGACTAGGCCGCTAATGGAGTCATGATTAAGACTTGGCACGCATATAAGTTTTAGACTTTTAGTTAGTTCAGATGTTGCAAAACTCTGGTCTCGTTCTATGTTCAACTAATTAGGAAAGTTGTTGCATAATAAGCAATGGAATCCTAACGCAACTAGTCGTAGTCAGTCAGCTAGCCAAATCAATGGATTTCATTTTTGGGTACTTGGGTTGACTGAATGCGGCCTGCAGTGCATAAACACTAACCACATCTGCATTTAAGTACAAAGTCGCTAAGAAGAGGCTTAAAAACTAGGTCATAAAATGGTGCGAATATGATTTTTTAGGATTATAGCTTCCATCGGAATGAAGATCTTATCCAATAAAAAGTAAAGTAGATCTGAAATCCAGTGTGTTTTATGCCCTTCTAAAAATGTCATTATGTAAATTAATTATGCTAATTTAGTCCATATAATGTTTTGTAACTTCTTTCTTTTTTCCCTCACAGTTAAATTCATCTTTATTTAACATGCATGCAGGGAGGGTCAGGAAGTGCAAGCAACATCATATTTGAAAACAGTCCCATGGAAAATGTCTCAAACCCTATAATTATTGATCAAAATTAATGTGAGCAGGAGCAACCTTGCAAACAACTGGTGCAATTCAACTAATCGTCATCTCTACCACCGATGCAGGAGGATCCGAGTCGGATGATGTTGAGCTGTCAGATAGCATGTTGTTGGCGCTGAGATACCTTGAGTTGGCAGATCAGCACAAAGATGGTAGGAAATCGTGATCTTTTCCTAATTGGGGCAGTTTTTGGTGTGTTTCAATATTTTGGCCATAACTTTGGCTACGGGTATCAAAATCGCGCGTATGACCCCAATTCAGAAAGCTCTTTTCGGTGCGCACGTCGTGGTCACTAGCTATGCTATGTGCACATAGTTTCGAGGCAAAAATCAACTATTTCCCCTTCCGAATCCATAATTTTAGTAATTTTTTTTTCCTTTTAGGGTAATATTTCATTCATCGTTTAGGAAGTGATTCTGAACCCGATTTGGGCCAGATTTTTTGCAAATTATTTTTTTTATTACGTATTTTGTTTTAGCATGATTATTGGGATTTTGCTATTTTTGGTAAAATTATAATAATAATGAATTTTAGCTATAAAGCTTGGCTTGTGAGCTGACTTTAGAAATACTTTTGATTTGAATAATTTTAATTGAACATCAGAGGTGTTTCTCTGTGTTTTGGGCAAATCTCTTGTGTTCTTTTTCCTGTGAATTATCTATTGAACTAGCCTGTAGAATAATCTCTATTTTGTCCGGCGTCAACCACCCTCATAACAAGCTTTAATTCTCCTCGTAACACATTAATTTTGTGATCAACTAATTACAGGACAAAACTAGTTGTGCAAGTAAAAAATGTAGTTTTAGGAACATCAAGGGAACAAGTGCATTCAAAACTGCCATAAACTTCGATTGCAGCAAGAGCCACCCTTGTAGCGGAATTGTGTTGCAAAACATTGACTTAGTTGGAAAAGGAGATAAAACAGTCGAGGCTTTAGGCAACAATGTGAAATGGACTAAAAAGGGGAGTGTTTCTCCGAGCTGTCCCTGAACAAAACAACGCGTAGAAGAAATCAATGTGAATAGATATCTATGTAATTCTTCCCAGACGATACATTAGTAGACAATTTGTCATAAGTCCACTCTCATTCTCCAATGGATGGACTCAAACCCACTTCTATCGACCATGGGCTCATTTGTAGTGAGCTTTAACAAAGTTAAACATTTGGACCGACTTGGTGTTAAATCATTTGTCGTTGTAGGTAATATTGGATGGGGAAGAACAAGGAAGAAGATGCATGACAACTCAATTGTTGCCAACAAGTTCAAATCACCATTTGTCACATTTCGTTAAATAGCGAGCTATTGGAATAAAGATATGATTGTATTCATCAGTGTAGACTTCAGCAGTCATAATAAAACTCGAGATTTATTTAGGGAGTTGTTTGGGAAGGAATGATGATGTTGATCTTGTCATTGTGCGTTAACTTGAATACTAATTTTTGTTTGGTTGAGAGTAAATACAAAAGCTATATATAAATTAAAAATACTATAAATTAGAGAAACAAGCCTTTCAAGACTAAATGCATTTTCACCGTACCACTCACCCTACATGGGATTTTTTTTAAATAATAAACACCAAAATTGTTTATATATGTAATCTGAAAATATCACAGAATTCTATATATATGTAATCCAAAGATATCACCAGAATTATTTATATTGAATTCCAATTAAAAACCATATACAAGAACGACACCATGTTGATGGTAATGAATCATGATTGACATAAATCTAAAAGGAGAGAGCAAATAGTCTCTTCCCAATGTGGCATTCTCTGTACTAGGGGTGGGCATTTGAGACCGAAAACCAGGCCCGGCCTGGTCCGATTTTTTATTTTTTATTTTATAAGCTGGTCCCAAAGCCCGACTTGGCCCGAATACGTCGGTCCGGTTATCGGTTCCTATTCTCAAAGCCCGATGGATAACCGGCCCGACCCGAATATTAAAACAAACTAAATAACCAATTACCCCAAACCCAACCCAAATACTACCTAATCACCAAATCCCCAAAGCCCAACCCAAATACCACCTAATAACCCAAATACCCCAAAGCCCAACCCATTCACTCTCTCTCACAAAACATTTCACCACATAGAACTCACAAAATATTCTGTGTAGATTTCAGTCTCTCTCACAGAATATTCTATCACAAAGTGAAGATTTCAGTATCTCTTGTAATGTAGATTCAAATCATGAGTAAAATAGTCTCTCTTACAGAATATTCTATGAAACCACAATTCATTCACTCTCTCTCACAGAACATTTCAGTCTCTCGTCTTCTTCAAATGGAACCCACAAGGTCCATGAAGGGAGGACGTCGAGGAGGCTACGACAAGAAGTCAGTCACAAAGTCGGGAGTGGAATTGGAGTTGGGAGCTGGAGATTTCTTGGAGAAAAAGTAATGAGCAGGACTTGGACTATAGAAGGGGAAGAAATGCGACTTCTTTCCCACCTCCACCACCTGTGTTTCATCTTGTTGGTTCGTATTCACTCCATTTGAAGGGGGTATTGAAAAGGCGTTTGGAGGTTGGTGATGGGGGTCTCTGGGTTGCTTTTGATAGAGGATTTGGAGCTGCAAAGACCCATTGAGAAACCCTAAGGTAGTGAACAATGGGTTTTTCATTTCAGGTACTGAAGATGGCTGGAAGGGTTGCAAGAGACAACGAGATGACCCTTTTGTTTTGGACCGAGACCGACCCAAAATTCAGTTAACCGAGACCTCGGTTAACCGACCCAACTCGGTTCGGTCTCAGGCCTCATAATTTCGGGCTTACAAATATCGGTCCGGGCTTCGATTTTTAATTTTCGGGCCGGTTACCCGGACCTGCCCAACCCTACTCTGTACAGAGGAAAGTGTCACGAGCAATTTAAACCATCTTAGCCAAACTTTGATTTCTTTTCCACATTTTCTATAAAAACATGTCAAAATCTCACATAATACATAAGACTGACAGCTTAGACAAGTTTAAAAACTTAGTTATGGTGTGATGGTAAATTTAAAAACTTAGTTTAAAAACATGTAAATTTCGTTAAGATTTCATAACCACAAACTAACGTTTATGATTATTTGTGATGGTATCTTACTTTAAGAATATAAAAAAAGCTCTAGGACTTGATGCTTCAATGCTAAGGAAAAAAAAAAACTCTAAGACTTAATCTTTCAATGCTTATGTAAAGAGAAGTTGACTTCGTTTTCCTCTCTCATGGGTGTCTCGCAACACCTCCTGTGTCAAACTTCTCTCCATACAAGCCCCTACTACTCATCCCTCCCTCACAACCATGTTCCCCTCCGTCTATTTCATAGTTGTGGCCCTCTCTAATGGGTTTGATTTATGATGTGTCTGTGTGATGACACCTTAGATCATATCCGATTTTCGCTTTCTGCTTTGACCTTGACCTGCTGACCTGCATAAGGAACACACATGAGTCACAAACCACCATTGTGGCGGCCAATGACACTCCGATGCTAAAGTCAGACAAGGATCTGGGGAAGGCGTAATTTTGTAAACAGGGAATTTGTAGCATACCTTAGCTTACCAACCTCATGTCTTATTTATAGTGTTGGAGTCTTGGTTCAACCAGGCCATCGGTGACGTAGTTTAGGGAAGAAGATCTTCGTGGAGATTATTTTCTAATTAGGAGTTGTGTTGTGAAGGGAAGCTTCCCTACTAGACTTGTGCTCTTAGATACGCGAGAGATAGTTCCTGATTAGAGTCTTGTTCATAGATAGAAATTTTCATGTGCGACATATACTCTAGTATTTGCTTCCTAGTTGGAAGCAAAGTGTTGTTGTCTTGCTGTCCAGGGCTGATCCCCGAGATACTTGCCTTAATAGGGCTTACGGGTATTGGGGATAGTTGTGAGACGTGTTTGCTTAGCAGGCTGTAATGATTTGAGTCCTTCTGGCATACTGCATTGTGCGGGCTTGAAACCGCTTGGGCCGGATCAGTGTTGGGCTGGTGCTTGGACCTGTTATCTCTCGAGACCATCATGACACATGTACGGTGTAAAAGAGAGGTCATTTTGGTGTATCATCAATATCTATGCAAACACAACCACTTCTTCCAACCTCATTGTCAACAAGACCTGCAATTTCCCATTTTTTGGCTTTGATTCTCATAGTTTCCTTAATTGAAATTTGAAGAAGGTCATTATTATGTGACCCACCAGTTCACTTTCGAACGTCATTACCCCCTCATTCTAAGTAACACTACCATTAAATAGCCAAAACCTCAATTTTTTTTTCTCGATTTCGAGGGGAGATTTTTCGATTTCTTTCGAACAACGACACTTCTTCTTGCCTTTCTCGACTTCTCCCTTAGTTTGTTCGACCTCCCTCAACATCTTTCTCTCATCTCTCATTTCTCAAAAATAAATTTTCTCCATAATTTTTTTTTTTTGAGGTTAGAGCTTTGAAATTTGAAAGATCTAGGGATGATTTAGAGATAAAAGAGGAAATCATGAAGATGAAACACATACAAAAATGAAGAGAGCAAACTAAAAAAAAAAAAAATGAAAACGACGAATTCGAAATAAAATAAATTATGAACTATCAAAATGCGATTCATGTAAATGAAGGTTAATTTCGCTAGAAACATCTCAATTTTGACAGTTCATTTTTTTTTGTTTTAAATGGTGGTGTTGCTTACAATTAGGAGGGTGGCAGTGTTTGAAAGTGAAATTGGTGGCTGCACATAGTAGCATTCTTTCAATATAGCAAGAGACTTTGTTATTTTATTCCTATAACACAACAACATGATAATCACTTTTGAGAAAATCATCTAATGTACTATTTTATTCCTTGTTATTTTAATTTTCATTCTCACCCACTTCTCTTAACCCAAGCAAAACCCATCCTCTACCCATTCATTCTCTCATTTTACAATTACAATATCACCAGTGTCCTTATCCTTCAACTCTTCTTCTCCACCAAAACCTAATCTCCACCATCTTTTTACAAACAAAACTTCATTAATTCCTCAAAAATCAAAACCTCTAGCACTAACACATACTTCTTTCATTGCATTTGAAACAATAGGGTTGGGATTTGAGGGCGGGGTTCAAGGGAGAAGGAGAAAAAAGATAGAAGAAAAAGGAGGTGGATGTAATTTAGGGTTTTAGGGTTCAAAAAGTTAAACTCAATTAAAGAAAAAACCCAAGGTAAGGGTAAAATGGTGCAAAATTTAATATTTAACGGTCAATGACGTGGACTTAACGATTTTGTAAAAAAATGAGTATTAAACTCAATTAGTTTTCAAAATGAGGGACAAACTCTAATAAGTATAAAATAATGAGTGTCAAACTCAAAAAAATCCTTAATAAAATCATACTAAGGAGCCCATGGTATCATTAAGAAAACTATTGGAGGCCCACAAAATGAGGAATTAAACATTTTGGAGGCTTACCTTTTTTTTAATCATGTTAAGTTAATATCTTATTCTTAAAATAAAAAATTCTTGAATAAATGCTATGAAGAAAACTAAAAAAATATGTGTTCTCACGAGCAACACAGGTAATACACTAGTTTCTTTACAAACTCAAACTCTATAGAAACAACTTGTGATAGAAAGAATGGTTGATGAAGTTTCGAAATGACACTCAGACTTCCATTTTCAATTATCGTTTTCTCTTCGAACTTTGGGAACCAAGATTTTGCAACCAGAGTGATGTGTCACAAAGCTAGGAAAATTTAACATGTATCTTGAGGAATTGGTCATTTTTTCAAATCCTGCCACGTGACCTTGGTTGCAAAATCCCGATTCCATTGCTTTTTCCTTTCTCCCTAGGACATGATTGAAAACTTATAGATTGCAATTGAACAAATCCTTATATACTCTTAGTAAATAGGACAATTAAGCATAACTTGTCACACAAAAAATCTAAACATAAATCAAAATGAAACTACAATATGAATGTGCTAAGAAACCCAAACCATGAAGTTAGAGTAATCTAAATATGTTCATATGTTCTATAACAGTCAACTTCTACAAAATTTCGAATATTTCGATCCTCCGTGAGAATTTTCGCCCACCTCCATCTATTTTATTTTATTTTGGTCTCTTATTAGTAAAAATAAAATTATAGAATTTTAAGACATCCTAATTTGTGGATGCTCTAATAAAAGTAATAAATAGAGTCCAGTCATGCCAAGTGACACAAAATATGACAGGGCCTGTGAGGTAAAGGGTTGCCTCCCTCCCCTCCCAACACGTTTGTCTCGTCAAAATCAAAGCCAGTTGAGAAGTAGCTGTTAACAAGCACGCACTTATAAAATAAAAATCTCCTCTCCTCCGACACTTGTAAAGAGAGATAAAAATTAGGGCTTTAATCCTGACAGCACATCATCAACAGTAGTTGAAGCAAGTAAAAGAGCCAAAAAATCTAGAGCGCCAGGGTGGCTTCCTGTGTACGTGTGATTGTGTTCGAATGGGGGCATTATGATCATCTCTAGGATGATGAAAGGCGCGGGCCTGGCCTGCCTGACCTTGATCTCTTGAAACCTCAATTTCATCTTTTGCTTTCACTCTTTCTATTAATCTCCATTTAAATATCACAAATGAATGATTGAAACCCAATTGATTTCTTTCGTCTCTTCTCTCTCACCTCACCTACTGTCGGTGGATTCATTAAGTCTTATAAATCTCACAACCTCTACAGCTAGACAGCGAGTGTGGGTTTGTCCGTTTGAATGCAAGCCACCCGAGGTAGCAATTCTACGTTCGCGGTGGCTCTACAGCTTCTAATCGATCAATAGGGGAACCCCTTTGGCGGAATTGGTGCAATTCGCTTGAAAGGTTGGGTTTTTTTAATATTTTTTATTATTATTTTATTTTATGGATTTTGTTTAGTTGTTTAAATGTCGAATTTTGAGTAAAAATATGTTCTTGAGGTGTAATTTTATGTTTTTGGATGGCATCTAGCTGAAAGTTGAGGGCTTTGGCGTTGGAAGTGGTCACTCCAGGTGCAACTGTTGGATCTGCGGGTAGGTAGATGTGTTGATTTGATTTGCAGGAAATTTCTCCCTTTTGTGAAAGTGATAGATCAAAGTAAACTCTTTAGCTCTTTAGCCATGTGAGAAGACTGAGTGAGTGAAGTGATTTTGCTCTTTTATTATTATTATTGTAGATTGTAGATCTGGCTTGTTATTGAAGTGACATTTTGATATCTCGTTCCCAATCTGAACACTGAAGGAGGCAGCTTTCAGTGTTTGTTGTGATTGGCGATGGAGTCAGATGGAGATGCAGGGGTTAGCATTCAAACATTTCACCCATATTGGTTGTTGATTTGGGTAATGAAATCCATTGGGTTGCAACTTTGCTAATTTGATTTGCACCCTTGTCAGGAGAAGCCTATTAAGCACTTGGGCAATCAGGTCTGCCAGATCTGTGGGGATAGTGTGGGCACGACCGTAGATGGTGAACTGTTTGTTGCCTGTGATGTGTGTAGATTTCCTGTTTGCAGACCTTGTTATGAGTATGAGAGGAAAGATGGGAACCAGTCTTGCCCTCAATGCAAGACCACATACAAGAGGCACAAAGGTTTGTTCACTCTGATTTTCATTTGGTTAACTGTGATTCTCATTTGGGGTTGTTTGTTTCATTAATTATAGATTGTCTAGTTGTTATACATCGCTCTGCTGCTTGAATTCAGGAAGCCCTCCAGTTCATGGCTATGAAGTGGATGAGGGTGCCGACACCGATGATGTTGCCAGTGATGTCAATTATTCTTCTGGAAATCAAGACCAGAAGCAGAAGATCACTGAGCGCATGCTAAGCTGGCATATGACTTATGGTCGTGGAGAGGATGTTAGTGCGCCCAATTATGATAAGGAGGTTCCTCATAATCATATACCTTTACTCACAAGTGGTCAGGGGGTAAGTCAACTTTAACTTTAACTCACCTGTATTTTTCTTTTGTTTTATAATGCATTGTGACGAAGTTTAGACAGGTCTTGTTTAAGTCTAAATAGAAGTACAGAATAATTTGATTATGTGCTTATGTTTAAATGATGATGGAAATTAAAGAAAGAGGAAATATACGAAATTAAGGTGGTGCATTTATTGACTCAATCTTTTGTTCATGCATGTATGACGAGGAAATTTTGTTTGAGTGCATGTATGTATGTATGTATAAAATTATGAAGAAAGAAGGTGACGGTCAAAGAGATATAGCAAAGTCATGGTGCATTTATTGATCCAATCTTTTGTTGTTTAATCAAATGAAGAGTTGATGCAAAACATATTTTCAATTTCTTTTCAAAATCCCAGAGAATTATTATATAAACTTCAGGTGGAGTAAGTACCTCTTTGCCATGTTTCCAGGTCTCTGGGGAGCTATCTTCAGCGTCTCCTGAGCATATCTCAATGGCGTCGCCTGGAGGCACTGGGGGGAAACGTGAACATCCTCTTCCATATGTGAATCATTCCAACCAATCACGGAGTATGTTTTCCAACTTCCTTTTTGGTGTTTTCTAGTGTTGATTGAGGTAATGTGTGCCATAACACTAATGCTGTTGATCCAGGTAGGGAATTTGTTGGTTCACCAGGATTTGGAAATGTGGCTTGGAAGGAGAGAGTTGAGGGATGGAAGGTGAAGCAGGAGAAGAATGTGATTCCTTTGAGCAACAGTCATGCTGCTTCAGAAGGTAGAGGAATCGGGGACATTGATGCCAGTACTGATGTTCTTATTGATGATTCTTTATTGTAAGTCAGCCGCTTGTTGGAAACCATGATATGTCTTTTTTAATTTCGTTTTTGGTTTACCAGCAGTAGTGAGTTTCATTTCAGTTTAGCTGTTAAAGTTTTAGCTCGTGTTGTCATTAGCTGTGGATTTCATTATCACTGTGACTAATCCTGAATATTTTCATTGGTCTCTAAATTGCTGGCTCCTTGTGAGGGAAGCTCTCCAGAAAGCATTTTTTTTCGCTCAACAAAACAAAAGTATAGACCCCAATAGAAACTTGAAGTGTCTAATAATCAGCTTTTGCCAAAAGTTAGTAGTTCTGTCTGTTAATGATGTTAGAGTGACATAGGGTTTCTCTCTTGTTCCGTGTCTTGTTCTCTGCATTTCTTCTCATTGCATTTTGTGTTCAATTAATTGTCTGCTTTGTTCACAGGAATGATGAAGCTCGGCAGCCACTTTCAAGGAAAGTCTCAATTCCTTCATCTAAGATAAATCCATACAGGATGGTCATTGTCCTGCGTCTTGTTATTCTCAGCATTTTCTTGCACTACCGTATAACAAATCCGGTGCCCAATGCCTATGCTTTGTGGTTGGTATCTGTCATATGTGAGATATGGTTTGCAGTGTCATGGATATTGGATCAATTCCCCAAATGGCTTCCAGTAAACCGTGAGACATATCTTGACAGGCTTTCTCTGAGGTATGAAGACCCCTTCTTTGTTACCCAATGAAATAATTGCTCTATCCTGCATTTGATTGCATTTGTTACACCATTATGTGTTACTCTCAAATTAAAAAGTTCTTATTATAAGTTCAACATGTAAAACAGATATGACCGAGAAGGAGAACCATCACAGTTGGCTGCAGTTGACATCTTTGTCAGTACTGTTGATCCTTTGAAGGAACCACCTCTTGTTACAGCCAACACTGTGTTGTCTATTCTTGCAGTTGACTATCCGGTTGACAAGGTCTCTTGCTACGTCTCTGATGATGGAGCTGCTATGTTGACATTTGAAGCTCTGTCCGAAACTTCAGAGTTTGCCAGGAAATGGGTACCTTTTTGCAAGAAATACAGCATTGAACCTCGAGCTCCGGAATGGTATTTTGCCCGGAAAATTGACTACTTGAAGGATAAAGTTCAGCCTTCATTTGTCAAAGATCGCCGAGCAATGAAGGTTAGAAGATTTGAAATTCTATGTTATGTCCTTTTCTTTTGTAATGGTTCTTCATTAATGTAATCTTCATGGCTTATGTTGCAGAGAGAATATGAGGAGTTTAAAGTTCGTGTCAATGCACTCGTCTCAAAAGCAACAAAAATTCCCGATGAAGGATGGGTCATGCAGGATGGCACTCCTTGGCCAGGAAATAACACCAGAGATCATCCAGGAATGATCCAGGTTGGTATACATCTATTTCAACTTTGTTAGATTGCATAAGCTGGATAGGACGTCTGAGCTAGTGAACAAGCATGTATCTGTTGCATATGTTCCTTAAAGTAGTTAATTAAACTAAACATAATTTGTTATTTGAAACTAGAGTGATCGTGGTTTCATGGTTTAAATAGCATGTAGTGAGTTGTAATAACCCCTGATAGAAGGGTAAAAAAAAGGCAAGGTTCTGTGTGCATGCTCCTTCCATGTGAAATCTCTTCCAGTTTATGCATTTTATCGTAATCAAACTGTACTAGATAAATGAAAATAAATAATAAAAGCTGGTGATAATGGAAGGGTACAATGTGACATATATTATCCTCTTATCGGCATTTTGATATGGTTTGCCCGCCAATATGGCATGCCTATAGTAAGTATCACGCTGAAACAGATTTGATTTCCCAAACTTGATTCCATCGACATTGTTTGCGGAAGTTGAAAACATCTCCATTATATACAGGTATTTTTGGGGCATAGTGGTGGACTTGACACCGAGGGAAATGAGCTTCCACGATTGGTCTATGTGTCTCGTGAGAAGCGTCCTGGCTTCCAACATCACAAGAAGGCTGGTGCTATGAATGCACTTGTAAGTAGTCAATTGACACAGACTAAAGTCATATTTGTGTTCAGAGAATTTTATTATTTAGCAGTCAATGACCTCTTCTTCAACAGGTTCGTGTTTCAGCAGTCCTTACCAATGGTCCCTACATGTTGAATCTTGATTGTGATCACTACATAAATAACAGCAAGGCGTTGAGGGAAGCTATGTGTTTTCTGATGGATCCAAACCTCGGGAAATCAGTCTGTTATGTCCAATTTCCTCAAAGATTTGATGGTATTGATAGGAATGATCGTTATGCCAATCGTAATACTGTTTTCTTTGATGTAAGTATTTTTGTTCTTTCATAAAGTTTGGTTTTCCCTTTTTATGAGGCTACTGTATTGTATAATATGTCTCAGTGTATTTCAATCACAATTTGATTTTTATGTGCCTGAAACAGTAAATAGGCACAGATTAAACCACTAGCCTAAGATCTAACTAGGCCACTTTTCTTATTCTCAGTCATGTTTGTAAGTAGTCAAGAATGATTGATTAGCGTTCTTTTCTTATTCTTTTTTTTTCCCTCTCGTGTTTAGATCAATTTACGAGGCTTGGATGGGATTCAAGGGCCTGTTTATGTGGGTACTGGATGTGTCTTCAACAGAACAGCTTTATATGGTTATGAGCCCCCTCTTAAGCCTAAACATAAGAGGACAGGTTTCTTATCAACATGCTTTGGCGGATCAAGAAAGAAAAGTTCAAAGTCAAGTAAAAAGAGTTCAGACAAGAAGAAATCAGGCAAGCATGTGGATTCAACAGTGCCTATATTCAATCTAGAAGATATAGAAGAAGGGGTTGAAGGTATGTCTGTTGGGTATTTTCCATATTCACACGCAAAGTTGTTTGCTTGGCATGGAATTTGGATTTTAGCACTGTTAAGAGTAGTTCTGTGTTTTTTCGGTTCCTCAAAGGGAAAGATAAAGTTTACATCGGAGAACTCTAACAACTGTCGTCAAGGGATAAAAGTAAAAACAAGCTGCATGAGTGTATCATCAGTTCTGAAAAATTATTGAGACCTGAATAAAAGGTTGGCAATGATGATAATTATTTTTTGAAAAAAGTCTGCGCCTACATACTTAAAAAGGATTTTATGAATCTTAAACTCAATTTTGAGGTTTTCTAGACTTTATCAATGTTGTTATTATTCTTGTTTTTGTTTTTTTTGTTTTTTTTAATATTAAATTAATCTTATCTTTTATTTATTGAATTCCCAATCAGTCTTTTCCTCTACCGCTGATTTTGTGTCAAAAGGCAACAAAGCTATTGTTCCAGGAAGAAGTGTCTATAGAAGTTCTTATGTTGCGTTAGGGGTGAAAATGGGTAGTATTGTGTTGCCTTTGACGGGGTCGCGTGTCAGTCTGCCTAAACCTAAACCCAATCCATTTACATGCTTGCGTGTCATCCAGCCTTTTTACTTTATTTGTTAATGTTGATCCAACACGCCTATTACTTATTTTAAAATCCTCTCTTTTTTTATTTTTTAATTTTTTTATTCTGGGTTAGTGTTTTGATTCTTGTTAATATCTGTTTTAACCTACAACTTGCGTTCTATCTTCTCATTTTTGTGTGGAATTTATAATAGTTAATATCTGTTCTTACCAAACTGCATACTAATTTTATATGAATTGAGATTGAAACTGATTTATTCTCAACTGTGTTGCAAAATCAGGTGCCGGATTTGATGATGAAAAGTCACTGCTCATGTCACAGATGAGCCTGGAAAAAAGATTTGGTCAGTCCACAGTCTTTGTTGCATCTACACTTATGGAACATGGGGGTGTTCCTCAGTCGGCATCTCCAGAAATTCTCCTAAAAGAAGCTATCCATGTTATCAGTTGTGGGTATGAGGACAAGTCGGATTGGGGAAATGAGGTAAGCTGGTTTCTTTGTTGAAATCTTCAGCTTGTTATTTTTTATTTTTGAAATTGTTGGTAAAATTTTCAAAAAAAAAAAAAAAAAATGTGACTGAATTAGTTCTGATTAATTTGGTGTAAAATAGCATGTTATACTTGGTATAGAATTAGATAGCATCTATTCCCCTTTTAACATCGTATAACCCTATCGAGACATTGAAGAGAATATGCTCATCACCTATCCCTTTGAGCAAGAGCCAAAATAGCCCCTGATAGTACTGTTATTACTGTCAAAATAATTGAAATTTGTTGTATGAGGTATAACTGTAAAAACTAAATGAGAAAGAAGCCGAGCTACAAGAGAAATTTTCGCCACTGCCATGGTAGCAGCATGAATTAGAGCTTTTAGGTCCCTCGGTGCAAATGTGTTTGTGCGTATTCAGCAACTGCACCGACAAAATATTAGGGCATTTGTTATATCTTACAGTAACCTTCATCGTCTAACTGAGGCTTTATTATACGTTCAGTTCCCTGGCCCAAGTAATCTACTGCAAATTTACTAGTGGGTTTTTCTTTCCCAAGTTTTTAACCTCACATTCTTGATTCTGCAGATAGGATGGATCTATGGATCTGTTACAGAAGATATTCTGACAGGATTCAAGATGCATGCTCGTGGATGGCGGTCAATTTACTGTATGCCCAATCCCCCGGCCTTTAAGGGATCTGCTCCTATTAATCTTTCAGATCGTCTAAACCAAGTGCTTCGGTGGGCTCTCGGTTCTGTTGAAATTCTTCTGAGTCGGCATTGTCCAATATGGTATGGTTATGGTGGAAGACTGAAATGGCTGGAGAGATTCGCATATATCAACACCACCATTTACCCAATCACTGCTATCCCCCTTCTTGCATATTGTACATTGCCGGCAGTTTGTCTGCTCACTGGAAAGTTCATTATTCCACAGGTACTTGTGACTATATTCTTTTCATAATAAAAATCATGAAGGGCATTTTTACGGGCGCAAGGCATTCAACTTGGTGTCAACTTGGTGTCTTGTCCTTCAGAATCATGTGCTAAAATGACTACCTCTAGTTTAATGACTATAATCTTATCTAATTGCTTTTCATCCTCGTAATGCAGATCAGCAACATTGCTAGTATCTGGTTTTTGTCCCTCTTTCTTTCAATCTTTGCTACTGGAATACTGGAGATGAGATGGAGCGGTGTTGGGATTGATGAGTGGTGGAGAAATGAGCAGTTTTGGGTTATTGGCGGTGTTTCTGCCCATCTGTTTGCTGTCGTTCAAGGTCTGCTTAAAGTTCTTGCCGGCATTGACACTAATTTCACTGTCACTTCCAAGGCTTCTGATGAAGATGGAGATTTCGCGGAGCTATACATGTTTAAATGGACAACTCTGCTGATACCTCCGACAACTCTTCTTATAGTAAACTTGGTTGGTGTAGTTGCTGGGATCTCTTACGCTATCAACAGTGGATACCAATCTTGGGGCCCGCTTTTTGGGAAGCTATTCTTTGCCTTCTGGGTGATTGTTCATCTCTATCCCTTCCTCAAGGGTCTCATGGGACGACAAAACAGGACTCCAACCATTGTTGTTGTTTGGTCAATTCTCCTTGCTTCCATTTTCTCCTTGCTATGGGTACGTGTTGATCCTTTCACCACTCGGGTCACTGGTCCAGATGTTCAGCAGTGTGGGATTAATTGCTAGAAGTAAATACGAAGGCTGCAATAACAATAAAAGAAATTGAATGATTTGATTAAAGACGTCATCTCATCAACTGCCAGTTTGAGAGTAAGGGGTTTCAATTTGTTAAAAGTCTTGCAGTGACTCTATCTTGACCATGTTGGTTTTCTTTGTTATGTTATTGTGTATACTTGGACAAAAACAATGTTACATAGACGTGACCCTGTTGTGTAGTATTTTTCATTTTTCTATCATTATTTATTTGTTGAATCAATGGAATGTGAAGCTCTGTTTTTGGGTTAGATGATGTTTTGTCCCTCTCAAGTATTTTCTTTTACTTGTACAAGGGGGAAAAAGTGATACATGAAGGGTAATCTAACCGTGCTTGATTTTCATAACAATCCACGTGTCCTATATCTTTGGAAATGGATCATATCTCTCTTTCAGTTGTAGATCTGCCTATATCTTTGCATCCTTGTGTGATTTTGTTATGCATGACAGATTTTGCAAATGACATAAAAAAACATAATGATTAATAATTCAATTGAAAATCCGGCAAAAGATCAGCTTTTTAAGTGTTTAAAACATTTTCTGTAGCAATTTTGTTTATATAAAGGTAATCCCCACCATCATGTTACATGAGCAAAATTTTTGTATGTAACAGGTCAGAGCTGGAATAGTTGGATATCCAAATGTAGGCAAGTCGTCTTTAATCAACCGTTTATTAAAGAAGCGAATGTGTCCAGCAGCCCCAAGACCAGGTGTCACAATAGAACTGAAGTAAGTGCTTACATTGGCTCATGATTCAATATGAATGAAAAATACTAATTGCTGCAAAACCATTCAACTCTTTTGATTTCTTTTTGAAAGGTGGGTACACTTTGGTAAAGATTTGGAGTTCTTGGATTCTCCTGGCACATTACCTATGCGATTAAGTGATCAAGCAGCTGCAATAAAGCTTGCAATGTGTGATGACATTGGGGAGAGATCATATAATGTTACCGATGTGGCTGCAGTACTTATACAAATGCTGATAAGGCTTCCAAGAGTAGGTATGTGGTTTCACTACAATAATTGTTTGTTGATTTATTTTCTTGAAATCCCATTGAGATGTAACGATAAAATATATCAAGATAGTGTGGTCCTCCTCGTATCTGTTGGAGTAGCAAGACTATCTATTTTTCCTAACAAAAATATGTTTTTACATGAGTGTAATCATTTTTGAAGACCTGAAAATATAGTTCGATTTTGACTTGAGATGACTAGTTTTCTACATTCTTGCAGGTTCAAAAGCTATTTACAATCGTTACAAGATTGATGTGGATGGTCAGTGTGGTAAAATGTAAGTTCCTCGAGTTGCGCATCTAAAGGACAATGGGTGGTGGTGGGCCCCCCCCCCCTAGAATTAGCGATAGTGCAATGATGGATTTGAGGAAAATAGCAATAGTCTTAATTGGAAGTAAAGAGGAAATAGCAAATAAAAGATAAACTTCATGTGCTAAGCAATCAGTAGGGGTGGGCAAACGGGTCAAGGAATCGCGGATCCAAACCGAACCGGACCGTTTTACTCCAAACGGTTCGGTTCTGATTTTTAAAAATGTGAAACGATTCGGTTCGGTTCCGGAACCGTTCTTAAACGGTTCGGTTCCGGTTCCTTTTTTTTTTTTTCAAACGGTTCGGTTCCGATCCGTTTCGAACCGAATATATATACCCAACAGTAACCCAAGTCCCAACCCATTACTTAGTTCCTAATTACTTAGTTTCTAACCCATTACTTAAGAGGAGAGGAGACGTGAAGGAAATAGGAATCAGTGAATATCCAAAAGTTTCCTCTGTCTCTCTGTCTTTATCTCCTCTGTCTCTCTGTCTCTGTCTCAAAGTGAATTGTCTAAGCAAGAATGGAGAGGAGAGGAGACGTGAAGAAGAAGTAGCAGCAGCAGCGAGACCAAGAAGAGGAGGAGCAGAAGAAAAGGAAGAGACGATCAGACGATTGGAGTTCTCCCTCTCCTCTCTCTCTCGGTCTCTTTCTCGAGAAGAAGCAGCAGATCTCCGTCTCCTTTCTCTCTCGGTCTCTGTCTCAAGAAGAAGCAGCAGATCTCCTCTCTCTCTCGGTCTCTGTCTTGAGAAGATGTCTCAAGAAGAAGCAACATATCTCCTCTCTCTCTCGGTCTCTGTCTCGAGAAGAAGGAGCAGGAGATCTCCGTCTCCTTTCTCTCTCGGTCTCTGTCTCGACTCTCGAGAAGAAGAAGCAGCAGCAGCAACGAGAACCACCACCAGCAGCAACATGAGATCTCCCTCTCCTCTCTCTGTCTTTGTCTCGAGAAGAAGCAGCATAGCAAATGGCGGGGAGGATGAAGTTTCTAGCTAAATGTTGATCTTCTTTCTAGCAAATGCTTCTTCTCTGTGTCTAGTCAAAAGCCATTTGTTGTTTGGCTTCTCTGTGTCGAGCTAAAGAAGAGAGGATTTGGCTTTTGGCTTCATTCTAGCAAATGGCTTTTGGCGGAGAGTGAAGGTTCTGATTTCTAGCAAATGCTTAAATGTCTCAGATCAACATTTATTTTTCTGTTTTTTTTTTAATGCAATTTTTCCTGTTCTTGATTGGATCTCTTATGGATCTGTATGAATATGATGGATCAATTTTTTGTATGATCTGTATGAATATGATTTGTATGAATATGATTGGAACCGTAGGAACCGAACCGTTTAGAACGGTTCGAGTTAGGTTCGGTTCCAATTATCAAAATGAAGGGAACCGAACCGAACCGGATCCGTTAAAATGTAAACGGTTCGAGTTAGGTTCCTTCAAATTTGGAATCGATCCGGACCGTGCCCACCCCTAGCAATCAGTGTGTCACGACTGCCACACTGAAATAAGTATGAATTAAGAGGAAAAGAAGCTTTGAAATCAATTCAAACAGAGTGTACTTGAGTCTTTTCCTTAGAAGTGGATAGTTATGTATGAGAGATTAGAGCACGTGTAATTCATCTATCGATTTTATTTTGTAATTCTGTTATCACTGTAGTATAAATACAAGGATGAAGGGAGAGCTGAGCACGATTGATTTCAGAGCATTCTCTAGGCTATTGGTTCTCTAGGAACCTTTAGAGTTTGTATTCTCAGTTCTTATAATAGAAACCCTTCAATTTCCCTATAATCCATTCTCTTTGATTCCCTGACAATTGGTATCAAAGCCAACATAAACCCTAACCACTGTGTCTAATCAACTCATCTACCCATGTGGAGACCAAATCTAAGGAAATGGAGTTGTTCATGAGAGACACTAAGAAGAACATGGCTGAGCATACAGGACAAATAGACCAAATGAAAGGAGAGCTCAAGAAGATTACACAGACATAGGAGATCTTGAAGAAGGAGATGGAGACTAGGTTTGAACAGGTGGTTCAATTATTGCAGAATCAACAAGTACCCACAAATTCAACTCAATCTACTCCTGCTCAATCATCTGGTAATTCTGAGCACACTAATCAATCATTCTCCCAAAATCATTGGGAGAATCAAGGTACCTTCTCTCGATTCCCTAAACTAGATTTTCCCCAATTTGATGGTAGTAACCCTAGATCTTGGATTAAGAAGAGTGAGAGGTATTTCACATTTTACCAAATCATGGAGACCAACAAGATCAATGTAGCCTCCATCCATTTCACAGGCAAGGCAGACCTGTGGTTCCTGGATTACCAAACTGGTAAAGAATTGATCCAATGGAGCTCTTTCATTCATGATCTTTGTGACAGAATCGAAGGAGTGCTAGAAAACTATGTGGATTCGTTTAATAAACTCAAACAAGACTCTACTGTGAATGAATACTGTGATAGGTTTGAAGAACTGAAATCCTTAATGTTATCCCACAATCGACACTTAGATGAGAATTATTTTGTATTGAGCTTTCTAAGTGGGTTGAAAATCGAGTTGAAGGCTATGGTGCAACTACTCAGACCTACCACTGTGTCTTGGGCATTCTCTCTAGCACGTAACAAGGAAGCTTCAATACAAAAACAAGTTGTTTCCAAGGGCTTTTCCCATCCTGCTCATTACACCAAATACTACCAGTCACAACCACAAACAACAACACCAAAACAGGAGCAAGTACATCCCAAAACCCCAATACATATAGCTCAAACCAATCTGCCACTAGTAGTCAGAAAAACCCATATCCTAACAGCTCAACCAACACTATCAGATTTGCATCACCTACCCACCCATTAGGAGGTTAACCCCATCCCAAATGAAATCTAGAAGGGAAAGAGGACTTTGTTACAATTGTGATGAAATTTATCGACATGGACACATCTGTAAAAACACAACATCTTTACATGTCGATTCCAGGGCAGGAGGTTACTGATGGAGAAGAAGAGATTGATCCAACTGAATGTGAAAACCTGATACAGGATATACAAACAGACATGGAGGCCTCTCTACATGCCATACATGGCAGCATTGCTACCAACACTTTACTTTTGAAAGGCTTAGTAAAGAAGAAGGCCATTTCAATCTTAATTGACACTGGCAACACACATTCCTTCATTGATCTGAAGGTCATTAAGGATACTAAGTGGCCTACTACTCACAAATGTTAGTTAGGGTGGCAAATGGAGAGCAACTTATTAGCAATGCATTATGCCAAAGGCTACATTGGATTATGTAGGGTATACCCTTTGAAGGGAGTGTGAGAGTACTACCTCTTGGTGGTTACAACATAGTTCTAGGGGGAGACTGAGACAGTTTGGAGACATCACATTGTACTTGCAAAAGCTTCAAATGACAGTAAGAATCAATGGAAGGGAGGTCACACCACAGGGGAGTGATAATGCAAGGTCTTTATACATGATGAGCTCAAAAGGAGTCAATAAATTCTTCAAGAAACATGCCCCAGCCTTCCTAGGGCAGTTCTTTTCTTTGACTGCAACTCACTTGCCTGAAAAACCTAACCCCATTATGACTTCATTACTAAAGAACTTTGCTGATGTATTTCAACAACCAACTACATTACCACCAGCCAGGCATCTAGATCACAAGATACCACTAAAAGCATACTCAGCTCCAACTTCTCAAAGACCATATAAGGTTGCCTACATGCAAAAAAGTGTAATTGAGTCACTAGTGAAGGAAATGCTGGAAACAAGACTGATTCAGCACTTCAACAGTCCCTTTGCTGCTCACATATTACTGGTGAAAAAGAAGGATGGTACGTGGAGATTTTGTGTTGACTACAGGAGGTTAAATGATATTACCATTAAGGACAGGTTTCCTATGCCCCTCATTGATGAATTACTGGATGAACTTCATGGAGCTACTGTGTTCTCAAAATTGGACTTGAGGTCAGGATACCACCAAATTCTTGTGCACCCCCAGACATCCACAAGACAACCTTCAAAACCCATCATGGGCATTTCGAATTTAGGGTGATGCCCTTTGGCCTCACCAATGCCCCGGCCACCTTTCAAGCATTGATGAACCGGGTTTTTGCTTCTTATCTAAGAAAATTTGTGCTAGTGTTTGTGGATGATATTTTGATCTATAGTTCTACCCTAGAACTACATCTTGAACACCTACACATAGTTTTATCTACACTCAGGCAACATTCATTATTTGATAAACTAAGCAAATGCTCCTTCATCCAGCCTAAGCTTGACTATTTAGGCCACATTATCAGTTGCTCAGGAGTAGAAGCTGATCCTGCAAAGATAGAAGCTATGGTATCTTGGCCGATTCCTACTACCATCAAGCAGTTGAGAGGGTTTCTAGGTCTGTCAGGATATTATATGAAGTTTATAAGGAGCTACGGGCTGATTGCCCAACCATTGACTGATCTCCTAAAGAAGAATTCATTTTGTTGGAATGAACTTGCTACCCAAGCATTCAACCAACTCAAGACAACACTATGTCAGGCCCCTGTATTGAGTCTACCTAACTTCACTTTACCATTCTCTTTGGAAACAGATGCAAGCTCCAAAGGTGTTGGAGCTGTGTTGTCTCAACATGGCAACCCCATTGTTTTCTTTAGTAAAGCTCTAGATCCTAGGCAACAAACACTATCAACTTACGAGAAGGAGTTATTAGCCATTGTCATGGCAGTGCACAAGTGGATGTCCTACCTCCTAGGTTCCAAGTTTCACATTTATACGAATCACCAAAGCATCAAGCATTTTCTATCCCAGCGGGTGACTACAATGACTCAACAAAGATGGTTGGCTAAGCTATTGGGTTTTGAATATGAGATTTTTTACAAAAAAGGCTCTGATAACCAGGCGACAGATGCCATATCCAGGGTGACAGAACAAACTTAGACTTAGGAGCTCTTGGCAATCTCCATAGTCACCCCTCACCGGATTCAGGAGGTAGTGGCTAGATACCAGCAAGATGAAAATGTGACTAACCTGATACAACAACTAAACATTCAGAACAACTCCTAGAAACATATCTAAGATGTATGACAGAAGACGCTCCTTCCAAATGGTCACACTGGCTCTACTTGGCAGAGTTTTGGTTCAATACGTCCTACCACTCAAGCTTACATTCAACTCCTTTCAAGACTCTATATGGGTACACACCTCTTCTGTTGGCCTTACCAGTAAACTTCAGTCTAGCAATACAAGATGTACATAACTACTTAACTGAACGTGACCAGATGCTGCATATCATAAAAGAAAAGCTCGCAAAGGCTCAAGAGAGAATGAAGCTGTACGCAGACAAGAAGAGAAGTGAGAGGACATTCGAAATTGTGGAATGGGTATACCTGGAGCTGCAACCATACAGACAAACCTTGGTCAATCTTCGAAAGAATCTCAAACTAGCAGCAAGATATTATGGTCCTTTTCAAGTACTAGAGAAGGTTGGGTCTGTGGCCTATCGTTTGCAATTGCCCCCAAGATCTCGCATCCACCCTGTCTTCCATGCGTTGCAACTAAAGAAGAACCTTGGGTCAAGTGTGATTCCTGCTCCCTTACTGCCATTAGTGGATCACCAAGGTAATTTCAGGGCAAAGCCAACTTCCATTTTAGCTCGAAGATTGGTTCCTCGTCACAACCGACCAGTAACACAGGTATTGATTCAGTGGAGCAATGACTTCTAAGGATGCAACCTGGGAAGATTTAGACCACATCCGTGCCATGTTCCCATCATTCCATCCTTGAGGACAAGGATGAGATGAAGTAAGAGGTATTGTCACGACTGCCACACTGAAATAAGTAGGAATTAAGAGGAAAATAAGGCTGGAAAAAGAGGCGCGCAACTTGGCGCCAATCAGAATTGAAATCAATTCAGACAGAGGGTATTTAAGTCTTTTCCTTAGAAGTGGTTAGTTATGTATGAGAGATTAGAACACGTGTAATTCATCTATCGGTTCTGTTTTGTAATTCTGTTATCACTGTAGTATAAATACAAGGATGAAGGGATAGCTGAGCACGATTGATTCAGAGCATTCTCTAGGCTATTGGTTCTCCAGGAACCTTTAGAGTTTGTATTCCCAGTTCTTATAATAGAAAACCTTCAATTTCCCTATAATCCATTCTCTTTGATTCAACTTGTCACTTGATCCTGACACAGTGATGGCTATTATGGAGGTGGAGGTGCATGACATTGATTGTAGGCAGTGGTGAGTGGTTGGAGTAGTGTCGTTAAAGGTTGTGGTTGGTCGTGGAGGTGGAGATAGCAATGGTGATGGTGTGGTAGCCTGGTAGTTGATTCAAGTAGCAAGGTCAAGCGAGTTGAATTAGTGCTTCGCCTTCAAGTTTTACAATTAAAAATCAGGGAGGCGAGAAAAGAGGTTTGTGGCATAACTTGCCTCACAAAATTGCTTTTTCAATATTTTTGCATCTCTAGTGGAAATGTTAAAGAATAGAAGTCTACCTATGTTACAGAATAGGAAAGTGTTACAGAATAGGTTAGGAAAGTCATAATAGAATAGAAGTCTTAGGTTTCCTATTTCTACAAAGTTAGGTTAGAGTTTGCTTTATAAGCTTGTATTCCATTCAATACAAAATACAACACAACAATATAATTTCTTTTCATGGTATTAGAGCAAGGCTTCTCTAGTTAACTAAACTTGAGCCGCCGCGCCGATAATCCTTCTCGCTTGTTAACACCGGCAAACACCACCTCACTATCCACCCAATCTCACCATCTCTCTTCTCCACGCAGCCACAACACACAACATATCACAACACACAAACTGCAATCATCAACAATCAATCGCCAACAAGAGGCCGCCATCATCAGCACATACTCTTCAAACAGAGATCCTCTCCAGCTCTCCATCTCTATTAAAAGAGATCAACATGGTTCCATTACCGTTGAGCATCGACATCATAACTGACCGAACAAAAGATCACCATCAACTTCAAAACAGAGATCACCATCAACTTCAAAGAGATACCATCAACTTCAAAGAGATCATCATCAACAACATCGATCTCGTCAATCAAAAGAGAGATCATCATCGCCAACAGAAATCATCATCGATCCATCAGATCCATCAAACTGAACAACGACGATCTCGTCGATCCATCATTATCCGTCATCAACAAGAGATCATCAATCCATCATCAATCTCCTCGCCACAGATCGGCGCACTCCATAAACTCAGATCGTTTCTCATCATCAGACACCGCATCATCAGACCGCCAAACACCACATCTCAGACACCATCGAACACCACCAACACCCTCTCCTTGGCCGGGTTTTCTGATAAATAGATGAGAAGAAGAAGAAGGAGCAAACAAGCAGAGCAAGGCCTGATTTCCTCTTCCTTTACACAATCTCTATTTGCACACCGAGTATACTTAGTACCACCACAAAAAAAAAACAGTTTATCTTAACAGATCAGATTTTAGCACCACAAGAAGAAAATGCCTGATTTCTCTATTCCGCGTGCTATTTGCACCCTACGATTCAGTCAGTACACCATGTAGCTGCGACCACCATGGACGACAATACAAGCAGTGGTACCACATCACCATACAACAAGTCCAAGGCTCACAATTTTGGTAATGATCTTTCTATTAGAGAGTTAACAAGTAAAATACTCTCTCTCAAATCTCATGGCTCTCGTTCATCTTGGATCCTTGATAGCGGCGCCACTGATCATATAGTTCATAGCCCTCATTTACTCACATTTTCCAAACCCGTCCACAACCGAACCGTTGAGCTTCCTGATGGTACACTTGTTGTTGTTACACACATTGACACCATGACTTTCTCTTCTGTTTTTACTTTGCATGATGTTCTTTGTGTTCCCTCTTTTAATCTCAATTTAATTTCCATTAGCAAACTCGCAAAGCATTTTCTTTTTGTCACCATTTTTCTCAACAATTCTTGTCTGATACAGGACCTTCGTTCGGGGAAGATGATTGGGACAACAACTGAGCTTGATGGTTTGTACTACCTAGACGACACCACTACCACAACTTCCACCACTTGTCACATCACTCGAGACAACAACCCTATGTTATGGCACAACCGCTTAGGTCACATTTCTGACAAAACTCTATATCTTCTTCCTGTCTCTTTTCGTGATGCTAGTACTTGTGTTTCCAATAAATGTCTTATTTGTCCTTTGACCAAACAAACTAGAAATAAATTCCCTTCATCCCATATTTCAAGTACTACTCCTTTTCCTTATTACATGTTGACATTTGGGGAGGATATCACGTTCCTTCCCTTTTTGGAGCGCGTTATTTTCTCACCATTGTTGATGATTATACACGATGTACTTGGATTTATCTTATGAAACACAAGTCTGACACACGCACACTCTTAATTTCATTCATTAATTATGTTGAAAACCAATTTTCTTCAAAAATTCAAACCATTCGCAGTGATAATGGACTTGAATTTTTTCTCATTGATTTTTATGCTTCAAAAGGAATTACCCATCAAACTTCTTGTGTCTCTACGCCCCAACAAAATGGGGTGGCAGAACGCAAGCATAGACATCTTTTGAATGTCGCTCGTGCTCTTTTATTTCAAGCACATCTCCCTAAACATTTTTGGGGATAAGCAATTCTCACCGCTGCCTATCTCATTAATCGCACACCGTCCTCTGTTCTTAAAGGCAAAACGCCTTTTGAACTTCTCTTTAACAAACAACCCAACTATTCTCACATTCGAGTATTTGGTTGTCTATGTTTCGCTTCCACACATGCCCAACGTCCTAGCAAATTTGATGGTCGTTCTAATCAATGTGTCTTTCTTGGATACCCTCACGGGCAAAAAGGATACAAAGTCTATGATCTCACTCACAAAAAGATCATTGTTTCTCGTGATGTCATCTTTCATGAGGAGACTTTTCCTTATTTTTCTGACACAATGCACAATCACCTCACTGACCGGTCCGACACACTTCCCCGGCCGGTCGCTCATGCTCCACTTTTTGATCCTCCAACAGTGCCTTTCTCTGACCACTCAGACCACTCCCACCGACCAATCGCCCAATCCGATATCTTAGTCACCGACCGGGCGAAAACCCCGTAAATCCAAATCCAAGCGGTCGCCCCTGCTCTTGTTCCACTCTTAGAAGACCCCCTCTCCCACCTCGCACTTCCACTCGTGCCACCCGTGAACCATCTTATCTTCAACAATATCATCTTGATGCTCGATTGCCTTCTCGATCGTCACACTCATCTGCTTCGAACGTTGGGCCTTCTACAGGTATTGTTTATCCCCTTTCTGATTTTATTTCCTATGACCATTTATCCACCTCTCACAAGGCTTACACCACTTCCCTTTCTTTAGTCAAAGAACCCACCAGTTTTATGCAGGCTATACAGGATCCAAAGTGGCATCAAGCCATGAGAAGTGAGATTGATGCTCTAGAAACCAATAACAGTTGGACTCTACAACCTCTTCCTCCTGGCAAGCATCCGGTTGGTTGTAAATGGGTCTATGATGCGTCGCATATTATCTTAACTTTTACCACATTTTACCTCTAGAATTCACTCGAATTCTAATTGTTTTTGTTGGGTTTAGGCCTCATTGCTTGTCATGTATATTTTATTTCAGATTTGATGAAATTAATAAAGCCCAATCTTCTTGGCCAAGCCTGTCATGCTCAAGAAGCTACTTTAATCAAGCCTATTATTACAACCCACATTAACTCAAAATACAGAGTTTTAGTGGCAGCAGAAACAACAACTTGGAGCCCTGATTTTGCTTAAAAGAAGAATGGAACGGTTGTTCTTGGAGTGGAAATTCAAAATTGGGTGGTTGCTATTGCCTCAACTTGGTAGTTTTTCAGTTTTTGGTACAGAAATCAGAGAAGATAGAAGGGCTGGAAATTCTGGATCTTTGGCTGAAAATTCTGGATCTTTGGCAGAGAAAAGAAAGGGTGGAGAACAAGAAATGAAGGAGATAGTGGAGATCTAGATGCTACAAATCAGTCAAGCCGCACCAGCATCCCTCAGTTTGATTTTCTCTACTCCCAAATTCAATTTATGTTGAACTTTTCTGTTATAAGTTTAATTTCCAGCATGAACTAAGTTATTTCATTCTAGGGAAATGATGTATTCTAGTCTCAAATTGTGCTTATTTTCGTAATGTTTGTTTGAAATAAATTCCTACTTTGTTTGTTCGAATTATGCCTCGCTTATTGCTTCTAATTGACTGGCCATTAATTAGATGAATTGGATCTTATGATTTGCTTTCGAAAGTGGGAATTATAAGATAGACCTTTGGATAATTCAACATAGGCAATTATAGTGATCGAAAGACTTATAAGAACCTATGTAGAGAATCACCAATCTTAATGCACTCTAGTTTATCAAATTGCAAACTCTTTTGTGAAATGATTTCTAAGAATAGTTTCAATAGACTATCGAAAGAGGCTATTGGAAAAATTGGGAGTTTTTGCTAACAAACTTGAAGGATTATTTATTAGATGATAATAGCATAATGATGGACTAGAAATATCGATTTCCTAGAATTTTCTTACCGATTCTTTAATCAAACATCTATATTTATTTCATTTGATTCGTTATTATAGATTTCAAAAGCAACTTTGTGACTTTTCTAAATAAAATCAAGATTAATATTAGTTCGATACTTGTTAAAAAAAGTAAATTATCAATCCCTGAGGACGATACTCTTTCTTATCACTTTACTATAAAACTACGATACTGTGCACTTGCAGTTTTGCACCTATCAGTCTATAAGATCAAACTTAATCCAGATGGTAGTGTTGAGCGCTTCAAAGCCCGACTTGTGGCTAAAGGATACAATCAAGTTGAAGGTATTGATTACAAAGAGACATTTGCTCCTGTTGCTAAATTGACTATTGTTCGTGTTCTCCTTGCTCTTGCAGCCACACAGGGTTGGCATTTATGTCAACTTGATGTCAACAATGTTTTTCTTTATGGTGATCTTTTTGAGGATGTGTAATGAGTCTTCCTCCTGAATTTGGCCGAAAGGGGGAGACTCGAGTATGCAAGTTGAACAAGTCCTTATATGGTCTCAAGCAAGCCTCGAGACAATGGTTCCTTAAGTTATCATCTGCTCTCATATCAGCCGACTACAATCAATCTAAAGCTGATTACTCATTATTCGTCCGATCCAAGGGTAATAGTTTTACTGCAATCCTCGTATATGTTGATGAAGTAATATTGGCAGGTAATGATCTCCAATACATTGAAGAAACAAAGAAATTTCTTGCTGCAAAGTTCAAGCTCAAAGATTTAGGAAAATTGAAATATTTCCTTGGCATTGAAGTCGCAAAGTCATCCAAAGAGATTGTTTTATCTCAACGAAAATATGCACTTGAAATATTGGAAGACACAAGGTATCTTGGAGCAAAGCCTTCACGTTATCCTATGGATCAAAACTTGGTGCTCACACAGGATGGTGGAGATTTACTACCAAATCCTGCAACTTACCGCAGACTTGTTGGAAGGTTGATATATTTAACGATTACAAGACCAGATTTGGTTTATTCAGTACATGTCCTGAGTCAATTTATGGACAAGCCCAGAATACCACATTTGGATGCTGCACACAAGGTCTTGAGGTATATCAAGGCTTCACCAGGACAGGGTATTGTTTTCTTTTCCACCAGCTCATTACAGTTGAAAGCTTATTGTGATGCAGATTGAGATCCATTACATGTTCTTGTGTCATGCTTGGCGATTCAACAATTTCTTGGAAAGCTAAGAAACAAACTACAGTGGCAAGATCTACAACTGAAGCAGAATATAGGGCCATGGCTTCTACATGCTGTGAGTTAACCTGGTTGAGGTACATTCTTAATGATTTGCACGTTAATCACCCTCAGGCAGCTCTCTTGTTTTGTGACAACAAGGTTGCACTCCATATTGCATCTAATCCCGTTTTTCATTAGCGAACGAAACATATAGAGATTGATTGTCATTTAATTAAAGAAAAAATACAAGAGGGTACTATTCAGACTGAGCATGTTGGAACACTACATCAACGGGCAAATTTGTTCACTAAAGCTTTGAGCACTTATCAATTTGATAATCTTCTTAGCAAGTTGGGTATTACAAACATATACTTCAACTTGAGGGGGAGTGTTAAAGAATAGAAGTCTACATATGTTACAGAATAGGAAAGTGTTACATAATAGGTTAGGAAAGTCAGAATAGAATAGAAGTCTTAGGTTTCCTATTTCTACAAAGTTAGGTTAGAGTTTGCTTTATAAGTTTGTATTCCATTCAATACAAAAATACAACACAACAATATAATTTCTTTTCAGGAAATGGAAGACCTGAAAATTGAGGTTTTGGTTTGAGGTTTTTTGTGGCTGTCTCTCCACGCATGCAAGAAATTCTTGCTCGAGTCTTACCACTGTTTAGCGTTATTGAGGATAAAGTGCACTCCAACATGTTAGAACTGCCCTCTCCAGCTTAAGTTTTAGAGTAGTTGCCAATTTGACGAGAAGTATTTAGAGCAAATTTGTAACTTGACAATATTGTTTTGAAGAGGTTGTAGGTTTGATTCTTACCCAGCTAAAAGTCATCAAGGCGTTTCTGCATTTTTCTAGTACTTCCATACCTTGTCCATGAGCCACTGTTGCTTGGTGTAGGAGAAATTTGTCCTCTATAATAGCTCAAACATTAAAATGGATGGCAATTTAACAACAGCGCCGGGTCTATAAAACTGTTCATATTTGCCAGATGATGGGAGCTAAAAAACACATAACAATGATGATAAATCAGCTTTGAGGGAAGGCTTGGAGGAGGAGATTTCTATGGCACCAAAGCAAATTATGACAAAAAGTGGAGGGGGGAATTGATGCTTGCCAATATGCCTAAATGGAAATCATGGCTTGCTATGGTGTCAAACTTTGGTCTTACTCAAGCAAAGGATCTACAATGGTAAAGAAACCATCATGGTTAAAGCTATTACTTGATAGTTCAGCAAAAAAATGTAAATGGCACATGGAGATACAGATCCTGTTTCCTAAGTCCTTCATCTTCCAAGAATAACCTCAGCATTCATAAAAAGATAAATGGATCTACTCACAGACTTACAGTGACCACTGGTAGTTGGTATATAGATTTCTTGACTACTAAGATTAAAAGTCCACTCCATCCATTTCATAGATCCCGAGCATTTGATATTCGGTTCAATTTGCCTTTTTCTTTTAATCGGTTTATGCTTTTAAAGTTGGAATATACCGTACGTTGTTCAGTTTATGTTAAAATCAAATCAATTTGGGGACTCAACAATCCATGAATCATGGAATGCATATAAACTTGACATTTAATAAGCAATAGAAAATCAACTCCCCATTCACCAAATGAACATATTCAACCAAAAGACAGTTCTTGATACAGATTATGAAACAACATCATCTACACTTGAGAACAGACCATCCATCCATACAATTTGTACTTAGTTACGGCAGACACTTGCGGTGGGCATTGAGACGCAAATGGGTCCATAGAACTTCTTGGCCTCTTTAGTACCGCGCTTGGGGTACTCCTTTGCCAATGCAACGCCAGCAATGGAGCATGCAGCAGCTGCTGCAGCTGCGAATATCACGTCCCTCCTGCCATTGGCGCTGGTGTTCTCCTCATTCTTCTGGTTGGTGCTCAACTTAATTTCTTCTCCTTTGGAAGAAGAAGAAGAGGCAAAAGCCTTGGCAACAATGGGATTGTAACGGCGAGCTGAGGAGACGTTTGCGCCTCCGAATAGTGATGCTGTCATGGTAAGTGAAGCCATTAGATTGATCCTGGAATTCTCTGGATAAGCTCACTGGGTTCTGATGGTTTGTTGGAGTGAGTTGTGTTGTGGTAAGGAGTGTTGAAATTAACAGAAGGGGAGTGGTTAGAGGACCTTCCATTATCTTATCTATTCGACATTTATTGTCCAATGGATAGATGACAAGTGTGGGTTTATCTTAGCTTAGAACCAGTAGCCTTGAATTTGCTTGATTGAGCTTAGGAAAGAATGGCATATGCATTGCACATGAGGGACATTCATTTGCATAAATTGTTAGGAGTGAGAGATGAAGGAAGAATCTTAACGGGTAAATATGCTCTCTATTATGTATGTATGTATGTATGTATGTCCACAGACTGTAAAATGCATTGGAAATGAAATGAACAGGTATAGTTTGCAACCGAGTAAACACTGGCGCAACCAGTACTCTGAACTATCGAATTTTTCATTGATAAACAAGGGAAGTGAACTTACATAACTATCTAAAATGACACATGACAAATATACCTATCATCTTAACAAAGGATAGGTTTCTCAATTTGAGAGGAGTCCCCCCCCCCCTAAAGGCTTTGTGATCTTGAGATTTGTATTCACTTTTAACAAACTGTTTGCACTGTTGGCATCATCATCTTTTGTGAGGCTTTACGTTTTGAGGATCCCAGATCCCTAACAAGATCAATACAGATAGTATTGGTGACATGAGGGAAATAATTTCGGGTAGACCTTGTGGCAATTAGTGCAATGAATCATTATAACCTTTTATTTTCTTATTAGCTAGGAAATGTTGACATTCAAAGGTTTCCAATGTGACTTTTTATCCATTGGTATCCTCCAATATATGTCTCGTAGTTCAGTAATGAAACATTTAGTTCATCATGGAATGGAAAGTTTGAAATAGTTTAGAAGACTGCCATTTAAATATATGAAAAATGGGAGCTGATACACATGATAAAACATCAGTCTATACTTGGAAAAACACACAAACAATATCTAACTCTCAATTTTTACACACACTTGCAGTTGGATTTGCAACGCAAACAGGTGCGTAAACCTTCATGGCCTCTTTAGTACCACGCTTGGGGTACTCCTTGGCCAATGCAATGCCAGCAACGGAGCAAGCAGCAGCAGCTGCAGCTGCAAACATCACGTCCCTCCTGACATTGGCACACTCCTCATTTTTCTTGCTGGTGCTCAACTTAACTTCTCCTTCGGAAGAAGCAGAAGCCTTGGCAACAATGGGACTGTAACGACGAGCTGTTGCATGTTTTGAGACATTTACGCCTCCAAATAGTGATGCTGCAATGGTAATTGAAGCCATTTGATTTGGTTGATCACTGGAAAGTCTTTTGATTAATCACTGGATTGGTTTTTTTTCTTTATTTCTTATTTTGCCTTGGTTGTAGAGAGAGTTGAGATCAACAGAATGGATAGTGTTAAAAGGTTCTTACATTATCTTATCTTGGAACATTTGCTAGTTGATGGATAGATGACAAGTGTTGTTATCTTGGTTTAGAACCAGTGTGGTCTTCAATTTTGTAGCATTGCAATAAATTTGTATTTTTAGTGAGAAATTTGTTTTAACTCCCAATTTTGATTGACTTTTAACTTTGGATAAATCTTCACTTCAATCTTATAACACTTTTAGCTTAAGGTGGGGGTATTCAATTCGGGATTTGAATGGATTATGAAGAATTTTAAATTTCGTGGATTTTAAAAGGTTTCAAATGATTTTACAAAATCCATTGGATTTTGATGAGTTTTAAATGATTGGATTTTGTAGATTTTATAAAAGTTTGTTATGAATTTCTATGGATTCTTATAAGGGTGTGTTTGGTTGCATGGAATCCTATGCCATGGGAATCCATGAAGGGACCCCTACATTTTAGGCTAATTTGAAGTATAACTCCACATGCACTATTGATTTTGTTATCAATGGTGAGAATGAAAGTCTCATGAACATCGGAATCACATGCCTTGGGGGACCAAGGAGTGAGATTCCCATGTTCATGGGACTTCCATTCCCACCATTGATCACAAAATCAAATGGTGGTTAAATGGAGTGATATATCAATTTAGCCTAAAATGTAGGGGTCCCCTCATGAATTCCCATGGCATAGGATTCCATGCAACCAAACACACCCTAAATTCAATGGATTTTTATAAATGTGTTATTAGTCATAGGAAACAATAAAAAAACATCACCTACATTGTTATTCATGCCAATACACATCATAAAACATATCTCAAAACATCAATTAAACAATTATTTGTATGTTACGAGAATTTTATTTCAAATTAAAAAAAAAATCAAATACATTGAATATTGTCCAAAAGTAATACAAATAACTATTTTACTTCAAATTGTTATTCCCGCCACCGCCACCTCTCGTCCCTTTTTTTTTCTTCTTCTTTTTCAATCACCACCACCACCACCACCTCTCATCCTCCTCATCCCTTTTTTTTTTCTTCTTCTTCTTCTTCTTCTCCATCAATCACCACCACCACCTCTCATCCCACCTCCACCCATTTTCAACTTCTCATTCTCAACCTCCTCCCCCTCACATTTTCTTCTTCTCTGTTTTCTTTTTTTTTCTTCTTCTCTTTGTTTTTTTTTTTTCTTTTTCTCCTATCTTTTCTTTTCTTCTTTTTTTTGCCCTTGCGAAGGTTTTGGCAAGTGGGGAACCTCCACTTGCAGGAACCTCAGCAAGAGCGAAGAAGAAAAAAATGGGAAAAGAAGAAGAGAGGAGAAAAAATAGAAAAAGAAGAAAAACAAAGAGAAAAGTAGAAGAAGAAGAAATCAGAAGGAAAAAAAAAAGATGAAGACATGACAAGAAAAAGAAAAAATAAGTGGAAGGGAATGAAAAGAAGAAGAATAATAATAACAAAAAAGAAGAACAAGAACAAAAGAGAAGAGAAAGTGCGGGTGATGGTGCAGCCAGTAGTGGTAGGGCATGGTGGTGTGGACGAAAGTTGTGGGCGAGGTGGTGCTGCTCTTGTGAAGAGAGAAAAGAAGGGAAGGTGGTGGTGTCTTTGAGCAGATCACAAAAAATGGGATGGTGGCGTCTTTTAGCGAAAATGGTGGTGTTCTTTAACATTAGCCAATACAAATCCGTTGAAATATGAGGGGGGAAGGTGGATTTGGAATAACTCTTGTTATATATACTTTTCACTCACAAATCCTTTAAAATCCACAACTTTAACAAATTCATTAAAATCCACTACTTTTTGAATACCCCCTGATTTTGGTGGATTTTTGAAAAGCATGAATTGAATACCCCATGATTTTGATGAATTTTAAAACTATCATTTAAAATCGGTATTTGAATACCCCTAAATTTACATATATTATTTTAAATCCTTAATTGAATATCCCTAGATTTTAAAAATCAACACAGTCCATTAAAATTTGTAATTGGGTGATTCTAAATGTCGAGGAAATGGGTGAGGCAAGCTCCCTCGCACATGCCCGAGCTTTGTTTCAAAAAAATAAAAATAAAAAGCGGGAAAACTAAAACTTTCGAAACTTAAAAAATCTCAACTTCTCTAACTTCAAATTCAAACAACACTTTAGCTCTCACTTCACTCTCTTCCTCGACACTTACACCACAATCTACAGGGGAGTGAGGCAAAGGAATGGCGAGAAATGGGTGTGTGAGGTGAGCAGGAAAACTATGTCTCTCCACCGATCTCTCTGTTCAGGTCTCCTCTGTTTTCTGAAGCATGGGTGAGCAGGAAAACTGTGTCTGAAGCATGGGCGGCAGCGAAGAAGAGGACGGCGAGTTCTATGTTCGGAGGGGATACTCAGCCGAACAAGAAAAGGGACGATTTTTGTTTGTATGTAGATCTTACACAGTTTTATGTTTCTGGTCTCCTCTGTTTTAAACTTGTTTTTGTTTGTATGTAGATTGTCAGCAGTGGGATCTTACACAGTGTTGAACACCGAGTAGTGACTAATCCAAATGTTGCAAGAACAACCATTGCAAACTTCCTTGCTCCTCCTGTGGACAACATTATTCAACTTGCTAAAGAGCTTATTGATTATGAGCTCAATCCACCAAAGTTCGGAGCGATCAAATACAAAGAATTTGTTGCTACCTATCAAGCCTTGAACATTGAACCTGAAAGGATCATGAAGCACTACATGCTTCAAGGGTCTGTTTGATTGCTCTTTGCCAGAGGTGTGCCATGGCATTGGTGTGGACTTTAAATGTTGTTCAATACTTTACGTCAAATAGAATAAATTCTAAGTCTTAAACAAATGTTTTTTAAATTGTCATATAGCATTTTATTTTTTTAAATGCAATGTAACAGAATGTAATGGAAGTCTAGTAACCCCCCAAAAGAATGGGTTCAAACAACTTTATTTGGCTAAGTGCTTCTATTTCAAAGGCTGTGAGATTTGCTAACTTCACAGATGCAAAGCAAAAATTTGTGTTTGATGGAGAAACCCGAACACTGGATTTGATTATTGGAAGAGTGAGATAGGATTTCAAGTTGAACTTTGTTTTTCTTTTCAACTAGATCAACTGGCAGGGTGGAGGGATGAATGTTTCGTGTTACTTTAACTAAACAGATCTAAAATGCGCAACAAGTACTCAGATAAAGTCAACAATGTACCACAACTGTTAGGTTGATTCCTTAATTTAAGTCTCAGTATTATTATGAGATACAACCAGTGATAAATCTCTAGCTATAGTGATATGTGAACTTGTGGCGAAAATTCTACTGTACCACTACTGGTCACCCAGAAGTAATTAGCCTTGCAAGGTGGTCATTGTTGATTCAAACGGGATTTCTAAGAGTATTTAGCTTTGCAAGTTGGCCAGTGCTGATTCACGCTACTCCACATCCCCATCCAAGTTATCCATGTTGTGATTTGAAAATCACAGATATCATAATATATTAAACACGAGATCCAACCATGTAATACTAAATTAATCACTAATGAAGATCAGTGGAAGACAACCATGCCTTTTCCACAAAACGAAATAAACACCAATTTAGTCCCAAATAATTGAACAAAGTCGACTTCTCCATTAGCTAGCTATATACAGTGAGTGATTAACATTCTAATCAAGCAAATCTCAACCACAGTGTGATAATGGAGAAGCTCCTGTCCAGTCAGTTGAACATCGATTCTGTTCCTGGATCCTATATTCTACCTGTTCGAATGCAACCTGGGAGAATCTACATACTCGGTTTTTGTTTGTATATTGTAGACCTCTATGTTCGGAGGGGATACTCGGTGTTCAACACTGTGTAAGATCCCATGTGTTGGACGGTTTGGCGCAGTTTTGAACCAGGAACGTTGATGCTAGGCTGCTAGTTGCAAGGAGCAGTTTGGACGGTGATGCTGCTTTAGCACTCAAAGATAGTTGTTGATGTGTTTACAAAGATATGATGTTGCTCCCTCCAAACTGCATAGAACTGCTCCTTACAACTAGTTTACAAAGATATGATGTTTACAAAGATAGATCAAGATATGATGTTTACAAAGATATGTGTTTACAAACCGCTCAAGATATGATGTTTACAAAGATAGTTTGGACGGTGAGCAGTTTGTAAACTCATAGAACTCGCCGCCCTCTTCTTCGCTGCCGCCCATGCTTCAGACACAGTTTTCCTGCTCACCCATGCTTCAGAAAATAGAGGAGACCAGAACAGAGAGATCGGCGAAGAGACACAGTTTTCCTGCTCACCTCACACACCCATTTCTCGCCATTCCTTTGCCTCACTCCCCTGTAGATTGTGGTGTAAGTGTCGAGGAAGAGAGTGAAGTGAGAGCTGAAGTGTTGTTTGAATTTGAAGTTAGAGAAGTTGAGATTTTTTAAATTTCGAAAGTTTTAGTTTTCCCACTTTTTTTTTTTAAACAAAGCTCGGGCACGTGCGAGGGAGCCGCCCTCGCCCATTCCCTTGCCCATTTCCTCGACATTTAGAATCACCCAATTTGTTTAAAGACCAGAATTGGGAATTTCAAATAAACCAAACCAAACCACTTTATGTAACCTTTAAGACAATAATCACTTCGGCTTCTGAAATTCTTCCAGGCCCTGTAGAATTACTCCTTCGGCTTTAGTTATTCACACGCAGCCCAAAGCAAGTAAAACTGTCCACCTTCTGCCAAACTATGATGGTGATTTCATACCAGGATTGGGCCTATTAAAATTAATATATCATTATTGGATGAATTTAAGCAATGAAAGATGGATCTAAGAAAGGTAAACAGTGTACAATCTTAAGACAGACATAAAAATTCAATAAAAGGGTAATTAATAAGCTAAAACGAAAAACACTAATCTTCAAATCCTAAATAGAAGTACAAAATAATGGATTTTGAGGTACATCGATCACATATCAATAAATATTGTTTTACTTGTACATTCTGCTATAGTTTCTAGTCACTACTTTGCTTCTTCTGCTGGTGGTGGTGGTACTGCCACTGTTGTTGTCGCGGCTGCTGGAACTCCACCATCAATACAACTACGACACTTCCGCTCCACCCATCCTTCTATATCATGATCACCATTCCCACCACAAATTCGAGCAATGACCCCTGCTACTACAGCAACAATCGTGATCACCGCCAAAACCACTACTAATGTCTCTATTGATCTAGAAGAAGTCGATTCTGCCAAGGGCGCGTGCGGGGAAGCCTCTACTAATGGTGGCAAGTGATCATCCAACCTTGTTACCACAAGCCGTAACACCATGATCATGACTTAATATGGTTGAAAACTATAGTATTGATTGCTCACTCAGTCTCACTGTTCGATGTACTTGGTGAAATGGGGAGTGAAAGAGGGATGAAAACATAAACATAAAAACAGCATGGAGTAGTGTCGAGAAGAGTGAACATTGGGAGTTGCATCTCTTTTGGACTAAAAGGATTAAAAATAGGATTCCAAGTTTGAAATGAGCATATTATGGTTATGTTATGGAGGAGAGAGCTTTTGGTCTTTATGTAGTTTGGATTTTTTTTTCTTTACAAATTTTATCTTGATTCGGATCTTCTCTGCTTGAATTGTGGCTGGCTTTTGAGGTACATGTGGTGTGGGGTCAATGGAGCAACGTTCACTACATAGACAAGGAGAATCAAAGCCTCGAATTCCTCTTGGTCTATTTTAGAGACATCGATCTCATGATTATAGGGAAAGCAAACTATGAGTACGAATATGAATATGAATATGATATTAACAACAAATGGCTAGATAAAAAAGACAAATTCTTATGGTTTTATGATATTTTAATTATACGACAAATCATGAATTTGTAACAAATTAGACACTGTTCGAAAGTATAGCACTTTGTAATGAATAGGTAATGAGGAGATTTAATGCCCAAGAATGATTGAATAGTATCTCCCAATATTTGTCTTGAAAAGATAAATCGCTAGATAAAAATGATTAACAACAAAATCGCTAGAAGGAGGGCTTGAACCTCCGACCTTGTGGTTAACAGCCACACGCTCTAGCCAACTGAGCTATTCCAGCTTGGTGATAATAATCTGAAATTGATAAAAGCAATTCACATCTGTAAGAGTGTCTATGCATTCACACACACCACACACACGCACACTTAGGGCGTATTCATGATATTCACGTAATTGTTACAGAAAATATCTTTTAATTTATATTTGTCAGTATTTCAAGTATTATATTTTATTTTTATGATTTTATAGGGATCGGAGTAAATGATGAAATCGCATTAGTGCCACAAATTTGGAAGAACAATTATTTGACAAATTCTGAGAGTGGTACAAAATGACGATTTCAGTGAAATTGCAAGGTGTTATAACAATGAGAATCCAAAACCCAATTCATACTTGAATTAACCTAAGCCAACCCAACCCAACCCAAATCCACAATATATAAATTTATCTTACAATTCAGAGAGATTTTTTGTCCTACGTGGGCAAAGTTATGTTTGTGAACTTTAAGTGAAAATTTCAAACCCCCGATGCTTTCCTCTAAGTCTCCACACTTCTCTCTTATCACAAACCTCTTTCGCTCTCTGTAATCTCCTCTTCGCTTCTTCTCTACCACCACCGACCACCCCCTCCCCCATTCTCTTCATTTATCTGATTTCACTCCATCATCAAAGAGAGCTTATCCGCTCTTCTTCTTCACTAAATAGAGGAAGATCTCGGTTGAATCAAACGGGTTCTTCCTCATCATCAGATGGGTTCATCTTTTTGCTTTATGCTTCTCCATCTTCTTCTTCTTCGCCGGGCTTTGACTTTCTTCATCTCATTCTACCACCACCACTGATTCAACCCTAAATTCTCGGGTGGGAATCATTCTCGGGTTTGGAGAAGGATGTCGAATCCGTTTATTGGATGCAGAGAGAGAGCTAAACAAGCCATGGATCTTGATTTGAGGTTTGTTTGTTTGATTGATTTACAGAGAGAGAGAGAGGTGTTGAAGTATCGGAAAAAGATGAGATCTTACTTACTTGCAGAATTGAGAGATAGATAGATCTGCAATTGTTAGCATATACGAACAGACACACATTCAACTTGGAGTTTTTGTTCTTGATTGATTGATTGTCAAAGAGAGAAGGCATTGTTGTAGTTGTTCAAAGTTTCGTTGTTGAATCCGCCATGAGTGGCGATGGAAGAGGAGGTGATGAAGCAATGAAAATGGAAGAGGAGGAATCAAGTGGTGGAGGAGGAGAGTGTGAAGTGTTGATGTGGGGTTATCTTCCTGGAGCAACTTCGCAGCGCTCACCGCTGCTCTCTCCGACCATAGTGAACCTTCCCGATTCGATATCTCCTGGAGATTCGTGGAAAGATGTGTGTGGTGTGGATGTGGATTTGCTATGGCCACTTCTGGTGATTTCTTCTCTTTCTAATCTTTTTTTTTTTTTTTTTTAATTTTGTGTAATTTGATGTTTTTGCAAATTATTATTTTGGAGATTCGTGGAAAGAATTCAATCCCTTTCAACTGAAAGTGAACAAGGGCATCTAACTTATTATTCTGTGTAATTTGCAAATTATTATTCTGAAAAAAGATTGAATCGAATTCAATCCCTTTCAACTGAAAGTGAACAAGGGCATCTAACTTTTCCTTTTGGGATCGAAATGCTTCTATTTTTTGTCAATATATCTGGACTAAAAGCGTTTAATGTTTGCTATCTATAAAGTGGTGTTTTTTTTATCATCTTATTGTCTGACGATTTCATGGTGTATGATGTTTAGTTATCTCTAAGCTTATGCATTGTTGTGATGTTGGTCAGAGTCTGGAAAATTGATCACATGGGGTTCAACTGATGACATGGGCCAAAGCTATGTGACTGCTGGAAAGCATGGGGTAGTGTGGTGTCTTATTGTGAGTTTCCCCAATTTCGAGTTCACTTTTTTTTTTTATCCTTTGGTATGCCATATTTGCAAATTTTGCTCAATGAGTTTGATTAATTTGGTGTTGTTTTTTTTAGTCGGTTCAAAGATATTCAATAGTCGTAAGATTCAGGCAGCGTCTCTCAATCTCCACCACCAGACCCACACGAAATTGCCTCTCATCGAGGTTCCTAGCTCCCAGGTACGATTTAAACAACCCCTTTGTTCAAAATTCAATCTTTTTGAGTTTCTGTGGAGTTCCATTGGTTCAGATTGAAAAAGTAAATTTTGAACCCTTATTTATCAGATTCGGTTGGTTTATGTTGTTGTTCTTGATTACATGAGTTGGGTATAAGAACCATAGATGATAGATCTTGGATTTTAATAGCTTTAATGGAAGGAAGAAAATTTGAAAATTGCATTAATGGAAGAATATTCGACAATTCCGTGAAAATACGATGTACTTTGTAGTAGTGCCAACGACACGGGTATTACACTAGTATATTACAATTCACAGTAGTATTTTACTATTTATTGTTGACTGTGAAATGTATTGAATTTGAGGGTTGAGATTCATTTCTTATGATGGCATATCTGTAAATATAAAACAAGTAGAGGGACAAAAATAATGAAATTTTTTTGAAAAAAGTTGGTGGAATGTACATGTAGTGGAGAGAGAAAATATTGTATTTTCCTTTTAGCAAAATGAAAATTATCATAACTATCTACACCATTGTCGGAATTTGGTAAACTTAGTATCGTTGAAATGCTTATTTGAAGATCTTTTCAACAAAATTAATGATCAATACAAGCGCTAAAATTTTAAAAATATATATTTTATAATTAAAAAACATATAACGTATTTCACGTCTTTAATAATTTTCAAAGCAATGAGATGGGTCGATCATACTATAAAAAATGAGTCGAGCATCTTAATGCATTATTAAACAAAAACCTTAAACTTCATGATTTGACGAATTCATATATTGGGAGAGAGTTCATTCTCAGCATTTAAGTTTTTATCCTAACTGATTCAATTTTGACTGAGTCTAACCCTAAAATTTATAATATATATTTTTTACCCTAGAATATGCTTACACTTCAATACTGATTGGGAGCGAAAATGAGGATAATGACAAAATACAACAAAAATATAATTATGTGGAGTTTTACTTCAAAAATGGCACGGGGCATACTCTAGTGTATTACAATTTAGAGTGGTGTTTTACTATTTATTGTTGACCGGAACAAAGTCAAATCGAAATGATTAGAGATAAAATATGGTTATGATTGAAAGTTGAGAAATGTATTGAACTAGAGTATGCCCCATGTCGTTGGCACTCCACATAATTTTATTTTTGCTAATTATTTTGTACTGAGCATCTCCGTCACTATCCTCATTTTCATTTTCAATCAGTATTAAAGTGTAAGTCGATTATAAGTGTAAGCTTGTTCAGTCAAATTTGAATCAGTTGGGGGAAATTTTAAACGCCGAAAATGAGTTCTCGACAAAACATGAAATTTAGAGCTTTTGTTTAAATGTGCATTAAGATGTCCAACTCATTTTTTATGGTATGATCGGTCCGTCTCATTGCTTTTAAAAATATTGAAAAATATTAAAGACGTGTAATACATTATACATTTTTTTAATTATGAAATACATATTTTAAATATTTTGGCCCTTGTATTGATCATTGGTTTTGTTCAAAAGATCTTCAAAAATGCATTTCAATGATACTAAGTTTATCAAAATCCGACAACGATATAGATAGTTATGATAAATTTTCAATTTGCTAAAAAGAAACAACATTTTATCTCTCCGCCTCATGTACACTCCACCAACTTTTTTCAAAAGTTTTTTCGTTATTTTTGTCCTTCTACATGTTTTATATTTACAAATATGTCATTATAGGAAATGAATCTCAACCCTCAAATTTAATACATTTCCCAACTTTCAATTCTAATCTCTAATCATTTCGATTTTACTTTGTCCCAGTCAGCAATGAATAGTATAACACCGCTCTGAATTGTAATATAGATTTGAGGGTTGAGATTCATTTAATATGATGGCATATTTGTAAATATAAAACATGTAGAATGACAAAAATAATGAAAAACTTTTGAAAAAAAAGTTTGCAAAATGTACATGTGGCGGAGAGAGAGAATATTGTGTTTTCCTTTTAGCAAAATGAAAAGTATCATAACTATCTACATCGTTGTCGAATTTTAGTAAATTTAGTATCGTTGAAATGCATTTTTGAAGATCTTTCCAACAAAATCAAGAATCAATACAAGCGCTAAAATTTTAAATATATATATTATAATTAAAAATGTATAATGTATTTCACATCTTTAATATTTTTCAAAGCAATGAGACGGGCCGATCATACTAGAAAAAATGAATCGGGCATTTTAATGCACATTTAAACAAAAACCCTAAACTTCATGTTTTGGCAAATTTAAAGATTGGGGGAGAACTCATTCTCGGCATTTAAATTTTTGCCCCAACTGATTCAAATTTAACTGAGTCTAATCCTAAAATTTATAATATATATTTTAACCTTATAATAGACTTACACTTCAATACTGATTGAGAGCGAAAACGAGATAGTAATGAAGGTGTTCAGTATAAAATATTTAGCAAATATATATATATATATATATATGGAGGTGTTTGAGGTGGGAGATAAACGACTGAGATTTATCAAAATATAAGAATCTAACGGATCACATAAAACTTAAAGCATCAAGAGTGCATGGGTTCGATTCACATACCCAACATTTTGATATTTATTTATCTTGATATTTAAAGTAGACTAAACTCTATTATCATGTTAAACTTTTATCGTGCCAACGACACGGGGAATACCCTAGTCTATATTACAGATCAGAATGGTGTTTAAGGTTGGAGATAAAAGACGGCTAAGATTCGTTTCATCTAATGGTTGGGACTTAAAGTTAGCATTTAAATCTTACTTTTAATAAATTTCCAATAAGAGTGCATGAGTTCGATTCTCATACCCAACATTTTGATATTTAAAGTACAATAAACTATATTTATCATGTTAAACTTTTATTGTGCCAACTCTCAACAGCATAGAGAATTAATGGATCATATAGAAAAGTTTAAATGAGATTTCATATAGAAAAGTTTAAATAAGAATCTAACGGATCACATAAAACTTAAAGCATCAAGAGTGCATGGGTTCGATTCACATACCCAACATTTTGATATTTATTTATCTTGATATTTAAAGTAGACTAAACTCTATTATCATGTTAAACTTTTATCGTGCCAACGACACGGGGAATACCCTAGTCTATATTACAAATCAAAAAGGTGTTTGAGGTTGGAGATAAATACGACTGAGATTTACCCAATTATAAGAATTAATGGATCATATAGAACTAGGGATGGAAATAAGGCGGATTTTCACGGATATCCGCCCCGCCCGCCGCGGTTTTGGGTATGGCGAAATGGGGGTTGGGGCGGATACATATATCTAAATTGTATCTGTTTATTAATCAAAGAGGATACGGATTTGGCCATATCTGCCCCGCGGATATCCGTTTATATAAATATTTTACTAAAATAACCTTGGGCCTTAAAAAACCCTAACCCTAAACAAACTCTCCACAGACAAACTCAATGCCTCTCTACTCTTACTCTCGCCTCTCAGCTCTCACTCTCGCCTTTTAGCTCTCACTACACCAAATTGACATTTTTGTAACAACCCCAAAAACAGTAACATTTTTTAGCTATAACAATCCACAAAACAATTTTACACATTTTCACAAACAAAGTGATAAAATAATTGTATCACCATGAAGAGTATGGGTCGACAAGTGATACTATTCATGGTGATCTAATTTATTGCATCATTTTTTGTGTAACTATTTTTCATTTTTTTTTACTAAATCTAGTTTTGACTTGAAATTATTTGGTGGATTGTTATAGCTCAAAAGTGTTACTATTTTGGGAATTGTTACAAATATGCCAATTTGGTGTATGGTGTAGTGGCTTTTCACCTCCCTCTTCTTATCTTCATCTTCTTTTTCACCGATTATCAACTTCACATATTGTAAGCTTCATGTGAGTGCATTGTATTGTGGAAACACAAACAAACAAAGGGGATCGAATCAAGTTCACATTTTTCGGGTTTTTCAGGTTAAATTTGAAATGGGGTTTGAGGGATTCTATGGTTTATGTGAAAAATATGAAAGCTTTCTTGTGAGGAGTGAGTCGTGTGGGGGACTAAAAAATCTTTTTTTTTTGCCCTTTCCGACCAGAACGATAGACTTTATAAGAGAGATTGGTGACTTGTTGATGTAAAAATGTGTGTTGTTTTCTCTTTCTTTTACGTGGAAGAAGATCGACGACGAGTTGAGGAAGGAGATTTACGTGGAGCTTCTCCGGATCTGCAGCAAGCGCCTCTTGAATCTTCTTCAATGGACTAATATGATGAAAATAACTCTTGAATCTGCTTTTTCTTTCTCAGATCTTTTTATTATTATTATTATTATTTTGTTAAACGGGGCGGGGCGGATATCCGCTAATCCGTTCAGTGCAGGGATGGGTTTTAAAAAATATGATAAACGGATATTCGGGGCGGATCTCCGAATCAACCATTTCCAGCGGGGTGGGGATGGATTTGTCCAAATCCGCCCCATTGACACCCCTATATAAAACTCAAAGCACCGAGAGTGCATATGTTCGATTCCCATACTCAACATTTTGATATTTATTTATTTTTCTTCAATTGTTGATAGTGGTGATTAGGTGTTGAAAATAAAGTAGAATAAACTCTACATATCATGTTAAAATTTTATCATGCCAACGTCACGAAGAATACCCTAGTCTATATTACAAATCAGGATGGTGTTTGAGGATAGTGTTTGAGGTATCACTAGATCACAGGGTCAAACCCAGCCGGCGACATCTGGGTGGGAGGGGTTAAGGGATAAAAAAAAAAAAAAGGTTGGAGATAAAAAGACTGTTGAGATTTACCCAAATATATGAATCTAACGGATCGTATAGAACTTAAAGGACCAAGAATGCATGGGTTTGATTCTCATGCCCAACATTTTGATATTTATTTTTCATGTTAAACTTTTATCGTGTCAACGGCACAGAGAATATACCCTAGTCTATATTTCAGAACAAGATGGTGTTTGAGGTTAGAAATAAAAGACGGCTGAGATTTACCCAAATATGAGAATCCAACGGATCACATAGAACTTAAAGCACTAAGAGATAAGTTTCATCTAATGGTTGGATTTAAAGTTAGCCTTTATGTTTTACCTTCAATCAATCCCCAATAAGAGTGCATGAGTTCGATTTCCATACCCAATATTTTGATATTTATTTATTTTTCTTCAATTGTTGATGGTGGCGATTAGGCATGTAAGTATGAAGAATACAAACTTAAGGGTGATCATGTTTTGACAAGGTTTAAACTTTTATCGTGCCAACGGCACGGGGAATACCCCAGTATAAAACATGTAGAAGGGTAAATAAATGAAAATTTTCTGGTAACATGTGGTGGAGAGAGAAAATATTGTTTTTTTTTCTTAAAATGAAAATTGTCGTAACTATCTACATAGTTGTCGAATTTTGGTAAACTTGGTATCATTGAAATGCAATTTTGAAGATTTTTCCAACAAAACCAATGATCAATAAAAACAATCAAAATATGTATTTTATTATTAAAAGATGCAAGTATTTTCAATATTTTCATGCTTAAGTATAATATTACATTTAAACAAAGATTCTGAACATTCAATCAATTCTAATTTTAACTGAGTTTGACAATAAAAAAAATTAATACTTTTACCGTGAAATAGGATTGCACTTCAAAAAAATTAGTTTATATTCTAAAATTTAATTTTTTATGGAAATGATTGAGGGCAATGATGGGGATAATGGTGAGGGTGCGAGTGCATGATAATTACTAGCAAACAAAGTTGTGGAGTGCCAACGACACGGGTAATATGCAAGTTATATATGATGATCATTAGATTTGATGAAAATATCTTCAACAAAACTATCATAATTATTGATCATTGATTTTATTGGAAATATCTTCAAAATTGCATTTCAATGATACCAAGTTTATCAAAATTTGACAACTAAGTAAATAGTTAAAATAGTTTTCATTTTGAAAAAAAAATACAATACTTACTCTCTCCGCCACATGTACATTCTATTAATTTTTTCGTTTTCTTTGCCCTTCTACATGTTTTATATTTTTACAAACATCGCCATTGTAGAGAAGAATGAATCTCTACCCTCAACATCTTCTCAACTTTCAATCCTAGCCATCTTTTATCACCAATTCTCATTTGACGTTTGTCCCAGGGTCTTAGCTTACAAGATGTAAATATTTTTATGTTATAAGTATTCTTAATATTTTTCAAATAAACGAACATACATTTTAATGAACATTCAAACAAAGACCCTGAACATTTAATCAATTCTAATCTTAATCGTTTTACTTTAAAAATTAGTTTACGTTCAAAAATATGATATTTTATGAACTGATTGAGGAAAATGGTGGAGATGGTAGTGAGGGTGTCTGATGCAAGATAATTAGTGGCAAAAAAATGTTTATGTGGAGTGCCAACGACACGGGTAATATGCTAGTCTATATTACAAATCAGGATGGTGTTTGAGGTTAGAGATAAAAGACGGTTGAGATTTACCCAATTATATCAATCTAACCGATCATATAGAACTTAAAGCACCAAAAGTGCATGGGTTTGATTCCCATACCCAACATTTTTATATTTATTTATTCTTCTTCAATTGTTGATAGTGGTGATTAGGCGTGTAAATACGAAGGATGAAAACTTATGGGTGATCATGTTGTAATCCGATCGAGGAAGCCGAACAGTCGGACAGCCCAGCCACAGGCTGCCGTGACTGACCCTCGCATAAACAAGATCTTACTCCACATGGATCATCTAGCGCAGGTTATAGAAAGGCTCACCCAGGATCGACAACAACAATCCGAGAATGGCAGGAATTCGGGGAGGTCCTAGACCCAGAAGGACACCCAAGAGTGCGTCCATGAAAGCGAAAACCTCCAAGTGGAGGAACAGAGAGTTGGTCGGCATGGGAGCTTTAAAAATGACGAGGATCACGGAAACCATGCCCCAAAGACAAACATGATCACGGTCAAGAACCCTATAGGGGCAACCAATCCAGATGTCCTATATGACCTCATTGTCCCTCCATTTTCAAAGGAAATCATGAAAGCCCCCCTGCCAAAGAAGTGTGTCCCCCTAAAGCATGGGGCTCTAAGCCTGGATCGGCACCAGTAGAGAGTTTCAAAGTGGCCTCAAGAAGATGGGCATTGGTACTAGTGAGTTGCTATACATTTAGACTATTGGGGTCCTTTAACCCAGCGTAGTGAAAAAAATCCCCCTCCATGGAAAATAATGGGGAGGGGGAAAAAGAGGCAAACATTTAGCAGACTCCTTCATAACTTGCTGAAAAGGACTGTCGGGCTCAGACACTGCCTCCTTGGGTGTATGGTAAGGTACCACTACCTGGGAATGCTCCACAAGCTCCCTCTCCATAGTAGACAGCGGGGCGGGAGGAACAGCCTAGAAAGTTCCTACCTTGACCTTTGGATTTATGAGAGGGCACAAACAATCCCTCCACGACCCTTCCCTTGGATGGGCTGGGCTTCCTCACAAATTTCTTCTTCTGCACTCTGGACGTTTGAGCACCAGAAGAAGATCCAATCGAAGTAACCAGTGTCCTACCCACCCTACCGACCTCATCGAAGAACAAACCACTCTGCTCGATGAATTCATGTTTGAGCGTCTGAAAGAGGCATGAGTGGCAGATCGAGAAAGTTGGCTCTAGTTCTCTCATTCTCAAGATAAAAAACAACAGAGTCGTGCGTCCCTGAGTGAATGAACAAATGACATGTCGGACAACAATAAGCATTACACTAAAAACATTAAGTGAAAGAAGTCAAAAAACCTACTGGGGTTACTGAAGTTGCGATAGATCAGTTAACTGCCATGGTTGAAGTATCCAGACCTCAAAAGCAAAAAAGCAGCACTGATGCTAGTTCATCGTGTCTTCTAGAAGCTAGCTAAAACAAGAGGGCATCGCCAGCCAGCAGGTATCATGACTACTCGTCCTGATAGGGGTCATCGAATGAATCACCTAGGCAACATATGGGCCCATCGCCCTAGCCAATGTGGTGATCAAAATCCTCCACCTATTGGGTATCATTTGAGCTGAAGCAATGCCATGGTATGACATGAATTGCCAAATGGCTTAGGAATAGGGAAGCGTAGGCCCACTCTAAACATGAATGTACCCCTTTAGGGGTTATCAGAGACTTGACTTCATTTAAAAGCGCCAACCTCAGATCATCAGGGATCCAATACCGGTTGCGAAGGTTGGAAATATCCCTCTCTGACATCAAAGATGTCCCAAAAAACTCAACAAAGCTACAGGTCGGTCAAGGGAAAATCATGTAGACATGATTGGACAGAGGTCACGTAACCCGACTGGAGAAATTTTTTGACAAAACCAAACGGGAACTCTAGAAGAGAAAAAGACCAGACTCCTCCAAAGAAGGTCTATATAGGTTTAACATGCAGAAGAAGCAATCGCCAAACCACTGCATAAACAGTAACTGCAGCGCATAAGCCAAAATTTACCATCATGACATCACGTAGACCCTTACACGCAGTCAGTTAGTGGCCCAATACACAACCCTACTAACTAGAGGGGAGTAACTGATGATGCATCAATCATCCATGCGATCACAGTTGTACATGCGGCGAAGGTCAACCCTAATACGGAAAAGGCCTCAACACGATCCCAAGCAAGCCCATTCTTGAAACAATGTTCAACCCGTAAGTCAAGTGCCCAAACACAAATTACGCCAACCCACGCGACATGGATCTTGGAGCTTGGCCTAGGACAGTAAGGCCTGAACACAGATTCTTGAGCTGTCACTGGCCCGAGATCCATTCGCACAAATCTACTCTTAGCCCAATCAAGCATTGGATCCTAAACAAAGACAAGTGTTGAAGAAACTCATTCATGCACATGTATGAACTTGGGCGAGATCTCCTCCCTCCATCACGCCCTCGAAAGGAGGGACAGTTGATGAGGGAACACTCACTACATAAGGTGAGAAAAGGGAAAAAGAAAGGTTCACATACACATTGCTAATTTCATCTAATTTATATTCTTCCTTGCACCGTCGTCTGACTTAAGCATCAGAGTGCCTTCGGCTATCACAACGGTGGTTTCTGGCTCACTTTTGTTCGTTTTGCATGTTCAAGATCAACAAGGACGGATTTGGACGCATCAATTTCCTTATAATCATGTTTTAGATTCCAAGACTTGTGAGACCATACAGACCAAAAGGTGAATCATTTCATTTTCTTTCTCTATCTTTGATTGTTTTATTGTTGCTAAGGTCTAGAAGATTATTTTGAACACTGAGTCTATACAAAATATTCATATACCCTACTAACCTTTGCATTCTTCCGCAAGACTTTTTCAAATAATTTTTTTTCATAAAAGACTATTCACCCCCTCTAGTCTTGCTCATCATATCTTAGGCCACCAATGAAGGATGCCTAAGTGTTACCACTGCACTTTCATTTGGTATCTAAGCATACTATACATTTACAACATGATCGACTATTAGAACACCTAGCAAAAGAATGGTTTGGTTCTCATTAGCCAAGCCAAATTTGGGGCCATCAGGCCATCAAAGTTATATAGTCCAAATGTATGTAATATTCGCTGATTCTAGGGGACGAGGGAGGAGAGATGGAGGCCCACCACCGCCCATTCTTCTCGAGATGATGCCCTCGAGCGCATCTCGAGGAGGATGGGCGGTGGTGGGCCTCCCTCGCCCCTTCCCCCTCGCTCCCTAGAAGGGTTCATGTAACATTAGGTCCACACTTGCCAACAAACTGAATTCTATATAAGAAGCCCAACAATAGTGGAAAAAAAGAAGGAAGTATGAGCTTGTTTGTTAAAGACACTGAAACTAAATCATAATGAAATTATTGTATGTTGAGCATAATGAAAAGAAACTATGAACGCTAAATATTATGACCAGTGTTATTGAATCGTAAATCGTAAGATTATATATATATTATATACATATTTTTGCCTTCATTTTGGAATTTATCATTTCTTTTTACTTACATTATCTGTAGTCTTTACAGGTTTCAGAATTACCTGAAACTCGAAGTGTATTCAGCTTGATCAAGTACAAAAGTGGGGCAATAGATGTGCCAAGTGCGAATGAGATGATCATTAGAACGACCATTGTGATTAAGAAGAGAAATTGTTAGAATAAAGATGAATGAATGTAATCCAAGTTCAACTTTGTTTTTGTATTGAAGAATTACTAAAAAATTGATCAGTTCCCATAGATTGTTATTTGTGCAGAATATTGCTTTTATCAAGTCTTTTTAAAAATTCTAGGAAAACAAACAAAATATAGTAGAGAAAAGTGGACTTCATTTGCAAAAGAGTAAAAAAATTCATTTGCTAAAAAATATAAGACTTCAACACTTCTTGTTTATTCTAACATTCTATCATATACCAAAAATATACCCAAGAATGTGTGGAAGTGCATACAAAATGACTCCCAAAAGGCAAAATATAAATTATTAAGCAATAACTATTAAATTAGAAGTCAGTGTCTTCCCCTAAAAGTCAAAAGTATGATTTAAGAATCAAGATGTCTTCATTGGTTCCTAGTTCCAACTTTGATCCCTTCATGAAGTAGTTTCAAGCTCATCGATAATTGCAATGTCTGCATTATCAATGACATCAATCTCATTTTCCAAGTCACAACCTTTTTCCTCTTCATCTTCAATGACTTTGTTCTTTCCCTTTGTCGACTTTGTTAAATTTCTTGGTCTTATTCACATTAAAGTTCAAAAGTAGTAACTATAGTAAACCACTAGAAGTAAATTTGAAGAAATAAAGCAAACAAGTAATAAATTATTAACTTACGACGTCGTTTTCGGCTTGGCTCCGCTTCATTCTCAACGAAACAATCTACTACCACGAGGTATCATTGCGGAGTGCCGGATCTTCTTGCTCCACAATCTATTCATTGTCATTATCTAACTCCGACAATAGAATGGGATATGTGCCTTGTGTCATATGTCCTATGTTGTTGGCGTTGATCAAGAGCAAGATTGTATTTGACAAACACAAGTGCATTCAATTGCTTTTGTTCTAATCGATTTCGTTTCTTTGTATGAATCTACCATGCATATAACATATTAGAAAGTTAAATTACTAAATATCCACATCATACATGATAACTAGTAAGTTAAAATATGAATAAAACAAATAATAATTTTTCGCTCACTTGATCAAATGTGCTCCAATTACGTTCACACCCTGTAGTACTACAAGTCAAGTTCAAAATTCTCTTAGCCACATTCTGCAATTCCGGACAATGGCTCCCAAAGCTTTCCCACCAATAAGCTACAATAATAATATCTTGATTTTAACACGTAAAAGACATAAACATGAACATGTAATCAATAAAATGTTTAAGTTAAACCCCTCCCCACATCTCTTTTCCACAAGTGTGCCGCGCAAGGAGACCAGAAGAGGTATGGCCAATTTTTCATAAGGTATTCCCCAGCTTTGGCATAAACCGAGGCACGGACTATCCGTGCACACTTGGATTACATTTTCTTCACCTATTTCCTGTACGACTTCATCCAACATCAAGTACGAGTTTTCAGCATTATGAAATATGCTTGATGTATCAAGGGACTTCAAAAAAACAATTCCCTTTGGTCTATTGACAAGAAAATTTGTAATGTTTCGATTTTTACCATCGATCCACCCATCGGACATGATAGTGCATCCATATTTCTTCCAATCTTTCTTGTAGGCTTCAAGCTTCATATTCACGTCTTCCACTTCCTTCTTCAAGTAGGTGTTCCTAATTTCATAGTAAGTGGGAGGTTTTAATCCACTCTCAAACTTACAAATTTCATCAATCATCTCTTTAAAATATACACTTGTGACGATGTTGAAAAGCAAAACACATCCATAAATGAACCTAGCAATTTTGACACAACATTTTTCCCTATCAGTTGGTTTCTATATCTCATTCATGGTAGTTTGTGTTTTGTCACCTCCATAATCAACTTTGCTTCCACTTACATTTCCATCATCCCCATACATTGGAGCATTCATTTCCCTCATTTCAGCAACCTTTGCAACCACTTTATCACTACACATCTTCTTGAATAGCAAATAATTCTCATCCGAATTACTTATGCATAGTGAAGTATCTTTGTTTGTTCTTCCAATATGAATTTTCATTCGAAAAATCCCTTCCCACATCTCTTTTCCACAATAGTTACACTTAATATGTTGTTTGTTACCATTCACAGGGACACAATGTTCCCAAGCTACATCTAGCATAGTGATAATAGTAAAGTAATCTAGTGGAAAATATCAAAAGACTATGAGTGAAACTTTTTTACCTTTGAGAAGCAAAACTTGCTTTGTTTGGTGAAATAGAAGACTAGAGATCACGTAAATAAGGAATCACTTGTTTGGTGGTAAACATTGAAGGACATTGAAGGCATTGAAGAAGGAGATTTTTTCATGAAAAAGTTAGGTTTAGAAGGGGTTTTCTTTCAATGTGAAATTAGGTTTGTATTGGGATCGTTTCCCCTTAAAAAGAGAAAAGAGGCACTCTGTAAATTAAGGGTTCAGTAAGGATATGTTCTTTCTTTAAGGGTTTAAAATTAATAAGTAATAAGATGATATTATTTAGAAGTCCATCTTCACCTTTAATCAAAACGCACAAAAAAAGAAGTCAAAAGAGACTTATCTCCATTTTCGCCTCAAAGAATGTCCTCAAGTTCTCTCAACTTGAAGAAGTTCAACAGTTGAAGATCAAGATCAAAGTGAAGGGGCTTGAAGGGAAGAACCTCTGATGAAGAAATCTGAGGTGTAACCAATTTGATGAAGCAATTTAAGGAGGAACGATGAAGATCTAAGCAGAACAAATGAAGATCTGAGCGGAACAGATGAAGATCTGAGGCTAAACCAATCTTAGCCAGATCTGAGGCGGATCTAAGACAATATGTTCTTCTTGTTCCCTTTTTTCTATTGGTTTTCTTTCTCCCGTACAAAGCATAAATTGAACGATTGCATACCTATTGCAATTTAGCGATTTCAACACTGAATCGTCACCGATTCAGTCCGATTTGTTGGGCGATTCACATCGTTTGTGTGCCGACTCGAGTCAAATCGACGATTTGACTCGCGATTTTGAGCGATTCATACAACATTGATTATTGACTCTAAAAAAATTGCTTGGTAAACCCATTTTAATGATAAATAAAATTTGTAATAAGGTAGTAATATCAAGGAATAATATATGATGGAAATAAAAGATTTGAAACACTTGCAATTTTCAATGTTTAGACATAAGAAATATTTTTTTTTCTAGACACTTAATTTTGCACTGAAGATTGGTTCAATTCGAGCTTTAGACACGTTAACAAATATTAGTTAATTGAAAACTCACTGAATCTTTCAGAACTAAGCCTTAAGTAATAAAATAAGTGTTTAACAAACAAGCTCTAAGATTTTTATATCTTCTTTTTTTATTATTCATAATGTTTGTATATTTTGAAGCAACTAAGGTTTCTTTTTTTACTAATTGATATGCTAACGAGTCAGAGCCAATGTAGAAACAATAGTAAAAGAAGAAGAAGAAGACACAATCATGTTTTTTTTCAATTCTTTCACTATATTATTAGAACAAGGATTACAACCTCTTAAGAACAACTCCCTTGAGACTCCAATCTTTGATATTTAACAAAGATTACAATTATCTCTCGAGAACAAATTCTTGAGCCTTCAACCTTTGCAAACTTATTAACTAACAAAGATTACAATACTCTTTCGATAACAAACTTTTCAAGATGCTACTTAACAAGCTCTCAATCACAAGCAAACTCTTGACACTCTCTTTAAAAAATAACTCTTGAGAGCTCTAACTTACGAGATATGGATCTACATCTTTCTATCCTTAAATTCTTAGATCTTCTGGAATTTCTTAGATCCTTGAAGCTATATTCTTAGCCTTACTTTTCTTTTTTTAAAAACCAAACCAGGAAAGACACTCCTATTTCGCTTTCCTTGTCCCTCAATGGGAGTTTTCTTGTTTCTAATAGAAAACAAAGTTTGAAACTTCCAGAATTCTTGTGTAACTTTCTTTCACTACAGTATGCTGAAAAATGTTGAATTATATATTAGCATACATCTACTTTTTCAGTTGAAGTTTGAACTCTTATGCTTATAGTGCTTTCTTGATACTTTCTACTAATGATTCTAGCTTCCCATTGTTCATTTCAGCTTTTCATCACGTTGTCGTGCACAATCGCAATAGGGACCAACCTCGGCTTGTAGTGTTTTCTTACTGCCTTCTACTAATAATTCTGGTTGCCCATTGTTCATTTCAGTTTTTCATCACGTTGTCATGCACAATCATAATAGGGACCAACCTCAACCAGTTCATCTGTCCTTCCAAGTACTTGGACACATGAATACTATCCTTGTACTAGTTTTAGGGTTCATATTCTTTGGAAAATAGGGACTAAACATACAAGTAGTACTTGGGATGATTATAGTGGTGGTTGGAATGATATGGTATGGTAATGCTTCATCAAAACCAGGTTGGTAAGGAGATGACAAGGAATGGTAGCGGTGGTTTGATTCAGTTTTGTCGTTTCATCCTTGTTAGGTTGTTCAACTGAATGTTCAAAATGGAGCTCTTGTTATGCAGGTATGTTGGTCCAAATTTCTTATGTTTGTCCAATGACATGTGATAGGTTATAATGAGGTTCTGCAATTAACCTTCATTTCTTGGATTTACACAGTAGGGGTGGGCATTCCATCCTGCGATCTCGATCCCGTCCCAATTTTTTTGAGTCCTTTTGGGACTGTTCAAACCCATCCCTATCCCGTCCTGTCTCGATCTAGAGTGGGATGGGATCGAGATGAAGATTTTCAATCCCTTCCAGAACTTATTTATTTAATATTTTAGAATTAATTTTAAACTACTTTTCTAAAAGAAAGTTTAGGATCTGTTGAAATTAAATCAAAACATATATTGTTTGAAACTTGCTTGATTTGGTATTCTTTGTTAGATAGAAACTTTAGTTTGAATATTCTAGGTCAAATAGAACCCATGAAAATTTATGTTGTTTTACATTTTAGATTGGTTATAGGACAATTATTCTTATATCACATAGAGGATGCTTAACATAAAAAACTGTAAGTTCATTGGACTATAAATTTTATATTATATTAATATTGTTATGATGAAAGTTATATGTACATAAATTAGACATTCTTGGTGTTTGAGCAATGTGAGATAAAAAAAATTGTTATTCTTCATTGGAGGACTATTTAGTACATGCTCGTCCCATCCCATCCCGAACTCGTTTGGGATGGGACGAGGTCAGGATGAATTCTATCCCGTCTCGATCCCGAATGAATGGGATGGGATGGGGATGAGGTCCATCTCGTCCCGTGCCCACCCCTATTAGATAGTTTATAAAGTTATATAAATAAACGATTATATTTGCCAAGTTCATGGAAAGAGTGTTGCTGCCAAAGCTGGATTACTTCCAACCACAAGAGGTTTTGCTGGAAATGTAGTACTCGGAGATGTCGTTGTTGTTGATGAGAAACCTGTAAATTGTCGTGCATAAAGTTTAACATTCTTTTTATGAGCCTCCATTCTTAAGTTCTAGCTTATTGTATTTCCTAGACTGGCATATTGGATGTTGGATACTTGTCCATGGACAAAGTAAACAAGGATTAGGAAAGGCAAAAAAAAACAAAATGATAATACAAGATAAACTTTGTGATCGAAGAAGAGTGAAGATTATTGTTTGGTTAATGTGATGATGTGAATTTTCAAATATTAAACTCAAGAAAAAGGGGAGGAGTAGGGCTGAATAAAAAACGAATAAATTGAATAAACTACCCGAACCAAACCGATCTGACCAATTTGGTTTGGTTTTGTTTCAGTTTGGAGTCAGTAAGGTTTGTAACATTTTGAAACTAAAGTGATCGGTTTGGGTTTTAGGTGAAAATTTTGAGGAAACCAAACCGATGCATATATTAATTTTTTAAATCCTATATATAATATTAAAAACTCATAGATAATACCTAATTTTTGTTGTCTTTATTAGACATTCGGTTAGGTTTGGATTTTTGTCAATCGGTTGATATTCATATTAAAACAAAACCAAGAGCAACCGGGGAACAAATAAATGTGAAAGGAGTACATGACAAAGTGGGATGTATATATTTTTCTTGTTTTGTGTTGTTATTAGCAGGAATATGTAATTATGTATAGTATCAACCAAGCATAATAGTTTGTATTGTGTGTTTGGACAGGTGAGAGGCAAAGTAGAGTTTTCCAAGGTTTTAGATGACTACAATGTGGGAGACATAATTGTACTAAAGATTAGGAGTGGCAATGATGACTTAGAGCTACCATTGGTGTTAGAGGCGACAAGTTCCTAATAAGAATTCAATTGTGCTATGCACACATTTTGATGTGATTCAAAATTTATTTGATAATTACACAGAAAATGTAAATTTGACTTGATCTCTAAATTATCAAACTTCAAGTATTTCAACATGATCTAGCTTTGATATTTTATTAATTTTGATATTTTGTTAACTTTGATGATATGGTTGAAGTGAAGTTTTGTTGAATGGTTTTTGCATAAAACAGTTGTACAAAATTGTGGGTTGTTGTTGGATGTAAAAATGTGATTATAGGTAGAAAAATGTGGTTATATATGCATATTAGAATAGGCATGATACTATAACTGTCATTAGTGGCGATTGTAACCGTCGCTAAAAGGATTATCAAAGGGAATTTAGCAGCAGTTGTGAACTGATATTGTATCTCATGGATTTTGGTAGCAATTGAGATCCATCGCTAAAAAAAATAAAAATAAATAATAATAATAATAATAATAATAATAATAATAATAATAATAATAATAATAATAATAAATCGTTCATCAGATCTTTCCTACGGTTGAAACCATCGTAGAGTGCTAACAACCGTCATTATTGTCCCATATTTAGCAATCGACCCTATATTGTATTTAGCGACGGTTATGCCAGCGGTTGCTAAAAACCGTCATTGAATGTCTTCACAGTCACTAAAATATTGTTTTCTCATAGTGTTTGTCCTAATTGGTCAAGGAATTTTTTGTCCAACAAGAAAACTTTCCTTGTTTGAATTGATTTAAGAAAATTGTCCTTAACAAACTAATGTGACCACATATTTTTCCCTTTGGGCCTAAAAAATTTCATGGTCTTCCTTGGTGGATCATCATCAGGAATAAACTAAATATACAATAAGAAGTTGTGTTCGAAAAAACAGAATGTAGTAAAAGAAATAAAAGAAAAAAGAGATTGGGATGAAGAAGCAAAGGAGATACCAAAGAGGTTAAAGAAGTTTTTGTCATATAAGTAAGATGAAAGGAATGTGCCACGCGTTTGGATAATCAACATTTTTAACTAGAGTTTTGGGTTTCACCAAAATTTCTTTTTAAATAACTAAAAAAGTATTTCCATTTTGGTGGAAACATGCCTGTCTTCTTACAACGATTTTTCTCTGAGATCATTCGATATTTTATTCTAAAAATGCGTCGAATTTTCCATTACTCCAGGAAGAATGATGCATTGTCCGTCCATTGCGAATTAGGTCTTCGGGGTTGCCATTCATTTGGAAGTGAAAAAAAATATTTGTCCTCTTGTTCCATTTCTTTGAACGGGCACTTTGGAGATTCTGTTGGAGTTAGCGAAGGATAATGTTCCACAATCGATTGAGTTTTCAAACTTGGTGCCTCTGTCTGAATTTCTGATGTATATGCCACTGATTGTGTTTGTTGTATAGGTACAGTTTCTGATATAGGCTCCCCAGGCTGACTCACGTTTGAGACTGGTGGCACTGATTGAGCTTGTGCTTCTGCCGGCATGCTTACTGTTTTGTAACAGTATTCGTCGGTGAAGCTGTGAGGATCTATGTCATACTGATCATCAAAACCCATGCCCTCCTCCCAGAATGAGTTGTTCATGTACTCTTCCACTAATCTATCAACCGAAGAATGAGATTCCATAACCGAAGCCTTGTTCTCCACAGCTTGGCAAGGAGACAAAGTGTTGTGTGCACCAAAAGGATCATGACTATTGAAGGAATGATTAGATTGCTGAGGATGACAGAAGGATGGAAATGCCATGTTCTGTGAGGGATATGTACTGGAGGGAAGAGATTGCTGATGAGGTTGATGGAAGGCATAACTAGAACTGCTTGTATTCATTGAACCCATCATGTAATTGTAGTTACTAGTGTTCTTGTTGTTGATCACTGTCAAGGGTTGAGGTTGGTTGGCATGAACGTGTTCTTGTTCATGCCTGACATCCGGTGCTTCAGCATTATTGGCTTCATTAATTACAGGCACATCTTCATTAATCGTGTACTTGTAGTTACTAGTGTTCTGGTTGTTGATCACAGTCAAAGCTTGAGGTTTGTTGGCATGCATGTTTTCTTGGCTGACATCTGGTGCTTCAGCTTCATTAATTACAGGCGCAGCTTCAACTGGATTATCGTTTTTGGATTTTCCTTTATTATATATCTTGCATAAGACCCAGCTATTTAACTGCAAAACAAATCAATAACAGTTAACAAGCAAGAAGGTGATTAATTAGACTAATTTTGAGTATTGAATTAGTGTGTATAAATATTTACATACCGTCATGCCTTTTTTATCTCCCTCTTTGTGACAAGACTTCTCATCCTGATCTTTTAATGTAAATTCATGCATTATCCAGTCAGTCTTGTCCCCTTTAGGAGCCTTGCCATTGTAGAAAACTAATCCCCTCTTGCAGCCAACAACTTGATTTTTATATACAATGGGTTTATCTGTCCCTGTAGCTTTCCAGTATCCACTGTCAGCACTACGACTTGGACGACTTCCATTAGCATACTTGCGCTTCCTAGGTGTGAAGAAGTACAACTCCGTCTCCCCACGTATTGGGTACACCTCTACTAACACACAACACACAAACAAGGTACATTAAACGAGAAATCAAACAAGCAAAATTACAACTGCAATCTGAACAAGTTTTCATGTAAAGAGAGAGACATACTTTCAAGATCTGAAGGATTATACTGGTAGATATCAATATCAAGTATCTTATTGAGAGGCAATTCGATTCCGTTCACTTTATTATAGAGATAATGCTGGATTAGCTCATGGTCTGAAGGTTGAAACCTCAATCCGGGTGGATAATGCCTGAAATCTTTCTCATAAGTTTCACGTATCCTACATGCACTTGCTTTAGTGTCAACCAACAGCTGTTGTGGTGACTGTTGCCCTGCTGAACTACAGCTACTACTTCCTTGACCACCACCACCAGCAGTTGCAGGTATCATTGTTAAGCAAAGAATGTTAATCAAAGAATTTGCATAAAGAATGGCTTCGTTGACTATATAGTTTGTTCTCGAATTGATATCCTAGATACAGTGGGAGAAGGAGTAGGTGTTCTACTCCGCATCCATGCACGCGTGCTGCTTCAGTCTCTGACTGCTACTCGTATACTACAACAAGGCAATCTGGGAGTCTAGATCCGTTATGAGTTTGATTACTGAGGGACTTCTTACTTATTTCCATCAAGGAAATCTAGTATGTGATTGATTCTAATTCGTTTGGATTTTTTTTTTAATTTTGGGTAGTTGGCCCCTTTTATTTATTTATTAATCAATGCTCGAAGGCTGCATGACTGACCCTATAGAGTTAACCAAACTAGACCCAAAGGCTACAATATTATTACCACTTAATATCATCGTCACATCTCGCATAGAGACTTGAATTTCAGACAATTTCTTTCTAGTAAAATCCCAACTAGACATCAAGAAGGTAAAAAGCTCATGCAACAATTAAGGCTGTCAATTGTCAATTACAAGGTAAATCCCAACTGGGTTTTATCCAAAACAGATCTGAAAAAATCAGATTCGGATTTGGATTGGAACTACGAATGTCAATTATCAATTAGAAGGTAAATCAATCCAAAAAAAAAAAAAAAACAGATTCGCATTTAGATTCAATTATCAATTAGAAGGTAAATCAATCCGAAAAAATCAGATTCACATTTGGATTGGAACTAGGGATGTCAATTATCAATTAGAAGGTAAATTCCAACTGGGTTTTTACCAAAAAAAAACAAACAAATTCAGATTTGACTCGTATTTGGATAATAATCTGAATAGTTTCTTTATTTTATTTGATTTATTATAAAGAACAAATTTAAACTTAAAAATGTATTTTAGTGTAAAAATTATAAATTAAGTTATTTTGAATTGGATTCGGATGGATTTCAAATTTGAGTATATTAAATGGATTTGAATTTAGCTTACAATTTTTGAAATTGAATTTGCTTAATTTGTTTATTGGATTAAATTCGAATGTCTAACTGCCCGATTTTATGATTTTTTCAATTTTTATTAGATTTTCGATTCTTTTTGTTGCACCGTTAAAACTTCAACTGGTAAAGTGGGTCACTCAGTTTTAGTTAGGGGTGGGCACGGGATGGGATGGATCTCATCCCGTTCATTCGGAATTGAGACGGAATAAACCTTATTTCGACCTCGTCCCATCACAAACGGGTTTGGAACGGAACGGAAATGTTCTAACTCCTGATCAAGTATTTTGAAAATCTAATAGGGATAAAGTATTGTAAAGTGTAAACTCACATTTCCATACAACATAGTACTCACATTCCATAGCTCCATCTTTTCCATTAGTCGGATTTTGGTATAAAATGCATACTTTATCATTTCAAGTTTTCTGATCTTTGAAAGAACTGCAAAAATTGGCATAGTAGGTCAACACGATACCATTGTATTAGACTACTTCAAATTTGGATGAGTGAGCAAAGGTATCAATCGTTCTGTGTTCAGTCTTTCAATTGGACAGATTTCTTTTATTCATCTGTTGGCATCTCCAAGAGCACAAAAAAGATCAAAGACAGCCCATAACTCCAGCCCACCAGTAGTGCCATCCCTAATCACATAGCCCAGGTAACATTTTCTCCACAAATGGCTCTACATTTGTTTTTTCAATGTAGTAAAATAGTTCCTAATGTTAATTGTTAAAAAAAAAAAAAAAAAAAAAAAAAGGTGTTCACTTGGCTCAAATCTGGATAAGCTCATGAATCATGTGAGTTGTGCTGCAACTTTACATACTCCTATCCTCGAAGCTAAACAAAACTCATATTTGGAAACATATAGCTCAAAAGCCAAAGCCAAATATTTATGGGGACGATATGCTGGGTTCCAAAAAATTGCAATTTTAAAATTAAAATATTAAAATTATTATTAATAATAAATATTAAAAAATCAGCTTGATTGACGTTATTGAAAATCTGCATCCTATCCTAAATCAAAGACGAAATCAGAATAAGATTTGATCAATTCCTATAAAACCCAAGAAAAACCAGGAAGGTACAAGCTCGGATGCTAACCCCCTAGTTTAAGTTGCCCAGCCAAAACTTCTGAAGAGAACCTTGTCAAGTAAATAGCAACACATTGCAATAAACTCAACAGTTACTCTAGTTAAGAGGCATTTTCTAAATTTTATTAAACAGTTTAATTTGTTGTGTAATCCAGATTATTGTAATGCAAACAATTATAGATAAGGTAAAACGTTTTTCCGTTGTTACATGCCAAGAACATGTAATTCAAATAATCCAAAAAGGTAACAAAGTGGGACAACAAATATCAGGTACAAAAAACACATGAATTTCAGAAGGTTTTGTAACAAAGCATTTCTGTCCAACCTAAGCAAAATTCCCAAGATTTAATGTAAACATGAATTTCAGGAGAAAAGAATGTGACAATATAAAGTAACAAAGCATTTCTGTCCAACCTAAGCAAAATTCTCAAGATTTAATGTGAACAATTTACCTAGTCATTGTCATTTTCAAACTGTAATAAGTAAAAAGACAGATACTGTTAAACAAAACAGTACTTCATTCCTCACTGAACTCCATCCACAGAGAATTAAACATCTAACTTGTCTTGGTCCTCAATAAGCACTGCCTTTGTAGGCTTTCCCAATAGATCGGTAAATTCTTGGAATGGGGATTTTGTGAAGCGCGTCTCCTTCCAGAAATCGGGTGTAAGAAATGCATAAGTTTTTTGAAGACAGTCAAAAGTTGCCTGCATTGATGAACGGAATCAGACACCAAATAATCTGGACAGACACCAAATAATCTGGACAACGAAAAACAAACTCCCAAATTGCAAACATAAACAAGCCCTTCAGAATAACGTAAAGAAATCATATTATATTTACTGAGTCAATAGAATCAAGTTAAGAAAGTGTGGTAGAGTTAAGGCGGGTGTTTGCCTGTCAATCTGGCAAAAATTCACCTATTCCAATTACTTAATTCCAACTCAGATGAACTCTATCATTAAAGTTAAAAGAAAATACCTAGACTAAATGCAAAGCAAACAAATGCCATGCATTCAAGAAATCCAGCGATAACGTAAAAGACAAACAATGGATAAAAGAATCTGAAACACAATTTCTAGATTGACATGATTGGTATTGTGATAACATTGTTGACTGTCATCTGCTCAGAAAGAATGAATAATCTCATTGATTCATACAAAATCTCTGAAGTCTGACATGTGAAAATTTCATATATCATCACAGCAGATGAACCCAAGTAATCATAATATTTCAAATAATACTTTTTGAAAGAAAGTATCACAGGCACCAATTGCGACATATAGTTTATGATTTTCTATACTCAAATTTAGGAATTTCTATATGCAAGGTGTATGATCCACAATTAAAAATAATAATAATAATAATAATAAGTAATACTACGAGTCATCATCTGCTCAGAAAAGTTAATAATCTCATTGATTCATAAAGAATCTCTGAAGTCTGACATGTGAATGGTTCAAGGTTCATCACAGCAGAGATGTTCTCTTGTCAACTTATGCTTGAGAAACACATGGATTACGTTCAAGTAAATTGATCTCAGAAACATGAATTTCTTTGAACAATTTTTGTGCAATTCTATAAACAATTTGATGTTAATCAGTATTACAAATTTTAACATTAATAGTAATAGTAGTAAAATAAAAAAAATAAAAGAACAGTAACAATAACAAAAAATAATAAAGTTCAAACATTGTCGGCCCAAAAGAATGAACATATCTCATAGATTCAATAAGAATCTCTGAAGTCTGACATGTGAATAGTTCAAGGTTCATCACAACAGAGATGTAATGTTTATTGACATAATTCATAAAAGAACATAGCAAAAAACAATGTGACAAAAACCTTGATTTGAGAGAGATCAGAAGTTGGTATGTGTCTATCAACAAACTTGATTCAGAAACACGGACCAAAGATACTCATCATTTATCATTTACTTTATCAAAGAAAACAAAGAATATATATATATAGATTCACGAGATCTTTGTAAGTGGATAAATTTTTGATAATCTTTTTTCTGGTAGGATTAGACAAATATCATCAAATTTAGCTTCAGTAAACTTGTATAATTGTATGATCTGGGTTTTCGTATACTTTTTATCAGCTACACATGATGTAGTCCATTCATCAATTAAAACTTTCAATGACAAGAGTGCAGAGGAAAAGAAACATACAAATCATATATGACACAAACGGCGATAAAATACAATTCAAATGAATCATTTTAAGTCAAATGTGGAAGTATGATTTGCCCAGTCTGATACACAAGTATGGTCAGTGTGTAAGGTGCTGTGAGAGGTTGTAGGTGTATATAAGTGAATCCCTTTAAATCAGTCGTCGCTCTCATATTTCAAGATTTCTTCTTGGTATAAATATACATCTCGGAATAGCGTATATTGCCATAATTCGGCAGATAATCATCGAGCCACTAGATCATATAACATTATCAATCTACTCAAAATTACCATCTTAATATTTTTGCATACTTATCAGGCTCAGATGTGTAACAACTTCAAATTTTTAATTAAAAACCATAGACCAGCTACTTAATTATTAAATATTCAATAACTATAAATAAACAAATCCAATTTCAGTAATCGATAAAAAAAAATGATGCAAACCTTGACAAAGTTTCCAAGAGTCTTGGTAGATCCACGAGAGGAAGTAAAAACATCATCAATACCGGCAAACTGCAAAACCTTCTTAGGGACCCTGGCAGCAACAATCCCAGCACCACGAGGGGCAGGCACCATCCTGACAGTAACAGATCCACACTTTCCGGTAACCTTACAGGGCACAGTATGAGGCTTCCCAATCTTATTCCCCCAGTATCCTCTCCTGACGGGCACAACTGAAAGCTTGGCAAGAATAATGGCACCACGAATAGCAGTGGCAACTTCCTTGCTACACTTGACTCCCAACCCAACATGTCCATTGCCATCACCGACAACAACAAAGGCCTTGAACCTGGTTCGCTGCCCGGCCCGAGTCTGCTTCTGGACCGGCATGATTTTCATGACCTCGTCCTTGAGAACAGGGCCGAGTAGGGTCTCGATAATCTGGTGCTCCTTCACCGGGAGTGAGTGGAGGTAGATCTGCTCCAGGCTTCGGATCTTTCCTTCTTTAACGAGACGCCCGAGTTTCGTCACTGGGACCCACTTCTCTTCTTCTTCACGACGCCCCCCACGACGACCTCCACGGCCTCCGCCACGCCCACGGTCACCACGACCACCACGGCCACCGAATCCACGGCCAAAACCTCCCCTGTCACCACCTCCGCCTCTTTCCGCCATGATTGGTGTTTTTTTTTTTTTTACCTCTCTCTGGTTGAAGTAGAGTAGGGGCGCTAGGAGGCTGACTCTCTCTGAAGAGGAAATGTGGAGGTAAGGGTTTTATATACGGTAGAAACCCTAATTCTTCTTGCTTTTTAGGGTTTGGGTTGATCTTGCATCGTCCAATTCTTCTTACTACAGATTCAGATATAGCCAGCCCATGGGCTTGTACATTTAGGTCTTTATAAAATGTGCCACGTCTAATCGTGGTCAAGAACAAACTCTCGAGACAATTTCGTATTCAACATGTACAACTTTTTGTATCCAATTGTGAAATTGAAATATGCCTAAATTATGTGTCCTTTGTTTTTTTCGTGGAAGATAATAGGCAAATTTCAAAGTACACGAGAGACTTGTAATTCGAAAACTTTGAAGCATTTAAGAGTTTAACGGCTAGACACTCCCAAGTATTCGCAATAAGAGGTCAGTCAATCGCTTCCATGTAAATTATTATCACTAGGCCGTAGATGCGCTTAACGTGTGTATATACAATTTTTTTATTTTATTTTAAAAAGTCAATAATACGTAAATGTTAAAATTTTGGGAATTTGACTAAAGATCACACTATACATGCAAACAATTCTTTGTTTCTTTCATTGTTATTTGGTGGGATCATGAATTCAAACAAGACAACTTTGGAAAGTTGTAAAAAAAAATTAATAATAACTCCCTATTTTATTTATGTTACTTATTTTCGAAATCTGGCATGAGGCAAGTTTGAAATAAATGGATTAAGAATAACAGTTTTAATTAGGGGTGGGCACGGGACAAGATGGACATCATCTCTATTTCATCCCATTCGTTGGGGATGGGATAGACTTCATCTTAATCTCGTCCCATCCCAAACGAATTCGAAACGATATGAGACGGGATCAACATTCAAGCAAATAAGAGTTTTATTTAGGGCGCACCTTGACATATACACTACAGAAGCAATTACCATTGATGGGCAATACATGATTACGTATTGCTCACAAATACACTATAGTACAGGTTGCACGTTAGATTTCAATATGGGCGGACCTATGCAGGGACCAGGGGGGGCAGCTGAACTTTTGAAAAAATTTTAAAATTTTTTTTGGTTCATATAAAAAAAAAAATTGACTTTTACATTACATCTTCCTCTTCTTCGAGTCTCTTCCCCTTCTTTGAGTCTCTCCTCCTCACAGCCGCACAAAGCGCAAGGGCTTCCCCTCCTTCTTCGAGTCTGGGCTTCCCCTCCTTCCTCGAGTCTCTCCTCCTCACAGCCGCACAAAGCGCAAGGGCTTCCTCACAGCCGCACACTGACACAGCCGCACAAAGCAGCGGCGCGCGCAATTCGCAATTATACAATAGGAGCTGCTGCTTCTGCTCTCTTCATTCAGGTCCACTTCTTGATACTTGAAATTTGTACTCTTATTTGCAGCAAAAACTTTCCCCCTTTTTTTTTTTTTTTTTTTTTTCAGAATTAAGGGTTTTGTGTTTGATTGTTGGTGGATGAGTTAATTTTCCCAATTGTTTGAAAAGGAAATCATTTTGAGATAAACATATTGTAAATTTACCTAGAACTGGAAATTAAGTGATAAATAGATGGAAAATGGTGAAATATAATCAGATTTTTTTTTAATTGAGTACACAAGTGACTTGCATTTGGTGTTAATTTGATTAAGAAGGTTGGTGGGGATGAATACTGTGAACAATGTTGTAGTGACATTTTGAACCTGATTGAAACCCACTCCTTAGTTATTTGAAGATGATAAGATCGAGTTTCTGTTCATTGTTCCTTGTTGAATTTTTTTAGTTTTGGTTTGTGTTTGGTGATTGGGTTTTTGATGGGTTTGATCTGAGATTTGATGTGTGGGGTTCATGCAGGGGTTTTTGATGGGTTTGATATGAGATTTTTGTTTTTGTGTTTTATTCAAACTGAATTGATAAAAGATCCAATTTTGGTTTCTGGAGTTTGTATTTAAATTGGGTTTCTTACATTCAGGGTTTTGTTATAAATGTGTAATAAGTTTGGGTTGAATTTCTCTGTGAGATGTTTAATGTTTAGTACCATTTTTGTTTGTTTAAATTCAAGGTTTGGTGGGTGTTTTGGCCTGTGCATATCAAAAAATTGAAACATTTTGTGTTGTTGTGCATAAATATGAGATAAAGAGATGCATATGATCCAACTTTGGCAATTTGACGAGGGAAGTTAAATTTTGTGTGTATGCCTTGAAAATTAAGACCTTCCTCTTAGGGGTGGTCTAATATTTTAGCTTTCCTTTGTTTAGCATGTGATGTACCTTATATTAATAACAGCACTTAAAGCTTAAAAATAATACATCACTTTTGAGAACATGGATCCTTGATTTGTTTTCTAAGTATATGCATGTGTAGTTATCCTGAATTTCTGGACTTTACCACTTGCAAAATCATGGATGATTAAAGGATTGCGTTTCATGTGATCTACCTTTTATTAGATTGGTTTCCTGCTGGCTGCTCTTGCTTTGTTTCTCACTTTGTCATAATTTGGCTTTTGCTTTGTTCTAACTTTTCTCCTTACATTTACTGCAGCTACTTGTTGATCTTGGATCGCACAAATTGGAAATCAAACATTCTCACATCCATTTTGATCCCATATATTTTCTTCAGTCTTCCTTTAATAATATTCAACTTTTTGAGGTACATATTTTTTGTGCACCTTGCTTTCATAATTTCATTGCTTTAAGCTGAAATTTTTGTACAATCTAATAGTTTATCTGTGGTCTAGTGGACAAGTTGGGAGCTGGATTGCTTTCATTGTAGTTGTATTGCGGCTCTTCTTTCCAAAACATTTTCCAGGTAAGAGTTCTAGTCTTTTTCTAAACATTCTTCTGATTGAAGTATAAATATACCATTCTCGATATCTATGCAAGCATGAAATTTGAATCGTCTTTCTTTAATAACTGTGTCGTCTTCCTTACAGTTACATATTGGTTTTTGCTGGTATTTGAAACTTATTCTCTTATGATGAAGTTATTGACTAGCAATAACCTTTCTAGAAAGTATCCAAACCCCCCATTTTGAATTTTTGGGACCCCTTTCTAGCAATAACTTGAGTATCGGACCCGTTTAAATGCTTCAATTGACTTCTACAGCAGTGAATATTGTTGGGGTTTCATGCAAACGCAAAGATATTCTTCGAGATAAACAAACTATTGACCTTATTGAGAAACTCAATAGTGGTGAACTTTCAACTGGTAAAGGGTTGAACCAAGAGACTACTCTCACACGAGCCGGTGATACTCGATGGGGTTCTCATTATACTACGATAATAAGGTTGATTCTTATGTTTTCTTCGGTGATAGATGTACTTGAAATTGTCGTTGGAGATGGCACCAGCTCAGAACAAAGGGGTGAAGCTTATGCTTTACTAGAATCAATGCAATGTTTTGATTTTATCCTGATTTTACATATGATGAAGGATGTATTAGGAATTACCAATGAATTATCAAAATCCTTGCAAAAAAAAGATCAAGACATTGTGAATGCCATCAATCTCGTTGAAATATCTAAGCAAAGGTTCCAAATGATGAGAGAAAATGAATGGGATTCACTCATTGCTGATGTATCTTCATTTTGTGTTAAACATAATATCACCGTTCCTCGAATGGATGATGACTTTGTACCTCGGGGGCGATCACGGCGTAGACAAGAAGTAGTTACAAATCTCCATCACTATCGAGCTGAATTATTTTATACGTGCATAGATATGCAGCTTCAAGAGCTCAATAATCGTTTTGACGAGGTGAATACAGAGTTACTTTTGTGTATGACATGCTTAAGTCCAAACAATTCATTTTCAGCATTTGACCACCAGAAGTTGATCCGTCTTGCTCAATTTTATCCGATGGATTTCTCAAATTTTGATTTGATGGTGCTTCAAGATCAATTGAAAACTTATATTATGGATGTGCGATTAAATAGTGAATTTTCAAATATAATCGGTATAGGTGGTCTTGCTAAGAAGATGGTTGAAACAAAAAAGGATGTCGTATATCCTATGGTTTATTTACTCATCACATTATCATTGATTCTACCTGTTGCCACTGCTACAGTTGAAAGGGCATTTTCAGCTATGCATATTGTGAAGAGTCGCCTAAGGAATCGAATGGGAGATGATTGGATGAATGATTGTTTGGTGGCATACATTGAAAGGGATGTTTTGGATAGCATTGAAAATGAAGCCATCATGCAACAATTTCAGAACATGAGATCGCGACGTGTAGATTTGTAAAAATGTGGTTAAATGATATAGTTAGAAAGAAATAGTAGGTGTTTTGAAGGGTCCTTATAAGGACATTCCTTTATAGATAATACTTTTTGTATGTATGAGTTGCATAGTTGCAATTTATAGATAATATTTTTTGTAAATTGGTGAGGTGAATTCCTCTCACCTCTCCCATCTTTTGTAAGTAATACAATATCTTATTTTATGACTTAACATAAGAAAGTAAATAGTAGTATTTAAATTTGTCACTTAAATTTTTTTTTTGGAAAAAGGTTATTTTAGTAAATTATTATTATTAACAAATATTACTTTGTCATTTCGCCCCCCCTGGAGTGAAATCCTGGGTCCGCCCCTGATTTCATCCTATAAATTTGCATGCTGATTGTTGTTCATTCTAAAAAAAAAAAAAAAAAAAAATATTTCACTTCGTAGTGGGTACATTGTACCTAAAACTTTAAGTTTCATATATGTAGTTAACTAAAATGACCTCCACCAAATTAGTGACATGTTGTTAATGGAAAATGGGGTTATGTGGATCCCAATAAGTATATGAGATAGATAAGCTTTTCCAATTTCTAATCTTATGTAGAATTTACTGTTTTTTTTTTTTTAATAATGAAGTCGGTCAGAATCAAATCCATATGGAAATCAGCGTAGGCCATTCCAATTTTGTGCTAAAGTCTGATTTCGTTTTTAAATTAAAAGGATCCCTCGATGCTTTCCTTTAAATTTGGAAAATGTTATATAACAACAACATTTCATTTCCAATATTTCAAACTGAAATTGAAATCCAGGTTCAAGATTGGATCACCTCCTGCACAAAAATTATAACTCGCATTCACCCTTCCTTTGCAACCCCTTTTGTTGGTTATTTGGAAAATCACTCCCTTCTTTATCTTTCACACATGAGTGCTTCTAGGGAGCCTGGATTTCACGCCTGGTCGGCATTTTTACATTTTTGCCCTTGCCTCTTTAAACATAACTACAACAAAAAAAAGGGCAAAAAGGTAATTTCACCCCCAAGGCAGCAAACCCAAGCTCCCTAGAATTATTCTTCACACATCTATCATGTCATCCTTCATGAATTTATGACCTACATACTACACCTTCTGCATAAAGAAAGAAAGAAAAATACTGATAGCACTCCACCATTGTGGGCTACATGGCCTCAACCTCAACACTGATGGCTCAAGCAAGCCAATCCAGGTCTTCCTAGGTGTGGTTTCTTGTCTGACGTTAGTTGGGACATGTGGTGAAAGAAGGAATTTACTCAGTTGAGTAACTATCAATTACCACGCATAATTCTTGGCCATGGTTCATGGACTGGAAATAGCATTTGAGTTATGCCAATATTCAAATCCAAGGTGATTATGAAACCCTTATGCAGAGATATTGCAAGAACAATGTGAAGGGCAACTGCTTTCAACCTGAATCTTCGAATCAACTTGCAGCAGTTCAAGTTATGTTAGGCATATCGTGAAGCTAATGAGCAATGGGCAATTCTTTTGGTAAGGACATATGAGAGTTTATCTTAATTATGGTCTGTAAATTACTAGAGTATGCTCCGTGATGTTAGCACTCCACATATTTATTTATTTTGCTAAATATTTTGTATTGAACACCTCTGTCACTATCCTCATTTTCGTTTCCAAATCAGTATTAAAGTGTAAACCTATTCTAAGGTATTATAAATTTTAGGGTTACACTCGGTCAAATTTGAATTAGTTGGGGGAAATTTTAAATGCCGAGAATGAGTTCTCTCACAGTCTTTGAATTTGCCAAAATATGAAGTTTAGGGTTTTTGTTTAAATGTGCATTAAGATACCCGACTCATTTTTTCTGGTATGATCGGTCCGTCTCATTGATTTGAAAAATATTAAAGATGTGAAATACATTTTATGTTTTTTTAATTATAGAATATCATCATCATCGTCATCATCAAAACTCATTCTCGATATTTTCGGGGTCGGCTACATGGATTTTGGTTCTTCAACGATACTAAGTTTACCAAAATCTGACGACGATGTAGATAGTTGTGATAATTTTAATTTTGTTAAAAAGAAAACATAATATTTTCTCTCTCCGTCACATGTACATTCCACCAACTTTTTTCAAAAAATTTTCATTATTTTTGCCCTTATACATGTTTTATATTTACAAATATGTCATCATAGAAAATGAATCTCAACCTTCAAATTCAATACATTTTCCCAACTTTCAAATCTCGATCTCATTCCACTTTAGATCGGGATAGGATTGATCAATCCCAATAAGACCGAGAAAATTTGGGACGGGATGGGATCGAGATCGGGATCGGGATTGGGATCGCACGATATGATGCTCACCCCTAGTTTGAATGTTAAATTTTTTTAAAAATAAAAAGGTCATTTGAGTCCTTTAGTGGGCTAACTGAGAAAAACAAAACCCACTACATTGCTCAAAGCCCAAATCTATTGTTATGATTTTAAATTAAGTAGTTAGTAAGGGTAGTTTTGTTCAATCGATTTCCAAGTATCAACATATTGCAGCGAAGGAGTTTCAGTAGATTGGAGGAGATCAAATTGAAGCTCAGAGGTCGGCATTGTGTTGGAAGAGTTTGTGTCCGTCAATTTGAAGAGGGGTTTCATGAGTTCATGGTAAGAGATTGGATCGACTTGGTAGATAGACTTCACAGTGTATATACATGCATGCAGGATACGTGTCCACTAATGCTTGAACCAATCCCGTATCCCATCAGATGCGGCTTCATCACGGACGTGCAGTAGGTGAAATATCAACGATAAGCATCTTTTGTGCAACATGTCACTAGCATTCGTATAAAAAATCCGCATCCTAATTGGATTGTTTTATTTGATGAAATCAACCCATATGTTTGTGCTGTTTTATTTGATGACATCAGGGGCAGGTGATGTTTTGAATGCAATTTTGGTGCTGTTTATTTGATGAACCTGCTGATCCCATCCTGAACTAGGTATATCCCATCCCGATCCCGAAGGAATGGGATGGGATAGGGATGAGATCCATCCCATGCCCACCCCTACCATTAACAATTTCCTTGACGAACATAAATAAGAGTTGACAACAGGAACTCAAAATATTGGTAGTTCACCCAACCAAAAAGGTACAGCAACATTAAGATCAAACTGAATAAAATCTAAGGTTTCCATCAGCCCAACTCAGATCAAAGTCACAACAGAAAAACCAAAATACAATGTTAATATCCCTAGTTTTCTAAGTAACTGCACTTCAAGGACTACTTTACCACCGAGACCCAACCTTTTTCCTTTTTCACCCTTGTCTCTCAGTTTCAGTACAAGATCTTTGGAGTAGCTCTCTCCTTGTAGATTTAAGTATCAAAACTCCAGAAGACATACTTCACAGCAAAAGGGAGGCAACAGCCTAGTATAGGAATGAAAATAAGACAATACTGGGAAATAGAATGTCAATGACAGGTAACATGTTACACAGGTCTTCACGGCAAGGAGCAGCCGACAAGAATGAGGATAGCCAGTCCATCTCGAATCCTTCCCTCATACTACAACTTTATGGTGCCTCCAGGTACAAAGAAACTTATGCACTGAATTCCTCATACAAAGAAACTTATGCACTGAATTCCTCATAGTACAACAAATTTCATAAGAGAACTGATCAATCTCACGTTCTCGAGCGTTTCTGAGGTACAAAGCGAACAGCTTGCTTGCCAAGTTTCAAGGTCCGGTCTCTACCATCATCTAGTCTAACAGCCAAAGTTGATGTACCTTCAATTGCATCAGTAACAACTCCCTTGTGCCTACAGTGAAAAGATGTAGTTAGTACACAATAGCAGGAGAAAAAAAAACATATGAGCCGACTGAAAGGCCACACAGCAAGCCACAAAGCAGCTAAAGCTCTATTATCATATGTACGAACCAGCAGCTAGAATACCTTCAAATATCATCCGAATAAACTCTTTATCAGTAGCTAAAGCTCTATTATCATCAAGAAGAAAGAAGGAATTTCTTTTGAATTTTGATTTCCATCACATTTATCTACATTCTGAAGTGTTTCCTTTTTAGTTTTTTAGAATACCATAGTCTCTTCATCTGCAGATCAAATAGAAGTTTCTTACCAGCACAAGTTCTGAACAAAAAGCACTTGAAAAGATCCCTTTAAAGTGAACCCAAATTGAATCCTTCTTGTTTCTTGTAAAATTACATCCATATTAACTTCCACAAATCAGCACCACTTATATATGAAATAAGATCTTTGAAAAGCCTTCATGTTGAATTGAAGAGTACAAATACAAATGCAGAATCAAATTCCTATATACTACCACGATTCACGAAGATGTTATTTTTTTATTCAATAAGAATTATGTTATAAAAATTTGACTATCCATGCTAACTATTTTAGACATTTATATCCTTATATTCCATGAGGATGTCAGCAATATTGGGAAAAAAATAGCGTAATTCCCAATTCCAATTAGTTTAAAATAAAGCAAATAAAATACATATGCCCTTCGTTAGGACTTAGTAGCGGTTGCAACTTGTAACTGTGCCCACCCCACTAGTTCTGTGTAATCATCAGCTCATAAATAAATAAAGCTACTTCTTGTTGAAAATTCATTGATAAGGAACTCACCAGGAACTGTCTGATGGCTGGTGAACTTCAACTTTCTTTCCAATTGCTTCCTTACCCAACTTCTTCAGTATCCAGTTGGCATCCATAGCCTCATTCACTGAGTTATCTTTGTCTATTTGAGCCATGTCCTCAGCTTCCCTGACATGGTTTTGCTCGAAAGACGAGGGTCTCTTTCTTTTGGATCTCTGTCCCTTAATGGTAGTTTTTTCTTCCTCGGTTTGAGGAACCAAAGTATTCCTGTTGTCAAGATAGGGATTCTTAAATTTTAACTTCAAAAGTGGTTTTGGGTCGTTTGGCAATGGATCATAACCCGAGGTTAAGCTTTTGTTGTTTTCTTGAACCTTGCTGCCAATATCAAGTGTTCCCTTTGAATGCCTTCTGAGAGGGACTTCATTTCTCAATGAGGCAGCTGCTATCCCTTCCTTCCCCCCCAGTAAGACACGGGTTTTCCCTATTGCCATAGATCCATCAGTAAAATTTCCTCTTCCAGTCTGAGAGTTTAGTTCTGAAACCTCTGAATTAACTTTTCCCAGCTTTATTGGGGCACCTTCACGACCTAAATATTTCATACCTTTGGACTGATTTGCACTGCTTAATCTCTCTCCTGCAAATACAGAAACAAGTGATTAAGTCAAAGAAAAATAAAAAGTAATATAAAAAACAATCAAAACATGTTTTGCAGTTGTAGAAGCTTAGATAATGGGATGAAACCATTTAGAATAAAACGTAATCAGTAACTCGTTTTATATGATCGTGTAAGTACATGACTGAATTTACATCCTTCAAAGATCATCAAATTTCTTTATTTCCAAAATGTCGCAGTGATGACAAACCAGGTTAGTCTAGGAGTCCCATGTCCCAGTTTAACATCCAATCAGACAATGGAGAAGTAGTTAATTTACCCCAAGTAATACCCAGAACCAAACCTTAGTCTTGATGCCTATGCTGCGTCGCTGTGGATCTAATTACATCCTTCAAAGATCCTCAAATTTCTTCCTTTCCAAAAATCTCACGTACTAGGACACTATGGAGATTTAAAATCCTGATTCAAGACCCCAAAAGCTTGCTATTTATCTGGGAAGAGAATCTCATATGCTCAAAGGGATTTTCTTTTACAAAAAGTGCTCAGGGAGGATGGCATTTCTCATGAAGTGGGTATTTATCCCAATTTCTATATGTAAAAGCGTTTTTTCCTTAATTTGATGGTTTCCTCAATCACGCTTCTTAGCAAATTGATTTTTCTGGTAAATTTGTTTGCTTATCAAAGAGAAAATTAAAATTCATAATAATTAAAAGAAGCAAGAGGAAAAGCATATATTTGATAGTAAAAATGTAGAAAGATTGCATACCATTTGATGCTGTTAATTCTTGTTCGGTATGACCACTTGAAGCTTCGGACCTTGGAGAATTGGTTATATTCCTATTTCTTGATCCTAAATGTATAACTAGCTTTGTTCCCTTCACAGAATCGGACTTGCCAGTATGTTTTCCAGAACCATCACCAAGGTCTGGACCAGGTGATTTATTGTTCTTTATCTGGACAATTCTATGGGTCCTATCTTCTCTATTCAGCACATCTTCCTCCACAAAGTCATGCTTGACAATTCCTGCTTGGTTAACAGAGCACTTCTCTCCGGTATTGCCATGAGTTGTGGCTGTATGAGATAACATCGTCTCCTGCCCTTCACTTTTGTAAGATTGTATATCGCCAATTAATCGAACCTGATATCCTTTTTTCTTCCCGTACTTTTTGTTTGATAACTTCCCATAATCCTTGTTCTTTGCTGATTTATGAGCTGATCCTTTGACAGAAAACTTTAAGCTACGTCCACGCTCGTGCTTTGGTACAGCAGGGCTGTGTTCATCATCATCCGAATAGATTGAAACAGAAAATGCATTCTCTTCAGATGGCAATCCAGCAGCGGCCCTCAAGATCGCAATTTGATTTCGATCAGCTTTGTCTCTTCTCTTCCAAAGCTCACGAATAGCATCATCATGACCCTCAATCTGTCCAAAGGCAGAAATTTTGCATCAACAAGAAGATGCCCAATAATTTCTCCACATTAAATTGAAGCGTATTTTAAACATACCTTGTAGCATTCTCCACGGCATGCAGCACATGTATAATGCAAATTTCCATCAGCTTGAAACTGATAATATTTTTCATCACTGCAAGATATACATTACATGTCATAACTATGGACCTTTTGCCTTAGATTAGAAACAAGTAAACATCAAAGACAGTGACGATCTTAGCCACCCAGTTAAGAAAGAAAACTTCCTCTCAAAACCACAAATTATATGCAATCTACATTGCAGAAGAATAATTCAGATAGAGAGAACACAGGCTACAATTTAAGAGGACTTCTATCGAAATCTCAAAGCCAGGAGCACATAGCGTAAGCAATATAAACCGAACCCAAAAATATCTTTTCAAAATTTCTGGACTCCTAATAGAGATCGACTTGCAACAATTATTGTCTTGTTAAGCATGAATTTTGCATCTACGCTCTAAAAGATAGCAATCAACCATAGAGAAAACTGATAAGATACGAGGAAAGGGCCTAATAATACAAAATCGAGTTCACAAAGAAAGGGAAAGCTCGTGATAAAAACCAAAAATTATCTTTACACAGTTAAAAGTAATACTCTTAAAAGCAAAGGAAAAAAATGAATGCAATAATCGTATACAGATTTATATAAGAGTAAGATAAAGAAAAACCTGATGCCATCACATTGACAATGCACCCAGCGTTGGCAATCATCACAGCAGACCATTGGCGTTGATTCAGAATCTCTATAAACCTAAAAATGTTGGAAGACAATAATCCAATCAACTCTTTAATGGAACATAAGAAGTAATTCTCTCAAGATATTGCAGACAAATTTCAGAAATGTCCTATACATACATATATGTGTATATAATACTTTTGTAGGAATATTTACTCTTAGACTGTTACTACTTAAGAGAAAAATATTTCTACAAAAGAAATTACGACAAGATAAAATGTGCTTGCTAAAGTTGAAGTTCGCTTCTAATATGTGACTTGGAAAACAGCTAAGAAAAATGTTTACAATCCAACACAAGAAAGACATTACCTTCAAACACACTGGGCAGTAATTCCCCTTATTAAACAATCTCCCACAAGCATCGCAACAAGTGTAGCCAAGAAACCATCTGCAAATTTTGCGAATGAAGATTTGTCCACTATAGTCATTATAACAAAAATTGTACAAACTCAAACAGGATAAACAAACAATAAATGCAGCATATAGCTTTGTCCTTTTCACTGGATGCTATCCTCATAGAACTCATTAATTACAGATTTCTGATCAAACAAACAACATTAGAAGTAAACTCCCTTTATAAGAACCACATGTACTGAAAATTTTGGGGTCTAAACAAGTGTTAACACACACAAACTGCACACCTTAACAGGATTTATGCATATTATGAGAGCGTGTGAACAATTAGTATCCATGTCAAAAGTCATATCCTTGTTAAAAAAAGCAACTAAGTCATCAATTAGATTTTGGTCATTAACATTAAGAGTTTGAGATAAAAGAACGAGCACTCGAGCAGCCTATACATTAAGATGTGAGTTGGCATAGAGACTAAAATGTTTTGATTTAAAAGTCTTATTGGTACAGTTGAGGATGGTAGAAGTTGACTTTAGTAAAGCTTTCACTACAAAACATGATTTCTGCAGCTTCCTAAAGAGATCAATTTGCAGATCCACAGACTTCTGAGTTCTTCAAATGGTTCATGTGCTCTAAAAAATGGATTCGGATCTCATTAAATTTTTTTTTTGCTATTTCAATACAAATACGTACGTATATAGGTTCATCTTTTCCGGAGCTTCGACAGAAAGATTCCTCGAGCAACGCAGTCAACCCTATTCGTTAGAACAACTTCCATTGAGTCTTTGCACCTATCCTTTTTCTTTTTCTTTTTTTTCTTTCTGAACCACCTTTTTATGAAAACAGGATTTGGCTCAGGATTGCCCATTTTTAACTCCAAGGTTTCTCTGAATTTGAAAGTTCTCACTTAGTAGGTTTCCATACCAAGGCTCAATCCAATCAAATCCGTAGCGTCTACCAATTTCGCCATATCCCCCTTTTTCTAGGATCTCATTGGGATGCCATCCCCTTTTTTCTTTCATTTACATTGGAGCCATCAAATTCTTTATATGTGACAAACTACATTGCCCCTAAAACGCTGCTACTGGGAGTTGTATAAACCCACAAAGCTCCAAATTGGAATATGATTGCCAATCAAGACAGTGATGAGAATTGATGCTTGTGACACTCAAGCGTGATAGGTATAGAGGAAGATGTCTCAGATGGTCTGATTGAGGTGGGTATCACGGCCTAAGGAAATTGGAAAAATAACAAGGTGATAAGCCAACATTTTTAAGTTTTGGAATGTGAAGGCTATCGCAAAATTATTTCTTTGGTTTACATCTCGAGAATCTACCCTGAGAAATAGGACATTTTTTCAGGACATTGAAAGCTTAATATTTGTTTTCATTTTCAGACTGGTGAACATTGCTTTGAGTTTCCCTTTTCTGGCAAGGGAACTACAATGATAAGGTTGCAGATCCTTGCGTCCCTCAGAGAATTATTCGAACAGGTTAGCAACTAAAATGCATCTGCAGTGCCAAAGAAAATGCCAGTAGTATCCAATAAGGGACTGCCTGGATATTTTTAGCTTTCCACCTCTCTATTTTTGTTTTTCTTATCACAAACTTGTTTAGCTTCTGTTATTTCTCAAATAAATAAAAAGTATCCTAAGCAAAACAACAAAGAGGATTTGGTTCCATAATCAAAACGCAGGGCGTCTTTGACGGCAACTGGATACGTACATTATTTTTTTTATGGCAAGTACACTATGAGAGGATCATGAAAATGAGAAGCTCCAAAAGTAACCACAAAAGGTAATGATAGCCGAAGTAACAACAATAAGGAGTAATACCTTGTGCTCAGACCATTTCCAGAAACACTGGAGCCACAGCTGTAACACCTTGTATGTTTTGGGCACAAGTAAGGCCCAGTAGAAACATTCTGCAACATTTCATAAGAGACCAATAGAAACCTGTCATATAGAGTACCAGGTGGAAAGCAACGAATCATGAAGAATGAGAAAATACCTTGTGCGGAGGCTGCTGACAGTAACAATGATAAGCACCATCACACCTTTTACAGAACATGAATTTCTTAGGATCCCCAGATCTTCGGCATACCTATAAAAGAGAGAGCAATATGTAAATCGAAAATGCATTAGTGTTGCATGCTCTAGGATAAAAATTAATACTAATAAAACATATAAACAAATAAAAACAACAACTGCACACCACTTTCAAGCCAAATTAGTTGTTATAATACATATAATAAAGAAAACAGAAACTGCCGAGGCATCACATACTCACATCAAGATCAATTGGGCACTTTCAAAGCAACGAAATTCATAGATTTTCAAACTCAAGGTTAAGGCACATGAGATGAAACTAAAGGTCCATTTGGAGAACGGCAGTAAGAAGAGGTAAAGCCTCATCCTAATTTTTTTAGGTCGATAAAGACATTATTTCAAAAAAAAATTCTACCCTCACTCTAAAAAACCTGACTCCCTGATGTAGCATCAGAGTTGACAGCTCATGTAGGTACCAACTCAGAATCCCAATCAGCTAAATTCTCCAACCAATTTTGACTTAAAAGAAAAAACCATAATTGCCCCCACCCTCTCCTATCTTCTCTTCTTCTCTCTGCGAAACGAAGACTCCGCCATCCAGTTTCATCATCTTCACCAGTTGAAGTGGTATTTGAAGAAGAAAAACTGAAATTACCCATTGCAAGCCCCTGGTATTCTTCTTTTTCGATCACGAACAAACGAAACTGTCCTATTTTTTCGATTTCTTGACAAAGGAGAAGAAGAAGATAGAGAGAGTGTTTTCGATTTCTTGACAAAGGAGACTTTAGCTGATTTCTTGACCTTGGGGTTCCTGATCAATTTTATGGAAGTGGAAGAAAATCAAGTGTACTGTTGATTTTTTGAAATGAGAATATCTTTGAGATCAAAATCTCCTCGACAACAAACATCTCAGTTCTTTCTCTACCGGAAATTCGCCTCTGAATCTCATGATCGAAGTAGCCACCGGTGACAACGTCAATTCTTAGCAACTACAATTCGTTTCTTGTTTAGCCTCCGGCACACTTCCATTGTCATGGTGATGGGGCTGGTTTTCGGAGAGAGAAGAAGCATTGAGGAGTGGTGGTGGTTTTGGGGTTGCCAGTCTTCACAGTGAAAAGGAAGAAGAGAGAAGAAAAGGGCAAATTTGGGTTTATTTTATTTTATTTTAATCCAAACTGGTTTACAACTAATCTGACTAGGATGTTTAGTTGGAGTCCACCTCTCCTGCCAGCTCTAATGCCATGTCAGGGAGTCAATTTGGAGTCTGATTTTTAGACTCAACAGTACACTTGGATTTTATACTTGTGAAAAGGCGAAACAATACACATTGTAAAAGCATTCAGCAGATGGCCACATTAACATAAAAAAATTTGAGATCGTCGCATCCAATAATGACTCGACTGCTCATAGCATATTGCATACTTTATCTGAAACCATGGTTCCATCAAAGGTAAGCTTATCTGTTTAATATGCTGCATGCGGCTGAGCGGCTCTATTTAGAATGATAACAATCTGTTTAATATGCCGCATGCTGCCTTATTTAGAATGATAACAAAAAAAACCCGAAGAAAAGAAAGGAAATTCAGTTTCTAGCTGCTTTTGTTTGTTGATATTCTTTATCAGTTCTCTCCAAACCTTCTAGCTGCATAAATGCCTTTTCAAAAATCTCATTGAAGCGATTTAACACCAACAACTGGTCAGGCTCACTCTCGATGCTCACCATCACATGAAAATCCCGCCTTTATACTCCATCACGTGTCACTAAATGCCTTCAACATCTGTTTTCTTGCTACTTGGTTGTTTGCCATTCGTTTTGAGGAAGAAATGTCATGGTAGTGGATAAGCAACCGAAATTATGTATGTATTTTTCCCAAAAATAAGTCTGTTTTAAACTTAAAAACCATTCACTTTTGTCTCTTTGCACATATGATTCACAAGAATTGTCACCTTCCATCGATAAAGACATTCTCAATCAAGCTGTGCAGTTAAAACGGTGTTATAACGCTGATATAACTCCGATATAATGCTTAACGAGGGTGAGTCATTACGTTATGGCATTATCACATTATGGTATCACAACTCCGATATGAAATAACGTTTTTTTTCAATAACGTTGTTTTAGCGGGTTGTTATTGAGATAACGTTTTTTTCAGTAGCGACGTTTTAACATTTTGTTCTAATACATATAAAATACAAATATAAATTCATTTATTTCATTCTCGATCGAGCTAGAACCCTAGACTCATAGGAAAGAAGGAAAAGAGCTCGCCGTCGCCAATCAATAGAGAACCAGACCTCGCTGTTTGACAGAGAACGAGAGAAGAAAGGAAGAAAACGAAAAGTCGATCTCACTATTTGTTGCGATCTCACTCTCATACGAAAGGAAGATGTTTTTTATTAATGCATATTTTTTTTAATTTAATGTTATGAACTTGATTTACTTTTTTGACTCTATAGTATATTAATACTTTGTGGGGATATAAAACTATATTTAAAAAACTATTCCGTTATCTACCATTATATCCAGTTATAATCTATAACACTCTTGGACCGTTATGGGTCCATTATTCGTTTTAACTGCATAGCAATCAAGGTTTCTAAACAAACAAAAACAACGCTAACTCATTCATAAAGTGTAATAGTTTGTCGTCCTAAATCTAGACATCTACAATCCTTTCTGGGTAAAATAATTTCCATGAAGCCAAACCAACACTCCGCAACCAGCCAACGATGCCTTCTTCGTAACATTTTCACAAATTTTGGAAATCTACAATTACTAGAATACTTCAAATCAACCTTTATTTCCAGTAGAAAGCTTATTTCCACCCAACTATGAACAGACACAAAGCTATATAAATAAATAAATTTTAAAGATGGCACCCTAACATGGGTGTCAATCATTTCTACTCTTTTTTTCACATAGCATTATTCAACAGACAAGAACATCACAGTGATGTACCTCACAGGTTCTACACAACGGGCAGGTCCATGAACTTAGGTGAAACAGATCTGCAACAAAGTTATAATGAATTAGTTATACATGAGCACGATTTCCTGTCATAATGAACTTTGAATCATCATTAAAATAAGTGATTCTATTTATTAAATTGATTCTCACCCACTCTGTTATGTTCTTTACAATTAATAGTGATTCACTCGAAAAATTGGTAATTCAAATTTTTTCGGGACAAGTAATTAAAACCACGAAATACAGTCTGAACTATGATTTTGACAAAGATTTGGTCAGTGATCAAGAAACCTCTATGTTGACCCCAAACTTTCAAGCAGCTGGCGTGGTATTTCTTGTTGCAAAGTTTGCACGGCAGCATTCTCAGGGCTCTCTCACTTCCTTCCTTTTCACCATCACAGCATATTCGACACATTACTTTGACAGCCTGAGCTTCTCCAACTAAATCCTCCACTATTTCTCCAGAATTATCCTGTGGTACCCAAAAAGGAAAATAAGCAATAAATATTAACGAATAAACATCTTGACAAAAACTGTCATTCATGGACAGTTCAAATTACAAGAACTCCTACATACAAGTTAAGGATAGAATACTACATCAAACCCTAAACTCTAGAATATAAAAGTTTACAATGTCAAGCACTACTCTTTCAAGATCCATATAATAAGTAAACTACAATTATCCATGTAACGACTAAACTGCAAACAAGTCATGCATAAGTCTTCTATATCATTTCAGCATTGGTTATTTTACATGTTAACAAAAAATTAACACCAACCATAATGACTGTTCCAATCAACCAAAATTTATCTTTAAAATGATCAACCCACACTGAAACTTTCTTTTTAGGATGCAATAACCCCGACAAAGAAACACCCCAACACATTAGGTATCAAATAATATTACACAATTCTAAGCAAAACGAAAGAGATCCGCCATACCTTAGAAAATTCACTCTCATGATAATATTAATGAATTGGATCCAAGTACATCATTCCAGACAGTGGCACCAATTTTTTTCACAGTCAATCATTTCCATGCATTTAACATCTAGTAATAGATAATTTCAAAACAAAAGAAACACCTCTAAAAAAAAAAATTCAATCTTTTTTACTATCAGAATCCAACAAATCCATGAAAATTATACAATTGCCTGAAACTCAATAACAACAATCAAACAAACAAACAAAATTCAAATAAAAAAATTTACTCACCAACAAGGCACCACATTCGAACCTCCTGGCATAATCCTCGGCGGCCTTAGAATCATTCTCCCCCTTCTTCTGCAAGGCAGTCCGCTTCGACTGCCCTGAGAGCAGCTCCTCGGCATCCGCATTATAACTATCTCCACCCACAACTCCAGCAACAATTCCAACTCCACTTGGAACTGCAATTTCACTCCCAATTCCATCAACGAGGGCCGAATTCAGCACCGGCACAGGCGGGGGCGGGGTCGGGGTCGGGGTCGGCTCGACCCTAGGGACCAGAACCTGTACGGTAGGCTCCTCCTTAACCCTAAGCGACCAGGGATCTGTGAAGAACTCCTCGATCTTCACCACCTCCTGCAAGAAATCCTTCCTCCCCTTGTCGCTCTGCAGCTTCTGCGGAAACCCTAATGTGCAGAAACAAATGCTTTGGCTGCAAAAGAACCAAAGAGATGTAAAGAGCGAGTGAGTGAGGGGTAAACGAAAGAAAGAGATAAGCTTTAGAGAGTGAGAGATGAAACACACCATGTAATTGGGCAAGCAACATGAAAGGCCATAACATCAGATTAGATTCTTGTAATTTTTAGCGGGGCTTTTTTTTTTTTTTTTTTTGAAAAAAGAAAGAAAATATAAAAATAAAAATCTCGCTCGCAAAGAAAGGAGAGGGCAATTGGTCTTGTGTGTGTATTCGAGAAGGGAAGACGGTCTTTTTTTTGTTATTTTTATTTTGTAAATGTGATGGGCTTCTCTTTAACTTTGGGTTTATAACTCGCTCATCAACGAAGATGAAGAAGAGAGAGAGAAAGAGACGGCACTGGTTGGTTTTTAATTTATTATCATACACGGTGTCTGCTAACGTGCGCCGGGTTGACTGTGTTCACCCAGTGTCTTAAACGAACCCGGTTCGATTTCGGGTTCGGAGTCGGGTCCGTAAACCGAGTAACAGATCTTTGATGATGGTTTTGCTGTGATTGTGTGAAATAAACCCTTGTGAAATCACTCATAACGGACTAACAAAAACCCTAGCAGTTGTGTTTGTCTGCGTTCTTCGCTACACGAGTTCTGATGTAGGAAGATTCGAGTTAAATGATGATGAGCTGTCAGATAGCACATTATTAGCACTAAGATATCTCGAATTAGCAGATCAGCGCAAGAATAGCAGGAAAACATAATTCTATTTCAAATTTGGCAATTTTGGGTGCGTTTTAATATTTTGGTCATAACTTTGACTACGAGTATCAGAATCGCGCAAACGACCCTAATTCGGAAAGCTTTTTTCAACGCGCACGTCTTTTCGAGACCAAAATCCACCGTTTTCCCTTTCGAATCCAAAAATTTAGTAATTTATTTCCCTTTATAATAATATTTCAATTATTGTTTAGGAAGTATTCTGAACCCAATTTGGGCCAGATTTCTGGCAGTATATTTCTTCTATTACGTATTTTGTTTTAGCATGATTATTGGAGTGTTGTCATTTTTGGTAAAATTTCAATATTGGTGAGTTTTAGCTATAAAGCCCGACTTGTGGACTGATTTGAGAGATATTTTTTTTTGAATAATTTGATTAAACATTAGAGTTATTTTTTCTGTGTTTTTTGAATAATATTCTTGTATTTTTTCCTGTCAATTATTTGTTGCTATTAGCCTGCAGATTATTCTGCCCGACGTCACGTTCGCTCTCCACCGCTCTTTTTCTTGTAGTCGCCTTTATTTCTCTCTTCTTTGCTCACAGAGAGAGAGAGAGAGAGAGAGAGAGAGAGCGAAGCGGATTATTGAAAGAAAAAAAAACTACAAGGAAAGGTAAGGTTTCCATCTTTTTCAATCTGTGTTGAGTAATGGGGTTATCTACTTTTAGATTTCTCTTAAAAGGCGTCATTTTTTCTGGGTTTGTGTAGCAATCTCAAGTGTGTTGTTCATGAATCATTTCTGGGTTTTATCGCTTTACGTGGATTTTGTTCCTACTTTGGTGACTGAAATCACATTAAGCAACGAAGAAAAGGGTGGGGTTTTGTTCACTATGTGGCTAAAGCTTGCTTGCTTGCTTTGTTGAGTTGAGTTGAAAGTAGCTTTTATTGTGTTTGATTTCAAGTTTGTCTGGTTCAGATTAATCTTCATTTGTTGTCTTGTTTTCCTTGACAAATTCATCGATTTGCATCACTTAACTTGTTTCTTATACATATTTGCACAATTTCCACGTTATATTTGCAGTTGTTTTGTTTTCAGCTTTATTATTAGGGTCTAGAAAAAAGTCCTCTACTTGTTGACATCTTCCTTGATGTTAATATCAGTATTGCAACTTTTTTTTTCGTGCTACTAACATTATTGGGAACTCTTAATTTTTCATTCAGTACAACTTTTTAATAGTCCTAGAAATTATCCTTTCCGCTTGATAATTTGATACATGTTTCGTATTGAATTCTACACGTGTTTTTTTTTATGACAATCTTCTATTTTTCATATTTGAAGCTGTGTTTGATAGTTTGAAACATGCTTCACAGTTGTAAATCATCATCAAGAAAGGGTTTTGGTTCGAGTTTTTTTATGCAAATGGAATTTTGTTGAAGTGACATTTGAAGTTGTGATTGGAATTAGATTTTTGAACCTATTGATTTTTCTTATTAACTCAGCACTTATTAACTCTGTGACTAGCATATTTGTTAGACTTCTTATATGGCTTTTCAGATTTAGTTTCTGCTAGTATGCTTTTAAAGCTTGGAGTTATGAGTCTAACTTCTTCTTTTTTCCCCTTTTTTTTTTTTTTTTCTTTTCCTAGTTTAATTTCTTTGATTGTACCCATGCGATGTATTTTTAGTTTGAGGACCCTTCCGTCTTACAAAAAAGTAACATGGCATTTTATTTTCCACTTGAACCACTTTCTTAGTGCAGGAAGTGCCTCAGCTTAAATAAGTGAAGATGCCTGCTTGTAGTGGAGCTGCAGTAATGGGTGCCCTTCAACAGCCCATTTGTGTTAAAGGCTCGACATTTGTTTCTAGGATGAATAAGAGCATTGGATCCCCATATCAATTGAAGCTTAGTTTAGTGAAGCCTTGCAAAACTACTCCTATTCAAGGGAGCTTGGTGACTGGTAGGCCACCGTTTTCCGTGTTGGTTCCTATACCCGAACTTGTAGGTAAATTTTAGGATGGGCTTTGAGAAGTAATTAATACTTACAACAGTTGCATTATGTTGTCTGAGTTTAGCATAGTTAACTTATGCTATTGTATGTGTTATTTTGGAAAACAGGTGTGGCGTTTAGTTTTTCCCGTAAAAATATTTAGCAGCCATATCAATATAAACCAGTTCTGTAGAAATGGTTTTGAATATTGATTATACTGTAACGTTTAATTCCCATTTATAGACTCAACAAAATTGACAAATGAAAGATGAACTGAAATTGATTATGTTTTTAATGTTCAGAAGGTGAAAAACTCATGAAACTTAGTTTCAAGTGAGATATGTTTATCGTTTGCATCATATAGAAATAATACCATTGTAGGTCAAGGGTTTTCTAAAAGTGAAAGGGTATCCGATATTTTGGTGAGAATCGATTTTCAGACACTGGAAATGTCAGAAGACATGGTTTTTAAGTTTCAAAAAGTGAGTGAACAAAAGAACAATATTTCTTTAGAACCCAACATGTCAGAAACACTTCTTTTTGTTTATAATCTTGATGAAGCTGTTTTGAGTCTGACTTTGTTTGGTAATGCAGATAGTTTTGTGGATTATGGTCTAAGTGAAGTTGACCCCGAAGTGTACAGTATAATCAATAAAGAAAAAGCAAAGGCAATTCAAAAGTTTAGAACTCATTGCCTCAGAGAATTTCACATCTCGTGCAGTGATGGAGGCAATTGGCTCATGCCTCACAAACAAGTATTCTGAAGGACTGCCTGGTAAAAGGTTATTAAATGAGAACTTGATACTGTAATTGTTATCAATCTTGTAATACTTACATGCAATTAATTAGTCTTATGATGTGACTCAGGTACTATGGTGGCAACGAGCACATTGATGAGCTGGAGACACTTTGTCAAGAAAGGGCTTTGGTTGCATTTCACTTAGATGGGGAGAAATCGGGTGTTAATGTTCAACCATTGTCAGGGTCTCCTGCTAATTTTGAGGTTTACACTACACTTCTTAACCCACATGACCGAATCATGGTAAGTAGTATTTTATGTGAACATTTCCCCACTTTTAACGTCATACTTTTAATTTGTGTCAGATTATGGTGCCTCACTAAATTTTTATATGTATGACTCAGGGTTTGGACCTACCTCATGGAGGACATTTATCACATGGATTTATGACTCCCAAGAGACGGGTATCTGGCACTTCAGTTTATTTTGAATCTATGCCTTATCGCCTTGATGAATCTACAGGTGTTGCTTCCTTCTTTGAGGCCATTAAATTTTGGTTGCCCAACCTAATGATGTTTCTTACATCATGGTTTCTGATTTGAGGTTTCTTTAAAATGTGGGAGCAGGCCTTGTTGATTATGACATGCTTGAAAAAACGGCCATTCTTTTTCGACCAAAGCTCATTATTGTTGGTGCTAGCGCATATCCACGTGATTTTGACTATCCTCGTATGAGAAAGGTATGCTTCTTGGCTTGTTATCTTTTATGAGCCCTTGCAATTTGTGAATGTTAATCAATTAAAATTTTCTGGTTAACTTCTATGTTAGCCTCTAATATATCAGTTGTTACACTTGAAAGATTGCAGATGATGTGGGTGCTTTTCTAATGATGGATATGGCTCACATAAGTGGACTTGTTGCTACTTCTGTGGTTGCCAACCCTTTTGAGTATTGTGATGTTGTAACTACGACAACTCACAAGGTATAGTGTTTAACCATTTTGCACAAGACAAATAGAATAGCATATGAACAGCTTTCTATAAAAAAAATTATCCTTGCTATTTCTTGAATGCACTTTGTTACAAAGTCTAGTGCTTTTTTACCATGTAGTTTTTGTTGTTTATTATCTGATCTATGCTTTAATATATTTATATGCTTTTACAAGGAGATTTTTTGGGCCTTGTGGTGGGGATAAAGCCCTGGGTCTTGATGGTTTTCCAATGGCTTGTTAGCATTTTGCCGGAAAAATTATGATGGAAACAGTGTGGGGCTTTCAATATGTTGGACTGAAACACTCTTATTCCTAAAATGGAGGGTACTTGTGAGATTAAAAACTATTGTCTGACTAGCTTGCAGAGGAGTTACGATAAAATTATTTGAAAAATAAATTTTGCATGAAAGCACTATTTTGGATTTCCAAGGTGCTTTTCTCCATGAGGTTCTGGCTCCTAGCTAAGTGATGAACTCTCACTTAGTGATGATATGCTAGATTTGATTAGTAAAGTTGACTTTGAAAAGGCATGTGATCAGGTTGATTAGGACTTTCTTTTTTATTGCTCGGGGAGAATGAGTTTTTGGAAGAGATGGAGTTGGACATATTTATCTAGTTCTTGCATTTTTAAGTCATGGTGAATGGCTCTCTGGTGGGTTTCTTCAAGTATTGTACGGGGGGGGGGGGGGTGGGGCTAAGCTAGGAATCTGTTGTCACCTTTTTTTATATGAAGTGCAATGTTATTTTGGAGTTCGTTATGCCACTTTTGGTGTTTTGTTCTGAGCTTCAAGAAATATTTTGGCTCATCTTCATGTTAACTTCTTAGAATGGTTGTTAATTTGCTCATCCTGATGAGATTATCTATATGGAGGTATTCAGCGAAATAAAGGGTTTCTAGTCTAAGGGGTTTTCAATCCTCCTTTTTTCCTTTAAGTCGTCCCTTCATTATGATGTTTTTGTATATAGCCTGATAGATATTAACATTGGATTGCAGTCACTACGAGGTCCTAGGGGTGGCATGATCTTCTACAAGAAAGACCCTGTTCTCGGAGTTGATATGGAATCTGCCATTAACAATGTTGTTTTTCCTGGTTTACAGGTTTGGAGTTAGCACCTTTCGTTACTGATTTTACCTCACATATTTAATAGATAGATTTCTATGTTCAACTTCTTTGTTAGAGAAATTTACTCTCTATTTGCAGGGAGGGCCACATAACCACACTATCTGTGGTTTGGCAGTCTGTCTAAAATATGCTCAGTCAACAGAGTTTAAAGCTTATCAAGGTCAAGTAAGTCACATTTATTTCTTGTTCAAAGGAGTTAATTGTTGTTGTCATGCCTTAGAAGCTAAGCTCTATCTTGTCATTTCTTTATATGGGGTTTGCTTTTGTAGGTTATATCTAATTTCAAAGCTCTTGCCAGTCGACTGAGCGAGTTGGGTTACACACTGGTTTCAAGTGGTAGTGATAACCACCTTGTTCTTGTTGATTTAAGACCACTTGTGAGTTACTCAGTTCTCTTATCCATTTATGATTCTTATGCCTGTAACGCAATATTTGTTGCTTACTTTAATCCTAATAGTAATGTAGTGACTCGTAGTCCTGCGAATAAGCATCTAATATATTAGAAATCGTGAGTTTATCACTTACTAGCAAGGATGCATGGACACGGATATGCGCGTCATGTCGGACATGGACACATGATATGATCTGATCTGTATTTGTATTCTTTCCTGCAGGTTGTAATCCAATGAAGCAATTCAAGTAAGCCAAAGCTCAAATCACAACCAAGAACTGCAGAAATTGAAGAAGGAGTTGCAATATCAGATGTTCAACTGGAACGAATTCAGGAAATGAAATTGTATTCGATAGAAATGATATGTAACATGAATTCTTGTAACAAGCCAATTCGAGAAGGCTACTCTCCTAATAGAGCATTTTGAGAAGCTCAATCTCTCCTAGAGCACAAGCTCTGTGTAACAATTTTACAAATCAATGAATGACCTTTCTCTTTTCTATTCTATCTCTATTTATAGTCCCTACTTCCTATAATATTCTGTTACAACATTTATTGTATTCTGTTACAACATTCTATTATATTCAGTCATAGCACTTGGTCCCAGCATTTCTTAGTAACAGCAGCACTTGGTAACATCAGCACTTGGTTCCAGCATTTCTTAGTAACAGCAGCACTTAGTAACATCAGCACTTGGTTCCAGCATTCTCAGTAGCTTGCTTCCAGCATTCTCAGTAGCTTGCTTCCAGCATTCACTTGCAATCATCAGTAATAACAGCATTCATCAGTAATAACAGCATTCCTGGCAGTCAGTCCCCATGCTTCCCATTGGCATGTTTCCTCCTAGTATAAGTAAATCGAATAGGAGGCCTATCATTACCTCCGCCCCAACAACGCACCTTGTCCGCAAGGTGGAACGAAGGAAACTGCTGATCAAGCAAGTCAAAATCTTCCCAAGTCGCCTCATACGCAGGCAACTCCTGCCATTTTATTAAAACTTCCATTCTGCCAGAGTTACCCTTAATGGCCTGCCTGACATCCAACAACCGTTCAGGCTGCACTATCAAAACCCCGTCATCAGATAATTGCGAAGGAAGAGCAGAGATAACAGAACAGGGGCCATTAGCGCGTCGGAGCTGAGAGACGTGAAAAACATCATGAATCTGGGAAGAAAGAGGTAGTGCCAACCGATATGCAACCGAACCTATCCTAGCCAACACTTCGTAAGGCCCGTAAAATCTGGGAGAGAGCTTCTGATTATGACGCTTCACCAAAGAACTCTGCCGATAAGGCCTGATTTTTAGAAATACTCGATCTCCAACCTCAAAAACCTCTTCGCGCCTAGATGTATCAGCAAACCTTTTCATGCGTTGCTGAGCACGCAAAAGGTTTTCCCGTAGACATTCTAAAACACTATCTCTGGCTGAAAGCATCTGATCCACAGAAGAGACAACTGTACTGCCTGACTGATAGCGCAACAATGCAGGCGGATCTCTACCATACACAATTTTGAAAGGCGTATAACCCATGGCTGAGTGATGAGATGTGTTATACCAATATTCTGCCCAAGGAAGCCAAGTAGACCATAATCTGGGTTTCGCCAATGTGAAACATCTCAAGTAGGTCTCCAAACATCGATTGATCACCTCCGACTGGCCGTCAGTTTGGGGATGATAGGTCGTACTATGTTTTAAGTGCGTACCTTGTATCCGGAACAACTCACTCCAAAAATTGCTAAGGAAAACGCGATCTCGATCCGAGATGATGGAAATAGGTACACCATGCAGTCTGACGATTTCTCTACAAAATATGTCAGCCACTCCCTTGGCGGTAAATGGATGTTTCAAACCAACGAAATGTGCGTACTTACTGAGTCGGTCCACCACCACCAATATGGTATCCATTCTGCCCGAAATTGGTAAGCCTTCTATAAAATCCATTGCAAGCTCATCCCATATTTGTGTAGGAAGTGGAATTGGCTGAAGCAGACCCGCGGGACTGACGGCCATGGACTTACTGCGTTGACACACTTCGCAATCTCTAACCAATTTCCTGATAGTTGATTTCATCCCCACCCAGTAGACTTCTTTAGCAATGCGCTGGAAGGTTTTAGTTTCCCCGGAATGACCCCCCACAGAAGAAGAATGAAACTCATGAAAAAGGGTGGGAATGAGAGAAGACTGAGGAGAGATCACTAACCTGTTCTTATAATGCAATAAGTCATTAATGATGACAAAGCCAGGACGACCCAACCCCGCCAATACGGACTGCTTGATCTCTGTAATTGAAGAATCAGCTTCAATTTCGGACTTTAACACCGTCCAATCCCTCCAGGTAGGTAAACTCATATGAGAATAAGTAGGAGGTAGAGATATCCTAGAAAACGCATCTGCCGCTTTATTCGAGGCTCCAACCTTGTACTGAATTTCGAACTGATGGCCTAAAAGCTTACTCACCCACCGTTGGTATTCGGGTCCAATTACCCATTGCTCCATCAAAAATTTTAAGCTTTTCTGATCCGTGCGGATGATGAATTTACGGCCTAGCAGATAAGCGCGCCACTTCGTCACTGACAAGACAATCGCCATGAGTTCCCGCTCATAAATGGGTTTAAGTCTTGCCTGCGAACCCAGAACCTGACTGAAGAATGCTATCGGACGGTTCAACTGCATCAACACTGCTCCCACTGCAATTCCCGACGCATCGGTCTCCACAACAAATTCTTCAGAAAAATCCGGCATCGCTAACACTGGTGCCTCCGTCATGATGCGCTTCAACTGTTGGAACGCTAATTCGGCTTCCTCACTCCAAGCAAAACTATCTCTTTTCAGTTGAGAAAGCAAAGGCCACGCAACTTGACTGTACTCCCTGATGAACTTACGGTAGTACCCCGTGAGACCCAAAAATCCTCTCAATTCCGTAATATTCCTGGGAGAAGGCCATGCCAACATCGCTTGAATTTTTGACTGGTCGACAGAAACCCCATCCGCAGAAATTATATGTCCCAAATAACTGAGCCTCAAACTGCCAAACTCGCACTTTTTCCGATTTGCATACAATTGTTGTGCTTGTAATATCTCCAGTACCACTTCAAGATGTTGAATGTGTTCCTCGACCCCCTTACTGTATACCAAAATATCATCAAAAAATACCAATACAAACTTACGGAGATAGGGACGAAAGATCGAATTCATTAGAGCCTGAAATGTCGCAGGAGCGTTAGTGAGTCCGAATGGCATCACCAAAAACTCATAATGCCCCTCATGAGTCCTGAAAGCAGTCTTTGATTCCTCCCCTTCTCTTAATCGAATCTGGTGATAACCTGACTTAAGGTCTAATTTCGAAAATATCACTGAACCATGAAGTTCATCTAACAGTTCTTCAATAATCGGAATAGGAAACCTATCAGTTACCGTTTGCTTGTTGAGAGCTCGATAATCCACGCAGAAACGCCATCCTCCATCCTTCTTCTTGACCAACAGAACAGGACTTGAGAAAGGGCTCACACTGGGTCGCACAATGCCTGATTCTAGCATCTCATCAATCAACTTCTCTATTTCATTTTTCTGACTTTGTGGGTAGCGATATGGTCGGACACTCACCGGATTGGAACCTTCCTTCAATGTAATGGCGTGTTCAAAACCCCGACGAGGAGGTAATCCAGATGGTAAATGAAAAACCGTATCATACCTTTGCAACACCTCTGATAATCCTTCAGGCATCTCTGAACTATCTGTAGATGAAGAATGATCCTCTCCAGGTCCCTTCAGACTGCCCAACTCAACCAGAAAACCGTGACCCTCTTGTTTCATATCCCTCAACATAGTTTTTAAGGACACCAAACTGCGACCCAAAGTCGGATTACCTTTTAGAGTAATGGTTTCTAAGCCAGCCCTGAATCGAAGGATTTGGTCTTTCCAGTTTATAGAAGTCGTCCCCAATGTCTCCAACCACTGTATACCCAAAATCACATCCGAGCTTCCCAACCCTAAAGGAAGAAAATCTTCTACAATTTCTATTCCTTGTAACATCAGTTGTACCCCTTTACATACCCCACTGCCCTGAACCGAATCCCCTGATCCCATTGTAACGCCATAAATCCCCGTCGCCGTAACAGGTAGCTTCACCTTATCCACTAACTTCTGTGAAATGAAGTTATGTGTTGCTCCACTATCAACCAACACCACCACTGTCTGACCTTCAATTTCTCCTTCGATTTTCATGGTGTTTGGATTGGTCAGCCCCATGACTGAACTGAGTGAAACCTCGATAATCTGATTCATCTCAGCCGCCGCAACCTCTGTATGTTCATCATCTTGTAAATCCTTTTCTTCATCCTCTTCACTATCAGCTTGAGCAATAAGAACACTCACTTCTTTTCGCTTACACACATGTCCCGGCGAATACTTCTCGTCACACTTGAAACATAGTCCCCTCGCCCTCTTTTCTTGATATTCTGCATCTGAAAATCGGCGAACTTCCTTCCTTTCGCCTCCATTTCTCTCGTTCTCTCTAGGAGGATGAGAATAGGGCTGAGATCTGATTGTTTTGTGTGTAAACTCTCTGGAAGAGTTTTGTTGTGGGTAACCTGAAGAACCAGTCATAAAAGGTTTTGGGCCAGTATTGGGCCGGTTACTAAAACCTTGGAAACCAGTTTTAGCAAAACCCATAACCTTTTGTTTTTCTTCGACCCTTTGGGCAATATCCATGGCCCGACCCAGATTTACTGGATCAAGCATTCTCACCTCAGCTCTAATGGAGGGTTTCAAACCGTTTATGAACTTGCTGAGAAAGACTTCCTCTGTGACAGTCTCTAATGGTGCAGCCAGTGAAACAAATTCTCGACGATACTCCACTACCGATCCTTCTTGTCTAAGGGCAAGAAATTGTTCGCAAAGTGACCCTTCTTGCATCGATCGAAATTGTTTTAACAATAAACCCTTCAATTCCTCCCAACAAAAAATTGGCCTTCTTTTATTCTCCCATTGATACCACAACAAGGCATCACCTTCAAAAGAAATTATCGCAGCCTCCATTTTCTCTTCATTACTGTATCTCTGTAAGGAGAAAAATCTTTCAGCCTTTAGAATCCATCCATCTGGGTTTGATCCTTCAAAGGTAGGCATCTCTAACCTTCTAGATCTCCTTTCATATGAATAACCTTGAGAAGAAGAAACTCCTCCTGCTCCATTCAAGCTTTGTGCTTCCACATTTGTTGGTTGCATCTGATCCTTCTCTGCTGTGGAAACTGGTTTCAAGTTTTCTTGATGAGTTTTCATCATTTTGAGTATTTCTTGAACATCTCCTCTCAAAGATTCCACTTGTTCTTGAACATGTTCTTGAACCTTTACGATGCTCTCTTCTATGGCTTCAAATCTTGCCACATTACTTGTCGATGCACCCTTGCCAGCCATATTCACTCAAGATCGAGTGCTCTGATACCAATTGATATGATCTGATCTGTATTTGTATTCTTTCCTGCAGGTTGTAATCCAATGAAGCAATTCAAGTAAGCCAAAGCTCAAATCACAACCAAGAACTGCAGAAATTGAAGAAGGAGTTGCAATATCAGATGTTCAACTGGAACGAATTCAGGAAATGAAATTGTATTCGATAGAAATGATATGTAACATGAATTCTTGTAACAAGCCAATTCGAGAAGGCTACTCTCCTAATAGAGCATTTCGAGAAGCTCAATCTCTCCTAGAGCACAAGCTCTGTGTAACAATTTTACAAATCAATGAATGACCTTTCTCTTTTCTATTCTATCTCTATTTATAGTCCCTACTTCCTATAATATTCTGTTACAACATTTATTGTATTCTGTTACAACATTCTATTATATTCAGTCATAGCACTTGGTCCCAGCATTTCTTAGTAACAGCAGCACTTGGTAACATCAGCACTTGGTTCCAGCATTTCTTAGTAACAGCAGCACTTAGTAACATCAGCACTTGGTTCCAGCATTCTCAGTAGCTTGCTTCCAGCATTCTCAGTAATAGCACATCATTCACTTGCAATCATCAGTAATAACAGCATTCATCAGTAATAACAGCATTCCTGGCAGTCAGTCCCCATGCTTCCCATTGGCATGTTTCCTCCTAGTATAAGTAAATCAAATAGGAGGCCTATCAACACAACACGCAGACTCGACAGTTTCCAAAAACTATGACTCGTAGACACGTCGACACGTCATACTATTTTTTTAATAAGTCATATAAACATAAATAATAATCTAATAAAGTGCATTCCTAGAGTGTCTTGAAGAAGATGACACACTGTTGCAAGAAAAAAATAAAGTAGAGAAAAAATATAGTAAAAAAGAAGTAGAGGGGATAAGTAAACAAATTAAAGAAGAATATGAAGAAAAAGCAAAGATTAAGAAGAAGCATAAACTACTTGTATGCTTTAATGATTTTTTGCCCTATTTGTCTTAAATCACAATTGAAAGAGTCATTCACTTTATATGGATCAACAACAATTAAATTAGATGGTTATTTGCACACATCTAAAAGTAAAATACAAAACAAAGTTGGTTGTCGAGTCTTAACTGTGTACTAACCAAGTTTTGGGTGTATCGGAGGCGAATCTGACATGTTGGCCACATTGACCATGTGTCAAACACCTGCCGACACGTTGACCATGTGTCCGACGCGTGTCGGAAGCGGGTCAAGCTAGTGTCAGTGTTGGATACGTGTCGGACACGGATATGGAAGGTTTTTCAAAGAGTTGGTGCTTCCTTGCTTACCAGAAACTTCCAAGGTTAATAATTAAACTTTAAATGGGATCTTGAATAGTTGTTAAGTTTCTGAAAGACTAAAATAAACTTTATGTTGTTTGCTTTGAAGACCGTAAATTATGACTCAAATTTATTCATGACATGGTCATTGTTAAAAGGTGAACGCTCTGTGCTCTGTTATTATTGGAAATGGTCCAACCTCCCTTTATAAGAAAGTATGTATGATTTTGTTTGATTTTACAAAAAGATACATATCGGAGTTGGATCCGGGTTTCACAATACTAACATGGCACTTAGTAAATGGAACATTGTTGAACCAAAATATAGTTTCTCCAAGATCTGTCAGGAAGTTAATTTATCAAAATTTTATGGTTTGGATTTGGGGTAGAAACTGGGGCATTCTTAGAAACACTCCAATGCATACATGTTTCTTTGATTGGGGTTGTTAATTTATTAGGTAGTTTGTGTAGACATTTCCATTGTTCCTTGTAATTTTGAGATCGAGCTTTTGATCTTGGTTAGTGTAACTCCAAACCAGCAGTTTGTGTTTTCAGACCTCTGTTGTTAATCAAGTGTAGTTATGTTAATGAGGAGACCTATGGGTAGAATCATATGAAACCGTTATGATGGGTCGATTTTCTTACCATTAGCCTTGTTAATACTTATTAACAGTTTAACACTCGTATTGAAGGGTATGGATGATGCACGAGCTGAGAAAATCCTAGATATGGCTTCCATCACTCTGAACAAGAATTATGTCCCTGGTGAGTGAAAATGTCATTTTTTATATTAAGAATAGCTTTTCTATTCAAGTTTTGCTCATCAATATTATATTTTTTAATCATAAAGGTGACAAGAGCGCATTAGTCCTAGGGGGTATCCGTATTGGGACACCTGCAATGACTACCATACAATTTACTGAAAAGGAATTTGTCACAACAGCATACTTCATTCACGAAGGAGTGCAGATTTCCCTTGAAGCAAAACAGTTGGCTCCGGGCTCAAAGCTTCAAGATTTCATGAAATTCATAGGATCTCCAGATTTCCCCCTGAGGCAACACATCACAGATCTACAAAAGAAAGTAGAAGCTCTGACTTCTCAGTTTCCCTTACCTAGAGTATAATGATCAATAGTTCATAGGTTTTATCATCCTCTCCTTAAGAATGATGTTTTAATAACTAAAAGTGTATAATCTCTAGCATCCACTTGTTGTTAGGATTGTAGGGAGAGATCCTCCTCAAGTTTATAGATGTTAAGGTGTATCTTGGATTTACGGAACTATCTTAAATAGTTTGATATGCTTTTGATATCTGTTTCTGGTTTGATAAGCATCTCCAGTGAGGGTCTTGTAGGTGGTAATATTTATGCTAGGGGAGGGTGAAAAAATGTGTTTCCAAGTTACTCTCCTTAGAGACTCCTTTCCTAGGTGGCATCCAAGGAGTGCATCTTTACTAGTCAAATGTAGCTAGTGATTCTGGCAAATTACATTAGTCAAGGAAACTAATAAAAGTGTTAATTTGGTGCCTTCATTTTGAATTCAATTTTTTTTTAATAAATTTAATTAGAAGTAAAAACAAATATTCAGTCCGTCAAAGTGGTCTACTCAGGTCTTAAACATGATGAGAGGCTCGTCCATCCCCCTTGAGAAGGAAGTCATAAATATCCCCACCTAGCGACTGCGCACCCCTTCACCAAATCTTAACTATTGGGATTTTTTTTTTGTTAAAAATGAGAACATATTAAAGCATCCATAGTATATGCCCATATGATGATACATCAAAATATACCGATCATGACGGCCATACACGTGGCAAAGAACATCCATCACGAGGATATGACGTCTCATATATTGGATCAGCTCATAAAACCCAAGAAGAACATAACCAATCAAAGAGGCTCAGACAAGGCCCACTATGAGAAGATATAATCAAAGCTCAAACCCAGGCCCGAATGAATCAAAGCCCAAATCCAGGTTCGACACTAGTTCTCTCATAAATAAGAGGAACGTTGCACCAAAAAGAGTAGTGGAGGGAGTTAAGCCTCCACGGACGCATATCCATCAATGAGGAGACTGTTACGAGAAACATCCCCTTCCAGTGCGCCTCCCATGCTTAAGTCACGCAAATAATTAACTGCGACCATTATAAAAGGTAAATGGAACATTCAACATAGTTATGCAACTTTAACTAAGTTTTGTCCAAATTTACTTCTTTCTTCAAACAGAGTTGTTGACTTAAGCATCGGAGTGCCTTGGGCCACCAAAAAGGTGGTCCTTGGCAGTCTAACATCTGTATTGCAGTCAAACTCACAGAAAGACAATTTTTGGACGCATCAGTTTAGCACCGTCTGTGGGGAACGATGAGTTTCCTTTCTAAAAATAAGATCCACAGTGACAAAATTCACCACAACCTGATAGAAAATCAACAAGCTGTAAAAAAAAATGGCACACCCTACAGATCTCCAACACAGTGACGATAACAACTCTCATACTGGCAACGATGCACCACAAACAGCTCACGAATAAGGAACAACCCAAATAATCGGACCAATGGCACTTGAGAATTCAGATCCATATCACACAACAACCCAGACATCCAGTGACACTGCCATGGATCCTCGGGTAGACCTGCTTATGCCCCAAATGAACTACATGACAAAGATGCTAGAAAAAATCACCCAAGAGCGCATCCAGCCCGCTGATCCTGTTCAGGCACGACCCCAACAAAACTCCGCCAACCGAACTCAAGGAAGTGACGAAGTCCCAATAGAACCCCAACAAGGAAACTTCAAGAACAATGAACCCTTCCAAGGCAAGACTTCACAGTGTAATGGAGCGCAAGCTGAGATTTCGTTCAGAATCGGAGTCATGGATCCCAAGGTATTGTACGAATTAGCCAAACCGTCATTCTCTAATGCCCTCATGAAGACTGCCATGGCGAAAAAGTTCATTTCATCAAAGTTTGAGGTATACGATGAGACCACTGACCCAACGGATCATCTGACGCACCTCCACCACATGATGGCATTGAAAGAAACCACAAAGTCGATCCTGTGCAGAACATTTCTGATTAGCCTTACCTCCACAACAATGAATTGGTTCAACAGTCTACCACCGAGGTCAATAGACTCCTTCTAGACATTAGCCACAACATTTATCACGAGATTCATCGCAAGTCAACGGATGAGGAAATGACCACACTACCTTTTGCATGTCAAACAGAAACCCGAAGAGACAATACGGGAATATGTCACTCGTTTTACCAATGAATTGACAGTGATCGATGGATGTAACGACGACACAGCCGCTGCGACATCTATCGCTGGACTAAAAAGAGGTCCCTTCTTTGATGCCCTTAACCTGGAACCTCCAAAAGGCATGGCAGTTGTGGATGCAAATTTTTGTCGGATCACGTGCTGATCACGCGGAGCAATCTGCATAAGATAAAATCACGTGCTGATCACGCGGAGTAATCTACATATGATAGAAATTAAGTCTTGACACCGGTGTGGTGCCTGCCACGAGGACTCCGATGCCAAAGTTAGAACAATGTCTTTCGAAAAATGTTTATATCTCTATATTTAAGTCAGGAAAGTGTCACCTCCTGAAGGCTTTGTGTTTGACTATTTATAGAGGCTGAAAGAATTAATTGTTGGTTGATGAGTGAGTGAGACACGTGGCTAATGAGTAAGACACGTGAATGATGAGTGAGACTCGTGGCATATGAGTAAGACGCATGGCAGATAAGTAAGTTATTTACTTGCAAGCGGTTACAACTTCTTTCAGGCAGTTGTAACTTCTATGGTTGGTTATAACTTCCTATTTTTGAGATACATCTTCTGTAAGCCCATATGCTCAGCTGAGCATAGTGGTTGGCGCTGAGCACTACTCCCCTGCTGAGAAAATAGTGTTCTACTGAGTTTGTATTGGGCCTGGGCTCGAGCCTTCTATACTTGTAGCTCATGAATAATCTTCGGGCTTCTTAGGACAAGTCTAAATCTTTGTGCTTCTTTATCCAATTGGACTAAAGGTTACTTTTTGCTCCCACAAATGCCCTTCATCTCCTTTGCTTTTGACTAAATAAGAAATAATAATAATAAATTTTCTCTTTTTTATTTTTTTAAAACAAAGGAGATGTGCTTAAGGAGTTGCACCAAAAAATGGAGCACCTTCTGTACTGAGACACTTTCACCGAGGAGTTTTATCTGGACCTGAAGTCTTCTTGTACTTAAACATCTTCAATGAGGAGTTCTATCTGGATTGGAAGTCTTCTTGTACTTAAATATCATCACTGAGGAGCCCTATAAGGACTAGAAGTCTAGCTTGAGATAAATTCTCCTTTTCAAAAGGGCTATCTTATTCCCCTTTTCTGATTTTAGCGATTTTTTTTGTATTCCCCACAAAAAGGAAAGAATTTCTTCTTTCTCCTCCATATTTGTAGACGGTAAAACACAAGAGCTTGCACTTCTTCTTTTTTCTCGGCTTGGCTAATTGTAAGGTGAGATTTTCTTCTCTCTATTTTTTTTAACCATGGAAATACAATCACTAGGTAGTAACGTTTAGGAGGGGTTTAAATCAAAAGTAGGTTTTCGTCCATCACTCATATGTCTGTTGGTATTTTCTTTATCCGGGGATGTACGATGAGCGTGGTGATCACACGTCTGTCGACGATGGTGAAAGAGATATTTTGGGCTTTCCCATATTCTCGTTTATTGTTGGGTGATCGTCGACTGTTGACGGTGGTGAAAGAGACGATTTTGGACTGACTTCTCTTTCTGCATTATTGATGAATAACATATGAATACTCACCCTTATTGGGTGGTCATCGACTGTCGATGGGGTGAATGGAAGATATCGTCGACTGTCAGTTATCGACCATTGGTCGATCTTTTAGATTTTGGCCAAGATGCTAGTAGCGTATTTTGCGCAGCACGTGTCCATGGCGGATGGTACAATCCCCCTTCCCCCTCCTTGTATCTGCCAGCCAATTGTTGTGCGCAATCGAGAACTTCCACCATTTGAACCAATAGGGTGCCAAACTGAATATTTGGTACATTGTAGTCATTTTCTGTATAATCAATATTTGGTGGAGCATCTCTTGTTTTTATCAAACTCTCACATGGATTTAAATCCAAATTGGATTTCACCAATATATGGATTCAAATCCAAATCAAACAGAATCTCTCATATGGATTCAAATCCAAAACAGAGTCTCTGTAAATTTGAATTAATCACCCCGGCAATGTGTGGCGAGGGTGAGTGATCGTCAATTGTCGACGGTGGTAAAAATTGTTCATCCATGGATTAGGAAGAGTTTATGTCGGTGGTGGTGAGAGTCTCTGTAAATTTGACTTATTTTCTTCCTTATCTGGCGATGCGGCATAGCGATGATCATCCATTGTCCATGGTTGTGGAATTTTTCTTCACCCAAATTGGATTTCACCAAGGGATTCAAACCCAAATCAAATATGGGTTCACTGTGACTGTAATTGCAAAGAAAGATTCACTGAGACTTCTTTTCTTCCTGTTGATTTTCTTCAATTGGAAAAGAAGTTGCAATAAGTGCAAAGAAAGGGTTTTGTGTGTATACGCAGCCACCATTTTTGCTATGTACCACCGTCACTTTTTTTTCTTTCAAATCCAAATACATTTGGGTTACCCTTGTAATTGTGTTTCTTTGCTAATCTGCATGTGGGATTTTTCTCTGACTTTGTTCCGTATCTGGATTCCATGGGTTCTAAGAAGATATATAGTAATAGCCCTGTCTCTGATGATGAGGAACCTTTGTACCGCCAAGGAGGTTTCATTTCTCATTTTGGAAGATTTGTTCCTAGCTTGCCTAACTTGGAGAACAATGAGGCATTTTCGAAATGGATTGAAGTTAATCGCTCCACCTTTCCCGAAGGAGTGCATGTAAGATTGGTGGACCCGAGGAGTAGCAAATAACCTTGCATCGCTCCTAATAACATAACCATCAAATTTCACCCATTCATTATCTCTTTGCGCTTCAAGTTTCCCATGCATAAATTCTTTAAAGAAGTGCTCTGTGAAATGGGGTGTGCCCCTGCTCAATGCTGCCCAAATGTATACATGACAATTACGTGCTTCTCCAATCTCAGTAAATTTTTTGGGCTTGACTTGACTAAAGAAGAATTTTTCTTCTGTTTTGAGGTGAGGAGGCATGGTGATTATGCTCAACTTAGAGTAAAAAATATCAAACTTTTTGCTGAGCTCAGCGCTGGTGACCATGACTGGAAGAGGAACACTTTGGATATCAACGGTGCCTGGGAAGGTGATATAGTAGATGGCCTTCTTGTGCCCATCCTCTTATGCCCATGTATGCATTTTCACCGGTTGCTTACTTAGTTACTTTTGTTGCAGGTGAGGAGATAGTGAAAAAAATATTTGCCAAGCCTGACTTGAACAAGATTCAAAGGGCGCATGGCATACCATCCGAATATCACGAATGGAGGTGGTTGTTGAGCCCATCGAGAAATTAAAAGAGAGGACTTCCTCCGGCCGAAGACATAGAAAGTTGGAAGAATAATGCTCCTGATCTTATTGGTTTTTCCTTATCTACTAGTGAGGCTCCTTCTGAAAGTTCTTCAAAGATAAAGAAGAGTCCCCAAGAATCTGCTAGAGTTGAGGTCAACTCCTCTACTGGGGAGAAAATATCTATTAAATCTCTTAAAAGGAAAAAAAAACTTCTAGGCTATCTCCCTTTGTTGCAAAGGGACTATCCGCGAGATCTGAAGTTTCTTTTGAAAAATCTCTTTCCAAAAAGAACAGTTTGACTAATGTAACATCTCCTCCGTCTGGTCATCCTCCTATTTCGAAGACTAAAACTGTCCAACATTGTTCTGCCTCGACCAAGAGATCTGCTAGCCATAAAGTTACTTCTTCTCTTCCCAGAAAGTTGACTCTACTCAACATTGTTCTACCACGACTGAGAGATCTGCTAGTCGAAGAGATGTTATTCCTCCTCCATTGGCCATGAAGGTTATTCCTTCCCTTGGTGCATCAAAATCTCAAGTAACTGAAGATCGTGTCACAAGTTTAACTCGTACTCCTCTTGAAGCTAGGCTCATATTGGTCTCCAGAAAGTCTGATATCTTGAAGCAGAACATAGTTGACACTTTTGATATAAAACTGAAAAGTCTTAGCTCTGATACGCTTGCAATGGATGTTCCTTTTAAGTTAAATATTGTTCCAGAACCCTTTCCTATACAGGAAAACTTTGTCGTGTCTCCTTCTACATTGAAAGCTAGTGAGCAACTTTTATCTATGCAAAACACTCCAATTGAGGCCCCCACTTTCAAGGTATTGCTGGTTATATATATAATTTTATTTTCTGCCTGTTGATCTGCCTTCATTGATATGTAGATCATGCCTTCACCTTCTGAACCGATGTTGATTGATAGCGACGGTGAATCCAGTTCGACGGATATTGTTCCTTTAGCCAATCTACTAAAAAAAACTTCTAGGTAACAAATTCGGGTATATGAACTTGGTTGAACATCTTTGTAGATCAGTCGACTTCAGTAAGTTTCAAATGAGTTCATCTGTCGAGCTATGTGAAGAGGCGTTCTTCTCTCTTCTGAGAGGTGTCATTATGGCTGAAGAGTCTATGAGACATTTGTCTTATGTGTCCAAGTCTGCTACTGTTATTGCCCCTACTGTTGATCAGCTAAAAAAGTTGGAGGAAGATAATGAGAAGTTGAAGGCTGACCTTGGAGGTTTTGAGAGGGTTCTTGAAGCTGAGCAGAAGTTACACCAAGAAAAGAGTATCCAGATCTTCAAATTGGAAAACAAGTGTGTTGATCTACAAACTTCTCTGTCTAATAAAAACTCCGAGCTGGTCTCTCTAAATCTCAAGTTTTATAATAAATATGAAACTATGAAACTAGACATGGAAGAGTTGGAGACCTTAAAAAGAACCCATGAATTACTTGAAAAGGAGTCCAACGAATTCAAGTTGGAGGCAATTCAGACTGTTGAGAAGCGTGCAAAGGCTGAATAAGACTCCTATAAGCTCGGTTATGTTGAGGGTAAAGGAGGATGTGCACATTTTTTTTACAATAACTGATGAAGATGTTGATTTTCACCTGCATGTTATAAAACTTCCATCTACTCCCCTTGAGCAGACTACTCCTGCCTCTCTTGCCGAGGTTGTTTGTTCTTCTACTCATGGTGAGTAAGGAGATATCGTTGCTGCAAATGACCTTGGCCCTTCAGCTCTTTCTAAGAACATGTAGTCCTTAGAATGTTTTTGTTTATCAGTTTTGTTTTGTTTTTTCATGTATTTGAATTGTGGTCTGCTGACCGACTTTGGTTATTATGAATCCAAGTTTTCCTTGTTTTTAATATGTTCAACTGTCATCTTCCATACAAAAAACAATGCATGAGTAATAAACTTAGCGAAATATTTTCATAATAAATTTATCATATATGCATGGATGTACCTTTCACTTATTGAGAAGAGGATGTGCCCTTCGGTTGAGGAGAGGATGCATCCTTTCATCTGCCAAGGAGTGGTACTTTACCCTTCACCTACCGAGGAGAGATTGATTTCATGCACCTGTTGAGTAGGGTTTACCTTTCGCCTGTTGAGGAGAGGTATACTATTTTTTCCTTATAAGGAGAGGTGTCCTACCTTCTGCTTATCTTAAAGAATATTTGTTCCATACATTATTTTACAATAAAGAACTTCAAACTTGAGTTGTGATCTACCGTTTTCCTTTCTACCAAATGGGGAATTTTAGTAGAATCGTGAGTGAGAACTCAATCTTGGGTTGTATCGTACATACTCTCTTCTGCTAAAGAGATATATGTTTTTTATTCGAAAAAATACAAGTACAACCTTTTATAGGACTTTTACATTCCTCGACTGAAGAAAGAAAATTGCAATGCTTACACATTTCCAATAGGTATGTTCCTCTACTGGAAAGGGTAAATACAATCAAATCTTTTTAGTATGTACATTACATTTTATTTCTTAAAAGCTAAAATACTATAATTTACTTGATAGGTAGTCTGCTGACGACATAATGATCTGTTTGTAGAGTCCTCTGCTGAAGATGAGTTACAAATAGTACTTTCTGAGGTTGTTGGCGTTCCATTGTCTGGGGATTTCTTTGCCTTCAAAAGTGTCCAGCGTATAGCTTCCGCGACTGCCAACTCTACTAACTACATACGGTCCTTCTCAATTAGGAATTAACTTTTTTTTACCCATCTATTTTCTTGGTGACGAAGGCCTTTCTCAAAATTAAATCCCCAGGTTGGAATTGTCTGATTTTGACTCGCTTATTGTAATAGGACATAAGTTGTTGATGATAAGCGACAACTCTTGTGATAATTTTCTCTCGATTCTCTTTTGCTAGATCCATGTTAGTCGTCATTTCATTGGCATTTGCTACTAAGCTGGATACTTCCGTTCGCAAGGAAGGGACTACTATGTTGGGTGGGATGATAGCTTCGGTTCCGAAGGCCAAGGAAAATGGTGTTTCTCCAGTAGGTCTTCTTTTGGTTGTGCGATAAACCCATAATACTCTAGGTAACTCCTCAACTCATTTTCCTTTGGATTTATCCAATCTTTTTTTGTTGCAATCCAGAATAGTTTTGTTGGGTGCTTCAGCTTGACCATTTCCTTGTGGATACCTAGGAGTTGAAGACCATTGTCGATCACAATGGAATGCGGAATACCAAATCGGCAGATTATGTTTTGCCAAATAAATTTTTTTACATCTGCTTCCTTGGTAGAGGCGAGGGCTTCAGCTTCAATCCATTTTGTGAAATAGTCGGTTGCCACAATCACCATATTCTTTTGTACTAGAGCCATTGGCATTGGGCCTACAAGATCAAATGCCCATTGCATGAAAGGCCATAGACTAATCTGCGGGTTTAATTCTTCTACGGGCTGAGTAGAAATTGGTTTGAACCGTTGGCATTTGTCACATCTTTGTACGAAGTCTCTCGCATCTTGATGCATGGTTGGCCAATAGTAACCAACACTCAAAGATTTTTGTGCTAGTGATCTTCCCCAGAATGATTTCCACAAGATCCTTCATGAATGCTACTCAGAACTTCAAGTACTGCTGGAGAACTAATACAGGTGATGTCTGGCCCCAAATATGATCTGCGGTAGAGCTTTTATTTCTTCACATAATATCTTCAGCCTTCTGTTGGAGTTTCTTGGCTTGTACCTTGTCTGCTGACAGATTACCATTTAGTAGAAAATCGATAATAGGATCTTGCCAAGTAGGACTAGCATCAATCATCATCATCTCGGCTTCTTCTTCAATACTTGGCGTCTCCAAGTGCTCTACTGGGATGGAGTGCTTGAATTGATAATCTAAGGCTGACCCCAAGTTCGCTAATGCATCTGTATGAGAGTTTCTTGCTCTAGGGACCTGCTTAATTGTGAAAATTGGAAAAACTTTCAAAAGTTCTTGGACTTTGTCTAGGTAGAGGATCATCCTTGGGTGTTTTGCAATGTATTCATCTGATGCTTGACTGGTTATAAACTGAGAATCTGAATAGATGACTAGCCTTTTAACGGACAACTCCTTTGCTAGGCATAGTCTAGCAAGCAAGGCATCGTACTCTACTTCATTATTGGAGGCTTTGAAACCAAGTGTAATGGCTTGTTCTACCATGGTTCCATCGTGCGAGAATAAAACAAGTCCTGCTTCGGCACCCTTGTGATTTGACGACCCATCTTATATAATTTCCACATATCTTTGTGTTGATCTGCCCTTATTCTAGCATGAGTTGAGGAATCTTCTGCTGTTGAGGGGTGCGACACTGCTCTGCTGGCTGACTTTGTCTCAGCGGCTGAGGAAGGTGTGAATTCTACTATGAAATCTGCTAAGGCTTGAGCCTTTATAGTTGTCCTTGGCCAGTAGATCAAATCGTATTGGCTTAACTCGATGGATTATTTCATGATTCTTTGAAAAGCATCCGGGCTGTGGAGAATTGACCGTAAAGGATATTCCGTCATGATAATCACTCGATGGGCTTGAAAGTAAGGTCTTAACTTCTTTGCTGAAACCAAAAGTGCTAAAATTAAATTTTCCATTGTTGAGTACCTGGTCTCAGCATCGAGAAGAGCTTTAGATATGTAAAATACGGGAAGTTATGCCCCCAGTTCTTCCTTGATGAGAGCTGAACTCACTGCCACATTTGAAACTGCCAAGTAGAGGTACAAGTCCTCTTCCGGCTGAGGTTTTGACAGTAGAGGAGGAGAAGATAAGTAAGTTTTCAAATTTTTAAATGCAGTTTCACACTCTTCATCCCATTTGTCTCTCTGTCCTTTTTTCAATTCTTTAAAAATGGTTTACATTTATCTGTTGATCTACTTAGGAATCGATTCAAAGCGGTTGCTCTACCTATGAGATTTTGGATTTCTTTTGGAGTTGATGGTGACTTCATGTCAATGATGGCTTTGATTTGATTTGGATGAGCTTCAATTCCCCTCTGGGTGACTAGGTACCCCAAAAATCTTCCTGATGAAACTCTAAAAGTGCATTTCTCTGGATTTAACTTCATTCGATATTTTCTTAGAAGTCCAAAATTTTCTTCAAGATTTCTGATGTGATCTGCCCGCTGAAGACCTTTAATTAGCATGTCGTCTACGTAAACCTCCATGGTTATTCCAATTAAATGCTTGAAGATTTTGTTCATTAACCTTTGATAGGTCGCTCCGACATTTTTTAAACCAAAAGGCATTACCTTGTAGTAGTAACTCCCCCTTTCGATGACGAATGAAATTTTGGCTTTGTGGGGTTCGTACATCATAATCTGATTATAACCTAAATAGGCATCCAGAAAGTTGAGCAACTGTTTACCAGATGTAGAATCTACTAACTGATCAATGCGAGATAGAGGATAATTGTCTTTGGGACATGCTTTTGTTGAGGTCAGTGTAATCTACACAAACTCTCCATTTTCCTTTTTCTTTTTTCTTGACTAATACCACATTTGCCAACCATTCGATTTAGGATACCTCCTCGATGAAACCGGCTACCAAGAGCTTGTCGATCTCGGCTTCAATGATTGCTACTCTTTCTGGGGCAAAGTTTCGCCTCTTCTGCACAATAGGCTTAAAAGTCGAGTCTACATGCATTTTATGGCAGATCACAGTTGGATCAATGTCGGGCATGTCTGAGGCTGACCAAGCGAACACATATTTGTTGCTTTGGAGGAAACTAGTAAGCTCTGCCTTCTCATCTGCGCTGAGGCGAGAACCAATTTTTGCCTTTCTTTCGGGCAGATTAGGATCAAGAATTACAAGTTTTGTGTTTTCTTCTAGTCTCCATCCCTCATCAACTAAGGATTCAAATTGAACTTCTTCTTGATCCTGGTGCTGTAATTGCTATTAAGGGGTAGAAGGCTTCTTCCCTTTCGCTTTGGCTGAAGTGACGAGAATAAATTCCTTCTGTTTCGTTTCCTTCAAGACTCAGGCTGCACACCTCCTTGCAATGGCTTGATCACTCTTTATTTTTCCAACTCCACCTCCTGAGATTGGATATCTGATTTTTTGGTGTAGACAAGACGTGACGGCATCAATTTTAGTTATCCATGGTCTCCCCAAAAGTTTTTTGTAGGGAGAGGGCTCATCTATTATCATAAAGGTCTACGAGCAGATGACTGGTGGTGAGTAGACATCTAGAATCATAGTCCCAATTGTTACTGATGTAGCCCCATTGAAGGCAGTCAAGACTTTTGTCTTTTTGGTGATAAGTGATTCTAAATTCATTTGTTTGACAGTCGAGAGATGAAGTATAATGGTTGCACTTCCCTCATCTACACGAATTATATCAATCATTGCATGGGCGATCTGAATGATGATGACGAGTGCGTCTTCATGTGGTAGATCAAGGCCTAACAGGTCACTTTTAGTGTAGCCGATCATCTGATTTTTGATTGTGGAACTAGTAGTGGGGCCATCGACTGAGGCGATTAGCACTTGAGCAACCGAAGTTGCTTGTTTGATCTTTCACTTCCTTTAATTATTTGTGAAACCAAAAAGTTCAGATTCAACAAAAATTCCATTGATTCTTATGACTTTCTTTAGGGGTTCCTTCGTTGCATCTCTTTCCTCAATTTGTTGAATGGTTTTTTGGCTACATACTCTATGCAATGCCCTGGTTTGACTAACTCTTCAAGGTGTTCCTTCCATGCCCGACATTCTTTTGTCAAGTGACTAGTAGCTCCATGGAATGCACAATATTTATTCGGATCTTTTTTTGTCGGATCTCCTTTCATGGGTGGCGGTCTCTTCAGCCAAGGTGTTCTTTATCTCGTAGAGAATTTGATTGATTGGAACTGAGAACTATGTGTATGCTCTACTGGTAGAGGAGTCTTTTGCTGGAGAGCATGCTCTACGCTTGTCACCCCTGTTCTTTTTACTTTCATTTTGATATGTATTATTTTGTGTAGGTTGGTTATCCTTCTTGAACACATCAGATACCTTAACACTATTTTTTTTCATCGTCCCACAATGCACAGCGTTCTGCCATGTGAAGACTTCTACAAGAGTTTTACCTGGTTTCATGGTCAGCTCGCCATACAACGGGTGATCTGTGGGCAGACCCTTTCTGAAAAGCTGAGGACGCAGTTTAATCATCACACCCAACTATGCTCGCTTTTTCTGCCTTGAATCTTTTAATGAAGTCTCTGAGCGATTCATTTGACATCATCTTCATGTTGAAGAAGTGGTCATCATGCTTTTTGACAGTTCGGTAAGATGAATATTCTTTTGTGAAGATAAGGGAGAGGTCTCCAAAGTTGATGATCGACTGGGGGGTTAAAGTGTGAAACCAATCTTGGGTTACTCTCTGTAAAGTCATAGCAAATATTTTGCACATAAGCGGATCATCATTTTTGTGTAGAGTCATGACACTTGGAAATGCTTCAAGTGCCTCTCAGGATCAGAATTTCCTTTAAAAGGGGTAAAAGTTGGTGTGGTAAACCTTGCTGGTGGAGGAGCCCCTTCGATGTTATTTGTAAAAGGTGAAGTGTTCACCAAGGCTACCTCTCTACGCAGAGTATCATCTGGATTTCTCATAACTTGTAAATTCATCAACTTTTCTTTGACCATTCGTGCCACATCATCTGCTCCCAAGGGCTTGTGTGTATCCTACCGATCGGCTGTATGGTGATTTTGGTTTTGATTATCTACGGTAGATGACTCCTCATATTCTGAATTTGATTGTGACTTATTTGCATGTGAGTGAGGTAGAGTCTCAATAGAATTCGCATGTAGGTTCCTCTTGATTTGACAAGCCTCTGAATGTGGGATGTGGGACAAACCAATGTAGTGATCTAAATCGGGTGCTCTGCGTTGTTCGCATCCATCGAGATTTTGTATTCTATGCCGACCACTGATATTGGGTGTAGTCTGTGATCCCAGTCTTGAGTGCACAGTTGCTTGGGAACCCAACCTTGAGAAGACTCTCATTTGAGGCCCAAGCCTAGAGTGCACATTTACTCGTGGCCCTAATCTCGAATGAATGCTTCCAGAGATATTGTTTCCCTATGATGGATGACTACTTCCACTCCCATGTACATGGTCTGCTGGTAGATGGCGATGAGTCGTCTACCTTGGTTGTTCGCTCGCTAATCGCTCTACCACCCGGGTTTGTTCTTCCAATATTTTGGTCAGATTGGCGATCTGACCTGCAAAATTTTCTTGTTATGTCATCTCCATTTGGCTTGTGGCAAAAGGTTGTGATTGATGGTCAGCAGGCGGTGGCAGACCCACTAACAGTGGTTGTCCAACCAGTAATGACTATACCCGTGATGACGATGACAACCTAGTACGAGCAGAAGACCTTGTAACATTATTTTTGCTAGTTTGTTTTCGAGTTCCCACCATTGTATTGAATTGAAAATAAAAGTGTTTGTGAAATGAAATTGAAACAGAATGAATGAAAGTTTTTTTTTTGTGAATGGGAGAGAGCATGCAATGAGTTTGATTCAAGCTCTCAATGAAAGCACCAGTTTGTGGATGCAAATTTTCGTCGGATCACTTGTTGATTGCATGGAGCAATCTGCATAAGATAGAATCACGTGTTGATCATGTAGAGTAATCTACATAAGATAGAAATTAATTCTTGACACCGGTGTGGTGCCTGCCACGAGGACTTCGATGCCAAAGTTAGAACAATGTCTTTCAAAAAATGTTTATATCTCTATATTTAAGTCAGAAAAGTGTTACCTCCAGAAGGTTTTGTGTTTGAGTATTTATAGAGGCTGAAAGAATTAATTGTTGGTTGATGAATGAGACACGTGGCTAATGAGTAAGACACGTGGCTGATGAGTGAGACTCATGGCAGATGAGTAAGACGCATGGCAGATGAGTAAGTTATCTACTTGCAAGCGGTTGCAACTTATTTCAGGCAGTTGTAACTTCTGTGGTTGGTTATAACTTCTTGTTTTTTAGATACCTCTTCTGTAAGCCCATATGCTCAGCTGAGCATAGTGGTTGGTGCCGAGCACTACTCCCCTACTGAGAAAATAATGTTCTATTGAGTTTGTATCAGGCTCGTGCCTTCTATACTTGTAGCTCATGGATAATCTTCAGGCTTCTTAGGACAAGTCCAAATCTTTGGGCTTCTTTATCCAATTGGGCTAAAGGTTATTTTTTGCTCCCACAGCGGTCTTGTTGAAAACAACCCAAAAACACATTTTTCTTGAAGAGATGAAAGCTGCTAGGAGGAAAAATGAACAGGAAAGGGAAAATCATTCAAGGAAATGGGAAAAGAAAGAGGAAAGAAAGCGAGACGATGGACCACGGGAAGATAGCAGTCAATCATAGAAACATCATAATGGCGGAAGAACCGAGTCCAACCAGTGGGAATCCAGGAAGTCACAATTGGCACGGCCCAATCATGAGCGGATAACCAGCGTAAGGAAAAAAGAATAAAAACCATACACGACCCTAAAGACAAGTTGGACCAACATCCAGAAGTACATGGCGAATTGGGAGAACGTCAACTGGCCACCCAGGATGAGAGGAGACCTAGAAGGAAGAAACAAAAGTAGGTATTGTTCCTTCCACAATGATCACGGGCATGATACCGAAGACTGCTACAAGCTGAAAGAGGAAATCGAGCATTGGATCCAAAAAGGACGACTCGACGAATTCATTGGAATGCCAAACAAACAGCTCAAAGGGAAATAAAAGGCAGAGCGCCACAGGATCGAAAGAACAATTTAGGGAACTGATATGCACTCTACACCACATTTACCCCAGCAAAGAAGCACCTTCCGCTCAAGCAGACCTATATCGAAGCGAAAAGCGTAATGCCCTGAAGACGGTTGCACCGACCGACTCGAGGACTCTACCAACAAATGCAAATTCAATCCAAATTACCAACGACGAATTCCATCAAGCCCCAACAAGTGAAGCCAAGCGAGGAGAAGTAGTGGGTCAAACAAATGAGATAATGAATTTAACGAAAAAAGAGCAGCAAAGGCACAACCCCCCAACACTAGGATAGACATCAACCATGTAATGATTAAGAAGAAATCGCTCCACAATGTAGCGTAATTGCCCCAGAAAAATGACCGTTAGGAATGGTCAGGACATCCAAAAGGGAAAATCAATAAAATTGCAAATTTGGAATCATCATCCCACGAAGGATAAAAGCCTCGAAACGAAGCCATGCAAAACAATCAGCATATAAAACCAAAAGGAATTAGGACGCAAATCGGATACATGTAATAAACTTCTGGTCTGATCAACCAACGAAGTAAAGGTTGGACGAAAGAGTCAACTAAGTAAAAATGACTTCGGGTCAATAGAGCGTCAAACCAATGAAGTAAACGCTGGACGAACGAGTCAACTGAGTAAAAACGACTTTGGGTCGATAGAGCGTCGAACCAATGAATTAAAAATTGGACGAACGAGTCAACTGAGTAAAAACGACTTCGGATCGACTAGAGCGTCGAACCAATGAAATAAAAGTTGGACGAACGAGTCAATTGAGTAAAAATGACTTCGGGTCGACTAGAGCATTGAACCAACGAAATAAAGGTTGGACGAACAAGTGAACCGAGTAAAAACGACTTCGGGTTGACTAGAGCGTCGAACCGGCAAAGTAAAAGTTGAACAAATAAGTCAACTAGGTAAAAATAACTTCGGATCGACTAGAGCGTCGAACCAGCGAAGTAAAACTTGAATGCATGAGTCAACTAAGTAAAAGCAACTTTGGGTCGACTAGAAACATCAAACCAACGAAGCAAAACTCGAAGGAAACGACTTCGGGTCAACCGGATCGACGAACCAACTCGAAAGAGGCAAATTCCATTTTGATCAAACCAATAAAGTAAACAATAAAGGAACAAGTTAACACAACTCAAAATAGCCTTGGATTAGCCAACACATCAGATTGACAAAATTGAAGACAAATAAACAAAACAGCTTTTCACAAAAAGCTCCAAAACAACCAACACGAGGTTGAGACTGACGTACCGAAGCATAGGAGAATTCAAATCAGCAAAAATTATACAAAACAAAATATAGCTATAAAAATCAAAGGTGGAGTACAAATCATTTTGACAACAACGAACGACCTATAAAAGGCACGGGCAACATGAATGAAGTCGACAAGATAAACCACAACTACGAAGAAAAGCAAAGGAGAAAACTCTTGTTCGTTCATAAAAACTGTTCTATTACATTCAAGGAAGAAAGTAAAAGAGCAGGAGGATCCCTAGCATCGTCAACAACATCATTTAACGGACGAGGAGTAGCCGAGTCACTGGCAAAAGCTTTTTCTTCAAGAGGAGAAGGCGGTGGCTCTTCGGCCATTGGATCACCCGGAGAGTCTTCAACACCATCTTCATCCTCGAAGGTCTGATAGACCAAATGACGGTATTGAGACAAGTTAACACCAAGACCCTCAATATAATCCAGAAGCTCAGTTTGACCATCGACAACCTGCTGCCAATCCGCCACCTCCATAACACGAAGCGTGTCCTTGACAAAAGCAAGCTCACTCCTAACCGCTATAAGTTGGCCTTCAGCAGTAGTGAGCATCGTGAAGGTATCAGCCTTGACCTCGTCAAGAGAAGCCATTAATTGCTCCACCCTTTTCTTTGCAATGTTGTGATTGTTAGAGTGTTTTCTCGTCATGGAGTGCCTTCTCGGTGGACAACTCTTTTTCCACATCATGCAAGCGTGCATGAACGTCGTCTAATTCAACTCTTAAAAATTCAAGCTCGGTCACAAACCAATCCTGTGCACCCTCCACCTCCACCAACGAGGCTTGAGCAACCCCAACCACTTTGATCCGCTCCAAACATCGCATTTTTAACGCGTCATATTGATAAAGAACATGGGAAAACATCAATAGCAGCACAACAAGCTTCCTCTCCAGAGAAACAACAAGATTACGACTAGCTTGATGACCCAAACCCATCACCACTACATAGGCAAGATGAGTCATGTCGTCCATTATAAGCCTAAGACCATCATCAAGATGAAGGCTCGGATCCAGCATAAGCATCGAAGGCCTCTCCACCGACCGTCTATGCCATTCATTAATCAGCTTACACGCACCGTCTTGCACATCACGCCGAAAAAACTAGCGAAACTTCTCATCCAATTTGACCCGAATCTCTTTGAGGGTAGGTTCATTCCAACTGATCCGCGAATGAAGAACACGGGGATTCAAAAGCACGGAGGAACCACCACCCACAGTAAAAAAGGAAGAAGGAACGATAGGAAAGCCATCCTCACCCTCTTGTTGCGTAGTAACCATAATAGAAGCGGAATGAGTAGCAACCCCAACGAGAACAGAAAAGCCTAAGCGGGATGTAGAATGAGGGACCTCCGCCTCATCATCAACATGAGAAGGGAGAGAATGAAGAGACTGCGTCTCGAGAACTCGATCACGACTACTTCTCCTTAGACTAGACAACAGCCACTTGAGCATTTTGTCATCAATGGCCCTAGGATCCTCATTAGAACACTTAGCAGCGTCAGGACCACCATAAGCAGAGAGGAGTCTCTTTTCGCCATCGTACAGCAGACGAAGGGTCTCTTTTACGCTCCTCTTCAATGTCAAGTTCATTTCTTCCGCCTCTTGCATAAAGCAGTGATCCTCCCTCGCATGTTCTCTATCAACAAAACCCGAGTAAAGAGAAGCACGACAAACTGAATAAACGAGTCGTTTCTTCTTCGGAACACGATCAGAATTCAGAAACAACCGCTTCGACGGGCTAATAGGCCTCAAAACTTTTCTCTTCCTGAAGTCGGACCAGTAGCAGCATTAATAGGAGCATCGAGATCCATAACATCCGAGCTCACTTTCCCATCAACAACAACATTACCACCATCGACAAGAACAACACAGGCATCAATCTCCGCGTCTTGCCTCTCAGTTAGTAGAGCCCGCTCGACTTCATTCATGTTGTACAAACCTTTGCGTTTCACCATGTCATCAGTAAGATAGGTATCCAAATGAACTACAGGAAGCTGCAAAAAACGCTCGCTGATAATCTGTTATTCAGTGGTCAATTACAAATTCCTCCGCTTATTGGGAACCCGAAAAGACTTCACTATCTACCGACCCCGCAAATTGAAGTATCCAGAGTGGACAGACGCGTAAAACCAATCCTACGACCAACCCCTGATGCCATCGTTAAGGTTGCCAAAAAATGCGGGATAACGAAGAAAACAAGTGCTTTTGGACGAATGACCACCGAGTGCGAAATTCTAGTAGTCAAAGAAATACTAAGAAGGATGACCCTGGCATGTGTGGAAACCATAGCCCTCCAACTGTTCGGACCCATTTGAGCAGGAGGAATACCCAGAAGATCTGAATAAGACAATAATAACTCTGGAACTGAAATCGAAAACCGGCGTGAAACATACGTGGGTACAGTGCAATATATCCCTTCCTCGAACGACAAAGACTGTCATTCTCATGAGGAAGAATGATCTCAAGGTCGGAAGGCAACGAATAGTTGGAGCGAATGCTATCCAAGGTTGCTTAAGAAGCCTTATTCGGGGAAAAATTGAGCTTCGCAGATAGCAAGCTGCTCACCATCCAGTAAATCTCCAACAGACATCACGAATATGCAATAAATGATGGAAGAATACGATAAAGAGAAGAAACAACCCTAGTATCAAATAACGTAAAGAAGGAAATAAAACCGTCACGATCTCCTTTATACAACCAAGCAACGAAGCGACTGCTCGTGGGGCGACATACGCGATATATTGACGAGCGAAATTCCAAAAAATGTGTGCGCGAAAATGAACAGATAAATAAGTAATCGAGATGATCGACCGACCGAAAGTTGCTAACAACATTAAGTTCAATGCAAAAATGCAATTGAGATACCAACCGCCATGAAGTTGGTGGATACATGAACGCACCCACTAACTAGGAGGGAGTAGCTGATGATACATCAAAATAGACCGATCATCGCGGTCATACAAATGGTAGCCATCTATAGGGTCGGCTCGTAAAATCTAAGAAAAACAAAGTCAATCACAGAGGCCCAAATAAGGCCCACTATGAGAAGATATAATCAAAGTTCGAATCCAGGTCTGAACGAATCAAAACCCAAATCCAGGCCTGACACGAGTTATCTCATAAAGAAGATGAATATTGCACCAAAAAGAGTCGTGGATGGAGTTATGCCTCCACGGATGCATCTCCATTAAGGAGGAGACTGTTACGAGAAACATCTCCTTCCGTTGCGCCTCACATGCTTGAATCACGCAGAGAATTAACCGCGACCATTACAAAAGATAAAGGGAACATTCGACACATGTATGCAACATTATTTGAGTTTTGTCCAGATTTACTTCATTCTTCAAACAAAGTTGCTAACTTAAGCATCGGAGTGCCTTCGGCCACCAAAAAGTTGATCATTGGCAGTCTAACATCTGTTTTGCAAGTCAAACTCACAGAGGACAAATTTTGGACGCATCATAATATATAAATTTACATACCCAACCACTTGCACATGTCTTCAAATTAAGATGTCAACTTTACATGTCATTAGGCAGCTCTAATTGTCCATAGGGATAGTAAGGGGGCCGAGTCTAGTTTGAGTTTGCCATATCCAGAACCAAACCAAAATTTTGTTAGAAGATCAGAACCAAGGAAGGAACCAATTTTAGTGACTTTGGTCTGGGGAGACTCAAACTGTGAGTTTGCTCGGAATTGAGCTGCTAGAACCTTTTTTTTTTTTTTAATCGAGAGGTACAATAACATGTTTTTTTCCTTGAGTTAATACCTTTTTTGTTAACATATGAAGCTTCATGGATTTACAAGAAAATACATTATACGCTCAAAGCATTAATTTATTTATTCACAAACCAAATAGTACGGTTTACTTGAGATTATTTATTTTTTATTTTAAATAAAATGATTGATTAAATAATATAATTTAAATTACACCCGCAAACAAAAAAAAAATTAATTTTATTACAAACTTATATAAATGTTTATGGGGTCCCAATTTGGACACCCAAAACTAGAACCCAAATTATTCCTTCCATCAAGACCCAGATGAGGACTAGGCGGTTATTTATTTAATTATTATAGTTGATAATTTATAAAAGTTAAGTATAATAGCATATAAATTACTTCCAATCCAATGCCAATATACATATGCAAAATGTATAAGAAAAACAAAGTCTTATTTTTTTTTCGAACTAGAAATATAAAAAAAAATAATAGTAATAATCAAAAACTCGCCTAGGAGGTTGCCTAGCCCGCCTAGCCCACCTAGGCGGCTCCCAGCCTCCTAGACCTTTTTTTAGAACACTTCCATTGATATATGTTGTAGTTTCACATCTCCATACTCGCTTTTGTTTGATATATGATTATATTTGCGCACTCTACAATTTCGAGATTTCAGAAAGAATGACAATCTATCGTGGCTTAAAGTTAAACTTAAATAATCATCATAAACAATACATGTAATCCTCAAGGCATCATAAGTGAAAACAAAGTGTAAACCTCAAGGTGCCATAAGTGGAAACGAAGATGAAAATTGTAGGAAGAGCATTATACCTTCTCACGTCATTTGAGTGCTTATTTGAGGTAGTGCCCAACTTTGGTTATTGTAGCATGTAGTGAAAAAAAAATGGTGGGGGTGGGATTGTGCTTTGAGTCTCTCAAATTCGTCATACCCACCAGATCACCCTGTGATAATTTAATGTTCCGCACCCTTAGCAAACTAAAAGAAATTGCATTTTTTTAATTTGTTTGAATTCTGTTTGAGCTGAAATTTTGAAGAAAATTATGAATTAACACTACATACAATGTGCCAAAGGTTCAACCCATTTCAACATCACAAATAAAAAATGGATTAATTATGATACGTCCTTATAATAAATAGCTAATATGAGATTACCCTAGAACATATTACTATTTCAGTCTCCCCTAGGACTAGCGATCCACACACATAGATCGTGAAATCCTCACGTGCATTAATTTTGCTTCCCAAAATGTCTTTTAAGCAAAAACCACAAAATGAATCTCAAGATACAAATATGAATCTCGATAAAAATAAATGGGTAAAGTAAACCCCATAATTTACCATGTATCTCGAGAAATTCTTTTGAGTAAAACATAAAATCAGTTCTCGAGATATGAATTCAACTCGAGCAAAAAAAATAAAAAATGTCCTAACAACCCTTTATTCCCCATTCCCCATTCTGAACCAAGCCACCAGCACCAACAAACCAATCACCTCTACCCCACTATTATCATCAACAATGGTTAGTGGTGGAGAGTTGCAAATAGGGAAAAGGGGGAGGGCTCTGGTGGTGTGTGATGGTGATTCACAACGACATAAAAAAGGGGTTGGGGGTCTGGCGGTGGTGAGTCGCAGGGAGGGAGGAGGCCTAGTAGTGGACGGTGGTGAGTTGCATGGAGGGTGGGGGAAGATAGTGGTATTGGTGGAGGTGCGGTGAAGGGTGCTGAACAATGAGAGAGAAAACGGAGGTGGGGAGGATGATAGTGGTAGTGGGAAATTCAATCACGGGAGAGAATGGAGGATGAGTGGGTTTGGGAAAAAGGTGATTTATTTTTCTTTGTTTTAAGAATTGTGGTATTCTTGAGATACAATTAATGCTCCAGTTGGACCCCTTGATTTTCTTCAAGGTGAGTTGTTTAAGATATAAAACATTCAATCTCAACCTTAGATTTGTCAAGGGAATTTTGGTCATCTAAATATGAACATTTTGAAAAGAGCTCGTGACTTGACGGTCAAATTGCGTAGACTGTTAGTCATGGGGGAGATTGAAATAGTTATATGCCGCCACGTAACATTTATTCTTATGGACATATCACAATTAGCCCTATCAAAATTTATATTAAAATTGAGTGGTGATTCAATGAGATTAACCTCACAATCACTCAGTGAGGGCACACCTCACAACCATCAGATTAAATTATCTAGATGAAGTCGATAATCTTCAGTGGCGATTTCGAGTCTACAGAGGCCTTGGGTGAACTCTAAAAATGGGACCCTCTTTAGAAAAAAATAATTTAATGTCTTATTTTAATTAAATATGACTATGCAAAATCACTTATAGCTAACCCATTTATTCTTTCTTGTGACATGGTGGACCGAAGATACGATTTTATCAACTTCAATTTTGATTAATTTTATCCCATTTTTCTGGATTATAAATGTTTATTGGCCCGAATTCGTTATCTCCTATTGGTTGATTTGTTTTTTCGTTTTCTTGTTCATTTGTTTTTCCTATTGGTTCATTTGTTTATATATTTTCTTGTTCATTTTCAATTATATAACTAATCACCGGTGGTGGATTTATTTCTTCTTCAACATTTGATGTTGAGCCACCTCTTTTATTAAGCATAAATTTATCAAGAAATCCTGCTAATGACCTAACAAATTCTTTTTTTTTTTTTTTTTTTTCAAAATCTGACTTATATTTTCTAGGCATCATTGTAACCAAAAGCAAGTAACAAATCAAACAAACACAAATTATAGCAAGAAAAAAAAAACACAAATTACAACAACAAAGGGTTTATGAATTAGTACAAAATCAACTAATAAGATACCCTAATTCCACAAATCAATTTTGAACTCACTATATACTGAATTCCACAAGTTTTGTCCTTTGCAAACATCCAAACAAAACAATGTATATAAATATAATTAAAATATATTAAAAAAGCTAGTACTAACTAATCTTTGTTCAAAAATATAAAAAATATACTATATAATCTATGTAACTTACCCTTTATCTTTTTTAGTCAATGGCCTTTTCTTTCTTCTCACGTCAACTTTATTCAAATCCACAAAGACAAATGACTTTCTTTACAAATCACAAAACAGAAGATGAAGTTGGATTTATCGAATCAGAACAAAGTTTAGTAGTTTAGAATTAGACAGAATAAAGAAAGAAATAATTGATTAGATAGGGAAGAGGAGAGGCATATTGTGTGGAAAAGAAAAAAGATGAGTCACAATCATTAATGCACGTATTTTCTATAACGTTTAATTGTTTACGTAAAGTGGCATGTGTTTTATTTGTTTGTATTCAAAATAAATGGATTTTTATATTATAATATATATATATATAAATATATGGCCCCAGGGAAATGGGGGCCATGAGGGACGCCTCTGATAACCTTATAAAAATATGAAAAGATTTAGTTTCCTAGAATGACACTAACTCCTTAGTTTAAGGTGTTTAGCAAAACTACATTCCCTCTTCTTATTCGTTATGTTTATCTTAAAATCAAATGGTCTCCCATTGTTTCTTTCTTTTTCAAAAAAATCTAATTAATAATAGTATATTTGGTTTTTACCCAATTTTAATAGATTTTGTGAAAAAACTTGATCATTGAATTTTAAGGTTTTCTCGGAAATCAATGAATTTAAGGTTTGTGTAGCACCCCGTAATTTTTATACTTACTGAATATTTATAATATATATTTTATGTGATTGTCTTCATGAAGTTATGAGCATATGCATGAGCTATTTGTTTGTCTATGTGATGTGTTATTTGTTTCTTAAAGAGGGTTAGTAGAAAAATTATTTTTTGAATGATTTATTATTTGGACTCTAGGTAATTTGTTTATTGTATAATTAATTACCTACTTACCCTCCTCTACCGAATCTCAGGACGAAATTCTTTTGAGTTGTATATATTGTAATACCCGTACTTTTTCACTGTCCTTATAAATATGTTTGTATATAAAGTGCTTCAATTTATTATTTTTGTATTCTAATTAAAATATTATATACATGCAGGTGACAACCTCGTATCTATGCATGTTTGATGTATGACTTTGTATGATGTGGATTTTTTTTCTATAAGTATAAGATTTGAATAACTTCTAATCTGAAAATGTATATATTTTTTTAAAAATCTTATTTCTTTTGCCTATTTGTATTTTTTTAAATTCACATTGTTTTCTTACCTTTCGAATCACGGGACGAGATTATTTTGAGGTGTGTATATTGTATAAATAATATTTACTTATAAATTTGTAATGTATTATAATTTTATAATGTGTAAAACTAGCTTGTTTTATTTTTAGTGGTTAAATGAGTAGAAAGTGTGTGTACATTTAGCAAAAAAATAAAATTAAGAAACCCTAATTAAAGCTTTATAAAAGAGTTGGAAAAACCTAGTCTCATTCTTTTCTTTTACACACACAAAATAATGGGATGAACTTACGTAAAGAATTAGGGAAAAAAGGTGAAACAAGAAGAAGAAGAAAAATAATGCTTAATACCGGTGAGTCTTCTTCGTTCTCTTTTACTTTTTTGATTAATCAGTTGATTAAGGTTAGGGTTTAATACAAATATAAATCTGAAATATGATTTTTTTTTTTTTTTCGTAGGAATTGGCTGAGTTAAAAGAAAAAACCCTCCTACAACTAGGTTTTTATTTAAATCCCGTAATAAATACAGCTTTGCGCAGTCGTAGTAGTTTTAGTGGATCGAGACATTCTAGATATCAGAATACCTTCATACTAAATCCGTAGGTTCATAACACAGGTATGAAAAACATACCGTTGGTTTGGAGTTCATCCAACGGTTAGAGCTCCCTCGAGGCAGAAACAAATGTCACTAATTGAATTTTAGAAATTCATGTATATAAAAGTTTTAGTAGAAATTAGTGAGTTTTCCTCCATTCTCCTTTCATATATTTTTGCTTGGAAATTTTTTGTAAGTGATATGAATTTTTTTTATACCTAATAAGCTTGAAAATTATATTTGGGATGGAGTGGAGTTTGAGAAATCAAGGTCAGAAACATCTTTCAATTGTGAGATAAAACTTGTTTGTGTATTCTATCAGTCTTGATTCTGTGTAATTTTTGTATGCTGGGTTTGATTGGGTTCTTTAGGGTGTACTGTATCATGCTATATCAAAAAAAATTTGTTGGAGTCTAGTTTCTAAAGGATTTTACGGTATCACAATCTGAATTTTGTGCGGAAAGATATACTTGTTTAGTGACAAGAGGTAAATCTGGACGAATGCTGACAGATGACCTGTTTTATTTGTAAAATCTGTAATGTTACAGATATAATCAGGGTGTATGCTATATATGCTTGGAAACCTCGTTGTGTCTACTTTCTATAGCCCTTAACGGTAGTCAATTTGGAGTTCAAATGTGAGAATTATGTACATTTGAGTGATGACTTGTCAAGCTGTCTAGTTAGGACAGCTTATTCATTTCAATATTGTTTGAAGGGTTATTTACCCGACTATTTGGCGAATAAAACTAGGCTAGTTACAACTGAGTTGGTGGCTGTTTAAATTGATTAGGGAGTCGAAAGGCTCAGAGAGGATTTGACTAGGTTCTGGTTGGGTAGTGAAACTGTAGTTGAATGCTTCGGAGTGTGTGATTTGAATTGTTGCAGCAATCATCTTCCTCAACGCTTCCTTGGATGCGGAATGGGTAGTGGAGTTAAAGACTTTGATTGTTCTATGAATGAATTGTTTTGTTTGATTTATTTATTTCCATGGAGTGGTGATGTGTGTAGAAGAATGTCGAAGACTTGATGTTTGTTTTCTTCAAGTACACTAAATATGTAGAGATACAATACTTTTGGTATAGGAAATGTATAATGATTATGTGTTGGTTCAATATTGATATTGTTGTCTTGTTAGCCTGTGACATCATGTAGAATGAATTGTGCAGTTTGGGTTGAATGTGCTATTATTCGTGTCCAGATTGTCAGCACTCTTTGTATATTGTCCAAATTATTTTTCTTTACATATACACAAATGGAGGCACTAACCACTAAAGATTATGACACTAGTATTGATTGTGTAGTTTGGATTGTTATGCAAATTGACTTGCTAAGAAGTATCCTCGTATTGATTGGGTTTGATCCCTGTTATGTTATGGAAATTTTATTTATGAAAAAAAATAATAATTTTTCCAAAAGAATGGGTTAATATTGTGGTTGATTTATTTATGATTGACAAAGTGTCACCATAAAAGAGTTTTGAGTTTTAGTTGATTTTTTTTAAACTCTTTTCCACAACTCCAAAAAAAAAAAAAATTATTTTAGTATTCAAACTTGCTTGTATATGTGTGATATAATTTTGGGTATGCATACTTGCTTGCATATCAGTGCACCGTTCCATGTGAGCTCGGTAGTACGTGTAGTATTTAGAAAATGTTTGTCATGGATCGAACTTCGGGTGAGATGACATGTTCCTCGATGTGGCACCCCACTTGGAACATGTACGCTCCGAGTGGTTTCAAAGGCAAGGGAGACACACTTGGGTGAGGTGTGTTCGGCACAAGGAGGATGTGCGATTGTGGAAAAGAAACGATATTTTTGTGTATGTGCATGATTGCCTTAAAGGAAGAAACTAAATGCTCATTTGACCATTGAATGAGAATGATGCCCTATTTTAGTAGCACACAACTTAATACCCTGCTTTGTGATTTGTAGTATAGAATAAGTAGGGATCGTTCTAGACCGGGGATTAGAGGGCTTGTTAATTACACTAATAATAATAATTAAAAGACAACTAACAACCTAATTAATTAAATAAAAGGGGATTGGATTTTCTAAATTAAATTATGAAAATAACTACGAAATTTAATGTAAAGATAATAAACTAAAGAGATGGCAAAGATGGGAAATTAGCTAAGGGTTTATCTCCACACACCAAACATATGCTTATAAATTAATCTTCAATAATCACTTGCTAACTCGTGAGAGACAATGCTCAAGACTAACCGTGACCGCACTGCATTAATCTTATTATTTTCCCAAGTTCGTTGAATTAAACTAAGCGTCGCTTTCAAACTATTCTTATCATGCTATCTAAACAGGAATCGCAAGTTAAATAGCAATCTAAGATCATTAAGTTTTGTGAAAAATATGAACACTGACTAGACAATCACAAGTATGATCAGCATCTTGTTCTTGCCTAGGTTTTGACTTAACCTTACCAACGTTCCTTGGTATTTACTACTTGTGAGTACAGAATCATAACAATTAGGTGAAATTCTCCTATACTCTAACCCCAAATCCTAGCATGCTTACTAAGTTGGCCACCTTAACAAACATAAAAGGAAAAGTTCTCTATAAAGCAATTAAGCAAAACACAATCACTAATAGCAAGGAAGATTAAATTCAATTAATTTATAAAACACATGTTCGGGGCTTCGAATCCACCCCTAACTAAGAGGAGTTTAGCTAGACATATTAATTATGTTTAAACAGTAATCCATAATCAAACTAAAATTAAGAGAAATAGATGTTTAGAGATGAAAACAAAACACTGATCCGTGGTGGTATTGAGTAGAAGTGGGGTGTAAATAACGCTATATATCTTCCTTCCTTCCTCACGCGAATTACTCCTTCGCGATCGCTTCACCAGTCTTTCTGCTCCTCCCTCTTCGCGATAAGCTCTGATGAGAAGGGGATGACGAGGCTGAGAATGGGAAGAAGGGACGAAGAGGGAAGGACGAGGGACAGTGACGGTGGCTACGGTTTGGCGAGGTGGCGATAATCGGGGAGGTCGATTGGTTGATTGGATAGAGGACGACGAAGGGCTGTCGAGAGGAGAAGGGGTCTGCGATAATGAGGGTTCGATTGGGTTTGATGGAGTCTGTTTCTGGATGTGATGAGGAGGATGTAGATCGGTGGATGATGAACTGAGGACGACAGTTGAGGTGAAGGAGGACGGTGAAGATGGGCTTGCTGCGACGCTGGATGTGGATGGTGGGTGACGGCGGCTAGGGTTTGTGCGAGGATGATCAGGGAGGAAAAAGGAGATGATGGAGGCGGTGGATGAATGCTATTGCTCGATGGGTGGTTATTCTCTCCAAGCCAGGTATGTCCCCTTTTTATTCTTGTTTTCTTCTTTCTGTGGTTTCCTTGTTGGTGTGGTTTCCTTGCTTGTGTGAAGTCCTTGTGCAATTAGTATTCCTAATTTGCCAATTTGCTTCTATTTTAAAGTTATTGTAATTAGAAACCTACACAAACATGAAAATAGCAATTAGTACCATAATTAACAAATAATAGCTAATAATACATATAGAAATATGGTACTAAAAATAGCATAATTATGCCCCTATCAGAGAACTATATGTCTTCATAAATGTAGAAAATGTGTTTTGTTGATATTTTAATAATAGTTTAATATGACTATGATTTGTATCGTTGTTTGAAAACAAATTGCATTTATGAGGATTGATAACTTAGAAATTTTATCCGTTTGTTTCTAACCGTTTCGTGCAGGATGGTAAGTCTACTAACAATTTCTGCAGATTGGACTTACCGTGTTCAACCTTCACTTTGTAAGTGTTGGTAAAATAAATTTATACTTTAAGCATGATAAAACTGATTAGTATGTAAAGTTTACCTCGTCGAGGAACTACAAGACTTTGAGTGTTATTTTATTGTTTATGAAATTTTAATGTTAAATCATGTAAATTATTTTATTTTATAATGATGAAGATTACTTATACCAGCTACCTCGCTGACCTATGTGAGTTTTTGCTTATTGGGTACGTTCTTATTAGAACGTAGCCGTTTGACCTTTCTCAGGTTATAGAGTTTTGGGACGGCATCTTTGGCGGTTTATTTTTATGGAACAATCATCTTCAAAGAGTTACCCGATTTTTATGGAGCAGTCATCTTCAAAGAGTTACCCGGTTAGAATTTTTGTCTATGTTAATTTTATTTAATGTTTCTGTTGTTAAATTTTCACGTCTTGAGTTTTGGGAAAGCGGATGATCCTAATCTTACGTGGATAAAAAGATTTTCGTTTCTTCGAAAATCGGGGCTTAATAGTTTGTAGATTTTAGATATGATTTGAAGATAATGCAAACATACTATCAACTGCCAAAGTTGGGAACATTCCAGAAATTAAAGATTTTTTTTAGACGAAATTGTAGGTTTTGATGGTCATTGAAGAGGTCCAAAAAGATATGGGCATCAGATTATCATTCAGGGAGCTAGTTTATACTTTTGCACCAAGAGAGATTAGGGGATGGTTACAGAAGATCATGAACAATAAATTGCCAAATAATTTCATTTTATTTTTTCTTTCATTGAATCTATCTATGTGATCAAAGAAGATGAAAGAAGAGAGTAATGGAGTTTTTACATATGAGGAGTTTGTTCAGCAATTAAATCTATATTAGGAAATTAAATCTTTTCATTTTTTTGGTTGATCAATTTCATCTAGTCATCGAGTAGTCGTGAGGTTAATCTCATTAAATTAAATTAAATTTTAATTTAATTTATAAATATACCCTGCTTAGCAGCAATGTCGCGGACAAAATTTTGTTTTTCCTGCGAGTATAATAAGCCCTTCCTTTCACATGTGCATTCCTTTTCTCTACTCCCCCTCCTCTTCGCTTCACTTACTTTTTTCCCTTTCTTTTGCGCCCGTTGGAACTTGGGCTCGATCAATCCGTCCTCTTCGTCTAGGGTTTGCACGTTCTATACCCAAATCTTACAAGGTAAATACCTTAAACCTCCTCTTCTCTTTCTACCTTTTCGGTCGATTTATTACTTTTTAGCCCGTTTAGGGTTCTTGAATTTCCAACAAAATGTGTTCGCGGTGCTTTAAATTCATTACATGTTCTGTGTAAAATTGATTATCGACATGTTTAGTTCATCGTCAAGGAAAGGAAATTAGGAACGAGGATAAGAACATAGGTTTTGGTGCTGAAATTTGTTATTTTCAGTTTGTTGTTGATGAGATTTTTGATCCTTTAGGAGAGTATTCGCTTTAGGTTTGTAGTTCGAAAGATATCGGTTAGTTATACACAATGAATGGGCATAAGATTGGTCTTATGAAGGCTAATGTGCTTAGGATTGAAGTAGGCACAAACATGGTATTAATTTAGCCCGGTCTAACCTTATATGGTTCAAATGCCATTTGTGATTTGTGATTCTATTTGAGAAGTGATGAGTTGGTGTGTGAAAAACTTCTGTTTCAATGGATGGGAACCTTGATGAAGTGATAATTATTAGACAATGTGGACTAGGGCACTTTATAGTGGTAGGGGTTGGCCATCTCCAATTTTATTTTAGTTGTTGGGGAAGCTATTGCATTTCACAAACGCTGTGAAATGAAACTTGAGCTTCTTTAAAATAAAAGAAAGTTAGATGAAAATTTTATAACACTAATACATCATATACTTATGTGGTGTGCTTCATAGCTCATCTTCATGAAGGTGATGATGGTCAGAATCTTCATGATAAAAAATGATGAGCCCAGAAAATGAACTTCACACTAGCTAAGAGTTTGCGCGGTGGTACATGCGCATTGAGCATATGTAATTGTAGCCGTATGCGTATGAAATTACTACAAAGGAGTGCCAAGCCAATTCTCTCGTGTTATCTGTAAATTTTTCAATCTTTGGTAGTTGAAGTTCAAACATGTATTACCTAGCTATGGAGTATTAACACAGGAAGATAATCTGGGTTACTGGATTCAATACCCAAAGCCCAAAGGAGTTAGGGAAGTTGTCAAACATGCGACCACAATCCAAACTTTTTCAACTCAAGCGATATAATTTTTTTTTTTTGCAAAGGTAAAGTATTATTAATTACTTTGATTACAAACACAAGAGGCAACCTTTAAACATCATATTCCAATTGCCAAACAAGTGATCAAAGAACAAGCCCTTTCTAAAAAAAAAAAAAAACTCAAGGCGATTCCATTGAAGATTATCTTATGATTTCTATATTTTATACTTTCTACATATTTTGTTGGAAGCAATAAATTTTACCTTTCTAAGAATAACCCACCAACTTTAGGTTGCATTTGATTTCCATGGAACAAGTCTATTTCCGTTGTTCGTTTCGTTTGCACTTTCTTTTCTGCCAAGAAAGTTCCCCAACCCCAATTCCTTACATAGCATCATACACCATTTCCCATTCTTTGTTCGACCCCTCGAGAATAAGGCGAGGAACTTAATTAAGCCTAAATCCCGAAAGACAATCTTTCCCGTGAAGGTGTTCCTTTCTAGCAAGAGTTCTCATAAGCTTATGCTGGCCTCCCTTTTCTTCTCTCGTGCCCAATCGTTTCTCTTCTCTCCTCTTTTCTCTCGTCCCTTCTATCCTCTTAGGGTAATCTCTCTCAAACATATTAGAGTATGCCTGCTAACCCAAAAGGAAGAACAAAACACATTGTGTAACTTCTTCCACCATTAACATGGGTGATTCTTATAGCTTGATTTGTTGCTAACCCAAAAGGAAGAACAAAAACACTGTGTAACTTCTTCCACCATCAACATGGGTGATTCTTATAGTTTGATTTGTCACTATGGAGTATCAATCTTATCGAATGGGTAAGGTTTATTTCTGATTATTTGTTCAAATCTCTGTTTGTGTGATCCTCAAGCATCATATGTATGGCAGATTTTGTTATAGTTATTTACTTTTGACGATTTAGACAATTTTGAAAATGGGACTAATAGATGGACATCTGTGAAGTTGAAATGTCGTTATAACGGTTTACGTCTTTTCTTAGTTTTGATTAACGACCGCGTTAAAATGCCCATATAGAGGTTGTTATGAAGAAAGCAGTTATTTTAAAAACGTCGTATTAACGTGACGACTTTTAATATATGAGGAAAAAAATACACATTTGGTCTTTGTACACAAACCTAAACCTAACAGAGAGGAGGATCGATCGATCGTTCGAAAGAACTCGAGAAGAAGAAGAAAGGGGAGTTGATCAACTGTGTGTTGCGACTTGCTATTGACTCGACTGTTGTTTGTTTCCGATTGTTTGTTGAAGAAAAAGAAGAAGGGGAAATAAGAAGAAGAGAAGAAGGAAAAAAAAAAAAAAAACAGGCCTAACCTGCTGTTGCTCACCTCTAGTCGCCTCTGCTATATTGCTCTCTAAGTTCTCCCTTTCATTCAATTGAATTCAATTCGTATATTGTTCTATTGCTCTCCTTTATTCAATTTAGTCAGTTTTCAACATAGTCAAGTCTTCCAGTCTCCCAAACTATAGCATGTAACAATCTTCCAAAGCATAAAGTCTGGAGTAGTCTTCATTCTTAAATTGATGTGCCTTACAAATTGTTACAAATTGATGTCTTCCAAATTGTAAGTATTTCAATTGATGTCTGTGTGCTTCTTCTTCTTCTTTCAAATTTCAGTTGACGTCCCTGCAACCAAATTGTATTTAATTATAAAGTTAGTATTCGAATTCAATTCAACTAAATTACCGTAAACATTCGATTTTTAACCTCTTTTTTCATATTATTACCCTTTTTATTGATTATTTTATTTTATCTATGATAATGGAACATAAATTACTTATTTAGTATTTACTTTTTTCGCCCTATAATACATTAATACTTAATGGGGGTATACAAAAATATTTTTATAAAAAATAGTCTTTTAAATCCATTATATTCTGTAACGCTCCTCAACGGTTACGGGTCTGTTGTCTATTTTAACTGCATAGATGGATATACATCCCTTGATGTCTGTACTCTGTATGGGTTTTAGGTTTTTTTAGTTCAATTAGATAGGATCAATGAGAGTTGAGTATGTTTATGGGATATTTGCTTTTTTTACACAATGAGATTTGGGGTTGTTAGTTTTTGATAATTTGAACAATCATAACATACAAAACAAATCTGAATTTCCGCAGATATTGAATTTGCAACCAAATAACAGATTTCTATGTTTCCATGAAAGAAGTTTTTGCAGATTCTGTGCTTAGGGAGCTGCTTAGGGAACTGCCACTTATTCCGTGGCAATGTCTTTTTGCAATCAAACATAGCCTTCTAGTGTTTCAATTGAGATAATTTCATTTGTTTGTACTTTGTGACGTCTTGTTTGAAGCTCTCTTTATGATCAAGATTTCTGCGTTATGTCTGTTTATGGTGCCACGGTTCACTTGTTTGCTGCATCACACTTTGAGGTCTTTTTTCAGAATAGAAAATCTTTCTAGCAGGCCCTTTCTTAAGATGAACTTGTGTTGATTGTCACTGCCTTAAAGCATATGTGCATGTGGGGTGGTTCGTTTGTTAAAACTAAAAGAAATTAAAGCATAAAATCAGTTGATGGACCTTTTTAGGGGGAATTTTTTCCCCCTTACTAATTACTAATACTTAGGTTGTGTTGAATTTGTTGCCTTACAGCTGTTGCAACCTCTCTCAAGAAGGGTCTGTGACTATCTACTGTAGACTGCCACCTTTTCAGTAGAGAAAGAGAGAGGGTGAAATAGTTGTAGGAATCATGAATGCTCCCGAACGATCTGAGCGATTTGTTGTTCCCGAAGGTACCAAGAAGTAGGTTTATCTCCCCCTCATCTTCTCTACACTACCGTTAAATTTTATTTTTGATTCATTTACAGGTACATTTATGTTTGATTTGATTCATGACAATTGGTTGACAGGGTGACTTATGAGAGAGACACCAAGATCATCAATGCTGCTGCTTTCACAGTCGAGAGAGAGGATCACACCATTGGGAACATCCTTCGAATGTATGTATTACTAATTTACAGATACTATCAAATAATAATCAATCAAACACCTTTGTTTTATCTTCTTTTTCGTTTGGTTCTTAGTAGTTGATTCCTTTCTCTCTCACTCTTGCTTTCACTTTTGATGATAAAACAGGCAATTGCATAGAGACCCAAATGTCTTGTTTGCTGGATATAAGCTTCCTCACCCTCTTCAATACAAAGTCATTGTCAGGGTCAGTGTTCTATTTATTTTCTACTTCACTAGCATGTCTTGTGTGTAATCCTGTTTTTCTTTCATTGCGGGTTCATTATTTATTTTTTGTTTTCTGTTAAAAGTTAAAGTTGATTTGATGCTTTATTATCATCGATAATGTTGTCGTTATTAACCTTGATTTGGTTTTTGATTGAGTTTGATTGGTGTGTAATGGGTATTTGTAGATTCACACCACCAGCCAATCCTCGCCAATGCAAGCATACAACCAGGCCATCAACGACTTGGACAAGGAGCTTACTCATCTGAAAAGTGCCTTTGAGGTCTGATTCCCATATTTTATTTCTTAAATCATAATGATCCTTTCAGTTGAATAGAAATACACTATCTAATCTGATGGGTTGCACATGTATAATGTTGGTTTATTCGAAGGATGATGATCTGTCTACAATTGTGATTGGGAGGAGGGGGTGGATAAATAATTTTATATATAGGCTGGAAGTAACATGATATTTGACAAATGATTCCTCCATTAAAATTGTTTTTCCTTTAGTTTGGTATGTTGAACCATTTGAAGTTTATCTGCAGTCTTTCAAGTGATTGGGTTTTGTGATTTTGTCCACATTAGCTCCAACCAGATCTAATAGTTTTGGTTCTATTATGATATTTTTAATTTGTACCATCTCTGACCTCTTGCTTTTTATTTCAAGCTCAAGACCTATTTGAGCTATTGCTACCTCTGGGGTGTTTGTAATGTGTGATCAAATTATTGTGATGAATTTTTGCGTACAAGTGTGTAAGAAAAGGAGTGCAACAAATGAGAAAGAAGAAAGGTGGTAGTTGGGACTTTGTGTAGTCTTTGAAGAGTTGGGGTTATCTAAGGGGGAAATGGAGCTTCCTCACTGGTAATTTTGGATGAGAAGAATATTGGCTTGGATCTGTTACTAGCTATGAGTGTTCTGCTTGTTTTTTTGCTGTACCTCTTGGGGCTTAGTTATTTTATCTCAAGGTTTCTCAACCTCTTTTTAAGGAGCCATTTTTTAAAAGTTTCTGTCAGTTTATGGGGTTTCATTTTGTCTCATATCCTTTTCAATGAAATCTTACCCCAATGGATTACTGTGCTGGCTGTTCTTGCTTATTTTCATCTAGGGTGGGGTGAGACATGGAGCAGTGAGTTTGGGTTGTTCTTAAATTTAGAAATGAAATCATGAAATCAGTTTCCTTTCAGTATTGAAAAGATTGACGCAAGCATTCAGGTTACATGTCTAGTTTTCCTATCTCTGTGAAGAACCTTCCTTTAATGGCTCTTTCAGATGTGATGATACTTGGCAATGGATGTGGTCCAAGAGTGGTTCATTTACAGTTTTCTCGTTTGACTGTCATTCAGGTTCCGAATCTAGTTTTCCTATCTCTACTATGGAAAAAGGTAATTCCTGTGTAGTGGCTAGTGATACCTTTTTTTTTATGGGAATGATAGGATGTGGGATGTGTAATGTGTGAAGAAGGGGTTGGAGTTTTGTGAGTCTTGTGATCATTATTTTCTTCATTGGCGCCTTGGTTCCTTGTGGATTCACTTCTTGTTTGTGGGCTTGGCTTGGGTGCTTTCAAATTCCGCTGCTGGTGTCTAATTGAGTGGGAGTGTCATGCTCTCTAACAGGAGAAGTGCTTTAGTCAGTCTCTTGTTTGCGATCATTAAGGTGCTTTGGCAAGAGAGAGATAACCAGATCTTTGGTGATGTTTCTTTTATTTATGGACCACATTTTGATGAATGTCATGGACTTCCTTTGGTATATGTGCTCTCTGTTCCAAAGGGATTCAGTTTAGAGACTTTGTTGTTAATCAGGGGCATGTTGTTAATAGGATTCAATAATATCATGGTGTTGTAATGGGGGTCATTTTGGCTTGTTCGTAATTTCTACTTTCTAGTAAAGTTTGAAACTTTCAATCTACTCTGAATTCTTGTAATAAAAATAAAAAATTGAAGTAGCATAAATAGAATAATAAATAATATATTTGGGAGAAGATTCATCATTTGAGTTAAATGTGCATCAAAGTTTATTACTAATTTTTGTCTTATTGGAATGGTTGAAGCTAGATGATAATGGACCCTGAGGCCAATTTATGAAGGGAAAAAACCATGTTATACTTGGATCTTTACAAGACAAATTTTGATTGTTAAACTTGTGCATTCGTGTCTTGCTAAAACGTTCACATGCTGATTTCTACTACAAAATGACTTTTGCAGGATGAGGTGCTTAAGCATTCGAGGGATTTCTAGGCAGCTGGTCCAGCAACTCTGTAAATGTGAACTTTTGGTTTTTGGGTGTCAGCAAGGAAGTTCGAACATTCACTAGAATGGATTTCATCTGTCCAACTTCTCTTTTATTTGTAAATTTGAACACTTGCTCCATGCTGGCCTAGTTGCATCTTATCTTGACATCAGTAGAATTGTTGAGTGCCATCTGAGTATTGATAATTTTCTGATTTTTAGCATTACCATTGAGAAATGCTTTGCAAACCTTCCTTCTCTACCCTTATATGCTATATGTGCCAGACTGCCGACTGGTTGACCTATTTCCTTTTAGATGCATCAGGAATGGGCATTTATGAACTTTGAATTGCACAACTCATGCATGTAGTGAACTTGTTACAGTTCTCCTTCCGAAAATGTTACTAAGCTTATCTTATTGACTCTCCTGGGTGAATTGCTTTGCGTGAGCGAGTCACCCCACTCTTGACTTTACCTTTGGTCCTGTCTTTTACTTTCTCTTAGGCTGCTTTTGGTTGCAGAGAAACACTGAACACGTAGAGGCTGCAGTTGCTGAGAAATACACCTTGTGGTATGATTTTGTGCTAGAGGAAGCTTCAATGAATTTTTTCATTGATTGTTTGGTTGGACAATTTCTGTGAAAATTACTATATTGTAGTAATTATCAAACTAATACTAATTTGTGAAAAAAATATAAGAAAATGCAGAACTTAAAATAGTGGTTAGTATGACCTGTTAGTGTCCGTCACATAATTGTGGAAATGTTTGACTTTGATGGTGCATGAAATTTTTTTTGATAATCTAAAGATCAAGTAAGTTGTAAGTTGATTGTTGAACTGTTTTCACTTGAATGAAAGTTTGTCATTGGCATTTCTTGGTTAAGTAAATTTGCATGATATTCTTTTGACATCAAGCTTGTGTCTCACATAACTTTGGCCATTTGACTGTTTTGCATATATCCTTCCTTCGTTCAAAGAACCAAATATTGTCCTAATGAGTTGGTGTCCGATGATTTGTAATGCAGTTTGTGTGTGCTTCTGATGGGATAAATTATTGATAGTAACCACATAAAGTTCATGTCTAGCTTAAGGAAATGTCACCATTACGTTTGTATAGTTTGATTCATTCGTTATTTTCATTTCATCTTTCTAGACGTGAGAGATGAATCTTTTTATCCAATAAAATAGGCGGGTTTCATAATTTAAAAAAAAATTATGCATTCTTTTCTCATCGAATACAAATTTTACTTTCTTTTCTAGTGATCTTTAATAGATTTCATCATGAAAAATTATTCTGAAATCTTTTCTTAGATAGAGTCATCAGTTTATTGATCTAGATTACATATATATTTTCTATGACTATTTGATTCATTTGATTTTTTTTCTCGAGTTAGATGATGAAAATCGTGTTTGATTCCTCTGGGGGATGGATCTATAGGAATTCACCTATCCCAATAAAAAAGAAACCTGATTTGAATGATCTTGTATCAAGAGCTAAATTGGCGAAAGGGATGGGTCGTAATTATTACGATGAAGCTGCATGGCCCAATGATTTTTTATGTATTTTTTTCAGTAGTAATTTTGGATACCATTGCATGTAACGTAGGTTTAGCAGATCTAAAATCGAGGAAGAACGACAAGAGATCAAAAGGGAGTCCAGAAGAAGCAAGAATCCAAAACCAACAAAAAAGCAAGACAAAAATGAAGGCGCACTGCTGGGACCTGGGAGGGTCTTTTTTAGTATATGGCTAGTTGGGCCGTTGGAGCGAGAGTTCTTTGGGAAAAAAGAACATGAATAACTTTGTTTTTCTTAAGGAGAACGCCCATAGATGGAAAAAAAGAGACAATTTACCATAACAAATACCGCAAAATAAGATAAAGGAGTACACTTTGGCTAATGGAGGGGAAGATGCTCGAAAGAAGGTATGTATGAGGTATCCACCTTATGTGAAAAGACGATGTCCTCATTTTTTGATTTGTCCATCCTCATGCATTAGTCTAGTAAGGCAGTGTGGTGGGAACGAAAGTAGCTCAACTACAATGTAAGGGGAGGTCTTCTTTATCGCAAAAATTCTTCCCCATTTAAGAAGAACAATTTTCGTGATCAAATTACGAAATAGATATATGAGCTATATAAGATCATTCACAGGAATGGGATAAGTGACATGGGCTTAGGTCAACACTTATATAATAGTCAGTCATCAATTGGAAGCGGGCAAAATGGTAATAAATTGTGATTGGTCATTTTCTCACCCAAGAGAAATAAACATTAAATTATTCATGGATATTCACGATATGTTTACTATGGTAGCCGGGCTCATGAATTAAGTTGACGGATTCATCTAATTGTCGTGATTGTCTGCCATGGTAGATCCACAGGGGGAGAAAGGGAAACCAAACGAATCAAAGCAATCTTCTGCAGCTCGAAAACAAGAAATGGAGGCTTTCAAGCTAACGAGGGAAAGGGAATGATATTGTATTCTCCCAATAGGTATTTTAAATGGTTATTGTTTATGCTCGTATAGCATAAAAGTGAGTCATTGGGAGGGCTAGGATAAATCCAATTTGTACCTTTGTTTCCCATGCTTTCGCACCCCAACGTCGGTAGGGACCCAGAAAGTTGCCTTCGCTTTTGGCGTTCTTTTGTAGATTTATGAATAACCCCAATGATGGGAATGGAAACATCAAATTTACCCCTGGCATGAAAAGCAGAATCATAATTCATAGTCAACTGCTTGTGCCATATGGCGAGATTCTTCTACATATATGTTCATTCATACCAATATACTAGCTAAAACAAACCAACACTTATCAACCCCCCGCTAAGTGGTGATTCAATATAGATTCTCCATCTTGGAAGAATGAGTTGAGAGATAGACCTTGAACGTAGAGAGAAGGCAACCAATTCCAAGTAGAATGCAACTCGCACTAAATAATTCATGGGTTGGCAGGCGGGCGGACAAAAGAGGCGGGCCCATATTACCCCTCCCTCCACAGAGGTCGTTGGAGTAGTAAGAGATGGCTAGCAACGAGGAGTTTAGGGCTCAAGGGAAAAATCGCCATAGAGAATAAAAAGGAGATATGCGGCATGGAACGACGACAGAGTAAAACTAGGTTGGGCACTTTGACTTAGCAATAGAAGTCTCCGAATCTAATCCCCCTCATTTCCATGTCAGGCAGGGGAAGTTTGCTTTGCTACATCTTCTAGAATTCTTATACATCAAGAATAAAGTGTGGAAATATTCTATGTCTATGAAATATTTCATCACAGTTACCTAGGAAAGGCAGATCTCTCGTCTGATTATTCTTCATAGGTAGGATTCCAGTTCATTGGATTCGTGCTTGTGCAGTCAACCGACAACACAGTGAGATCTGTAATCATGCTTGTACAATGCTGATGTTAGAAAAATCGAACGGCGGTAGCCGAGGTAGAAACATATTTGACTCGCAAAGGTTTTGTTTTGACCTTCATTCTGCTCCTTCCTTCCCCTGTCCCGTTCATATTAGGAATCACCATCATAGGAAAAAGTCTTTCCAAGGGACAGAGGGGGAGATTCAATTGTCATTGAAACACAAGCGGGAGACATATCGACCTATATCCCCACCAATGTGATTCCCATTACAGATGGACAAAAAACATTACAGACCATCTTTATGCGTTGTGACTTGTATGATACAACAAATGTGCGTTGTGAAAATGGTGTGAAACTCAACATTAACTTTTGTTGGTGATTGGGTGAGGAATTGTTTACTCCAACTTTTATTAGAAACCATACCAAAAAGGGTAAAACATAGCCATGAGCATGTCAATAACTTCAATGGTCATCTTATGTGTTCTAAGCATGGTTGTTTAAATCGATAAGTCGACATTAGGAGTCCATAAAAGCGAGACATAGTCATGACATGAATACAATTTCATGGACGGATAAAGTTTATAATGGTGATTCGAGGATTGAGGGAAAAGGCTTCCATGCTCTAAACCGAAAAGGATTCTATGGTAAAAAAAAAAAAAAAACCTTTCTCACGAGAACTTTAAAAATGAAACAACCTTTTCACCGTAAGAAAAACTCTAAAGAAAATGACTTCTATGTTGGAAAAAACTTCACCGTAAGATAAAGTCTATAAATTTATAACTCTTAAGTTTTAATGGAAATACAACATATCAAACCCTGTACCTCTTGCATGCAAAGCGAATGCTCTACCATTTGAACTACATCCCCATGATATTAATAATGAAAATAGAAAATAGAAAATATATATAGATAGAAAGGCATATATGGAAAAAAAAACTTTCAAGTTGTAATAACTAATAACCTTAAATGACTACTTGCTACATCGTGAAAAACATGTATCAAATGTGGTGTACTATATGCATTGCAAAAAATTAAGGATGAGATTTGTTCAATTTGGGTAGAAAGAAAAAGTAAATGGCTTTAGATGCATATTTTGAGCAAAGAGCTAAACTAGAAAATAAGTGTTCTTGTGATTTCATTTTATTTTTAATAGTACTGAGCAATAATTGTGATTTCATTTTTTGAGTTAATTTCAGTCTCTTGATTTTAAGAAATATTTTGAGAAATATTTTTGTGTGTAAAGGAAAACGTCAATTTTTGAGGATATATATATAAATGAATTTCGAGGGTATATGAAATATGTGAAAAAATAATATGCAAGTAAATAAATCTATTAAACACATTATTTAAACCTAAATATCAAGAAATGAAACAAATATGAAATTAATATATAATTAGAATATTAGGGGGTGATTTTAAAAATCAATATATAAGTAGAAAAATGATAATGAAAATAAGGGGTACTTCAAAAATCAATAAATAATTAGAAGAAATTATAATTAGAAAAAACACTGAAATTTACAGAAAAAATCATCGAAAAATGTAATTTATGGTAGCTGGTTTTGTATTTTTATTTAAAAAAAAAAAATTGGCTACTTTTGTAAAAAAAAAAAAATTTCGCTACTTTTCTAATTTGTAAGTTCAAAAAAAAAAACGACGCGAAAACACGTGTCCGCGGTAGGTGCTGCTAGGGGTGGGCACGGTCCGGATCGGTTCCAAATTTGGAGGAACCTAACTCGAACCGTTTAAAATTAACGGATCCGGTCCGGTCCGGATCCCCTCATTTTGAACATGGGAACCGAACCTAACTCGAACCGTTTGGAACGGTCCGGTTCCTACGGTTCCAAACGGTTCCAAATCTAAATTGATTATGTTTTACAAATCTATATGAACCACATTATTTGCAAACTAATCTTAAACAAACTTCTCTAATCAACTTATTAATCAAAACATGAAAACTTCAAAGCCAAATAAACAGAATCAACAGAGTGCAGAAACAAATCTGATATACAGTTGAACAATCAAACTGAACGAGAAACCTACACCATGGTATCCATGATCTTTCAAAAACAGTTGAACAATCAAACTAAATCAAACCTGTATTTCAGGTATCCATGATCTTTCAAAAACAGCTGATGTGAGTGGTTTCTATTTTTATGAACGAGAGACTGAATCTCTACACCATGGTATGGAACATTAAGACTCTACTAAGGAACATTGCATCTCAGACAATTAACAGTGTGCGAGAATGAAATCGGGCTTTTGGCAGGCATTACTCTTGAATGATAGGCTTTGTTGGGCAGAGCCTTGGGATTTTGATGGATTGAGTCAACAGATGGCGACAGAGAGAGATCTCGCTGAGGGAGCTGCTGCTTCTTCTCTTCGACAGAGACAGAGAAAGGAGAGGAGAGGGAGATCTCGGCTTCTTCTCTTCTGATGGAGAGGGAGATCTTCGACAGATCTCTTCTTCGACAGAGAGAGGAGAGGAGAGGAGAGGAGAGGGAGATCTCCTTCTCGAGACAGAGAGCAGAGAGAGGAGAGGGAGATCTCGCTGATCTCTTCTTCTCTGCTGATCTTCGACAGATCCCTTCTTCGACAGATCCCTTCTTCGACATAGAGAGGAGAGGAGAGGAGAGGGAGATCTCCTTCTCGAGACAGAGAGCAGAGAGAGGAGAGGGAGATCTTCCCCTTCTCGAGTCGAGACAGAGACAGAGACAAAGAGAGGAGAGATAGAGATGAGTTGTTTAGGTTTAGGTTTTGGTTTATTCCAGCAAATGGGATTTGAAACGGTCCGGACGGGTCCAACCCGGACCGTTTCGTTTTTAAAATTAGGAATCGGGACCGGACCGTTTTATAACGGATCCGGACCGTATCTAAAAACTTATAATTTAAATCCGGACCGTTTAGAGGAAAACGGTCCGGTTCGAGTTGAATCCGCGGATCGTCGACCCGTTTGCCCACCCCTAGGTGCTGCATTACCCCCAAAACCAAAAGCTTCTTTAGCTGGGTTTTTTTCTTTTTTTTTTTGTTAAACCTTCTTTAGCTGGGGTTCTACAAACAAAAACTAAAGCATAGTGAGAGAGAGAGAGAGAGAGAGAGAGAAGAGAACGTGGTCTCTTCCATTCCTAGAGAGTGTTTTTGGTGCTTCAGAACAGACCTTACTTGGTCCCAAATTCATGGCAGCTGCAACCCACCACCGCCCATCACTCGTAATCGACGGTAGAGCGAGAACCAGAGGATTTGACAACCTATTTTCACTTCCCTTTATCAGAAACAAGGTATTTTCACTTCTCTTCCATCCACTTATACAACTCCAAAGTTGTCATTTGCTTCAATTCCAGCAGTTACCCATTTCATGTTTGTATGGAAATTTGATCGATATTATAATAACATTGGATAATACCTCAAATTCAATACAAAAGTTTTATTGAATTGAGAGTTGATTGATGTGAGTTCTGCAAAACCCAACAAACAATTGAAACTATAGGCTAATTAAAACTTAGGGTTCTTTTTTATTTGATGGTTTTGGATTTTGTTTTGAAGCTCTTGTAGACATTTTCTCAAACAACATATGCGCGGAGAAGTTTGGTTAGTTTTTCATAAATTGAGCCATATTTATTCATTTTTTAGCATGCAATGCAATAAAAATAATCAAATGTGAGGTTTCTCGAACTATTATTTAAGGTTGTTGTCACCGTAAAAGCATTTAATGGATTCTGTGAATCTACCACCTTCCATCCTGATGTCACTTGATCTCTAGCAACACTAAATCCCTTTCAAACTGAGTGTCTGCCCCTTTTCCTATTCCTTTTATGTACACTGGCACTTTCTGCAGAGGTGTGGCACTGAGGCAATATTTGGTGTATCCGGTCGATTGTGCTAGCTTATTGAAATTGCAATCTATTGTATTATTTCTCTGTGGTCATGCAACTTCCTCAATCACATCAGCTCTTTATAAGTTATAAATAAATAAAATTGTTGAATGCTTCCTAATCCGTGGTAAGAAGCTTATCCACCACATAAATCATGCTCCAAAAGTGGACGATGTAGTTTTGCTTTGTGCGGTTACTTGTGGATTAACTTCCAGGGATTTTGACCTCATGGACTTAGATGAGTGATGCACAAAAGGACGATTTCACTTTGTGGAGTTTTACACAATTCGGGGTCGTGGAGTTGTGGAAGTGGCATATGGAGTCTCACACCACGAGCACCAAAGTGTGTTTATCACATTTTACATATGTGCTATTGCATATCTTTTGTATCCTAAAATGCCTAAATGTATTCATTAAACATACTCAACATATTTCTTCATTGTCCTATTTTCTGGTGAAAATGCCCTCGTGCTCATGCTATAAATATGTGACCCTGATTCACAAACTTCTCTCACCTCTTAGACTCGAACATTTCTAAAAAATTTCAAAATCAAATTGGGATTGGTAATCGAGAATCCAAGATTTAAACAAGGGCTTTGTCTGAATGTCTTATCCTTGCTAGGGTGATTCAAGACCCTTTCAACACCTTCCCAAGATTTATAGTGCTTTGATACCAAATTGATATAAACAAATGAAGCAAGTAAGAGCATCTCTAATGGAAAGCTCAAAATCACTTTGAGGTTGAGTGTGTGGGGTACTCAAATGGGCCATTCAACAAAATCCTTAAAAAAGGGTCACAAAGATATTTTTTGGGGGTGAATAGCCATTTTATAATATTTCCCTATCAAATAGAAGGTCAAATTGGTCATTCAGAGATAAGCAGTAACTTAGAGATTATGCGAAAAAGAAGAAAAAAACACAATAAGAGTTTTTCCATCTTTCTACTATATTACTAGAACAATGATTATAATCTCTCAAGAATAACTCTCTTGAGGCTCCAACCTATGCTAATTTATTAACTAACAAATATTACATTCTCTCTTGAAAACAGACTCTCGAGTCTCGGGACTCTCTCACAATAACAACTCTCTTGAAAGCTCTGCTTAACAAGCTCTGGATCTACATCTCTGACGTCTGACCTTGAATCATCAATACTATTCCAAGACTATATTTATAGGAATTTTCCTTGTTCTAATTGACAAAGAAACCCATCAAAATATGAAACTTTCTGTCCTAATTAGTCAATGAAACATTCCTTGTCCTAATTGATCAAAGAAACCTTATTTAAATACAAAAGTTTCCTTAACCACCAAGCTCCTAAAGGAAGATACTCTTGCATCATTTGTGTAAGGCATGCAGCACAATCATTAATGGGTAAGAATATTTTGTGTACGTGGCTCCGCGCAAATCCAATTGGCCATGCCTTTTTTTGGCAATTATTTGTGCTAACACCTCAAACCCATTGAGCTTTGGGCTTTCAATTGGAGCATGAAATCCATCCTCAAAGCTCAAACATAACTCACTTTTATTGGATACGGAATATTTTTATTGAATGATATTGCTGTGCATAAAAGCTGATCAACACAGTCTTACTCAATAACTCTAATTTAAGTTCACTGTCAGTTTTTCCACGATACTTTTAATTTTCTTGCAAGAAATTAATTGACCACATACATTAAAGACCCACCAATGTGAAATGCTTCAACTTAAATAGCCGACACAAGTTGTGGTGAGCAACAGTTTATGATTTTTAAACTATTCCTGAATACACCTCTGAAACCCAGTTGGTTGTTGTGATGTTTGACTTGATGGAAGAAACATGCATTGTGCTTACTCCTATGTTATCTGAGGTGCAACGTCTGTCCTCGTCTTCAATTGTTACCATTATTTTATTGTTCAATAGAATGCGAGACCTGCTTTCTTTGCCCTTGTTCTTCTTGTCACTTTAGGGAATTTTATTTTAACCAAACACCCCTTAGTTTAGAGAATTATTTCTTTTCAATCGTTTGATATTCATAACCTATTTCACATTTGTATGTAACAGGTTCATGGAAAATACAATGGTTTGAATTCTCTCATTTTAAGTTCTAGACGACAAAGATTGCGTTCAATTGAAGATACTAGTTTTGTTGTCTCTTGCACAACTAACATGAGTGATGGACAGTCTGATGACCCCAAAAGACGGTATGTGGACAATGTCATGGATGAAATAAGGAAAGAATGGGAAAAACTTCCTCAACCAGTTAAAACCTTCCCTTGGTCCAAAGCATTGGGGAACTTCATTGGCCTCATCCTTGGTCTTGTGTTTGCAGTTGTTAAATACTTGTCTGTACCCATACTGGCAGTTACCTCACTGAGTGAGATGTCTTACTGTGCACATGAAAGGAAAATGCTTATTATACCCATCCCAGTACTTGCTGGTGCCGCGGTTGCTGGAAATTGGAATGACACGTTCAAGGTAATGCTAATTGATTGTTTCTAGACTCGACTCATGGTGAAAATGTATATACATTGTCTGTAAACTTGAGGTTAATTTGATCCATTAGGCTTCATCCCATGCTTGGTCCAGTGTCATACTGTTATATATGTTCAGATGCAGGCCGGTGGTCTTATCATGTCCTTCGTATATCTTATGCAAATGTCGGATATATTGGTATCTGAATGTAAGGAATCATATTGTTAGTTGAGTTTGGGTCACATTGATCATCAGTGTTTTTTATAGTTGGGAAATACTCTAGATCTTATGTTGTCATCAACTTAGCAGAAGATGGTAGGTAACCCACTTCTGTATTTTGTTGAAGAAATATGAATTACAATAATATGAATTGCTTAGCAATAGAATCATCGAATCTATACTTTAATATAGAAATGGACGAAGGAATATGTCATGCACTTGACCAATGTGGGCTCAAGGCAGTATTTTTATAGTGAGGTCACTTTTTGAGAACTCTTGGGTGGTCTATCCTGCTATGGGCATAGATTGTTTGGAACTTGTCTTTTGTGAATTCCTACCTGAATGTCTATCTACATGATGATTTAATAAGAGCATTTGGTTATCAGGAAGGAGATTACGCATGGCATCTGGGTGTTATGGCATCTTTCTTTGTACTGCTCAAACTGCTAGGGCCTTATTACCCGTACTGGTTTCGCATGCTCATTCCGCACTTTTCTAACGGTGGGCTATTGAGGATTGCATGGCTTGCCTTTTTGTGGTATAGAAGGCCCAAGGAAGCGTTACAAACAACAGAGACTTCTGCAAGTGACCACTAATCAGATCAGGCTCTGATGTTTCTCTTGAGAAGTCTTGAGGTCCATTTCTGAGTTGCTGAGTTATGTCTCTGAGGTATTAGAAGTTCTTGGATGCCGTTTCATTTTGTTGGAGACTGTTGGAGACACGTATGTAGCTTTCCTCAACATTTGTCATGCAAATTTTGTAACAATGTTTTTTAGGTTCTAGTATGTTGTATAAGTTAGTAAAAACTTGAGAAATGACACATACTTGCAGTCCTTTTTTTCGACTATACCCGGATCAAAAGACTCCTTTTATCGTGTTATTGCATTTTATTCATTTTACATGCATTATATGATTGCTTTTATTGTTATGCTTACAAGAATTCATGAAGAGAAGCTCTCAAGCCACTTATTGGACAAAAATCTACTGTGAAGTATAAAGGGAAGTGTTTACTTCAAGAGCTTGTTGAAGTGAAACTCTGAACTGGATAAGACAACTGGATAAGACTTTCAGGTTGACATAAGAAAGGCACTAGCTAGTCGATTTTGACTCAAGAACTTGGTTGTGTGGATTCATTTACCAAACAAAGAATAGTTAGCCATAGTCGATGAGACTCTGAGAGGATTTCCCTTCCTATGTAAGAGTAGAGTAGCATGATGTCCTAGCTTCAATAGGGACTCCCTCACCCTCTCCTAATCTTGGACTTGTGCATTTAAAAATTTAACCCGAAAGATCAAATGTGGGCCGGCTAAGAATATATCCATTGGATAATTCAAACAAAGACTACATTTAGTAGCTCCATCATCTTCTCTTCAGGCCTGGCCTGGCCTGCAAGTGGATGAAAAGTATTAGAAAGTTAGTAGTAGTGGCACGTTTGTTCAAGTACCCATGATACCAATGGATGAAGAGAGGAGATAAGTTTTCAAATAATGAAGAAAAACTAGGCAACCGTCGAGCGTTGAGGGGAACAGAAGGACGTGGCAGGAGGGAACAGGTCGTGCAATATTCTCTCCAGGGAAAATTAACAATGCTAAGCTACGTGGGATAAAATAAACCCACAGAGATACACACATAAGAAGACGAATCATAACAAGTTCAACATATACGACGAAACCGTCCTTTCAATTTGTAATTTTTTATGAAATTGATTTGACTCTATAATTATAAGGTTGGTGGCTCGTCAACTTAACAAATAAACACGGACTCCAGCCATTGCCATAAAGAAGAAAAACAAAAGGAATGACATGAGTGAGATGTCAAGTATTGAAGCAAACATTAAACAATCATGTATATGATTTGAAATTCAAAACCTTGTAGCTAATTAATTAATTAGATTGCTAAGAGATATCCAAACTTTAATCAAATTCGGAAGCTTTGTCCATACTTGCTTTGTCTCAACTCTAAATCTCTCTCTCCCTTGTGATCAAGTAATCCTGTCTTATGTAAAACTTACTCCATTGGAAGAAACCCCATGCATTGATTCCCTAATCCCTCCAAATGCCAATGCAGTACTTCTTAAGTTAAAACAACAAATCACATATAATAATAGTAGGGGATTATATGACATCCAACTATAAGAGTTCATTCTATGCTTTCTTGAAGAGAAGGCAAATTACTTTAAAAATAATCACAAATAGATGATAAAAATAAAATTATGAATTCATTGGAAATTAACAAAAAATCTAGATTCTGAGAAAAAAAAAAAAAAAAAAAAAAAAAGATAAATGAAACTGACAGAGCTTTATGTTAAATTGAAAATATGTTAAGAGTATCATTTGTCTTTATACTTGTCATTTCCCTAAATGCATGCGCGTGACCTAAACATCCGCCAATATTTTGCTTAATTATTATATCCAATATTTTCCGTGAAATGATTGGGTGAATCTTATATATTATTAACTCATATCATCAGTCGGATGATGTCCATACACGATAGATAATCCAAGTGATTTGTTATAAGAGTGTAATCCCCCACATACAAATAGGATAGTGGCGACATGGATATCAAAATGAAACAATGGTGAAGGATTCCAAAGAACATGTGAAGCAAAGAAGATTAACAACAACTTATCATCCTATTTCAAACTTAAAGAAATGATATAAACAGACAGTAATGAAGGTTAAGGTGACTTACTTTTCCAAAAGACACGTGGGATACTCGTACAACCAAGATTTGAGTGGTATTGTGTGGTGTGCCATATGATGTTGTTGTGGGTGGAATCCGAAGAAAGGACTTGTTCTAGGTTATTGCAGCGACAAGCGCGAGCTGAGCTGAGCTGAGTAATAATAATGGAATGGTGTACGTGCCGTTGAAGGTGTTTTGTTTTAGTCACAGAGTCTCTCAGTTTTTTAGTCAGTGAATTCAATTAATTGATAAACAAACATTTTTGTTTCATTTCTTCTCTCCTCCTACTCAGAGTCAGTGTGACTGTGCAGGGAGGGGTTAATTGAGCTGACAACTTTATTCTCACTTGCTCTTCCTTGCCTTGCCTTGCTTGTCTCCGCTCCAACTCATCTCAGCTCTTATTAATTTTGATTCTCTCGATCTTCACAATGTCTTCGTGATTCGATTTCCTATGAACACTTCCAACATTAATGAAATCCCCACTCTTCGCCGCGCTGCACACTTGCTTCCGAGTCCGATCATGCATATGACCTTTTCAAGTTCAAAACTTCAAAAAAATAATTTACCGCCGTTTAATCCATTCTATAACAGTTAACAATTTGCAAGAAAATTATTTATTTACAGCAACTTGGACCTCTGATAATATTTGTACAGTACACTTTTAAGCATTATTCCAATGTGTGCAGTGTAATGGTTTAGAATGGGCCGGGTAACATCTTGAATATATAGGTTTTTTTTTTTTTTTTTTTGAAAAATTGGGTGGTTGACCATTTTTATTTATTTATTTATTTATTAATCAATGCTCGAATGCTACATAACTAATCTTATAGGGTTAACCAAATCAGGTCTGCAGGCTACAATATTGTTGACTTAATATCCTCGTCATCTCCATCTCGCATAGAGACTTGCTTTCGCTCCGATCCATCGCCTCAAACTTGCATAAATACTCGTTTTTGCTTCGCTCCGATATAGTCCATCTAAGCAGCTGCATTCAATACCTGAAGGCTTATCAACGGATAAAACTCACAAATCCTAACTGTTAAGTCTCGAACCCGCAAACTCTCACAGGGAGAGTAGATGTCCGACCAACTGAGCTACAATTGGTGGACAATATATAGGTTATTACAACGGAGACACACCACACGGTAAGATGTTAATGGTTAGCTTGGAGTTGAATCCATGACCTCCAAAACCAATCATGTTTTAATCAGAATACAAATTTGATGATACATAAAAAAGACCAGTCATCACGATTATACACGTGGCATGAAGACCCATCACGAGAATACATCGCTCGATTCATTGGGCCAGCTCATAAAGCCCAGATGGATTGAGGCCAATTATAGAGGCCCAGACTAGGCCCACCACTAATGAGACGTAAGTAGGATCCAAATCCAGACCCAGACGAATCAAAGCCCAAATCCAAATCCCGATGAGCGTTCTCTCATAAAGAAGAAAAACGTTGCACCAAGAAATAGTCATGGATGGACAATGCCTCCACGAACGCATCTCCATTAAGGAGGAGATTATTACTGAAACATCTCTTTCCGTTGCGTCTCACATGCTTAAGTCACGCAGAGAGTTAACTATGACCATTATAAAATGTAAAGGAAACATTCGACAAAGGTATACTTTAACCCAGTTTGTCCAAATTTACTTTCTTCTTCCAACAGAGTCACTGACTTAAGCATCGAAGTTCCTTCGGTCACCAAAAAGGTGGTCCTTGGCAGTCTAACAATTGTTTTGCAGGTCAAACTCACAGGAGAATGATTTTTGGATACATGAGTTTGGCGCCGTCCGTGGGGAACAACGAGTTTCCTTTTCTAAAACAAAACACACGTGACAAAGCTCACCACAACCTAGGGAAAGATCAAAAAAGCCATCAGAATAAATAATGCAGTCTACAGACCCCCAATCCAGTAATGATCGCAACAACTCTCCCACTGACACATCACTAATGGCTCAAGGAGAGGATGCAGCCCGAAACACTGAACCAATAGCATCTGAAAATGTGGATCCGCTACACGCAATAGTCCAGATAGCCCAAACGGTCGTCGGCGCTGCCACAGACCTTCGAGTAAACTTGCTTATGGCCCAGATGAAATACATGACAAAGATACTGAAAAAATCACCCAGGAATGCATTCAGCCAGCCGACCCTACTCTAGCACCGCCTCAACAAAACTCCACTATCCGAACTCAAGGGAGTGGCGAAGCCTTAGCGAAACCCCAACAGGGAAACATCGAGAGTAGCGAACTCAACCAAGACAAAACTCGGCAATGAAGTGGAACGGTTGCTGAGATCCCGTTCAGGATCGAAGTCGCGAATCCCAACGTAGTATACGAATTGGCCAAGCCACCATTATCTGACGAACTCATGGAGAAGGCAATGCCAAAGAAATTCACTCCGCCAAAGTTCAAAGTGTACGATGGTACCACTGACCCAACTGATCACCTAAGACATTTCAATCACATGATAGCTTTAAAATAAACCATAGAGTCGATTATGTGCAGAACGTTTCCAACTAGCCTCACATCCATAGCAATGAACTGGTTCAACAGCCTGCCACCAAGGTCAATAGATTTTTTCCAGACCTTAGATACTGCTTTCATCACCAAATTCATCGGGAGCCAACGGATGAGAAAATGACCCCACTACCTTCTACACATCCGACAGAAGCCAGAAGAAAAACAATACGAGAATATGTTACTCGTTTCACCAATGAGCTAACAATGATTGATGGATGCAGCGATGACACGGCAGATGCAACTTTCGTCTCTGGATTGAAAAGAGGCACCTTCTTTGATGCCCTCAACTTGGAATCTCCAAAAGGTATGGTGGTCCAGCTGAAAATAGCACATAAACATATCTTCCTCGAAGAAATGAAAACTGCAAGGAGAAAGAATGAACAGGAGAGAGAAAACCATTCCAGAAAGAGAAATAAAAGATAAAAGAAGACGAGATAGCGGATCACGAGAGGACAACAGTCATTTAAAGAAGCATTGAAGCGATGGACGTACAGAGCCCAACCAGCAAAAATCCAGAAAATTGCAATCGGCATGACCCAATCATGAGCGAATAACCAGCGTAATGAGGAAAGAGTATAAACCATACACAGCCCTAAAAGCAAGCTGGATCGACATCTTAAAACACATATCAAACTGAGAGAATGTCAACTGGCCAACCAGGATGAAAGGAGACCCAGAAGGACGAGACAAAAGCATATATTGTTTTTTCCACAAGGATCACGGACATGATACCGAGGACTGCTACAAGTTGAAAGAAGAAATTGAACATTGGATCTAGAGGGGATGACTGGACTAGTTTGTTGGCATATCAGACAAACAGTTCAAAGGCAAAGAAAAGGCGGACGCAACAGCCACAAGATTAAAAAAAAGGAATTGATATATGATCTACACTGCATCTGTTCTGGGAAAGAAGCACCTCCCATCTGAACAGACCTATATCGAAGTCGAAAGATCAATATTATGAAGGTCTTAGCAGCAGAGAAAAATTCGACCAAAGTCACTTGTAAAGGAACTAAAAAACTCCATCACACCTTAACAAACAGTGCCAAACGGGGAGCGATAACGACCCAAGCAAATAAGGTCGTAAATTAGAAGGAGTAGCGGAGGCACGGACGCCAACGTAAGGATAAACACTAGCAACATAAGAATAAAAGAAGAAAAACTCTACAATGTAATGGAGCCATTCCAGGAAAACGACTGCTAAAATGGTCGAAAAATCAATAAAGTTTCATTTTCATAACCGACATCTCACAAAAGCAAAACAGTTTCATAGCACAACTATGAAAAACAATCGACGCAAAAAGCTTAAAAGAAAGCAGGACGCAAGTCTGATATTCAGAATGAACTGCTGGTCTGATCAACCAAAGAGGTAAATGTTGGACACCCGAGTCAAACTAAAATAGAAACTTCGAATCGACCGAGGTGTTGAGTTAACGAAGTAAAAGTTGGACAAACGAGTCGACTAAATAAAATGACTTCGAGTCGACTAGAATGTCGCACAAAACGAAGCAAATGTTGGACACCCGAGTCAAACTAAAACAGAAACTTCGAATCGACCGAGGTGTCGAATTAACGAAGTATAAGTTGGACGAACGAGTCGATTAAATAAAATGACTCCGAGTCAACTAAAATGTCACACAAAACGAAACAAATGTTGGACACCCAAGTCAAACTAAAACAGAAACTTCGGGTCGTCTGAGGTGTCGAGTTAACGAAGTAAAAGTTGGAAGAACGAGTCAACTAAATAAAATGACTTCAAGTCAACTAGAATGTCGCACAAAACGAAGTAAAAGTTGGACAAATGAGTCTACTAAATAAAAATGACTTCGAGTGGACTAGAATGTCACACAAAACGAAGCAAATATTGGACACCCGAGTCAAACTAAAACATAACTTTGAATTGACCGAGGTGTTGAACTAACAAAGTAAGAGTTGGACGAACAAGTTAACTAAATAAAATGACTTTGAGTCGACTAGAATGTCGCACAAAACGAAGCAAATGTTGGACACCCGAGTCAAACCAAAAACTTAAACTTCGGATCAATCGAGACGTCGAGTCAACGAAGTGAAAGTTAATAAGTAAAGTAACTTCATGACTACTGGAGTATTACGCCAAAAAAACAGTTCAAACGAACGAATCAATTGAGCAAAATAACTTCGTGTCCTAACGAGATCGAACGCACAATTCAACAAAGTAGAAAAGCAAACAAAACAGTTTTCCACAAAAAATTCGGAGACAACAAACACAAGATCAAGACATGCGTACTGAAACATGGGGAAATTCAAATCACCTAAAGATTGCTTCAGACATATATGTGGAACATCAAATACGAATTATCAAGATAACAATAGACGAACAAAGTCGATACAAAATAAAATAAAGAAGCTAGTTCCTGTCATTCAAAATCTATTCAATTACATTCAATGGTAGCAGTGGAAGGCTAAGGGGAAATATCTATAACGTCCTGAACACCATCACCTACAGGAGCCGGATCACTAGCAAGAACTCTCTCTTCAGGAGGAGGATGCAGTTCTTCAGCCATTGGGACACCTGAAGGATCTTCAGCGACACCTTCCACGTCTTCAAAATTCTGATGAACCAGATGATGATACTGGGACAAATTGACACCAAGACCCTCGATATAGTCCAAAAGTTCAGTCTGACCATCAAAAATGTGTTGCCAGTCGACCACCTCCATGACACGGAGTCTATCCTTAACAGAAACAAATTCACTTCTTACAACGATAGTTGGCCCTCGGCAGTAGTGAGCATCGCAGAGGAATCAACCTTGACCTCACCAATCGAAGACAACAATTGCTCCACCCTTTTCTCAGCAATATTGCGATTGTTAGAGTGCTCTGTCATGGCCCACGCGGCTTCATCATGAAATGCCTTCTTAGAAGAAAGTTTTTTCTCCACATCAAGCAAACTTGTGCGGACACCTTTTAGGCCAGTTCTCAAATATTCGAGCACGACCACAGATTGATCCCATGCACCCTCCACCTTGGCCAACGACGCCTGAGCAACCTCAGCCGCCTTGGTTCGTTTAGAGCATCGCGCTTTTAACACGTCATACTGGTGAAGAACATGAGAGAACATCAGCAGCAACACAAAAAACTTCCTCTCCAAAGAAACCATAAGACTGTGATTGACTTGATGACTCAAACCCATCATTCCTGCATAGGTAAGATGATTTATCCCCTCCATTACAAGCCTAACACCATCCTCAAGATGAAGGTTCGGATTCAGCACGGACATCGATGGCATCTCCATCGATCGCCTGTGTCATTCGTTAATCAGCTTGTGTGCACCATCCTGCCCACCAAGACGAGAAAACCAACAGAACTTTTCATCCGATTTAACTCGGATCTCCTCAGAAGTAGGTTCCTTCCAACTGACCCGCGAATGAAGAATGTGAGGATCAGGTAGTATGAAGAAACCACCACCACCCATGGCCGGGAAATACGAATGAACAACAGGAGAACTTTCATCACCATCTCATCGCTCGAAAGAAATGAAACAAATGGCAGGAGAAGGATTCAAGTAAGTTGTGGAAGGAGGAACATCCATCCCTTCGTCAGCAAGAGGGGAAAAATGAGGACAAGACTTCAACTCAGGAACCCAATCACGACTGACGAGCTCTTTGGATTGAACAACAACCAATTGGAGCATCTTGTCGTCCAAAGATTGGGGATCCTCATCAGAATACTTAACAACATCAAGACCACCATAAGATGAGAGAAGAGCTTAAATTCCCTGTCGTCCAACGGACGAATGGTATCCTTCTCACTCTTCTCCAGGGCCATCTTCATCTCTTTCGCCTCCTGTGGAGAGTAGAGTTCCTCCCTCGAATGATCTCTATCCACATAATCTGAATAAAGAGTCGTGTGATGCACAAAATCAACAAGCCATTTTTTCGGCACGCGGTTGGAAGACGGAAACAACCGCTTCAAAGGACTAACGGGCCTCACTACTTTCCTTTTTCCAGAAGAACCGATAACATTACGGATCAGAGCATTGAGATCTGTAACATTAGAGTTCACTTTTCGATAAACAACCGCTTCATCACCAACAGCATAGGCAACGATCTCCGCAGCCTGCATCTCGGTCGACAAAGCCCTTTTGGTCTCATTCATGATGTATAAACCACTGTGCCTCACCATATCATCAGTAAGATAGGAATCCAATGGGACCACCGAAAGCTTCAAGAAGCGCTCACTGACAATCTGCTCCTCAGTAGTCAATTTCATATTTTGATGCTTAAGAGTAACTCGAAAAGACTTTACTATCGGAAGACCATGCAAATTGAAGTGGTCAGAACCGACAAACGCTTAACACTAGTCTCGCAACCAACCTCTGATGTCGTCATTAATATTATCAAAACATGCAGGAGAATACAGAAAATGGGTATGGTTGTGCCTCACGCTGAACCTTACCAAGGAATCCAAGATTCAAGGGGTTAAAGAAATACTAGAGAGAATTGACCTAGCATACGTGGAAATCATAGCCCTCCAACCATTCGACCCCATTTAAGCAGGAGGAATACCCAAGAAGTCCAGATATGACCAGAACAGCTCCGAAACAGGGAACCGGAGACTGGCATAGAACATGCGAGGATAAAGGGCGATATATCCTTTCCTCGGGCAACAAGGACAGTCGGTTTCGCGAGGAAGAATGATTTCAAGGTCCTCGGGCAAAAAATAATTGGAACAGACACTATCCAGGGTAGCCTGAGAGGTTTTGTTTGGAGAAAAATGAGCTTCACAAGTGGAAAGTTGATCACCAACCAACATGTCGCCAGCAAGCATCATAAACAGGGAAGAACGAACGAGGAAAAAGAGACAGTAGAAGAAAAGAAATAACACTAAAGATGGCGTAAAGAAATAAGGAGAGTAGCCACAACACCTTTTAAGCAACTGGGAAACAAAGAGACCGCTCACAGAGCAAAATACGGGATATAATGGCGCATTGAAAAATTTTCGCGAAAACGAACAGACAACGAAGTAACCAAGACGATCAGGAAACTAAAAGTTATTAGGCATCAAGTTCAGTGCAAAAAACACAATCGAAATACCAACCGCCACACAGTTAGTGGATATCCAAACATACCAACTAACTAAGGGGGGGAGTAGCTGATGACATAAAAAAAGACTGGTCATCACGGTCGTACATGTGGCACGAAGACCCATCACGAGAATACAACGCCCAATCCATTGGGCCAGCTCATAAAGCCCAGATGGATTGAGGCCAATTATAGAAGCTCGGACTAGGCCCACCACTAAGGAAGCATAATCAAGATCCGAATCCAGGCCCAAACGAATCAAAGCCCAAATCCAAAGCCCGATGCCCGTTTGCTCATAAAGAAGAAGAGCGTTGCACCAAAAAAATGTCGTGGATGGACCTATGCCTCCACGAACGCATCTCCATTAAGGAGGAGATTGTTACAGAAACATCTCCTTCCGTTGCGCCTCACATGCTTAAGTCATGCAGAGAGTTAATTACGACCATTATAAAAGTTAAAGGGAACATTCGACAAAGGTATGCAACTTTAACTGAGTTTTGTCCAAATTTATTTCCTTCTTCCAACATAGTTACTGACTTAAGCATCGGAGTGCCTTCGACCACCAAAAAGGTGGTCCTTGGCAATCTAACATTTGTTTTGCAGGTCAAACTCGCAGGAGGGACGATTTTTGGACGCATCAAGATTAATACATACGATCTCATATTTGGCATGCCCTACTTTAGAGATCGAGACACAACGTATTTGAGTGGCTGAGTTGTCATTTCTAAAAAGCGTCTGGGATTTTGTATTGAGTCGATTAGGTCTTTCATTAAATGATGAAAGAGGATGTATGTAACGATTTGATCCGCACAGTAAGATATTGTCCGCTCAGAGCCCAACCGGCCCGCACGGCTTTAAAATGCCTCTTACTATGGGGATCCGACTTCGCACATAAGTAGATCACCCCCCTCCCGCACCCAGGCGATGTGGGACTATGTCCTCTTTTGTAGCTCGTCCAACTCCTCTCGGGCCTATTGGGCTTGTTGGGCCTATTGGGCTCCAACCCTCACCCTCAGGTCCGCCCGCTCTAGGGTCTCACAATGTAAGTTATGGTCTAGCGTGTTGGTGGTCTATTTGACGATGATAGACTTCGTCTAGTATTAACCTTGCTTGGAGATACATTACTTTAGGACTCGAGGAGCCACGTATGTATCAACTAACTCAAGGAGCAAAGTATCAACTTCTCCTGGGAGCTATGGAAAGCTACCTTGCTATACGCTTAATTATTTGGTTTATGTGGCGACTTTGATTGAGCCTAGTGACTAAACACCCTAGGTACGTGGAAACGTGAAAGTGACTGAGAATTTACAGAATAAATATATAAAAATTAATAGGAGCCTCCTTGTGGCGCGCCCCAATCTAAGCCTCTCCGCCACTAGGGTTGTTCATGGTTCATTTTCAACATGAAATCACAAACCAAACCATGTCAACTGGTTTGACAGAAATCCGAACTAAACCGAATGTAAACCAAACCGATACTTTATATATATAATTCTAAAAGTTAATGTGGATCAGTTCGTTTAGGTTTTCATAAAATTTTAAACCTAAAACTGGAAACCGAACCAAACATTAATAACGAGGGTATTACTCTTGTTTGTATTTGGTCTAATCATACTAGCATTAGCTGACCCAAATTGTTTTATGTGGCATGTGGATATACTCTTATCGGATCGTGCAGGTTGTTAAATTTTCGTAGCGTGAAGCTCTTAATGTCCGTCCTTTAGGGTTTTTTGTTAATTCCTTTTAATAGATTGCATGTATGGAGTTGTTGTTATGGCTTTTGGAAATGGTTGTTCATGTATATATGTTGTGATAACTAATAACTTTTGGTCATGAATATGACTGTTGTTGTACTTGTGCAAATGTGTTTTGAGTGCAACAATTGCAATGGTGATTTACATGTATTTTTTTGTCTAAATCAAGTTTTTAAGTTGGTTTGATATTCCAAGTTTTTGTTTTATTGTTATACACACATCGAGTGGTTTTTGTGGTGGATGGTTGTGTCGCGGTCGAGCTCTTTAGTTCCCATCAGATGAGGTACGGCTAGGCCGTGGTTTCAAAATATTACAAATCGAACCGAATAACAATCGAATCGAATAACAAAATTGGACAGTTCGATTTGGTATAGAGTATAAACAGTTTAGTCAGTTCATTTGTTTTTTTGTTCAGTTATATCTGCCATGCCACGAGGCCCACAACCTTAAAAAGGCAATAACCATACACAATGGGATATTGTAAGATAGTTTGGGCTGCTATAGTGATTAATGACAACTCGTTTTAGTACACAAATCCGCCTGCTTGGGTATCAGCTGGATGTGTCACAATGACGACATTATTCAAGATTATAGTATCCATTATTGATCCAGATTAGTATATGCAAGAATATGGGATTTTTTTTGTCTATAGAAACAATCTAGGATTGATCCTGATTGGTGTATGCAAGATTATTGGATCTTTTGTACATTGGAAGATGATGATATTCTTTCCTAGATTAGCTTCTGTGTTTAGGTATATAATCCCATGTATTGATGTACATTAGAAATTTAATAAAGAAAACTTTCTTCTCCCATTCTAACATAGTATTAGAGCAGTCAATCAATGGATGTCTCTTGACCTAACACGTTTTCGTAGCAGTAATCTCATTCACATTAGTCAAGAAACCAAAATGCATTTATCGTTCATCAAGTCGTCATCATAGTGAACGAAGATACCACCAATAGTTTCAACTCAGACCAATCATCTGGTGCTAATTCAACCACCCAGATTATCACCATCCAAGGAGACGACCCCAACTTCTCATCCGGAATCAAACTAGACGAACATAACTACTCCCTATGGCACCAAGTCATGGAGATGAAGATTGTCGGAGATGAGAAACAAATCAGACATACAACAAATGGTGTGCGTCAGATTTCCAAGTCAATGGATGGTTATTCGATGCAATGCAACCCGATCAGATGGAATGGTTCATCCGTTATGATACAGCAAAGCAAGTCTAGGACGCAATCAAAAAAACATACTCCGATGGTGCAGACGAAAAAAGATTTATGATCTAGACAGAAGGTCATTCACAATGACACAGAATGGAACATTTGTTGCCAATTACTACAGTGAGTTCATTGGGATCTTGCAAGAGGTCGATCAATTAAGCCCAAGATACATACAACATCCAACAAACATTGAAACTAGACGCAAGGACATTGACCAAGTTTATATCTTTTTTTAATGATTGGACCATAACTTTGATCAGATTTGAGGAGTGATATTGAGGATGAAACCTAAACCTGACCTTGAGGCTACATATGCACATGTTAAATTAGAGAGCAACCGATAGGTAACTATGTATGAATCAAGTGTCACACTTGAAGCCACTGTTTTGGTTATCACGAGGTCTAAGCAATCAAGGTCATCCACTCAAAACTTTGACACCACTACACCCACTCATAACCAGCCTCCAATGAAGTGTACTAAACGTGGTCTAGAGAACCACAAAATTAAGGGCTTTTATTAGATTATTAGTTACCCAAAAAGTGGGTTTACAAAGGGCCAAAAAGGGGCTCAAGGTCCCTCGAGCAAAGCTTCATTCACAACCACTGTGTCATCCCAGGAGCTTACATCAGAACCTCCATCAAGTACATCTGACTCCAAGGCCTTGGCAACCTTAGGTAATCCATCTTTTACTCCTTCACTTGTAATAGATCATAGATTATTGATATTGGCGCTACCAATCACATGACAACTAATATCACCGGGTTACACTCTAATAAACCTTCAATCCAAACATATGTCACCAATGTCAATGGAACCCCTTCCGCTTGGATAAGGGCCCCTATCACTTACACCATCATTAAGCCTAGATCCCGTCTTAGTTATCCATTCACTCTACTATGACTTATTATCCATTTATCAAATTATTGATTCCCTTAATTATACTATGTGTTTTAGGCCATTGTATTGTTCGTTTCAGGATCTTCTCACCAAGGTCGTGATTGGATGTGGTACTAGGAGGGGAAAGTTGTATTGTCTGATTTGACATAATACTGCAGTAAGAGATTGAGTAAATCACATCATGTAAGAGGGGACGTATTAGATAAGATGAAGATAATTTAGATTTGGCAAAAACGATTAGGGCATGCTTCCTTTGGTTATCAGAAATTCTAAGTGTCGAGGAAATGAGCGAGGAAACGAGCGAGGGAAGTGAGGTGGCGGGGTTGGGAGCCGTTCACCTCACTCGAGATGCGTGTGTTGATTTTTTGCGCACGCATCCCGAGCGGGATGAACGGCTCCCACCCCCGCCACTTCACTCCCCTCGCTCATTTCCTCGCCCATTTCCTCGCTGTGTAGAATCACTCTTTGGTTATTTGAAACATTTTATTTTCAGACTTATTTTTCCAGTTTGCTAAAGCAGATTTTCATTTTAAAATTTGCATTTTGGCAAAGAGCCATCACGTCTCTTATACATTAAGATTGAATAAAAACTATGTGCCATTTATAATTGTCCATTCTGATGTTTGGGAACCGTAAAACATTTTTGCTAATCATGATTTTAAATGGCTTGTGACATTTATAGATGATTGCACGATTACCTAAATTTTACCTATGCAAAAAGGGGAAGTCTCAACCAAATTCAAACTCTTTCATCAATGTGTTGTTACTCTTTTGTATAAGAAGAAGATAATATTCTTTCCGTTTGAGTTTATAAACCCTTTATTGATGTACATTCGAAATACAATAAAAAAAGGTTTCTTCTCCCATTCTAACAGGATGCTATAACTTTTTTTTTGGAAGGCAACAGGATGCTATATTGCTCTTGCATTACATCAAGTCATCAAGTACAATTTGCATTTTTAAATTTCCACTACAAATACCATAGAAATCAGCAAGTTAATGCAAATACAATCTATCAAGGTTTAAAAAACAATTTCAAAGTCCCAGAAATTGCACTACAAAAAGATTTATTTCAGAGCTAAAAATGGGAAATTTACATGGGCAATATCGCCAACAACTTAATTTAATAATCATAGTGTTCCGGATTCCTATAAAAAAAAAATAGCGCGTGTTCTTCCCTGCCTTTCCTCGAGATATAATTTAAAGCTTTCAAGTACACATTTCCATTCACCCCCTTTGTTCACATTCCGTAACAACACTATTTGAATCATTCTAACCACTTCAAACAACGGTCTTCTTTTTGAACTTGTATAAAAACGATACTTCTCAACTCACATTTAACAGAAGCCGATGAACTCAAACCTTCTCCACTCTCTCTGAACTAAAACAACTTTTCGAAACCACTTTAAATCTCCAAAACCACTATTGAACTCCAAAGCCACCTTTGTTTGTTCGGTCACTCTGTGATGACGAGAGGAGAAGAAGAAGTCGAGTAAGAGAGAAATGTCGGCGACGAGTAGGAGACCAAGATGGCATCCACCACCGCCTTCAACACCGAAAATCCTCCATCTACCGCGACGGCCTCGCCGGAAACCTACAAAGCAACTTACCGGAAAACCACAAGAATCCGAGCTTCGGAGGTATCACAGAGAAAAACTTGAGTCTCTGTTCGATGAAGAACGAGCGTTCTCTCGTACGGTACCGATTTTTCTTCTCAACTCTGGAGATTGTGAACGAAGAGAGCGAGTTGAAGATTTTGAGTTCCAAGGCAATAGAAACGAAGTTGGGATCGAGAAAGAGGAGGAGAAGTGGAGGTTCCAAGCGGAGATGCTTCGAGCCGAGTGCAATATTCTGCGAATGGAAAGAGACATTGCGTTGAAGAAATTGGAACTCGATCGAGTTCAGACCAAAAGAACTCTTCGATCTGCCGTTGAAACTCTCATTTCGGTTCGTCTCTCTTGTTTTCATATTTATCACATTTTTGCAAGTTTTATGAGTGTTTTAATGATTTTGTTGTTTGATTGTTTGTTGTTAGGGGAAAGAGAAGATCTATGAAGGAAAGAGCATCGGACTTGTATTGGAAGAAGAAATCGAAGATCTTGATGAGAAACTCAAAGAGTTGCAGAAGAGCAGCAGTTGCAGAGATAGAGATGGCAAGGTTCGAAAGAGTAGTAATTTCGACAAACAAGCTTCGGTTCTTGAGCGAAAGTTAGAGAAGCTCGGAGAAGGACTAGTTGAAGAGAAATGCGTGAAGGAGATTAAGGAAATGACGGAGTCCATCAAAACCAGTTGCAAAATAGAACAACAAGGCCAATGCGATAACAAATTCAATGATGTAAGATTCGTTTATCTGTTATTCAATGATGTAATATATATTTGAATGAGATGCTTAGAAGGAAAAGTCAATGATGTAAGATTCGTCCATCTGTTTATGTTGGAATTTATTCAAACAGGTGGAGATGCTTAGAAGGAAAATGCAGGTTCTGTCGAAGGGGATGTTGGAGAGGATGGAAGAAGAGTACGGTTCGATACTTGTTCCCTCTTCGTCTTGCAGCGCAACCAGCTCTGCTTCGACCTCTAGGCGGATCGAATTGCCTCATTCGTCTTCTCATCAAATGTTACCATTTCATCAGGCAAGTTATCTGCTAAACTCTATTTTTTGGTTTGCTAATAATGAATTATTGTGTGATCAACATTAGAATCATTTGAGATGGATCAATCACAATATACTTTCCCAGTTTGGATGACCTCGCAGTGACATTAATTTTGGTTCCATTAATAGGCACCCGAGTTGGTGCTGGATACCAATATGCGCGTCAGGAGAAGAATCATTTTTCCTTTAATAGTGGGAGGAGCTCTGTTTTCATGACACTGGCACCATTGTCTGTTTTTCTTTTGGCTAAACCCTCTTCACTATTAAATGCTCCCTGAAGCTTTTTAGTGAAAATTTCCAATGGTGGTGGTGGTGGTGGAGGACCACTACTGAATAGTTTATAATATATTTGGTGTGTTTTGATTTTGAATCCTTTGGAGGAGTATTCAGCCAGGGGATAGTGATCGTGATCAGACCAATGGGATTAATTGTCTTGTATGCTTATTCTAAATGGCTCATTCAACTTTTTTAATATGGAATTTCATCATTCCATCTTAATAGTAATGTTTTTGAATTGGGTTTATAGTGCTATAAAAACCTTAATGAGTGACAAAGCCATAATATTTGATTAGTGAATCAGATGATTCTAAGTTAAGGGACTGTAAAACCTGAAGAGAGATTTCACAATTACCATTTTGATCAATGGAGCTGAGGTCTGAATTGTTAGTCTACTGAGATTCAGTCATGTTCCCCAAAACATTGAACAAAAATTTACTGTTTGCTACTGTTCAACATGGAGTTCCCTGGATGAATTGTGTCAGATATCTGCTATCATCTCACGTGAAGGATGTGTCCTAGTAGTAGTACTCTCCCACGAACAGAAACCAAACCAATATCCTGACCAAATATTTGTTCGTAAAATCAAATCCTTAACCATTGACAGGTAGTTGGATAAATAAGCTGATCTGTCTGTCTGTCTGACCTGTCTAAGCCTAATCCCACCAATCCTGACTTATGAAACCAATATAATGTTTGTTTGAATTTTTAATTATTTTCACCAGGAATCAACATCTCGTGAAGACAGATTGTGTTCTGGACGATGCAAGGCAATTGTAAGGAAGATCTTTGAGCAGGTGAGAGCGGAGACGGAGCAGTGGTCGCGAATGCAAGAGATGCTGGGGCGGGTTAAGGATGAGATGGAGGAACTACAGGCTTCTCGTGACTTTTGGCAAGATCGAGCATTTGCTTCTGCAGATCGCATACAGTCCTTGGAATCCAATGTAAGCTCCCTACTTCTACCTAATCATTTGTTTCATTTTGTTTGTCTGATTTTTCAGTTTCAATAGTTTATCTTTTTAATTAACTCTAAATTTCTTTATTAGTTCAAATATTTGTTGTCTATTTTTGTCATGTAGGTTCCAATACTATTTATGCATAAATTATGTTTCTGTCATTCAGTTATTAGCATCAATTGTCCACCTTTCATTCCCCAGAAGACTTAAGTTATGCTTATTTTACATTTTTTATTTTAGTCTACTTATTAACATAGATTAGATTACCTTCTATATGATCAAGTAAAACTAGACCATCTTTGAATAACCGAAGATTCTTTTTCTGTTATATTAAATTAGGTGAAAGAATGGAAGCACACAGCCAAACTATCAGAGACCAAAGTCAAGGAGCTAGAGAAACAAATTTCAGAACTCCAGCTTGAGCTTAGACCATTAAGGTTTGAAAAAAGAGAAAGGTCGTCGACCAGGAAGGGAAGTTTATTGTCTGTGCCACCGGATTTGCAGAAAGAGAAGGAAAAGAAAGTGTTAATTTGTAGCTTGAAGGAAAACTGTCGTCAAAATGGAAATGCTAACAAGCTTGTCAAAGATTGGGATGATGGATGGACTAAAGCACACACTTGTGGCAACAGGATTGCAATTGGTCCAAAGCGATCACCTCTCCGTGAAATAGGGAGTTCCCCTAGATTGTGAAGCAATGCAAGCAGACCTTCTGCCTTTCTCGGCAATTTCCCACTAGAAAAAGGCCTCATAATAAATTTAGATGAATGGGTGTGCTTGACGCAGCTTCTCCAGCTCCATTAAAATGAAAAGGAAAAGCTTAAATATGTTTCACATTTGAAAGTGAAGGAAGTACTTATTAGAGTTGAGCCATTCAATAGCTAGTTTGTTTTCCAAACATAAAACACTACTAATATAACCAAACAGATGTTTTAGTAATTAACTAGCTCCCAGACAAACTGTTACAGTGCAGTCAGGTGGCTTGCAGTCTTTTTGTCACTGTACAAATGCTTTAGAACATGGAATTAAATCACGTCATTTGGTTTCTTTCTTCAGATATTGTCTAGACCTGGTTCAAATTCTATCGTAAGAAGTGCTTTTAGAAGTAGTTAATTTGTTGCAAAACTTCAATTCCTAGAAAATAACCCATGTCATTTTAATGTAACACCCTTAAGATTTTTTTTGGACAAATTGGAATTATGTTGTGATGTCAAAGTCTTCAACCTTAATTTAGCTAAAACAAACCATCGTCTCCTGTATTGGACTAGAGTATGCACCGTGCCGTTGGTACTCCAAATAATTTTATTTTTGTTAAATATTTTGTATTGAACCATCACTATCCTCATTTTCGCTCTCAATCAGTATTGAAGTGTAAGCTTATTCTAAGGTAAAAATATATATTATAAATTTTAGAGTTAGACTTAGTCAAATTTGAATCAGTTGGCGGAAAATTTTAAACGCCGAGAGTGAATTCTCCCTCAATTTTTGAATTCACCAAAATATGAAATTTAAGGTTTTTGTTTAAATGTGCATTACGATGCCCGACTCATTTTTTTCTGATATGATCGGCCTGTCTCGGTGCTTTGAAAATATTGAAAAAATATTAAAGACATGAAATACATTATAAGTTTTCTAATTATAAAATATATATATTTAAAATTTTGGCAATTGTATTGATAATTTATTTTGTTGGAAAGATCTTCAAAAATGCATTTCAACTATAATAAGTTTACCAAAATCCAACAATTATATAGCTAGTTATGATAATTTTCATTTTGCTAAAAGAAAAACACAATATTTTATCTCTCCGCCACATGTACATTCCACTAACTTTTTTCAAAAGTTTTTCATTATTTGTGCTCTTATACATGTCTTATATTTACAAATATGTCATCATAAGAAATGAATCTCAACCCTCAAATTCAATACATTTTTCAACTTTCAATCATAAACTTCTTTTATCTCTAATTCTTTCGATTTGACTTTGTCCCAGTCAACAATTAATAGTAAAACACCATTCTGAATTGTAAAATAGATGATTCTATTACCCAACATGTGACACCTGGACTCTTGAGAGAGGACTAGGTGTGTAAGATGGAAAGACACCATGATTCCTTCCACATTGCTTAGGTAGTCATTGAAGTAAAGATTCACAACAATGAATTTACTTCTCTAACATATACTAGCAAAAATTGTGATGTCACGAGTAATCACTACTAATGATACACCAAACCGTCCAGCAATTCACGTCGTACACGTGTCATGACGATCTTGTCAACAGAGCAAAGCAGGCCCAATTGCGCGTCCAATCTGGCAAAGCCCAGACCACACGAAGCCCATCGAAGCAGGGTCCAGGAGGTTGGACCCCAAACAGTAGCGCCCTAATAAGCCTATACGTCACATGGTCAAGCCCAATAGCCGTAAAACCTAATAAGGCAAGTATATGGGGGATCGATCTAAAGTGGGCAGGCCAGCAATACATCGATTTCAACTAGAAATAGATACTAGAGTATAAGTCGTGCATGAAAACTCCCCTGTATGGACAACACTCCAAAAGGGGAGAATCTTCTGCAGATCTAGGAGCACAAATCGTGTTGGGAAACTCTCCTACAAGATATCTTTCCCTAAACTACGCCACCAAAGGCCTAGCCGAACAAGTACTCTCGCATGATAAATAGGACACAAGGTTAATGAACAAAGACACGCTACAAAACGCAATTTACAACATTACACATTTCTCAAGCTTTGTCTGACTTAAGCTTCAGAGTGTCATCGGCCGCCACAATGGTGGTCTTTGGCTCACGTGTGTTCCCTGTGCAAGTCAAGGTCAAGGAGAATAGAATTTGACTACATCAGTTTGGCATCGTCCGTGAGGAACGACAAAGTTCATAAGAAAACAATGATATCACCCTTCCTTATAATCCAAAAAGATGGTGACCACAAGATCTCGCAATAATGGAGACATCGCTAAGCCCTCGAATGCTCAAACCAGAGAGGAGCTGCCAGCTCGGCGGCACAGACACCGGCACCATGGGGGAACAACCTCAGATCCCCGTATCGGCAGCAGCCACGATAGACCCTAGGGTGGATCTACTGTCAACCCAAGTGCAACAAATCACACGAGCAACGGAGATACGCACTCAGCGGAACCTTCCACCCATCGAATGAGATAAGGAACCGCGAAGAGCCCAGTCCCTAGAAGACACCAGAGAACGCGTTCAGGAGAGCCATATTGCCCCTCTCGGCTCTCAGTGGACCAAGGGCGGAGGAGCGGTCAACAGAGACCCGACGTCTAGGGCTGACAAACCAACCTCACAGAACCCTCTTCGGCTTGGGGCCACCAATTCAGATGTGTTGTACAACCTCACTGTCCCCCATTCATGGATTACATCATGAACGAGCCACTGCCAAAGAAGTTCAGCCTGCCAAAGCTGGAGTTTTATGATGGGACAACAGACTCGTCCGACCACTTATGCCATTACCAGCACCTAATGGTGCTCAAAGAATGATCTGAAGCAGTAATGTGCCGGTCATTCCCTACCAGCGTGAAGAAGCCAACGCTAACCTGATTCCACAGTCTCCCTCCGAAGTCCATTGAATCATTCCGGACGCTGGCCAAAGTGTTTCTTACCCGCTTTGTTGATAGCAAACGAATCAGGAAAGGGCCGACATTACCTGCTCACTCTCAAACAAAAACCGAACGAGATGCTGAGGGAGTACGTCACACACTTCAATGATGAGTTGACTCTCATTGACAGCCGCAGCGGTGACATCTCAGTCATAGCCTTCACCCCGGGTCTGAAGAGAGGCAAGTTCTATGACTCTTACTCTAGAGCCTCTGACTGACATAGCGGAGTTGCTGAAGAGCATCCAGAAATACATAACTCTTGATGACATGTTGGTCGCCAAAAAGGAAGTAGAAGCTGAAAAGAAACCCTCTGGTCCCAGATATAGGAATGAGGCAAATAAGTAGGAGGACGACGACATAAATAAAAGAAAGCGGAATGATAGCAAGCCGGACTCTGGCTGCACGAGGCAAGATAAAGCCTTTAGCTATGTCAACTCCCAACCCTTCACTCGCCTCAACTCTAGCCAGTCCAATATCCTCGATACCATCAAGAACCGGGGAGAAGTAAAATGGCCTGCCAAACTTCAAAGAGATCCCTCGCAACGAAACAATAGAAAATACTGCTCCTTTCATGAGGACAGCAACCACGATACAGAAGACTGCAAGAATCTCGTTACGAGATTGAACACTGGATTGAGAGGGGGAAACTCAGGGAATTTCTGAGCCCAGACATGAAACAAGACTGGGCAAAGGAAAGAGAACAAGTCGTCAAAGAAATTGAAGACAAGGCGTCAAACACTTTATATATCTCCTGCACGGAGTGTGCTTAGAAGCTGAACAGTCCAACGGGTCCCGAAAGAGGTTGCTTCGCGAGATGCAGCCCCGATCCACCTACGAGGACCAACAGGTGCAACACGTTCGTGTCCAGGACTCGATCTTGTCGCTGACTTTCACAGACAGAGACCTCCAGGGCGTCCAGTCTCCGCATAATGACGACCTAGTAATTTTTGTCTTAATAGCGAAGTGAAAAATGAAGAGATCCTTGGTTGAGAACGAGAGCTCCTTAAATGTTATATTCCTCAATGCATTCCACAACATGCAACTAATTTAAGAGAACCTAATGCCCACTAGTCGCCCCATGGTCGGGTTCAGCGGGGAGAAATACTTCCCTATTGGGAAGATCAAATTGATGGTAGTGGCAGAAGAATCAGAACTTGAAAAAGTCATGTTCCAAGAGTTCATGGTGGTTGATGCCCCATCCACGTACAACATCATCCTGGAAAAACCATGGCTCTACCAGATGGTGGCGACGATTTCTACTTTGCACCAATGTATCAAGTACCCTACCAATCAGGTCGTATGCACCATATGAGGAAACTAGCTAGCAACCAGAGACTGCTACTACGTAGTGCTGAAGTGGCTTGACAACTATCAATTACAGTCTGGGCCCGTGACTAAGACATCTTCGAGCCCGGGTTCGAAATTTGGAGAAGGGCTTCCTCACTCAGATGACGAGACTCCAGTTAGTCTGAGAAGAAGATCCAATGTCAGTCGGCCAGAGGAGGAATCAATAACGATCTACCTCGACAGCCCCAATAAGAACAGAGTCGTTAAAATATGTTCTCGCCTGAGCAAAAAATTAGCAAAACAACTAAAAAAATTTCAGCAGATTTAGGATGTCTTTGCCAGGACGATGCGGGACATGGTGGGAATTGACCCCTCCGTAATCACTCATTGACTAGAAGTTGACCCCGCGCGAAATACAGTCGGGCAGAAGAAAAAACCTATGGCCCTCGAACGAACCAAATCATAAACGAAGAGGTATAAAGGTTACTCAATGCAGACATGATCAAAGAGGCACGATACCCAGACTCACTGGCGAATACGTCCTGGTATGAAAAAAAAATGAGAAGTGTAAGTCTGTGTAGATTACATAGACTTGAACAAAGAGATTTCGAAAGACAACTTTCCACTTCCTTACATTAATCAAATCATGGATGCCACATCCGGACATAGCCTTCTGAGTTTCATGGTCGCCTACTCCGGATATAACCAGATACGGATGCACCCCCCAGACCAAGAGAATACCTCTTTCATAACTGAAAGAGGGATATACTGTTATCGGGGGATGTCGTTCGACCTAAAGAACGCAGAAACAACGTATCAATGATTGGTGAACCGGATGCTCAACGAACAGATCGACAGGAACATGAGGTCTACATAGACGACATGCTAGTCAAAAGCCTCCGCAATCCAGATTACATCGCCGACCTTGCTGTAGCATTCAACCAGCTCCGCAAGTATCAGATGAAGCTCAACCCACGAAAATGCACTTTTGGGGTTGAGTCTAGCCGTCTAGGGGTGGGCAAACGGGTCAACGATCCGCGGATTCAACTCGAACCGGACCGTTTTCCTCTAAACGGTCCGGATTTAAATTATAAGTTTTTAGATATGGTCCGGATTGGTCCGGATCCGTTATAAAACGGTCCGGTCCCGGTTTCTAATTTTAAAAACGAAACGGTCCGGGTTGGACCCGTTTCAAATCAGTTTAGTTATAAAATCTTAAATATGGAACTAAGTCACTAACTAGTAACTACTAAAGTCTAATCTGTCTTTTACTCTTTCGATCCCAACCCTAGCAATAGCAAAGCAAAGCAACTCCTTTACTCTTAAGAGAAGTGAGCAGTGAGCAGAGCACCCGCCACCCGCAGCCGCAGGCCGCCTCCCCCTCTCGCAAGGTGGCTGGAAGAGCTGCGCGGTCATGCTGATAAAAATATTGTCATCATGCTCGTTGGCAATAAGTCTGACCTTGGGACCCTTCGAGCGGTTCCCACTAAGGATGCCAAAGAATTTGCAGAGAGGGAGAACCTCTTCTTTATGGAGACATCAGCACTTGAGGCAACCAATGTTGAGACTGCTTTCTTAACAGTTCTCACTGAGATCTATCGGATCATTATCAAGAAATCTTTAGTTGCCAATGAGGAATTGGAATCTGGGGGAAACTCTTCACTTCTAAAGGGGACCAAGATAGTCGTACCTGGGCAGGAGCCAGAACCTCTGAGGAAGGCCACCTGTTGTGTTTCCTCATAGACCTACTCAATGAATAATGGGAGCATTCACTCTCTTTAGGTACTTCCCATTTTTTCCACAGCTGGAATCTTCTCATATACATTTCTTAGCTTGAATTTTCCTGGTATCATTTTTTAGGAGATTTTGGAATTACAAGCCCTGGGTATATGTGTAAGGCTCTCCTTGTTACCACTTCATGTGACCCAAACCTGTTAACACGACCCCAAAATTGTGAGTTATCAACTGGTTTGGATTAATAATTTTTCATTTTTGGGTTGATCTGTCAACTCATTTACATAGAGGGTATTTTCAGGTTTTTGGGTCTGCTCATGACATATTTTGGTGTTATATCATATATGAAGAAAGTTTGCAGTAAGAACACGTGAGAATCATAAGAGCAAAAGCTATGAGACCAAGCATAGCTGCTACTTCAGACATTTTCTTCCTCTTCCATCTATTAGTTGTTTGTAAGATTTCTTTCATTTTGAACATTGGAACCGTTTGGAACCGTAGGAACCGGACCGTTCCAAACGTTTCGAGTTAGGTTCGGTTTCAATGTTCAAAATGAGGGGATCCGGACCGGATCGGATCCGTTATTTTTAAACGGTTCGAGTTAGGTTCCTCCAAATTTGGAACCGATCCGGACCGTGCCCACCCCTAGTTGAGTCAGGCAAATTCCTAGGTTGCATAGTGAATCAAAGAGGGATAGAAGGCGATCCAAAGCAGATTCAGACTCTTCTCGACATGAAGTCCCCGACCACCATTAGGGAAGTTCATAACCTGACTGAGAGGGTGGCAACACTCAACAGGTTTATTTCCAAATCATCCTACAAATGCCTCGATTTTTTTTCAAAATTTTTAGAGGAAACAAAGGCTTCAGATGGGATGAAGAGTGTGAGCGAGTCTTCCAGAGTTTGAAAGCATACATGGGAAGTGCATAACTACTTTCGAAATCGACGCCAAGAAAGGCACTTTACTTATATCATTTGTCTCAAAGCTCGCAGTCAATTCAAATTTTGTGTGGAACGATAAAGGAGTACAAAGACCGGTGTACTACGCCAATAAAATGTTCGTAGAAGCGCAGACAAACTACTCGAACCTAGAGAAGCTAGCTCTGACCCTAGTCATCTCCTCCAGGAAACCGCGGCCTTGCTTCCAGACCCACTCTATAATGGTCTTGACCAAACATCCACTTCTTACAGTGCTGCACAAGCCATAATTGTCAGGCAGGATGGGTAAATGGTCGGTGGAACTAGGGCAGCTTGATATTAACTATGCTCCAAGAACAACCAAAACTCAAGCGTTGGCGGACTTCATCGCCGAACTTACTGGCAGTGGGGAACAAGGTCCAGACGACCAAGAGCAAATGTCATATGATATCCTGTGCTGCGACAGGTCATCCACAGTAAACAGAAGTGAAACTGGAGTCACTTTCCGCTCTCCAGGCGGGTTCACCCTGGAAAAAGCTGTCAGGTTCGGCTTCCTCGCCTCAAACAATGAAGTAGAATACGAGACCCTCTTGTTCGACCTGAAGCTCGCCAAGGGATTCGGGATAGATGAGCTAACCGCGTATAACGACTCACGCCTGGTAGTCAACCAGGTCAAAGAGGAATTCAGCAGCAAAGATCCCAGGATAGTGGCTTACCGCGAGAAGTAATCAACGCCATAAGCGGATTCAAAAGGCTAGAACTCCTACGGTATTCCAAGATGACAACGAAAGAGCCCACAAACTAGCCAATAAGGCCTAGAAGAAGAAGAAGAGAGTCCAACGACGTTTACGCGATAAACGTAGAGACAAGCTGGATGAATCCCATCATTGAGTACGTCAGGAATAGAGTCCTCTCAGCTGAGAAGACAGAAGTCAGAAAGCTGAAAAACAAAGCAGCACGATACACTATCCTAAATGACAAGCTATATAGAAGGTCAGCCACGGGACCCCTACTCAGAGGCAATCCATGTTCTTAGAGAGATTCATGATGGCATATGTGGGAACCACCTAGGCGAGATAACTCTAGCCTACAAAGCCCTAACCTTAGGGTACTATTGGCCGAAGATACAGCAAGACGCCAAAAACAGTTCAAAAATGCAACAAATGTAAAAGGTTTGCGCCGTACATACACATGCCCGTTCAACCCTTGACTCGGATGACCAACCCATGGCAGTTCACGCAATGGGGAATGGACATCATCGGGCCACTACCCGTCTCAGCCAATAAGAAGTTATTTCTTATAGTAGTTAATTACTTCACCAAATGGGTTGAGGTCGAGCTTTAGTCCAAGATAGGCCAAAGTCAAATCAAGAAATTCATATGGGCCTCCATCGTTTATAGTTTCGGCGTTCCAAGGACACTAGTCAGTGACAATGGAACCCAATTTCAAGGCAGAAAGGTTGAAAAACTATGCAAATATCTTGGCATCAACTACCACTTCTCCTCGCCAGGGCACCCACATGCCAACGGCCGGGCGAAAGTTACCAACATGACAATCTTAAAAACGCTCAAAAGAAAACTTGACGCGGCCAAGGGAAAATGGGTTTCAGCATTACCAAAAATCCTCCAGGCATACAAGACCACCAAAAGAACCATGGCGGGGGGGAACACCTTTTGTCATGGCTTACGAGTTAAAAGCAATGGTCCCAGTAGAGCTAGAAATGTTGACTTTCCGAATAGAGGAGTTCAGCCCGGAAGACAACGACGAAGCTTTGCGCAGCGGGTTAGACCTCCTCGAGAAAAGGAGATATCAAGCTTCCGCCAAATAGTGGCTCAGTACTACAACAAGAAAGTCAAGCCACACGAGTTCAAAGTGGGAGACTAGGTACTCAGGAAAACAGTAAAAAACTAGGTGCATGCAAGCTAAACTCGAATTGGGAAGGGCCCTATAAAGTGACCAAGGTCAACTGGCCAGGAACATATTGGTTGGAAGACATGAATGGCGAAAGCCTTAAGCGACCATGGAATGTATAACACCTTAAAAAATATTATCAATAAAAGATATTTGCTTTTACTAAACTTCCACTGTTGTTTATCAAATCTAGTTGGATATCTAGTCAATCTATTACTATCTGATTTTCATATCGGATCCGCTGAACCGATCACCATGTCAAACCACTCAGTGAGTTACATAAGTCATGACGCCTAAGTTAGACTTATTAAACCTGACCAAAGCTTAGTCAGTTCTGACTGATGTCGATAGCTTCTGGTCCGCTCTAACACCTAGTCCATCAAACGTGGATGACGATGGCTTAGAAAGTGGGAGTCTAGTCAGAGCTCATCGAGCTTGATAACGATGGCTTGCCAGGGATCATTGCCCAACTACAGACAATGATCGCCGAACCTGACCAAAGCTTAGTCAGTTATTACTGATGACAATAGCTTTTGGTCCACTCTAACGCCTAGTTCGTCAAGCACGGATGATGATGGCTTAGAAAGTGGGAGTCTAGTCAAAGCTCATTGAGCCTGATCACGATGTCTTGCCAGGGATCATTGTCCAACTACAGACAACGATCGCGAACCCAATCATAAGGGATTACAGGGGATAAGTCAACTTTGTCTGAGGCATGTTTTGAATTGACAATCGAGGGCACTGGATCAAAGGCTTTTTCCTCATCAATCTTCCAATAAGCAACCTTTTGTAGTGACCGAAGTCAAGTTCAAGGTCAGGGTGCTCTTTTTCGATCAGCTCTAGCAGATCCAACCTACACTGGACAATCTCGACAAAGTCCATAGTTGCTTGGCGCTTATGTTCGCGAGCTTTGGACCCCGCCAGGCTCTTCTCCACCTCCTTCAGCCTGTCCACAAGCACAACCACTTGATACTGCTCCTCTGCCAGTTGTTGTTTCAGCAGAATCAGCTCATCTTGCACGAAGGCAGCTCGATCACCCGCTTCGCGGACACGACGAAGTCCGGCACAACGTTGGATTCAAAATTTTGGCGTAAGGCAGCCCATTCAGACTCAACTCGTTCCTTTTTAGTAGCTCGGGCTTGCAGATCAGCTTGTGCCTTACCCGCCACCTATTTCACGCGCTTCAACTCATCCCGAGTGCATCCTAGCTCCGCTTCAACGGGCACCAAACAAGCCTTGGAAGAATTCTGCTCAGCCTTTGAGGCCTCCAGCTTGGCCTCAAGATCGGCCCGCGCGGCTCGTAATGACTCGAAATCTGTCCCAGCACTAGACTTCTATAGCTGCTTGTTTAAGGAATCTATATGATAAAGCGCGTCAGAATACGACTTCTGCAATTTAGCAAAAGCCTTCTCCAATGCATGCACTCTAGTGCGGGCGTCGAGGTGCAGCTCACTCCGATCCAAGGATATGCTTGTTCCGCCCCTGGATGTCATCACTGTCCCAAGGAGACCGTTCGAGGATTTTCGCTTCGTAGCCAAAGCCTTCTTAACTGGAGACTCGACCTGATGCCCAACATCAGGATTTGAGGGCAGGAGAGAGGAAAATAATCCACTCCCTAGAATGACCGCTTTGGCAAAGCGGGGAAGGGGAGCGTCAGTAACTTCAGTAGCATGATCAATATCCAAGGGCTGAGCAGGTTGTGAAGCTTCAACGCCACCAGCGCTCGCCAACTCCGAATCATCCCTTTTAGGTCAACAATGGGGGCAAGATATTTGGGGAAACCACCCTGCTTTCCAGAACCATCTCTTGAGCAGACTGAACATATCCAAGTTTCGCGATGGTCACCTCTTGCTCCAACAGAATCAACTGATGAGAAGAAGTAGCCTTGAGATTGGCCCGCTTACTCTTGAGCCGAGTAATGGGTGGCAGAACCGCCTCCAACTCAGCCTACCTCGTTGGGATATGCATTGTCAACTTTCTCTTCTTTGAACGACGACTGCCGACCTCCTTAGTCGAAGTTCTCAATAGAGTGGGAACTTCATGAAAGTTCTCGAATCCACTCTACACGATGTTGTTCGAAAACATAACCTCTTCGATGGTCATAAAAGATAGCTCATTGAACTATTTCATTATCGACTCCTCCTCCTTAGTGAGAACTGGAGTCATACATTTCTCTGCAAGAAAATAACACAACGATTCAATGCAACATCCACAATGATTGGACAAGATAAAAGAAGATGAACATTATGCTTACTGCAATCATATTTGAAGTATCTGACAAGCGGACGCCTCTCTAGCTTAAAGTACGAAGAGTCTGAAGAAGTAAGAAAATAATATTTCTGCCTGGACTTAAAATCGTCTAACAGTGGACCCAAGAAATTTGGCGCGCTCGGCTGACAAGCGCAGTGAGCATTCAGCCGAGGGGAAGTCAACCGACGGACCACCAGTGGAGTCAACAGAAGGTCAACGTCTTTTTCCCTTATAAAAATAGCGATCAAGGTCCTGAACCCGTTTGATACCATCTGAGTGGGAGGATTGCGAACATACGCCAGGAAGAGTCAAGAATGTAGAAGCAAGAAATCAAGAAGGAGTTTCAGAAAGACTAGAAAAGTAAAAATAAATTTCCTTTACAAAGATGGAAACTTATACAGAGTCAGGAATTCGTGCCCCTTTTTCGAGCAGTCACATACTCATTTAATGATGTGCGCCGCTCGAGGGGATGTTTCAGGCTTAATCATCACGACTGTACAATTCCTATTAAAGTGACAGTGAACCGGCAAGATGGCTCACTAACTCGGGGGAACAGCTGATGATACACCAAACCGTCCAACAATCTGCGCCGTACACGTGTCATGACGATTTCGTCAACAAAGCAAAATGAACCCAATTGCGTGCCCAATTTGGCAAAACCCAGACCACACGAAGCCCACTGAGGCAGGGTTCAGGAGGTTGGACCCAAACAACGGTGCCCTAAAAAGCCCATACGTCACATGGTCAAGTCCAATATCCGTAAGACCTAATAAGGAAAGTATTTGGGGGATCGATCTAAGACAGGCAGACCAGCAATACATCGATTCCAACTATGAAACAAATACCGGAGTATAAGTCGTGCATGAAAATTCCCTTGTACGGACAACACTCCAAAAGGGAAGAATCTCCCGCAGATCTAGGAATACAAGTTGTGTTGGAAAACTCTCCTACATGGACAACTCCTAACAAGGAAATGATCGCCAACAAGATATCTTTCCCTAAACTACGCCACCAAAGGCCTAGTCGAACAAGGACTCTTGCATGATAAATAGAACACAAGGTTGATGAACAAATGTATGCTACAGAACCCAATTTACAACATTACACATTTCTCAAGCCTTGTCTGACTTAAGCATCGGAGTACCATCACCCGCCACAACAGTGGTATTCGACTACATCAACTACTCTAATTATTATTATTATTAAAATTCTAGAGGGTGTGTGAAGTATAGATTTGGAGTGGGTTAATCGACAACCATATCTTGAACAAACTCATTGGAGTTCTAGCTTCCATTTTAAGGTTCATATGTGAAGCTACGAACACTGTGTACACTCTTGAGAAATGAAGTGAAAAGTTCTTGGCAACTAAGGATAAAATTAAATTCATTTATTTCGGGCATTAAAATGAAAAAAAACAAGAAGCAAACTCTCAAATAAGTCAATAGTTGTGGCATGAGTTTTTTTCTTTATAATTTATTATAACACAATTTCTTATTCATGATATCCATTGTTCAGAGAGGGCTAGAACCTTGCATTTTCAATTAGATTGCATAAAGAAACGAAAATAACAGACACAATGGAAAGAGTTTGGTGAGGGAGTAACAAATAAATGGAAGAAATAAATGAGGCTAGGTCTGTTGCAAGGACAACTTGAGTGGGGTAGGAGCATATTTAATCAAGACCTCCATACCAAATCTAAATTGAAAATTTTTTGTGTAGTTGTTTAGTACAATATGAAATTCGGTAACTTGTGGGCCAAGAAAATCAAAACTAATCAAAATTTAGCTTGAACCTCAAATGCTTATTGATGATACGCCAAACTGTCCTTCAATCTGCGTCGTACATATGTCATGATCATCTTGTTAGCAGAGTAAAGTGGGCATGACTGCCCACCAGATCTAGCAAGGCTCAGACAACATTAAGCCTAATTCAGCAGAATCCAGAAGGTCAGATCCAAGTTGCAGCGCCCTATTAACCCCATACGACACATTGTAAAACCCAATACTCGTAATTAGGCAAGTATCTGAGGGATCACCTAAGATGGGCAGGCCAGCAACACATTGGTTCTGAGTAGGAAACATATACCGGAGTATAAGTCGTGCATGAAAACTTCCTTGCATGGACAACACTCCAAAAGGGAAACCTCTCTCGCAAATTTAGAAACACAAATCGTGTTGGGAAACTCTCTTACATGGACGAATCCCAACTAGGAAAGGATCTTCAGCAAAATATTTTTTCCTAAACTACGCCGCCAAAGGCCTAGCCGAATGAAGACTCTCGCATAATAAATAAGACATAGGTTTGACGAAGACATGCATGCTACATAACCCAATTTATAGCATTAAGTATTTTTCAAGCCTTGTTTGACTTTAGCATCAGAGCCATCAACCACCACAACAGTGGTTCTTAGCTCATGTGAGTTCCCTGTGCAGGTCCAGGTCAAAGTCAAGGAGAGAAGGATTTGACTGCATCACTTATATTACCTCGTTATCTATGGTTAATATTTGAGCATCCCTTGCATTTCGGGTAGTGAAACAACCTAAACTGGCTAATCTGAACACTTTAGTATGACAACTTATGGGCTTAATCAATTCTGGATTAGGTCGGCTGGTTTATAGTAAGTATAAAAACTCAAGTTGAGCCTGAATTGCCCCCACCTTTTATATGATTAACTTTTTTTTTTTGGAAGGCAAGCTGGGTTTTTAAGGATCCCATAACCTGTCAACTGGGCGACCTATAGGGCAACACCCATTAGAAAGTAACCATGCCACAGGTGGGATTCGAAGCTAGGACGTGGGGGACAAACCCACACAGTCCTAACCACTAGGCCATAACACCATTGGCAATTTATATGATTAACCTAAACTCACCAATACAATACGACTTGAAGTACTATGTTATTAACAGTTTTGATAAAGGGTTTTCAGTATTTTTCCATTCTGAATTAACTTGCCAACATGTTTAAGTAGGCATGTTGTGGTTTGACTTGCCTTCAGTAGGGTTCTAACCATGGGCTTCTGATACCTTTTTGCCATAAGTGTACAACTAGTATCATGTGGGCATTATCTTTGAGGTATCATTTTTACCCATTATTTCATGTGATTTTGTATTAAACGAGTTAGTTTATTGTGTCAAATAAGTGACTGTTGTGTCATTTTATATCAGTCACAAAAGATCCTCTTCGAGTCGACTATTTCTATGTTTAACAAGATAGTTAAATGAACCATGTTCGGTTATGAAGGAGGTTTTTAAAGGTGGACCTCATTTGGATTATGGCAGACCCCTAACATGTGTTTTTTTTACATGAAAGACATTAATTTGAGAAATATTCCTCTTGTTTGGATTAAGGCACCCTTGTTGACCCAACTTGAATTATTGATTTTCCTATTTACCCTTACACAACCCTTCTTCCTCAATTATCTTATTTCTCCCCTATTTCATTTCATTCATTAAACTTCAATCATTTTCTCTATTTTACTTCTTCTTCCTCAAATCTAATCTTTTATCTTCTTATTCTTCTTCTTCCCATTATTTTCATTTCCTCCATTAAACCCTCCATATTTTCTCAAATTCTCAAATCGCTTTATCATATTCTCCCCCCTTCATTCATTTTCTCCATCAAAACCCCACTCCCTGTTACCAAATCGATTTCGTACAAGGGGAACTTTGTTTGAGTTGATTTATCTTAACTTTTTCATAGAAAAATTTCAAATTTGTTGCCAGTTCTCATGGTTGGCTCAAACTGTGAGAATTCAAGTTTCATGATTAAGCCAAACAAAAAAATTTCAAATTCACAATTAGGCCAACCGCGTGACGTTGAAAACCACAGTTTGAGTCAACCGTATGGCTGCAAAAAGTTTTTTCAGATAGCTACATTTCTGTAAAGTTATTGTAGTTCACACAGTTATTTCAAACCGCATGAACCCAACTTCACAATCAGACCGTGTAACATTGAAAATAATTGTTTGAGCCAGCTATATGAATTGGCAACAACCATTCATTTGGATTTCGTTTGTGATTGTCACAAACGCTTTTAAGGAACTCGGGATGACACCGTATCCACCTCAATCAGTCCAACAAGCTCCATCACCACCAAAACCTCTGAGGATGAGTTTGGGGAAGAGAGAGCAATTGTTTAATGAAGTAGGGAGAAGATGAGAGTTGAAGAAGAAAATGGAGAAAGTTTTGAGAAAGCATGAAAAAGATTTAATGGAGGAAAAAGATGGAGTGTAGAAGAAGATGAGTTTAGAAATGAAACCTTCTATTTGTTGTAGCAACCACATATAGCTGACTAATTTAAGTTGGGGTCTACCATTTGTGTTGGATACCACTTTTAGAATTTGCTCTAATCAGGGTTTGCCTTGATCAGCACCCTTGTGAAACCTCAAACTCGTGGTGCACGACCCATTGCCAGGCATATCGTTAAATGATGGGGATGCACAATGTAGTGTGACAACAAAATGGATCGGGGGGGGGGGGGGGGGCTCCTTCGCACAAAGCACAAGACGTCCTCCTGTGCACATTTATCAGCCCTCAGATTCATGAATTTCAAAAAAATGGATTTCAAAATTCAAAATTTTGTTTTTTTTTTGTTTTTGAAATCCATGAATCTGAGCCGTCAGATCCGCGGCTAAGAAATGTGCACAGGATGTCCTCCTGTGCTTCCTGCGCATGACACCCCCCCCCCCCCCCTCAATCACAACAAAATGGGCCAAGGGCGGCAGCATCTTGCAATTCCGGTCCGCAATGCAATGTGTGGAAATGGAGAGCCGTTTGGTGTTTGTACTTGTTTACTAAATTTGGCGCGGGAATGACCAGTGTATGAGGTGGAAACATTGATGTTGCAGGCCGAGAGTATAAAATAGAAACAAATAGAAGAGAGAGAAAAACAATACCCCAAATCCATCCATTCATCCTTCAGAGCAAGAAAAAAATTCAAAAAAACAATAAAGATTACAGAAGAGAAAGAGAAAGAGAAAGAGGATCCCCTCTTCTTCTTAAATTTCGCCTTGGAGGATGTCGGAGATCCGGTGCTTTCCTGCATAGATTTTTAGGGATTTCCGGCTCCCAGCCTCCCTCCTCTCTTTCCAGGTCAGTCACATTCCCATTTCCGATCCCTCGTTATTCCTCCATCTCAAACCCTCATTCCTTCCACATCGGTTTTGATCGAAATTGGATGGAATTCGTCTTTGTGTTTCGACTGTAGGATGGTACCGGAATCTGAAAGGCTGCCAATTGTTGCAGGAAGCACTTTTGCTTCTTCCTTTCTTTTCCTGTAGTTATCAAAGGAAGGGAAGGAAAGAAAAAACAATTTTTTAAGGTTTTTGATACATATATCAAAATTAGAGAAACAATAATGGGGTTGATGTCGAGGAAGGTTTTGCCAATGTGTGGAAGCCTGTGCTTCTTCTGCCCTGCAATGAGAGCAAGATCTAGGCAGCCTGTTAAGCGCTACAAGAAGCTACTGGCAGATATTTTTCCTCGGTCTCCGGTAATTGTTTGCTTCATTTGAGTTGTTTTACATTTTTGTGTTCTTTTCTTGTTTAGGTATTGCATTGTATTGTATCCCTTGTTGATTACTTCTGTTGAAAAATATTTTGTATGATGTGATTTTTGTCAATGTGCTTTATATTGCGATTAATGTTTATAGAATTAGTTTGAGTGTTTTGTCAGGAGACGTTGCAAAGTTTAAATTTGGAAGTCTAGGGGTAGCTTGAAAATGAAGTAAGTGAAAGTTGAGATGTTTCTGTGGTATCCAGATAGAAGGTTGGGATTAGCAACTTATTGGTTGGACTTTCGAGAAGTGAGATAGATGAAGGATGCTTTTAAGTTTTAGAGAATGCGTATTTAGATAGACTTGAGTTGAGAAAGTTGTGAAACCGTAAATTCTGTCAGGAAGGTAGTGCAATCCAAGTTAGTACAACAACAAGGTTTTACAATGCCTAACGTTTTCTTTTATTGAAAAGTGATCGGAGTTTTAAATGATCCCCGAACATTTTTATAAAAAAAAATGGAATGATGAAGAATCATATACAATTACTCGTACGTTTCTTCATTGCTAGGTTCATCGTAAAAAGAATTGAAAATTTTCTTGAAATCCTCAACAAACTAACTAATAGCTATCTCAGAGACCTCTAAATTGGAGAAGAATATGCAAAGTGATTTACTACTATGGTAGTTTCATGGTACAGATGCCTTAAGTTAGCTTCCTTATAAGAATAAGTCAAGTGTGTAATCATCCTTAGGATAGGGTTAACCCTAGTGAGGGGTTCAAGATGCAATATAAATCGATGTAGAGATTTATTTATATGACAATGAAGCCTAGAAGCAAAGCTCGTTGCATACTAGTTCTATACTAGTATCCATAGAAGAGTTTGAAGACATCCCACATGTGATATTACTCATCTTCATTGAGTTTAACGGTTACCTTTTTATTGGTTTGGATGTTAATGTCCCATTCTCTATGTATTTGGTTTGTTTCATGGAAAATCCTTAGAGAGCTGCCGAGATAGATTAGGTTGGGTTTGTTCTTTTCCATATGAGTACGAATGAAAGTTTAATTGAAATGTGAATGCTAGGATGCAAACACTGAATTGCATATGGGAACAACTCTAGCACATCATAGGCTGCTTGATATATACCAATCTTTCTTTTTATTATTTTTCTCTAGTTTGGCAAGGGGCTATATGCCTGTTGGGGCTTTACACATTTTTCCTGTCAAGCCGGTGCGGAAAAAAGGAGTGCCTTCAAGAGTAGCTTTCTTTATGTGGACGGTAATATGGAAGAAAATCCCTTCTAAGCTGGAATTAGCTCATAGAGGGATATACATAATTTGATGTGTTCATTGTGCGATTTAGAGGAGTCCACTAATCATCTTCTTATTCATTGCGATTTGGTCAACAACTTATGGATGTTTTTATAGGCTTTTTTTTTATCTTATCTTGGGTAATGCTTTCTTCGATGGAAGAACTCCTTGAGGAATTGGAAGAAACCTAGTCACCTTAGAGGAAAGATATTATGAAGGTGTTTCCATTGGTGTTTTTGTTGAACAATCTAGAACAAAAGGAACTATAGAATCTTTCAGGGTAAGGCCTTGGATGATGGAGCTATCATGATAGAAGCTCTTATTACTCTTTGGGTTAGGTTTCTCATCATTCATTATTCAAAGGGATGTATTTGAATCGTTGCATGCGAACTGGGACAACATTATTTTAGGACCTTAATCCTTTCAAGGTCGGGACTAACCATCTACAATCACAAATGGAAACACCTTCATAAACTTGAGTTACAGTTCAACCTGGTGCAGGTTTTTTATGACTTGCTATAAATCATCTTAACTCTTGTCAGGCCTTGTAATACTGCTTCCGTACTAGGAAATTGGAGTAGGCTTTTATTGATAATTTGAGAGTAAAGTCCACTTCCGTAGCCCTGGCCACTTGATACATCATCTGTTTTGAACAAATCAAGCTTTTGGAGCAATATGTGATTTAACATGGTATTAAAGCTTTTCCTAAGAGGCCAGATTTGATTTTCGTGCTGAGGCAAACGCTCAAACATTTTTCTAGTATTTTCAGTCATGGACTGGGGAGTTTGGACTATGGAGACTAAAGTCCACTCCCTTTTTCCGTGGGCCTGACTGCTTGATAGATGTTAGAATAACCTCTCTAACAGCTTAAGCTTTAAAGTGCACAGTGATTTAAAAATCTTGCTAGTGATTAGTATGGATTTAGTTCTTCGATTTGATCTCTCTAAATGTTCCTGTTTTCTGAATTCTTTGACATGTTTGATTCCTTAGGGGTCTATTCTTTTTTTCCGATGATTGAGATTCATCATTTTCTCATTGTTGTAGGATGAAGAACCAAACGATCGGAAAATCACTAAACTCTGTGAATATGCTGCAAAAAATCCTATGCGCATCCCTAAGGTATTATCACAACCTTTTTAATTTGGAAAGTCATTGGAATTGTATATTATGAGTATCAAAATTTTACTAATTTTAATACAAATATTAAATCTTATATATTTGTGGTCATATGAGTAGTTGGATTAACCCTTTGTTTTGTTTAGGCAACTTAATTCACAAACTAAATGTAACTGGATCTATCGTTAAAGAAATATTTACTTTTCATATGCTACTAATTGATCATTTGTACTTATCATTAATATTTCAAAAGATGACCACCTCAGCTTATGTTATTCGAGGATATTCATTAACGTTGAGTAAACATTCTCTCTTTGTATTTGTGTAGAGTGATTGATAATATCTATAGGGTAATCTTATTTTGATCTCAAAAAGTGTTTTAGGCTCCTTTTTGAAGGACCAGAAGCTTTATGAAAATAAACAATACTGAACTTGGGGTCGCAATGCTTGCAAGGTGTTTGAATAGACTTGCACCGTTCTTTCTGTCGGAGCCCTAAACCACCACCACTCCTACCCTCAACCAATGTTGCTTGCCGCCCTTTCTATTTTCACATCTTTCTTCTGTCTTTTGCCTCTTAGGTTTGTCATAACTTTTACCACACTTCTCACTCTCACCAATTTAATCTAAATTCTGAAAGCATCAAGCACTAACACAATATTGATATGAAAGAGATACTTTGGGTCTTTGATATCTTTAAAAGTGGATTCAGAGTGAAATGACCAGATAAAGTTCTATGATAAGCTAAGACTCCCAAGTCTTTCACGTCATTAAAGAGGGGCCAGCCTCTTGATGTTATTGTCATGCAAAAGTAGTTACTTTTGTATATCAGTATATGCATGAATGATAGGAAGAAGTTAAATAATAGCAGTTCAGCTACGTCCTAAGAATAAAAATTCTGTGTGTAGGACACCTCCATCAAAACAAATTTTCCTGGTCATAAACTGTAACTAAGAAAGAAAATTAAATTAGAATAACAAACAAAATACGCACTTGAACCATATTTGTTATTGAAACCGACCTTGATATTAATGGTTGTGAAACCTGGAAGAATTGGAATAAAACATGAAAGGGTCTCGAATCCTACTAATTACCACTCCATAAACATTAGTTGTGTATTTTCATAATTGAACAGATGAAAGACCAATCAAACGAAAATCTGAAAATCAAAATCACTAAATGTTCAAACCAATAGCAGACAACTTTGACACGAGAAAAATCGCAAACCTTGATCACACTTGAATGGTGACATTGCTATCATATTCCATTTGTGGCAAAGGGATAAACTGGTTCAAACTATTAGAGAAGGAGAAGGAGATGATGAAGAAGAAGGGGAAGAAGAATTCAAGTAAAATGCTAGACCCTATAAACATTCCTGGGGGAGAAACTTCACAGAGAGGAACCCAAGACCTTGCTCCTGGATCAGTTTAATCTAAACATTAGAGAGTTCCTTCGACGGAGAGAAATTCTAAAGAGTGGTGAGAAGACCTTTTCAAAGAAACTTTCATGTTTGAAGAGCAAGGCCAATTGAAGGGATTTCAGATTTGTGGATTAGTTTTTTTTTTCTTTCTTGAAAGGCAAGCATACCGCTGGTGGGTATAGAACCCTAGACGTGGGGTTTAAACCACCACAACCTTAACCATCCAACCAAGCTACCATTGGCGTGGATTAGTTTCTTTCAAACTCTGCATTACGGATTATCAACTACAGAAAAAAAAGGAATGAGGAGTCAGCGAAGAGTTGGGTATTTTGCCACTTGATACAAAAAATGATTGAACTCACTTGCAGTCATTGCTATCATCATCCGTGGAAATGGAATGGTTACTCAAAACTCAAAAAATGGCACTGCTTGTATCATATGATTATCGATGGGGCATATCTACTGCAAATGCATATGTTTGAGGATGTATTGCTTGTCTTTGTGCATAAGGAAAGTGGAACATGGGAGGGTGTCATACAGATTTATATCAATACAGAATTCCTTACTGACAAAGAGGCCACGTTTATGTAGGATACTGCTATCAAAAGGGGAATTTGCATCTCAGAGGGACTCACCCTTTCTAATTGGTGTTTGAATATGTATACTGGTTCAGGTGACTGTCAGCTTTAAATAGAGAATTCCGTACAGACAAAGAGGCCACGTTTATGTAGGATACAGCTATCAAAAGGGGAATTTGCATCTCAGAGGTGCACACCCTTTCTAATTGGTGTTTGAATATGTATACTTCGGGCGACTGTCTGCTTTAAATACAGTATGAAATTAGGCATTCTAGATTAATGGTTTGAGAAATAAGACATCTGTAACTGGGGTTCGTAAGTGATGTAGATTGAAGAACACAGTTGCATTAGGTGAATGAATACAAAAAAAAAAAAAAAAAGAAAGAAAGGAGAAAGTAAACTCAGGAATTGGAGTTTGAGAGAGTACCCTTCTTCTTTGTAAGTTGTTCTCCTCCTTGAATCTATCTAAACAAATGTGTTGGTTTTTGGGAGAGTACCTTTCTTCTTCTTTTATCTTCTCTTATCCTTTGAATTTTTTGGACCCGCCAATGTCTTACTTCACCGTGGTTAGATGGACAGAGGACACAGAGGCAGATACATTAATTGATCGAACAAACCTTGGGTGACTGGCATTTCAGGAACAACTGGAATGTATCTTACATGCCTTTAAACATTCTTTAGATTTGTAGCAGTAGAGATGGAGAGATGTTTGACATGGAACACATCTCTTGGTAATGGGTATATTTAATCTCAACCAACCATAGATTTCAATCTCAACAGATGAGATGAAATGAAGCGAAAGGGTGCATCTTAAGTTGTACTCTTTTGGGTGAACCAGCTCATTATCCAGGCTTTTCCTTTTTACAATATAGATATATGTCGATCAATATAAAAGGTTATTTTTTATGATTACCGGATATCATTCTTAGTCCCATGCTTCTTAGTTAGAAAGCACAGTGGTATCTATTACTTTATCATCATCGTCAAATACTGATGAAAACTGCTTGTAAACGTTTTTTGTTACATAGCTGTAATGTTCTCTGATGATGTCTTTTTTTTTTTTACCAAGCTATCATTTGATTTCTCCCATAGTCATGTAAATTGTATCCATTGCATCTACATACCAACTTTCATATCAAAATCCCCTTGTTGCGTCAGTGTTTTCATGTTAATGAACATTCCTGGACTTGTCTATCAGATAACATATTCTCTTGAGCAAAGGTGTTACAAGGAACTGAGATTGGAGCACTTCCACTTAGCAAAAGTTGTCATGTGCATCTACAGGAAATTATTAATTTGCTGTAAGGAACAAATGTGAGTTGTTGTTGTTTTTTTTTTAATTTTTAATTAATTAATTAATTTATTATTATTTTTTTAATGTTTATTTGTTAATGCTTCTACGCTTTGTTAATCTCTGTGCTAAAATTGATGTAACATTGCACATTGTGTCAAAATAAATGCTAAAGGGGAAAGGGGTACTTCAGGTAATTCACCGATTTGTCCTATTTTTTCTAGATTACCTGAAGAAAGGAAGGATCTCCCAGGCTTAATAACACTTCCCGCACTTAGGCTTTAGTTTTGCGTTGTATGTCCAGTTGTTGAAGTTCCCCCCACCGTTATATGTGAGATCTATGCAACATTGGCTCTATGAAAACCGTATTGACACGTGTCGACACTCCTGGACATGACACATGGACAAGTTTTCATGGTTAAAAAAAAAAAAACAATTATTAGCTTTCTTTATAGAGTCAAATTCATGAACTCTTGAGCTATAGCTCTTAAAAAGAAGCTTTTTTTGGTCGCCAACCAACATAATAATTAGTTTCCTTTATTGACAAAAACACTACGCAATTCATAATGCAATTTTTTACTCCATGGGGGGCCAACCAACATGATAAATAGTTTCCCTTATTATGTGTCAGTCTACATTAGGTTTTCCGATGTTTAGAAATTGTACTCTGCAAATATATGTGTGTATATATGCAGACAAACGAATAATATTTTAAAGAACCTAAACATCAAAAAATATATCTATATTACAATTCAGATTGGTGTTTTACTATTTATTGCTGGCTGGGATAAACTAAGGATTGTTGATAAAAATGGTTAGGATTGAAAGTTGGGAAATGTGTTGAGGGTTGAGATTCATTTCCTATAATGACATGTTTGTAAATATAAAACGTGTATAAGGGAAAATAAAATGAAAAACATTGGTGGAATGTAAATGTGGCGGAGAAAGAAAGTATTGTGTTTTTTTTTTCTCAAAATGAAAATTATCATAACTATCTACATAGTTGTCGGATTTTGGTAAACTTTGTATCGTTGAAATGTATTTTTGAAGATCTTTTCAACAAAACCAATTATCAATACAAGAGCTAAAATAAAAAAAAAATTTATTATTAAAAACGTCTAATGTATTTCACTTCATTAGTATTTTCAATTTTTTTCATAGGAATGAATAGGGTTTCTCAAGGCATATTCAAACAAAGAACTCGAATTCTAACACAACCAATGATTAATACTAGCGCAAAAAATTTAAAAGTATATATTATATTTTTTTAATGCATTTCATGTCGTTAGTATTTTTTAATATCATTCCAAAAAAAAAAATTGAGACGGGCATCTTATTGCACATTTAAACAAAAACTCTAAATTTCATGTTTTAGAAAATTCAAAGTTTGGGGAGAACTCAAACGTTTGAGTTTTTTTCCCAACTAATTTATATTTTGAGCGAGTCTTAACTTTAAACTTATAGTATATATTTTTATCTTAGAATGGGTTTATACTTTAAAACTGATTGAGAGCAAAAGTGAGAGTGTTCATGGCATATGATATTTAGAATAGGCTTTGCAGGAATGCCAACGGCACGAATATTATACTTGTCTATCTTGCAAATTAGAATGGTGTTGCATTGTTCGTAAAGAATTGGAGATAAAAAATGGCTAGGATTGAAAGTTGGAAAATCTGTTGAGGTTTGAGAGTCATTTCCTATAATGATATATTTGTAAATATAAACATGTAGAGGGGCGAAAAATTGAAAAAATAGTGCAAAAAGTTAGTGGAATGTACATGTGGCTTGGGAGGGAAAATTTTGTGTGTTTTTTCCTCAAAGTTAAAATTGTCATAACTATTTACTTGGTTGTCGAATTTTGGTAAACTTGGTATCATTGGAATGCATTTTTAGATCTTTCCAATGAAACCAATGGTCAATACAAACGCTAAAAATTTAAATATATAGTAATTTATTATTAAAATGTTTAATGCATTTAACGTCATTCGTATTTTCAAAGGATGAAATGGATATCTTAATGCTCATTCAAACAAAGATTCTGAATCAAAGTTTGTGGAGAACTCGCTTCTGCGGTTTTATTTGTATTTGTTTTTCAAAAATTTCGATCGAGTTTGACCCTAATGCCATAATCGACTTCATATCGTGCCAACGGCAAGGGTAATACACTAGTATATAATAAATCACAAGGGTGTTTCCCTATTCCTAAGAGAATTAGGGACAAAAGAATGAGAATGCTGATATAAGTTGATCTATGATGGTTGTGAGGATGAACGGAAACGATGCAATGACAAACCAATCCCCAAAAAACATGTTCTAATATATGTTCCCTGACTGCCTCAAGTGATGTTATTTACTGACACTATGTTGTGGTGGAACATGAAAGCAAAACCTTTTAGTGAGAAAAGGAAAAAAGTTAGAGTTTTACTGACCCTACCAAATTCTAATACTTGCATACTTGCGCATATAAAAAAAAATGTAGCACGGGTATGGATGTACATTCATTTCTAATTTGGCTTTAAGTTTTGAGAATTGAGATACTTTGCTACATCGTTTACCAACCCTCCCAAGCATTCATTAATTACAAATAGGTCCTTTTATCAAAATTATTTAATACCCTTCAAAGCATTCACAAATTATCAATAGATCCTCAATCATAATTATTTAAAAAATTGATAAAAAAAATCCCCTTTATGCATTTGTTATAATACTCTTTGTTTTAAAAAATAAATAAATTCGTAACAATAGACTTTTTTTAAAGGACTTTACGTTTATTATTGTTTGTTAAAACTTATATAATGAATTTGATTTTTCTCATTTTATACATTGGATATTAAATTTGTTTTTATAATTTCTCCAAATATGATAAATTATAAATAGATTAAGATATTTTATTATAGTAATAGCAGAAATTCAAAGGTACTCATCTACGGGAAAATGTATTGCATATTGGATTATTGGTTGTTGAATGACTTCGTTGGCTGGGCTATGCATTTCCTAAAAAGTATCACATACTATAATGTATATACTCAAACGAACATTCTTTACTTCTTTTGTTTTAGTTGAGGAATGCCAAAGGCACAACACAACAACTCGGGTGGCATGACGAAGCATGTCACAGTAGTTGTGCCAAAGGCACTGGTAGACACCATAAGAGAATAGTGTGTAATACCCTTGTGTATATGTATTTGAAATAGATGAGTATATTTTGGCTAAGTAAAAATTATAACGAAAAAATGAAGTCTAAAAATATTAAAAACAAAATAAGCTTAAACAAAACTTTATATATAAGCAACATATCGTATCCTTGTTTTCGTAGGTCGCCATATCCAATACCATGTATATGTGTTGGATACCGACACCTGCATTTATGTACATAGCATGAGATCCTGAGTCTCCAACACTGATAGTTTCAATATTTGGTCTCAGGGTACACAAGTTTACTTAAAAATCGCGATATACTAATCGAGAAGTATTTGGACAATGCCTCACTCTCCTTTGGGTCATCCTGGACCTGGAGATGTGGAATGATTCTCTTGGAAATATGAAAAATTACAGTTTATGTGAATCATCTTATTCCATAACACATCGATAAGGTAGTTATTGCAGGTACCCACAGGATTTTTGCCAGAAACCTTCTTTTCATAGAAAGGAGATACAAAAAACAGCAATTCGTTCTCTACCATCTCCATCATTCCATGTCCTCTTAATCTCCACATCCTTAATACCATATGACAAAGAGTCTCCATTTCCAATTCCCTTCTTTACTTTGAAAACAAAAGAATGACTGCAACTGTGCAACACTCTGCAAATTTACTTTGAGTTGGTCACCTCCTAATTAAACTCCAAGAACATTATATATTATTCAAAGCATACAGAGAACACTGTGATGAAATAACTGTACGAAGTAGAACTTCACATGCTCTGCAGCAGTTAAACTGAGCCATGTAGTTGGCCAACTAAGCCATCCCCATCACTTTTGGACTCTGCAGGAGAAATTGAGTGATAACTGAATCAATTATACTACTTCAGGAATAGGAGTTTAGATTATCGGTTAGATAAAGGCCTCAATCGTCCCTTCGGGTTAACAAAGTTACTATTTTACTTCGGATTCAAAGTAAGAACAAAAGTTTAGAACTCAATAAAGGTACAGATCATGGCATCTCATAAGGATATCCAATCTAAAATGAAAAAAAAGAACAAGATGTTTTAAGACTCCTCACAATATGATTATAGTCAAAAGTATGGATTATTTTGTATGGTGTATGCCCTCGAATATCACAAAACCCAGTAAGAGGTCCGTTCGACTATGCAGCAAGATAGTTTCAATATAGAACTTAAAATGGTTAATCCAAGAATTTTACACTAAACAAGGTCGTACCCCTAACAGTATTACAACTTCATTGTCCGAAACACAATCATCCATATGTTACAAATAATTATGACAGGAAATATGAAGTATAACATCTTATAAACCTTGATACCCACTCTACAAATGAGGTATATACAAGCTAACCACTCTGCAAAGAGGGGTAATTATAACCTATAGACTCGACTAAGGAGGTAGCCTCTCCACTAAAGGAGGTAAATATAAGCTAACCATTCTGCTAAGTAGCTAACCACTCCACATAGGAGGAAGTGGAACAGTAAACACCCCACTAAGGAGGGAAGTATAATGCATAAAAGGATTTTATTTTGTAGAAAGTTTCATTAATGCATTTCTACCTCATCATCATATCATTATCTTATCGAGAATCACGTAGGTATAAAAATTACAAATGGGACATTGTAAATAAATTGACGATTGTATTTAAATAAAACAGTCTACAAATAAAGGTCTTAGTTGGCGCAAGTATGGAGTCAAATTTACAACTAACTGCACAAATTCCAAATTAATTATTCAAAACTCTCTTTAAAATACTCATATTACAATTTTGTATTAAAAGTCTCATTGCTAAATACTCCTCTAAAGGGGAGAGGCAAGCATCAATATTATGAGTGAATTTTCAAAGAGTAAAAGTGTGTTATGTGGAAGAAACAGTAACTGTTAGCATAAAAATGAAAATAAAATGATTCATGATTCTCTGTAAATTAGACATGCAGATATACTAGACAGTCAGATTCGTCTATCAAATGGTTTTAAGTTCTCAGGAATTACTGAATATTCAAAGACGCATAATAGATAAACCCTAGCATGCTTCTACAAATTCAAACTCACATACTCACGGCAGCTGCTGCTATCTGACGTGAGCAGGGTAGGATGGTGCTTAACTTAACTGTCTGGCTTGTGTGCACGAGGTTGATTCCTTTGTTTACCGTATACCAGATGCTCTTATTTTTCACTTTGAACTAAATGACAATCCTATTTGCTTATTTCCCCCTAGTTAGCGTGTATTGCACTGTTCCTCCTTTGTATTAGTTATTTATTGTTTTTCCTCTAATAGCAAACTATTAATCACATTGCCGTAAACATTACAGGGTGATATTTCTCAGAGATATTTATATAAGAATATCTACATTTTGTTTGTCAACCTAATTTGTTGAAGCTTTCAATTTGGCAACTTCTAAGACAGTACACTTGACTGTCTATTTCCAGTGAACCTTACTTAAGCAGTTTGTCACAGGTTCTTAGAAGCAGTCACTGTAGTGTAAATGTAGCCAATGTCGTCTCTTTTCTTTGTTGTGACTTTTGAATAATATGTTATAAGAGTGTCATGGAATGCGTATTTTGTTATTCGTTCAAACACATGTTGCATGCAGATATTACATTATCTGAACTAGTATTTACAAAGCCTTCATTTTACTCCAATGATATTATAACTCGACAGTTTAGTTACTTCTAGGTTTTGTTTAATTTTTCTTTATTTTTTGCAAAATATTATTAACTGACTAATGATACCTCAATTACTTATTTATTTACTGGTATAAAAGTCATTATCAAAGTAACTGGATGATTTGATCAGTTACAATATATTTACAGGTCACTTTTTGCAAGTAGCTTGCTTACCATCATACACACTCTGCTTGATCAAACACGCCAGGATGACATGAGGATTATTGGATGCCAGACTCTTTATGACTTTGTAAATAGTCAGGTACCTGATGTTCAATTATTGAGCATTCATGATTTTACTTCGCATTAGCAGGAAGTTATCAAATAACCTGATTTTACTCGGGTGACCTCCTGGGAAGTCCTTGTGTTGCACCTGTCATTTTTATCGTCATAACAACCTGATGTTAGCATCCGAACTTCTATAAATATTGTTTTGTTGACTTGTGACAGACAGATGCTACTTACATGTTCAACTTAGAAGCTTTGATTCTAAAGCTCTGTCAGTTAGCGCAAGAAATAGGGGATGATGACAGGGCGCAGAATCTGCGTTCAGCTGGGCTGCAATCCCTTTCTGCAATGGTATTCTGTCTTCCTACCAATGTGTTGTCTTCTGTCCTACATGATTCCATAAAAGTCATATTCCCTATAAATTTGTAGGGCTGGATGTTGTGACACTTGGCGTAAATTTTGTTTAATGCTTTTGTTTGATTCTATCCAAGTCATGAAAATTCAATAAGATAAGAAGGGGTATAACAATCAATTAAATTCGATTCTCTATAATTTGTATAGATTCTTGGTGACTCGAAAAAATTGTTAAAGTAATTCAGGGAAACATGGATATTGTTGCTTTACCTAGAGTAATGTCTGGATCAGTAAGCCCATCATCTTGGAAAATGGCGCAAGTCATCATAAAAGAGATCCTTTTAAGGAGGAAGGATTGATGGACTCCATAGAGCAATGGTGTGGTGAGGCTTCTTGTATGGGTCGGGAAGTTACCCATTGGAGTTAGTCCCAAATTTCTTAAATTGAAACTTAAAGATTGGATTAAGGGATTAAATCATGACAGACAGACTCTGGAAACAATTAGGAATCTTTGTGGAGGAACAATATGACTTATCGTGTTTCCTTATGGAACAACTAGAATGGATGGGTGGGTTTGGCAAACTTCTCTAGGAATATGCTAGAGGATGGATTGCCATGGCGGAATTCAAATAGAGAGGTGGACATGGCAATGAAGTTAAAGCTGAATATGAGTTGTGGAGAATGTCTAGAAGTGGACAAGAATTGTAACAAGACTATGGCTGCAAGAATCTTGAGATGGAAGAAATCATGAGAGGCGATAGCAATGCTTCAGCAGTGTTGCGACTCCTGAAGCTCTATCTTCTAAACTTGCCGCGTCACTTTGGAAAATTCTCGCCTCAAATTTTTTTAGCCCTTCTTGGCCGTGTAGCGCAACGCTTCTTTGGGGCGGTAAATAACATGTTAACAATGTAAATAAGTAAAATAGCTTACTTGTACTTTATGCAAAAGTGTATTTAAGAAATTCTATGTCCATGTTAAATATGATTTTCTTCTTTACTACCTCACCTAGCTTAGGCGAGACATAAATGTTAAAAAAAATAAAATATTGTCAGAGACACCTTCTTAGGATGCAAGGTGACGCCTAGGCGAGCTAGGTTCATAGGGCAGGCTCATTGCCTCGCCTTGCCTAGTGCCTTAGACCGCATAGATGCTCATCTATCATTTGAGTGCTCGGTAGATTCTTAAAAATCATTTTAAGTTTCTCATTTCTAGTCCAAAGATCATGCTTTTGGTTTGCGAATTTTGACGTCCCCTATTTATTATATATTCTTTCTTTCGTACCAATTATAGTCTACTACTACACTTATTCCTTATTCGTGCTTAATTATGTTCCAATGTACTTTCCTGCCTACATATTGACACTGATTTATCCCTTATTTGATACCTAGATTTGGTTCATGGGTGAATATTCTCATATTTCAACCGAGTTTGATAACGTAAGTTATTCTGAAACTTATTACTTGTTTCTACATTTCTTTCCATCACCAAGTTCTTACTCTCTATATATTTATTTTTTTATTTTCTCAATACCTTTTTTCCACAATTGCATTTTAAAATACCTAGCATGTATGAGGACTGAGGAGCGAAATGTGCAGCTCACTGGCTTAATGGTCCCATCAAAACATTGGTTTCTCTAATTAGGAATTTTTTTAGATATTGGGCTAAAATGGCTCGATTTTTAGTTTGAATGCCCATTTAGGATCCCCCTAAGTTTCATTTATTTAAAAGGACCCTAGTAAATACAATTTTTTATTTATTAAGTCGCTTGAACTCCGTCTGAGGTGAAATTTTGAGGAAAATGAAAGACCAACATAAAAAACAATGCGTCAAAGATTCAGCTCGTTTCGACCTTCGTGCCTCGAGCTGCACTGAGTGGGTTGCCGGCCACTAGCAGGTGGTCCCTTAAACACTCACAGAGACTGTTTATTAAGATATTTAATGGCGGGACCTAAACACGTATCTCGAGGAACGATGTCAAAATGATATGAAATTTTAACACGATGTTTCTAGTGTTAATTAGGAACTTTTCTAAAAATTTCAGCTCAAACGAATTAATAACCAATTTTTTAGTCTGGGTAGGGACATTTTAACTAAATGAAATTTAAATAGATCCTAAACTGGCAGGGAAAGCCCAACTTACTCCTTTTAGCCCAATGCTCGAAAATTTTAGGTAAAATATTGGTCCTTTGTGAAAATAGAAGCAAATAGGAAAAGAACTAAACTCTGTTCAAAAGTATAAGTTAAATATTATAAGGAGTTTGAAAAAACTTCGTTAGTAAGTGAAACTCATAATACACATTAAGATGTAGTGTGGAAATAGAAATGTTTGCACATGCACAAGTGCATTGATAGAGATTGACACGGAAAATATGAATACACTTAATTTTGTGAAATGTGATGAATTAATGGTACATTGAATAGAATATATAACACAGAAATTGTAGTAACCAATTTGTGGATTAAGAGGGTTTTGTTTGTATTACTTATGAGGCTATGAGGTGTAAATTTCAGTCGGTTATCCACTTACAAGTGAGGGCTCCAAAAAGTTTGTGTTTGTTATGGACCGTCAAGATCATATAAGAGTCCAAGTGATACAAGTGTGGAAAAGGATCAAGCTCCATATTTTTATTTTTAGCCACGATTCTACCCAGTAAATCTTTGAAAAATAAATGGCTATTTGTTTTTTGAAAGATAGTAATGGTTTTGGTGGATTCCAAAGCGGGCAATATGCAGTGACAGTGGACTTTGTGCAGCCAAACTGGTAGGCATTGGTTCCCCTTGTAGCCACTTATAAGTGGGATAAACAAGTAAATTTTGTTTGAGCCACTTAAATTTATAATCATTTTATGTGCCATGGTACTTGCTAGTGTTGCAAACAAACCTGAAACTTTCCTTAATCATCAGATTGATTTCAACTAAAACTAAGAGTTTAAGGATACAAAGTTGAGTTGATCCATTACAAAGATACAAAAGTTCAAAAACTGCAAATTCACAAAATATACAAGGATACAAAGTGTTTAGAAGAGCTTCTGATCCATTACAAAAATACAAAGAGTTTAGAAGAGCTTCTGATCCAAAAACTGCAAATTCACAAAAAAAAAAAAAAAAAAAAAAAGCTGCAACAAGAATAGTTTCTTTACCAGGTTCTAGTCAGAAACAAAAGTTCAAATGTGAGGTTTACAAGCATAACTTTTTTCCTAGAATTTGAAGCACTGTTGCATTAATTTTAAAATATAGTATGGCAGAGCGATTAACCTTCAATAGCACTTCCCTATCATACCGGGTTTTATTGATTGATTGGACAACTTGAATTAGCCCTGATGTAGTGATGTTTGATAAGTTATTAAGTTCTTAAATGGAAAATATCCTATTTGGGGTTTAATGTCTGATCTAACATGGTGTAATTTCACTGATAAACTGAACATGGAATATGTAATTAGGATCAGGTCAGCATTCCCGATTCTGTTTGTGTTCTGGATTCTCACTAATACTTCCAGGGCCGTCTTTAATTAAAGGTCCTGGTGGCAAGACTAAAAGTAGGTGCTCCTTTTACATTCAAGGGAAACTAAATAATTTTTTATGTGTTGATAATATACAGATACACGATTTTTATGTGTTAGACGTTTTAATAAATAGTTAGACTTTTTTTTTTTTCTAACAATTAAATGGTAATGTCCTTACTAAAAAAAATTGAATTTATGAACCTGTGGGGTTGTACCACTTGCACTGCACCAGGGCCAGGCTTGAATACTTCCATGAAATACTTATACAACAAAATAGTTCTCAAATTGGACCTTCTTGTCTCAGTGTTTTTCAAGATGGTTTGTTATTTTTATTTCACAGGTTGTATCAGCAGTTTTAGATAATTATGGAGGTCCTAAGAGAAGGTCAGAGAATCCCAACCAAGAAAATCCAGAAACCCAAAGTCGGTGGGTGCAAGAAGTACTCAAGGTCGAGGGTCACATTTCTCCTACACCTGATGTATTGACTAACGCTCCTTCTTGGACGCAGATCTTGAATGAAAAAGGTGAAATAACTGTGGCCATGTAAGTTCTCTTGTCCCTCAATCATGCAACTGCTATTACATTATCTAGTAAGCCAAACACCTTCTCTAATAAAAATAGCTATTATTCCACAGAGAAGATGCCAAGAACCCTGTCATCTGGTCCAGGGTTTGCCTGTTCAACATGTCCAAGTTAGCTAAGGAGGCTACAACAGTACGGCGGGTGCTGGAATCGCTGTTTCGCTATTTTGATAGCGGCGATTCTTGGCATCCTCTAGATGGATTAGCTCGATTTGTTTTGTTGGACATGCTGTTGCTAATGGAAAAGTCAGGTATGAGTTCGTTAGTTGGAAGTTCGTTTATACTGTTTTCCCTTTTGGAGGACCTACTTGATTCTTTTGTTTGTTATGGTGCTTACTGTATCTGTTCATAATTTGGTTGAGTTTTGTTGTTTTTCTTCATTCGGCTAATTTCCTACTGAATTTGCAGGGCAGAACACACACTTGTTGTTAACTGTCTTAGTGAAACATCTTGACCACAAAAATGTCATTAAACAACCAAACATGCAACTAAGTATTGTTGAGGTCACCACTGCCCTGGCTCAGCAGGCAAAGATTCAATCTTCCTTGGCTATAATTGGTGCAGTCACCGACCTGATAAGGCACTTAAGGAAAAGCATACATTGCTCACTTGATGATTCTAACCTAGGTGCAGAAATAATTAACTGGAATAGATCATTCCGAGCTGTTGTAGACGAGTGCCTTGTGGAGATATCAAATAAGGTAAGGTTTTGTCTCCTCTTATTCTTATGTTTACATGTTGATATTTGATAATGCAGATGTGTTCCGGAAACAATGATTTTGTTTCAGTTCTCAGAGATCTTTCCCATTTCTGGTCATTAATGTAAACTTCGACTTTCATGATTTACAGGTTGGAGACGCGGGCCCTATTCTTGATGTGATGGCTGTAACATTGGAGAATATGTCAAGTATTACAGTGATAGCCAGAACTACCATTTCTGCTGTGTATCGTACTGCTCAAATAGTAGCATCTTTACCCAATTTGTCATACCAAAACAAGGCAAGTCAAAGAATATCTTGGTCGAATCATTCTTCAACTTGTATGCCTTTTCCTGACATTCTTCAAATTTTATTTTTTTACACTGTAGGCATTCCCTGAAGCATTATTTTATCAGTTACTTCTTGCTATGGTCCATCCAGACCATGAAACACGTGTTGGAGCTCACCGAATATTTTCTGTTGTTCTTGTGCCATCTTCTGTTTGCCCTAGACCTTATTTAAAAACGCCTGACCAATCTGAGGGAACTGACCTTCGAAGGACTCTCTCGAGAACGGTTTCTGTTTTCTCTTCTTCAGCTGCCATATTTGAGAAATTAAGAAAAGAGAGAAATCCATTGATCGAAACTGTGGAAACCCCAGATGAAATTATCTTAAATCGACAACCAACCGGAATCTTGAGCAGATTAAAATCGTCTTATAGTCGAGCTTATAGTGTGAGAGATCCAGAAATTCCTTCAATTGCTGATGAAAAACCTATGAACACTCAAAATAAAGAATCGGTTTGTACTGCTGTTGTCTATTTTTCTAACCAAAATTTATATTTTCAGTGTCGTGTTCTAATATGGTCGTTTTCGTATTCACTGATTTTCAGGATCCAACTTCTCTTAGGTTGAGCAGCCGGCAAGTTACTCTCCTGCTTTCATCTATATGGGCACAGTCCGTTTCCCCTGAAAATGTACCTGCAAATTATGAGGCAATAGCTCACACTTACTGCCTGGTGTTGTTGTTTTCTCGAACCAAGGTAAGTATTTTGGTGGTCATGATTATCTGGTTTTCACTTTTCATTCCTTAATGAAGTTTGGGCGGGTTATTTATTAGTCTTGTTTTCTTTTCTCCGCTGTTTTTTGTTTTCTGTTACAAATGTTATGCTGTACTTTGTACGTCCTAAATTGTTAAACAATCAATTCCACCTAGCGATTAATTTTTTTTTTCACATTGCAATTTGCCTAATTTTAGTTTTGGAATTTCGTAGCAGAATCCTGGTTATGATTGTCCGGGTATTTGTAATGTTCATTTTTATGGTTCTTGCACCTCTCTATTTTTAAGTTATGTTGTTTGTCCTAAGTATTAATTAATAAAAAAAATAATAACTCCACTTAGTGATTTCTTTTTTAAACATTATTATTATTATTATTATTATTATTATTATTATTATTAGTATTGATGCAGTCGTTTTTCGCTCCCTGCTTTGACCTGGTTCCTGCTGACTTGCACAAGTAACACGTGAGCCACGGACCACCGTTATGGTGGCCGACGACACTCCGATGCTAAAGTCAAACAAGGATCTGAGGAAGGTGTAATACTGCAACAAGGAATTTGTAGTGTACCTTAGCTTACCATCCTCGTCTTATTTATAGTGCAAGGAGTCCTAGTTCTACCAGGCCATCGTAGGCATAGTTTAGAAATGAGATCTTCGTGAAGATCCTTCCCTAATTAGGAGTCGTGCTGTAGGAGGAAAGTTCCCGTGCTCCTAGATACACGAGATATAATTCCCAATGCGACAGTAATCCGTCGAAGAGAGTTTCCCTGTGTGGAATATACTTCGGTATTTGCTTCCTAGTTTAAAGTAGAGAGCAACTGTATTTGCCCGTCCGAAGTTGATCCTCGAGATACTTGCCTTAGTAGGGCTTATTGGTATTGAGGATAGCTATGAGACGTATGGGCCTAGCATGCTGTGGAAGTTCGGGTCAGCCTGGCGAACTGAATTGAGCGGGTTTAGAGTCGCTTAGGTCGGATCAGTGTTGGGCTGATGCCGGGGCTTGTAATTCCTCGAGATCATCATGACACGTGTACGGCTTAGAGGTGTGTCCATTTTTATGTATCATCAGCTACTCCCCCCGAGTTGGTGGGCTGTCACATCGGTTTGCTAAGTCATCTCTTGAAGAGATGCACCGCTCATGATGATTGAGTCTGAATCGTCGCTTGAGCCGCACGCCGCATTAATGGAACATGCGTTGGTTCGGCGGAAAAGAGGTGGGAACCCAACCTCTATTTAGGTCATCCGTAGTGTAGAGTCCGACTCTTCTACTTTCTTTGCTTTCAAAGATATCGCTCTGATTGGAAAAAATTATTCATCTTCTTCATGGTCGAACAAAACCTTCTTGACGACGCAATCTTGGCTAAGGGTTTGAAGTTTTTCGAAGACAGGTTGTTGTTTGAATCTGTCCTCGCTGAAACTCGTGCAAAGTTTGGAGTTCCTGAGGACCTGCCGTTGTACATCCTGACTGGTGACCAAACGCCAATGTCGCCTCCGGCCGGTTTCATCTGCTTACATCGTGGGATGCTTCAGACCGGAGTGCGCTTTCCAGTTTTGGATATGATTTGGGAGTTCCTGAATCTTTTAAGGATTCCTCCGGCCCAATTGGGGCCTAATGGATACAGGATCATCCTCATGATTCTGCTCAGTGCCAAGGAGGTCGGTGTCTCCGTGACTCCGTGGGTGATTCAGTTGGTGACTTCTCCTCGACTGAAGGATAACGCTATCTATAAGATGACGTCGCCGACTTGCTTCGTTAATCTGCCTGATGAGTTCAAGTTCTGGTAGAGTACTGCTTCTTAGCTCCTGCGGATTCGAAGTATTTTCAGTTCAAGGGTTGTTCGCTCGAGCGACAGTTCAGGCCGCTTCGTAAGTTCAACCCTTTTCTTGTGACTTTGATATGATTGATAGCGGACTGACTGATTATCGCTTGTCTCTTTGCAGGAAAGTTTCCTACTACTCCTACCTTATATGAGCAAAATACCATAGAGACGTTCCGTGATTTGCCAAAGATGAACGCGGTCGATGTCATAAGAGTTTTCAACTTCATCCGTAACAGGCTGTGGGACAACTGGCACGTTGCCCCCACTCTGTACCGAACATTGCGAGTCAAGTTGGGGCCCCTTCAAGGAAGAGGAGGCTGCTGGGGCCAAAGCTCACGTTCTATCTGATGCGGAAGAGCCGCCTGAAACGCTTGCCTCCGTCTTCGGCATGATCCGCTTTGGTGAGAGAAGAGCGCGAGTCTGCTAGGTCTGTTGGGGCAGAGACTGATGTTTCCGGCTTGGAGAAAGATTACCTGCGGTTTGCAGAAGTTGTAGACAGGTTGAACCTTAGTGATGCGCAGGTCGAAGCTCTGAATGACCGTCTGGTGCGGGTTGCAATGGCAGCTTCCCCGGTGCTAATTCGCTTGGGACCGTTTCGGTAAAAGGCTCTCGTGAGGCTGTAGAATCTGATCGTCCTGTTGGCATGCGGCCTGAGAGTGGCTGTGGTGTCACAGGCCAAGTTTCATGCAGTCCGCGTTGCTCACCGTCTCGTTTCAGGCCACAACTAGAAGTGTTGGAGGGTCCTCTGAACAATTCGTTTCCTCTTCTCTCTTCGAATTCTATCGAGTCGTCTCGCAATAAAGGGCCAGCTGTTGTCGATAAAGGGAAAGGCTATGGAGGAGAGTTTGAGGACGGTGGCAACTGTGAAAGGTGGCGCTGGCGTGATTTCTGATCCGGGGAAGCTTCATCCAGGTGCACGGATAAGCTTGTTTGTGCTAGACTTGATGAAGATGAGTTCACAGGTCTGACACTAAGAGGTGGACGTAAAATATGCTTCAAGGAAGCATATAAGTAGGCGTCACAGCTAGTTGATGGACCACGCTCCAAAACCCAAGGAGGATACGTTGGAAGGGTGTATGGATAAGGGCTTGAAGTACCTTATGCTGGTTATGTCTCATTTGAGCCACGTGGCCGTTGCAGGGACGGAAGTCGAGGCGGCTCGTGAGAGGATATACACTTTGGAGCGTGTCTTCTTGCACATGCAGGCACTGTATTCTGATGCGCTCAATGAAATTGAGCAGCTGAATAAGCAGGCTGAGGAGAAGCGGCTGGATCAGTCAACCGTGGTCATTGAGACTCATAGGGCTCGTTTGGAGGACCTTGAGTGTAATCTGTCAGAAGTGGTGTTTGAGAAGGACGAACTTGAGAAGGAGTTGAACCGGATCCGTAAAGAATTGGAGTGGCATGAGCTTAGTGCTGAGGACCAGCTCGAATTGGAGTGGCATGAGCTTAGTGCTGTGAAAAACAGTCTCAGGTCGATGCGCTGACTGGGAAGTTAGAGCTACTGGAGCGTGAACTTGTTGACGTGAAGGTGCGAGAGGAAGAACTTCTTCAGGAGCAAGGCAAATGTGAGTTCCGCTGAATTGTACATGGCCGGTTGGAGCTGCTGGCGCTGATAAAGTAGGAACATCCGGAGTGGGATCTCGGCCGCTATAAGATGTCGTATGTAGATTTGTCTGTTACCTCTGCGTCATCGGACGAGAAAGACAGTTTGGGCTCTGATGTCCAGGCCGTGGCGTGTGTGGATGCAACTCCTGCTCCATTTTCCACTAGGCTTAGCTTTTCTGTTTCTTTACCTTCTCCTGATAAGGAGTAATCTTGGTGTGATTGTACCCCTTTTCGTTTTGACCGTTAATGAAAACAATTTTATCCGTTTCGAGCTTGTTGTCTCTATTGCATGTTTTTCATTTCGCTTTGTTGTCTTGCTTTGGCATAGGTTGATTGAATTAATAGGACGTTGACTGGTGACCGCTTTGTATTGTGAACAACTTAGGGTCATTGCTGTGAAGTCATGTCCGGTAGTGGGCATGTTGCGGACAGTTTAGCTAGGACAGTTTAGCTAGGGTTTGAGTCGACTGAGCTAAGTCTTGTCCCCAAGGTAAGCTGCTTGAGGCTTACCCTGTTTGTCTGACCGGTCTGCTGCAGTTGCTGCTATGAGCGAGTTGCGATGGCCGAGTGTATGTGTAGTGCCGAGTCGGGCGCCGTGAACTCGGGGTGGCATCCTAAGTAGCTTTTATCTGGGCACTAGCCGTACGACCTTTGTATCGGCGCAAATGGCCTTCGCTAATATTAGAATGTTTGAGCGTGGAGACGCTGATTCAGCTAGATTCATGTTTGCGACTGCTGTTTTCCAGGGAAGCGGAGGTCGTGTGGCGAGCTGCTTGAGATTCACACGTTCCGAATCATTTGTGACTGTATAAAGCGAACTATAGATTCGGGGAGTAAAAGTTTGGCGATCAGGCTGAAAAACAGTGGTCCCGTGGCAAGCCGTCAGAATAAGTTCAGGATTGACTAGGCTCCCACCTTCCGAATCGTTTATTACCAAGCAAAGTGGACTACAGATTCGGGGAGTAAAAGTTTGCGACCAGGTTGAAAAATAGTAGTTTCATGGCAAGCCGTCGGAATCAGTTCAGGACTGACTAGGCTCCCTCCTTCCGAATCGTTTATGACCGAGCAAAGCGGACTATAGATTTGGGGAGTATAAGGTTTGGCGACCAGGCTGAAAAACAGTAGCCCCGTGGTAAGCCATCGGGATCAGTTCAGGACTGACTAGGCTCCCACCTTTCGAACCATCTACACCCTTTCCGCGCAGTGGGGGCTACGAATTCGAGAGAGGAGTTTGGCGACCAGGCTGAAAAACAGTGGTTTCGTGGCAAGCCATCGGAATCAATTCGGGACTGACTAGGCTCCCATCTTCCAAATTGTCGACACATGTGCGCATCAAGCTACAAATTTGGGAGTTTTCGGAGGCCACGCTGAAAAGCAGTGGTCCCGTGGCAAGCCGTCGAAACAGGTCGTGGCTGACTAGGCTCCCACCTTCTAGACTATCTACACCCTCGGAGTGGGGGCTACAAGTCCATGGTTAGTGATTTGGTGGTCACGCTGAAAAGTAGTAGTACCGTGGCGAGCCATCGAAATTAGTTCGGGACTGACTAGGCTCCCACCTTCCAGACTATCTACACCCGCTCAATGGAGGCTACAAGTCCAAGTTTTGATCAAAAGCTTTCGTTGCTAGTCGTCACCAGCTAGGCTTACCTGATTAGGTTTGGCGATCATTGACCGCGAAGGGGGTAATTATCCCGACAAGTCGTTGTCACCAAGCGTGATAGCGCTGATTAGACTCCCACTTCCTAAATCGTCGACGCCTGCGCTAATGCGGACTAGGTGTCGGGTTGAACCAGAAGCCATTGTCATCAACCTTGGCTGATTAAGCGTGCGGACCTAGTTCATCTGCCTGGTGCATGGGGTGGACGAAGTTACCTTAAATCAGCTGGTGATCTGTAAGTACGATTCGTGTGTCAGTTGACTAGGATTTCTCCTGCTCGTGCCAAACATGCGATAGAATACTGTTTGAGTAATAGGCCGAGCCCATGGGTCCGCAGAGGAATAGCACGGTGCGCTGTGTGTACGGCGTAGATCGCGCGTAACACGTGTACGATGTAGGTTGCATGACGGTTGAGTATCAGTTACTCCCCCTCAATTGATGGGGCAATTGATGGGGTTGCGTGCAGCACCATCAATTTGAATGACGTGGTCTGCGCAATTTCCTTGGGAACCGTTGTCTCATCGTTTCCCATACGGTATTCGATGCTTGGCAGTTAATGCTGGAGTGTCCGCTTAGTGAACCATCATGTCTATATAATGGTGTTTTCCAATCGTTGTAGGTACTATATTTTGCAGAGCTTATCTCTTGTAATGTTCTTGCTTGAAGAGAACGCTTTGAGTTTTCCAAAGGCTGAAGGCGAATTTACGTCTCTGGAGTCTCCTAATGTTCTGACACTCGCACTGGTCAGGCACAAAGATAGTTGCTGTTATGTGTGGTCACCTGTTATGGTGGGCACATATTTGATCTGATGAGGTCTCAGAATTTCTTCTTGTATTGCAGAGTAGTACGGATTTCCTACCAAGGGAGATGCCTTGGTGTTATACAGTACCACTTTTGCCCTCGTGTGCTCGCATCCTGCTGCTAACTAATGGCTGATCGAAGTGTTAGTTGATGTGCGATGTCTTTGGGTGTGGTATATCTCAGTCACACCTGGTGTCGCATATGGGAAAAATGGTCTCTCTTGATAGCATTGTTAAACCGTAACTGCGTCGCTGCTTGTGGCCATCCTCATTGACTATGGAAAGGGAAACAAATAACTTAAAGCAAACTAACCATGGTGAGGGAAGCAAATAACTTTAAGTTATTTGAGGAAGTTAGAAGGGGGGTGGGATGTCTCTTGAGGAAATCAACAACCCATGGTAAGGTCTACAACGCTGTAGGACGAGCACTTTTCCGGAGTGATTTGACAAAGCAATCTGACTGCTCAGTCATTTCAATCTCCTCTACCACTTTGTCTTTATCTTGGGAAGGGGTCGAGCGAATTCCGTTCGCGTATCTTTGCTGTCACTTGCAGATTGCTTGCATCGGAGAGTCTGCAAGTTTTCGTCGGATGCTTCTTGCAGTAGAATTGCTCCCATACCCTTTTAAGTATTTTAAGAATTAAAACTCAATATTGACTATGGAAAGGGAAACAAATAACTTAAAGTAAACTAACCATTGACGAAGAGAAATTGTTCCTGGCCTTGAAGTGAATTCGGGTTTCTCTCGCGAATCATGTAGCGGACTGTTGAGGCGTTACATAGGTTACTGAATAGTAAACCTTGCAGAGGGGCGGATTTTCGCACCGATGGAATGTCGAGGGGATGTGTTCCCGCTTGCTGTGTCCTTTTCGTCTCGCTGGGCAGAAGAGCTCATTATTCCCGTCCCGCTCGAAAGTGATGTCTCTCCCGTAGCTTGGCCTGGCACTGGGTCAGGCTGCTCTGCATGATGTAGCTGAATCTGGGAGCATTCTATCTGTTTTAGCACGGGTGGTGGCAGCCTCGTGCCGTAGGTTGGTCTTCACGTATTGTATCTTTGGAGTGGTTAGCAGTATACTTAACACATTGGTGAAGGGTGTAGACCACTGCTTCCATCTGGTGCAGTCATGGTCTTTCCAGTATGAGATTGTAGGATGATGGCGCGTCTACCACCATGAAGTCTAGAAATAGGACCTTCCTGAGCTGCGACTCTCCTGCCACCGTAGCTAACCTTATCTTTTCGATGGGGAAACATTGCTCCCCGCTGAATCTGATAAGCGGGTGTTCTGAAGACGCCAGGTTTTCTTCCTTGAGGTCCATGTCGCGGAACGCGTTGTAGAACATAATGTTGAGTGAGCTTCCTGTGTCCACCAGAGCTCTCTTCACTTTCTACCTTGCTATGGAGACTGAGATGATTAGAGCGTCATTATGTGGGACCAGACTCCTTGAGGTCCCACTGTCCACTAGACTCCTTGAGGTCCCACTGTCCATCAGACTCCTTGAGGTCCTTGTCTGTAAATGTCAAGGTGGGACGGGGCTCTGAATCCTTGAGTGACAGATGTGTTTGTCTTCATCCGCGGGCTGCGTCCGCATATCCAGTAGAGTCTGCTTGTAGGACCTGCATGACTGACTTTCATTTGGTCCAACTCCATAGAGGACGTATATTATCCCTGGAGTCTCATTCTCTATTTCTTTAACCGACTCCCTCATGTCCTTTGTTTGTTATGTTCCCTTCTCAGAACTCTTTTAGTTTTCCTTTGCGGATCAAATATTCGACTTCATACCTCATACTCTTGCAGTCATTGGTGTCGTGACCGCCCTCCTTGTGGTACATGCAGTACTTGGCGTTGTCATGCTTGGAGGGGTCTCCGCGTGTCTTCGGGGGCCACTTCAGTTCCTTTAAGCTCTTCATGGATTTAACTACGTATGACAGGCTAGCATTTAAGGGTGTCACAGCTCTGAATCCAATGTAGTTGGATGTAGGGGTGGGCATTTGAGATCGAAAACCCGGCCCGGGAACCGGACCGAGCGGTCCGGTCTGGTCCGGTTTTCTATTGTTATTTTATAAGCCAGTCCCAAAGCTCGACCCGGCCCAAATACGTCGGTTCGATTATCGGTTCCTATTCTCAAAGCCCAATGGGTAACCGGCCCGACCCGAATATAAAAAAAAAAACTAAATACCCAATTACCCCAAAGCCCAACCCAAATAAAAGCTATAATTAAATACACTCTTCACATCCACAACTCATTCACTCTCTCACATAATTCAGACAAGGTAGCAAACTGTCCTTGATATCACCATTCATCCCACCATCCAAGCCGTAACCTTGTTCAAGAAGGAGTGGTTCAGATATAAAGGAATCGAGGAGAGCATTGACGGTCGGTGATGGCAGACCGAAAATCTGATCTGAGATAGACTTCGCGAACTGAGGTGAAATTCAGTATTCTGGATGAGTAAATTACTAGCATGAGGGTGAAGATCTCCTTGGCTTGGGCCTGGAGTAGGTGTGACAATTGAAGATTGAGAGAGATTTTGAAGGAATCTATTTGTGGGAGTTGAAAGTGGGGAAGAGTCTTGAGTGGATATTCTTCCAAGTAAAAGGGAATAAAATGGGAGTATATTTGGGCATATGCTGTGGAAGCTCTTCTTTTCACCAACTGTTGTCTATTGCGTAAGGACAATCTTCACCATATTTTTACTCTCCCATATTCAAATGAAGGGTGGATTTCAGAGGGAAGGTGGATGAGAGGTTAGGGGTTGCAGAGGAGGTGATGAAGGAAGCCATTCCCATTTGAGGGTGTGGTCGAGTTGGTATGAATGAAATTGAATTGATTGGTTGATGTTGATGTGGATGAAATAGAGAGGAGTTGTTTTTGTTGGTATTGGGTTTGTGTTTAGGTAAAGTGGTGGGCTTTTTGATTTTGTTGGATATGGTTGAGCCCGATGCTTTGTAGAGGAAGAGAGATAAGAGGATTTGGGCTTTGGACCGTGACCGACCCGAAATTCGGTTTATCAGGACCTCGGTTAACCAGCCCAACTCGTTCCGGTCTTGGGCCTCAGAATTTCGGGCTTACAAATATCGGTCCGGGCTTCGGTTTTTAATTTTTGGGCTGGTTACCCGGACCTGCCCAGCCCTAGTTGGATGATTTCCTCCGGCCTGAACCGACCAGGGTCCGGCTGTTGTCACTGTGCTTCCTTTTGTTTTGTTCTTCATCCTCGCGTCTCTTGCCCTCATTCTTGTCCCTAGGAGCGGAGGACTTCTTCTCGCATTCAGTTTCCCTTTTAACGGTCCTTGACTCCTCCAGGGTGATATGTCTCTAGACGCTCTTGAGAGGCTCCATTATGTCCAGAGGGGGCTCCATGGTGAGGTCCTCATAGAGCTTTCCCTCTCTGAGGCCCGCAGTGAAGGTCGTCACGGTTGTATCATCGCTGCACCCATCGATGAGGGCCAACTCGTTGTTGAAGCGCGTGACATACTCTCGGAGTGTCTCGTCGGACCTCTGCTTTAGAGAGAGTATGTAGTGCGTGCCTTTTCGAAAACGTTGGCTCCCGATGAAGCGTGTAAGGAATTCCTTTGCCAATGTTTTGAAAAAGTCGATCGACTTCGGCGGAAGGTTGTGGAACCACATCAGTGCCGAGCTTTTCAGACTGGTGGGAAAGGTCTTGCACATGACAGACTCAGATCCTTCTTTAAGGGACATTACGTGTTGGTAATGGCGCAGGTGGTCGAAAGGATCGGTGGTTCCTTCGTAGCAGTCGAACTTCGGTGGAGTGAACTTCCTCGGAAAGGCCTCGTTCATGATCCGGTCTAATGTAAGCCCAAGCAGGAGTCCAATAAGTTTATTTTATTATTTAATAATTTGGCAGGTCTAATATAAGCCCAAGCAGGAGTCCAATAAGTTTAGAATTTTGTTAGGGTTTTGCTTTGTTTTGTTTAAATCGGTTAGAATTCAAGTTTTTAATCAGTTTATTCTTGAGTTTTGAGAATTTATTCAAGTTGTGGAACTTTGTCTATAAAGTTTCTATATTTTGGTTTTTTAGCTTCCGTTGAACACATCATATACCCTTTGTACACATCAAACACGTGTAGTTTCTCCTAATCAATTATGATTTTTTTGCGGCATCTTTCTCCAAAGATCTTACCACTGAAATTGACACAATGAAAGGAATAATAGTGTCCGATTTGACGCAAAACCATCAGTCGTCAACTCCTGATTGGTGTTATCACCATGACATTCATTGGATTGTTTCAAACAATCATGGAGTCGAAGAACAACCATGTTGTCTTAACCACAACCAACTGAGTTGTCAGTGGAAACTCACCATCACCTGAGACGTTGCGAAATGCTCCAGCAAGAGGAACATGCTTGCCACTAACAACCCCGTCGATCAACAAACTATCAGGCCAACACCCCTTCCAATCGGACCTGTTACAGTTCGTTTGGAGAAGATCTCCAAGTTCGTGGATATTATTTACACCCGAGCGTCAGTCAATACCACCACTTATTTTAAGTGCTTATGCTATTATTTACAGCTGATAGAAATACCCTCTACCATCGCAAATTTTTTAATATTTTAATTCTGATGTAGAGAATGTTCACCACCACAACACAACTTTTGGACCACCATAGGACAGAATCTGTGATCCTAGGAGAGTTTTGAAGCTCAATTCGAGAAGTTTGCATGCAAAAATATTGAAATTTTGTAATGGTTATCTTTTGAACTAAGGATTCATGTGGGATATTATTTTTGGTGGCAGCATTTTAATTTGATTTTTCATGTTACAAGCAATTACCAAGGGAAAGTTCGAGGAGGTCGACTCTTAATGAAGCACTTTTCGGAGATATCATCCTCAAAGCTCGAAGACGAGCTTATCGAAGTGGAGAGAATGATTGAATAAGCCCAAGTAGGATTAGGAGCCCAATAAGAATTAGGTTTTGGGTTTTATTTTGGTTAAATAAGCTTATTAAGAAGTTGTAATTAGTGTAGTTTTGATTTTGAGAATTTATTCAAGTTTTTGTTTTGTTGTTATTTACATTATATTGTTATTCTAGTTATTGTGATGATCATGTTCATGACCACTACCACTAATATTTAAACTTTCAATTCCTCTTTGTCTTGCAGACCTCTAGTCACGATAATTTAATTCGAAGCTTTCAGCTGGCTTTTTCCTTGAGGAGCATTTCTCTAAGAGAAGGAGGTAAAGTACTGAGGTGTTTATATTTAGATTATAGCTTACATCTAAAAAGTTTGAGAAACTAATTTTTTCTAGGAGTATGGAAATTATCAACTAACTGTAGTTGTTTACTTCTTACAGGTCCTTTGCTGCCATCACGTCGTCGATCTCTCTTTACATTGGCAACTTCCATGATCATTTTTTCATCAAAAGTCCATAACATTCTATCTCTTATTTCCTGTACCAAAGCTTCACTTACTGAAAAGATGGTATGGTTTTCCCTTCTTGCTGCTTTAGCTTTTGATTTATATTTTGTTTTCTAATTTATGTGTTGGAAGGATTTTGTTATTCATCACACTTTCTTCACATTTTCTTTTGTTAACATTTATGACGTCAAATACATGTATCAGGTTGATCCCTTTCTATGTTTGGTTGAAGATTCTAAACTTGAGGCAGTCAACAATAGCTCTGGCCATTACGTAAAAGTTTATGGCTCAAAGGACGATGAAAATGCTGCCTTGAAGTCTCTTTCAGAAATCGGAGTACCTGAGAATCTATCAAAAGAATGCATGGCTACAACAATTGTAAATAGCGTGGGAACTTTGTCAAATGTAAAGGCTAATAAAACTCATCCAACAGCTGGCTTTAATAAAATAATAATTCACACTTCACTAGTGAAGTTTGACTTGTGCTTCTGTGTGGATGCAGCTAGAGATGTCAAGTATAAGGGAACAGTTGCTGAATGATTTCTTGCCTGATGATGTTTGTCCACTGGGAGCTCAGATGTTCATGGAGCCACCAAAAAATACTTCCCAATATGGTTCAAAAGAATATAAATCTCACGATGAGGTAATTGTCTTGCATATGTTCAAACTATTTCTACAAAACTTTGTTACTTACATATGCACATTGTTTGTGAACAGGTGGCGTTCCCTACATTTATTATCGACGACGAAGTTGTTCCTGAAATATCTGAAAGTCAAACTGACCTTAACTCACAATTGGTCTTGCAAACATCCAATCTTTTGAGTGTTAATCAACTTCTAGAATCGGTATGTAATCTTTTTGTTTACCCAGCAACTACACGATGCATGATAGTGACTGGAAAGAAATTTGCTTCAAGGGACCATATAAAACATAGATCCAATTCTTCTTTCAGATCCTAGTCCCAACCTAAAAAGTAACTGGCTAGTTATGATGTATTGGAACAAGTACAAAAAGAACTAGAATTGTTTCCTATCATAGTGATGCGCTATTTTAGTAGCACACAACTTAATACCCTGCTTTGTGATTGTAGTATAGAATAAGTAGGGATCGTTCTAGACTGGGGATTAGAGGGCTTGTCAATTAACACTAATAATAACTAAATGACAACTAACAACCTAATTAATTAAATAAAAGGGATTGGATTTTCTAAATTAAACTATGAATATAACTACGAAAATGACTGTAAAGATAATAAAACTAAAGGGATGACAAAGATGAGAAATTAGCTGAGGGTTTATCTCCACACACCGAACATATGCTTAGAAATCAATCTTCAATAATCACTTGCTAATTCGTGAGAGACAATGCTCAAGACTAACCGTGACCGCACTGCATTAATCTTATTATTTTCCCAAGTTCATTGAATTAAACTAAGCGTCGCTTTCAAACCATTCTTATCATGCTATCTAAACAGGAATCGCAAGTTAAATAACAATCTAAGATCATTAAGTTTTGTGGAAAATATGAACACTGACTAGGCAATTACAAGTATGATCAGCATCTTGTTCTTGCTTAGGTTTTTACTTAACCTTACCAACGTTCCTTGGTATTTACTACTTGTGAGTACAAAATTATAACAATTAGGTGAAACTCTCCTATACTCTAGCCCCAGATCCTAGCATGCTTACTAAGTTGGCCACCTTAACAAACATACAAAGAAAAGTTCTCTATAAAGCAGTTAAGCAAAACACAATCACTAACAGCAAGGAAGATTAAATTCAATTAATTTATAAAGCACATGTTCGGGGCTTCGAATCCACCCCTAACTAAGAGGAGTTTACTAGACATTAATTATGTTTGAATAACAATACATAATTAATATCAAACTAAAAATAAGAGAAAGAGATTAGAAAGAACGCTGTCGCCTGTGCGTGGTGGTACTGAGTGGAAACTGGGGTGCGAATAGCGCGATATCTCTTCACCTTCCTCACGCGATTTCCTCCTTTGCGATCTGTGACACTAGTTTCTCTGTTCCTTTCTCTTCATGATCTGCTTGTGAATCAGAGTGTGAGAGAGAAGGGGATAACGAGGGACAGCGAAAGAGTGAGGGGGTTGGCGATGAAGGCGAGAGAGAGGAAGATCAGGCAAGTGGCGATAATCAGGGAGGAGGTCGACTGCTTGAGTGAAGATAGGACAACGAAGGGCTGTCGCGAGGAGGAGGGATCTGCGAGAATGGGTTTTGATTTGGTTTAGGGTTTGTTGTGGAGGCCGTGAATGTGTTGGGTGTTAGGAAGGAAAAGGAGATGATGGAGGTGGCTAGGGTTATGAACTGAGACAGAGATGGGGGACGATAATGGCTTTTGTGAAGGAAAAAAGGAAGACGACTGAGGTAAAGGAGGACGACGTTGGGCTGCTGGCTGTGATGAAGGTGGTAGATGGATGCGATCAGGATGATGGCGGCGGCTGTGGGAGGCTATGGATGGATGGAAGAGGAGGTTGTAGATGCTGTGGATGGATTCTGGGTGACGGCGGCTAGGGTTTGTAAGCGTGGATGATGATGAAGAGATGTCTGCGATGGTGGGTTAGGGCTTGTTGTGGAGGCTGTGTATGGATGATCTCTCCAAGCTAGGTATCGTCCCCTTTTTATTCTTGTTTTCTTCTTTCTGTGGTTTCCTTGTTGGTGTGGGTTCCTTGTTTGTGTGGGTTCCTTGTGCAATTAGTCTTTCTAAATTGCCAATTTGCTTCTATTTTAAAATATTGTAATTGAAAACCTACACAAACATGAAAATAACAATTAGTACCATAATTAACAAGTAATAGCTAAAAATATATATAGAAATATGGTACTAAAAATAGCCTAATTATGTCCCTATCACATAGAAACATAAAGACTCTGTGTAACAACCCACTTATGTACCACAGATATTGCGCCCAGTTAACCACCTTGTGAGGTGTGGGGTTTTAGTTGAAAGCCTGAAACCAATTATCAAACAAATTGGTCCGACGGGCATCAAACCCCTGACTTGTACCCATTCTGCCGGTTTAAGTGGAAAATCTGGCTGAATATTAGCTTGTAAAAAGGGTAAGAGATTTATTGCAGCAATGGTTGGCGCTAGGGGTCTTGAGTTAATGTAGTCAATCGCTGGCATGCAAAAAAAATTGTTGGATGAAGATATGGCTAAAAGGTTAGCATTTGAAATCGACAAAGCCCTCTAGAAGATGGGTGTAGCTAGCATCAGGTTGAACTTGAAAGCAAGGTGGCTATGGTGATAAGTGATATACTATGCTCAGCTGGTAAAGGATGAGTTGATGGGGGAATCTCTCATTACTCGGACCAGTACAAGAAACAAAAAAGATGATGGGCTAATGGACTACCCACAATTACCCATACGTATCACGCTCATGAAAAGTACCAGTGGTTCTTATGCAAAAGTAGTGTTGCACTGTTGGGGTGCTGGTCTTCAGCTTTAGCATAAATCTAATTTGGGTTATCCGGTCTATCTCATAGAAAGCCTTTAGTAATAAAAATAGACAGAAATCTGGCTGGAGGACATTTAAACCTAGTAAATGTTCTTTCAGATGACGTGAAATCCCTTTGGTTGAAGAATACATGATCTTGATCCTATCTGTGCTCGAAAGAGTTCACTACTGGTCTTTTTTTTTTTTTTTTTGTGGATCCCCTTTGGAACAGAGAAGAAAGAAGAAAAATTGAAGAAATGGTTGCTTTGTGGAGAAGAAAGGGATACAGATGGAATCTAATTGCAGATAACAGAGATACTATTTAATATTTCAATGGAGGATCTAAAATGGGGCGAAGTGGATCCGTCTACCCTGACTAGTTAAGGGAATGTGGATCTCTTACGGATATGGGATTATCCAGGAGGAAATGAACCATGTGGATGATCCAAATGGAAGGTAGGCTAACCTCAAGGCCATCGAAGAATCCAGCAGAAAGAGGTAGGTCTATTTACATTCTGTCAAAGAAGCTGCAGGAAAGCAACCACATGGTAATACATTGGATCTGGGTTTCAAGAGCACCTCCAACACAGAGAGTACAATCTCGAGGTGAGAATTCGAAAGCGAAAATCAGAAGCTCAAAAACTGGTCTCTTATTCAATGTGGTATTGAAAACCAGCCGAGGTAAATTGAGTTTTAACATATCGATGAGAGAAGTAAGAAAAGACACTTAGAATTGGGGTTTGTAAGAAGAGGATATGAAACATTCTTAGTATCTTGGCAATTAAGGCCATAATATTAAAAAAAAAGCGGTAACATACCCATCAGAAAAATGAACACCACCTCTCTCCATAGTTAACCAATCAAAGGATTTTCTCTGAGAAGTCCATCGAGCTCCTTTCATTGTTTTAACTTTTAAAGGATGTTATATCTTCATGTCCACCATTCTTGCAGCAAGTCTATGAGTCACATGATCAGAAATTCAAAGTTAAGAAGGAGCTTCAATGCGGTATCAGAAAGCATAACCTAGACTGCATGGTGGTTTGGCTAAATGGGTGAGGCCCCAAGTGTTCTGGAAGGCATAGGATAAAATCCTAGTCGAAAAGGTGATGAAGCAACAGAATCCGATATTGGACAAGGCATAAGCAGAGAAAGGGAGATTGAGTGTCATAAGTAAAATAGAAGAGGCATTAAGGAAATAAAAAATCGAGGTAAAAAATATGTTTGGCCTAGATTTTGAAGGGCTGACGACAAGATTATGAACATGCCTTAACACAGGCAGGACCGAGCCAAAATGAAATGGTCGTAGAAATAATGAACTTGATTTGGGCTGTTCTCCAAGTCTACAGGGGTTATTCGCTTGGATTAGGAACTTTCTAATATGACTGAGATGATTGGGCTTGGAATACATACAGGGATGTGTAATGCAAAAAGAGAAGGGGAAAAGACTGTTATGGATTAGAGACATGCTTAGGGGACTGAAAATGCAAAGGTGAATGAGTGGAACGTTGGGATCCTGGTTAATGAAGTGTGAAATAGGAGCAACACAAGCCTATGGTGGTGTTATTGTGAAGTGGGAGCTTAATCAAAAGTATTTGAGGAACACAGTAAGTGGGATGGACTACAATACCCTCTTTGACGCAAGAAAAGAGCTTTTAATAATTTCAATTTCAATTATAAAATATTTAGGAGTTATAGTTTAATCAAGTATTTTATATTTTTATATTCATTTTTTAGAAAGTTGGCATGTTTTGTTTCCATTTCGGAGTCTTAGAGCCTATCAATATAGGTCCCTATCGTAAAACCAAATCTAGTTTTGAGAATAAAAATTTGAGGTTGAATAGACTTGGGTTCTCATGTGTGGAGATTGTGTATCTTTTTGTGCTTTAATCTATTCTCGCTTCTACAATTGGTTGACTTCACTCTTTGACCTTGGGCCTTCTAGCATATGGGATAAACATACTATAGGAGTAATAGACTCAATTGAAAATTCAGTCCCTATTGTAAGTTTTATATTGTAGTGTAGGTAAAGGGAGCTAGCAACTGGGTATATGGGCCACTGATAGGTGTTTTCGATTCTTTTCTTTGCTGGAATTATGTGATGCAAGAAACTCTTATGATATTCTTGAGTGGTTGGGGCCTGCACAATGTCATTGGTTATTAGATTTTTGGACGAGGAAAAAAAAAAAATTTGAGAATGTAAAGTAGCATGCAAGATTTTTTTTTTTTTTTTTTTACCAGTTTTATGTAGAGTCGAACAATTTTTGTAACTAATCATGGGGAAGCAAAGATGGATCAAGCTGTGACAAGTGCTTTGTCTTGCTGTACGACTGGATCAATCCATGCTGAGTTGAGGGGGAAAGATAAGATGGGAAAAAAAATCCTTTGTGGATGGTATCGTTTGAGGAGCAAGAGCTTATGGAGATGATAAAGGAATGATGGAACTCGTTTGACGCTGAAGCTTTTGCTAGTTTCGTATTGTGGTTCAAGTTTTGAAGGCCAAACCTAAAGTTTGGTGTAAAACATAATGTGAGACTTGAAATCAAGTATAAGACATTGCTAAAGGAGATTGCAAAAATAATCAGACTTGAATAAATTGAGGCATTCATTGATTATGTTAACTGGGAAAAAGGTACTCTAAAGGGGTATCATGGATGAACTGACATGGCAAGGAATGAAGACAACCCAACAAGCTTTCATGCATATGCTATAATTAGGCGAAGAATTGAGTGACTTTTATAAACGTGAAACTCTGTATAGACTCATTGAAGATGAAGTGATTATGATGTAAGCGGGTTATTTTAACAATATTAGTATTTTGGCAATATTAGTAGTTGGGCCTATTTAGCAACAACCCATAATAGGTAGGGCATTGGTTTCCAATTAGGTTTAGGGTTTGTTTCTTGTCATAGAAGTTAGGTCAACTATAAAGGGGCATAGGTTGTCCATTATTAATATGTTGATTGAATAAGAGAACTTATTTTGTTTATTTATATTATCGTTGATTTATTTTATCTTCAATTTATTTTCTTCCAATTATCGCATTGTCTTTTAATTTTTGTTTATTTGCAAGTTTAATTCTATCAATTGGTATTAAAGCTGAAACAGTTCTAGTTTTATTTGGTTTGATTTGAAGAAAATTTGTTTGAAAAAGACAAGCGAAGATGACGGAAGAAAGAGACTCCAGAGAGAGAAGGTAGAAAAAGCGGTCGAGAAGCTAGAGAAGGCAATTGAAAGAGCGATGGAGAGGTTGGATTTGATATTTGAGAAGTGGATGGATAAGATGTTCGGCAACAAATAGGGCAATGGATCCCAAACAACACCACTGCTGACGGTAGCACCACAGAAGCCCTCAGCCACCACCGTCAACGGCAGCAAGACAGGCCAACAGACCGGTGGGTCGTCCTAGGTTCTCTCTTTCCCCGAAGGTGGCTCAACTGATTTGGAGTTGATCAAACAACCCAGTATAGGGTCGATCGCCCTGCCAAGTCCAACCTAACCTGGTAGATGGCGGTGTACCAACAGGTGGGTCGATCGGCTTGGCTGCTCATCCCTTTTCCTCCTCTGTCACCTCCTTTTGGAGTCCTCTCCCACCCCACACGTCCCTCCTCTGTCTAGCCCAATCGCTTGATTGACCGTACCTCCTTATAGCCATACCAACGTCGATCTCTACTCCTTCAACCTCCTTATATCCATACCAACGTCGATCCGCTGCCCTCCGACCGCCAAATCAAACTCTCTCGAGTAGATCGACTTCCTGCCCATCCTCCGCCTGTGTCGATCGCCACCCACAACCACCGATTCCTCCCTCTCTCGATTGTCCCTCCACTTCCAAAGTCAGTTGACTGTTCGACCACTCCCTCCTTTGACCTAATCGACAACCCTTCTATCCAATCCCCAGCCACCCCCTGTCACAGCCCGAGTCGCAACACTTTCCCACCCCAACACCTTTCTTGTTTTAGTCGAATTGGGGAAGAAGGGAGATATTTTTGTCCCAGGTCCCTATTTCAATTTCTCTTCAGTCCTTGATTAAAGATTTTGTCTTTTGGCTATTTACATCCCCTACACCAGTCAGTGCCACCACACATCATTGTTTTCTATTCAACTAGTCCTTCCACCACTTGCAGCCACATAATTGATTACCACGAGCTATTGGTTTTAGTGATCAGGTCATTCACCACCACAGGTTGAGTCATATACCGCCTCAGAACTGTGTTTATGATTCAATTTGGGTAAATTTTATGGCGAATCTTTAACAAGTTTGCGTCCAACATTCGACTCGCGCAATGGATTTACTTCTATTGGACTTTCTTTTTGGTGCCATGTTTTTCATTTGATTCTTTGGGGTACAAGCCATTACAAATAAAAGTCCGAGGCTGACTGCTTCTAGTACACTTCACCATCTGTTCAGTCACGGGTTGCTTATGCTTGTCTGGTTTCTTCGACTTCAAGCTCGAGGATGAGCTTCTTCAACCCGGGGAGGTTGATGTAAGGAGGTTCTTTTAGCAATATTATTATTAGTAGTTGGGCCTATTTAACAACAACCCATAATAGTTAGGGCATTGGTTTCCAATTAGGTTTAGGGTTTGTTTCTTGTCATAGAAACTAGGTCAACTATAAAAGGGGCGTAGGTTGTTCATTGTTAATAGGTTGATTGAATACGAGAATTTATTGTGTTTGTTTATTTTATCGCCAATTTCTTTCAATTATCACGTCTTTCAATTCTTGTTTATTTGCAAGTTTAATTCTATTAATTAAGAATCACTTAGTAAACTTTTTTTTTACTCTTAACCCTCCCCACCCCATGCTGCCAGTCGGGTTCGAACCCGTGATGTGTGATTTCATCCGTCACATCTCTACCAACTCAGCTGGTACACCTTTAGCCACTTAGTAAACTTTGAAAGCACTCTAAAATATCAAAATATTTTGGATGTTAACACTAAATGGGCTTTGTTTTATACATTTCAACACCAAGGAGGAATCATTGGAAGACATGTAAATACGGAATGAAGTGGGGAAGGAATTCCAAGAGTTGAGCTTGGAGTCTCAACAACACAAAACGGTTTAGCACTCATCCACCAAGTCAAAGGTGCACATGATATCTAACATTTGAGACCCATGAGTCTAATTTTGAGTTGTACAAAATCATAGTTCTCAATGGGAACTACAACCTCTCGGACCAAATATTTGTTGACCCCTAACCTTTTACATGGCCCGGAGCCTGCAGTTCACCAAGAGATGCTCCCAGGATGAACCTTCAATGCTCAAATCAATAAACGTACTAAACTGAGATAATCTAGAGTTATAGAGGGGTTCTCTGCCGGGATTAGATATCCTTGTTTTACCTGTATGTGCACCGTAAATATGCAAACTTGGGTAGCGATTTTGCTCTTGTTAGGCGACAAATCTGAGACTCACCAAAAGTGCATCTAGGCTTTCCTGTTAGACCTAGGCTGTTGTCAAAGGTAGCCTAGCAGCCCAGGTCAAGCATGTCAGGCACATGCTTGTTAATTTTTCCCTTCTCTTTTTCATTATTTCTTTGTCTTTCATGATAGAGTCAAAACCTTTCTTCCAACAAGCAAACAACTAAAGCTGTGTTCAAAGGGGAAATTTTGGCCATGTGCTACAACTTTGATTGAAAGCTTTATTCAATCTGTGTGACAATATTTTGAAGCTTCAAATCTGTCCACGTTGAAGCATTTCCAATTGATTCTTGAAGCTTCAATTTCAGCATTCGTCGAGCCGCAGCCTTGAAATCTTCTTCCCTCTCCTTTTGAAAATTCAAGTTTTGAACTTCAGTTCTTTCTCCCACTCTCTTCACCATCTTTCATTCACTTCTTGTCAATCTATTCTTTAATCAATCTCTAAACTCTCCATTAGCAATTGACCTATTCATTTTATTTTTACTCTCTCTCACATTATCTCAAAGTCTACAACCCCTCAAATTACTTTTTCTTACGTGCATATATGCTTCTAAACAAAATATTGAAAAATTGAAGTATAGAAATCCTAAGTGACGTAAGCGTTCAGTGTCGCCCTTTTGCCTCTCCTCACCTAGCAACTGAGACAACATAGCTTAGATGCGATTAACCAAACTCTTTTTCAGTGATGTTTGCACAAACTCGCAATGGTTCACTCAGAAGCGGAGCTATTAGTGGGTTCACCAGGCTTCTCAGGTGAAAATTTCCTATATATAGGGTTGTTAAAAAAACCGAACAAACAGCCAGACCAAACCGTACTGAGCAGAACAGCTCATTTTGGTTTGATTATTCTTTACTTTCAGTTCAGTTTGATTCCTAAAAGTTACAAACCTAATGTTTCGGTTCGTTTCTCGGTTTTAACATTTTAAAAACCAAGTTAACTGACTGAAACGGAATGCACTACATGTATGGGGTAACTAGTTTTGACTTTTCCTCTACATCAAATGAAGCAATATTTGTTTATTGAAAAGGCTGACACAAATCTCTTCTTTGGATCAGAATATGTACAATGAAGTATTATCTGTTTATGAAATATTCACTTTTTTACTAATAGTTGAGATAAGTTACTAAAGTAAATAATATGATAAATAAAATAGAATAAAGTTATGTTGACTGATTGAAATCCAAGATCCCATAAAAACACATCATTTAACCCATGCGACAGCTTCATTAAGTACAATAAAGGCCAATTATTTCTCTATTATATTCAATCTTCTCTCCTTTCTAAGAATAGAGAGAAAATTTCAACTTTACCATCTACATCACTTTCTTTCTCCAAGGTCCTTCTTGATCTCATTGTTAAAGAATGGAGCAAGTTTAGTTAACCTTTTTCTCTTCAAGTTGAAGTTCTCATGTGTTGCAAAACAAATGATGTTGTATTAAGAAGAAAGGTTTCAAATATTTTCTATGGATTGGAACTTATATTGAGGTTTTCATTGTTACATAAGCTTAGCAACGAATATATTGTAAATTCATTAATCTCGTTCATTGATTCTTTAAGGTTGAAATCAAACTCTGAGGTAGGAGTTTCTTCCCTAATCAAGTCCTTTTATACGATCTCTCCCTTCCTCTAACCGATTTTCGATTTCTAGCAAAGAAAAACTTGACTTTTTGGGAATTTTTTTTGTTTACCAAACCGAGTTGGTCAGTTCGGCTCGGTTATTGAGTTCCACTGTTCGGTTTCACTTTTGGGAAATTGTAAACAGATCAAGTCGGTTCGGCCGACGGGCTGTTTAAAAAGTAACAAACTTTGGTTATAGGTATGTGCCTTATGGATTTTATGTTTTTCTTAATTATTCTGTATAGTTTTTAAGATATGAATATTCATATACATCCACGTACTTTTGTAAATTAAAATAAATAAGTTTTGAAGTCTGCACTAGACTATAATAAACTGCATTTCAGTTATAATTCATTCCAATAAGATAATAACTTAGGATTTCACAACTTTAGAATGTGAGGCAACATATTGCTTGTGGAATAGGTTTCACTCTGCTTATCGATTATCACATTATACTCTACCTTGGATGGCATAATAAAAGTTCTCAAGGGATGGATATCGCTCCAACTATTTTTTGTTCAACTAAACTTATTGACTTTCAATCAGATTAATCATCATATGAACTATAGTTGCGATTGACCACTTGAAATCTTTTACTGTCGATCCCTTGAAGTACAACAAGTTTATTTGAAATTACTTAACGAATATGTTATGCTAGGAAAGAAGTTGATGTAAAACATGTTTCATTTGTGCTTGTGGCAGGGCCAGCCCTAAGTAGATTGAGAGATTTCGATGCGGCCCGAAATTTTATATATCTCTACTCTACATGTTTTATTTTTTTAATTTTTAATTTGATGTACGAGACGCGACTCGAAACCACTAGGATTGTGATTTTGTTTTTTGAGTTAATTTCGGTCTCATGATTTTAAGAAATATTTCGGTGTGTAAAGAAATAACGTAAAAATTTCGAGGATACATGAAATATATAATGAATTTCAAGGGTATATTAAATATGTGAAAAAATAATATGCAAGTAAATAAATGTATTAATCACATTAAATGAAACCAAAATATCTATAATTAGAAAATCAATGGTTAGTTTAAAAAATCAATATACAAGTGGAAGAAGTGATAATTAGGAAATTAGGGGGTGGTTTCAAAAATCAATAAATAATTAGAATAAATGATAATTAGAAAAAAATCGTAATTTTTGAAAAAATCCTCGAAAATTGTAATTTTTAGTAGCTGGTTTTTGTATTTTTACCAAAAAACAAAATTTACGAAAAAACCTGAAATTTACAAAAAACCCTCGCAAAAATGTAATTATTTCTTTTCGTAATTTCAAAAAAACGAAAATTTCGGCCAAATTTCGCGAAATCACAATCCTTGCTCACTGGTAACCTTACCACTAGAGCATTTTGGAGTATGAATCAAAATATGATGACCTCTAAAGATTTTCTGGAGTATTAAAAAAATTATGCGAATTTAAAAGGGGCCACTTTTTTAGAGCTTGCATTGAGCCTCTAAAATCTCAGGGCTGGCCTTGGCTTGTGGATATGGGTTCCTCACTAGGATCTTTACTGTGAAAAAATTGTTCTTATAGAGTTTCTAGTGTATTTTTAAGTTGTAGCTAAAGTGTCTATTGGCCATTAATTTTCATGATCAACAAGATATTACTGTATTTATGCAATATTTCCTGTTCTAATCATGTAGCTTGTGCAGACATTGCCTACCTACAGTATTCCAGGATCAAAAGTTCAACTTCTCTCAGACAGTTGAGCAATCTAGTAGATTGGGAGCAATGTGTCACTTAAAATTAGAAGAGAAGATGGGAATTAATGCCATTGGCTTTTTGTGGACCATGGAGGGGCAATCATCTGATGTAGATTAACTTGGCATTTTTTAGTAGACTTAAGTGGCGTTTGTTTCAAAGTCTGTTTGAAAAGTCTTTTTGTTTTATTTGTTTTTGGTTAGCTTTTACTATCCTATATGTGCGTATGTCAATCTGTTATGCAATGACATAACCTTAATAATAAATAACAAATATAATAGTATAAAATAGATTAAAAAAAAAAAAAATCTAAATAACATAAATCTCCCTCTGTTTCTCTAATGATTCATCTGAAACTCAAACATTGAAACCAGATTATTGGTTGGTGACAACAAATGCAATTGAATTATAAATGTCACTCAAGAAGTTATTGTTCCACTCTCAATTGTTCATCTTGAAATTCTGTCCATGTGCTTAAATCCTACACAATTGAATATATTCCTGTGTGCCTGTTATTTGTTTAATGAGTAATATCTGCAGGTCTTGGAGACTGCATGTCAAGTTGGAAGATTCTCAGTCTCAACCACCCCAGATGTTCCATACAAGGAAATGGCCAATCATTGTGAAGCCCTTTTGGTTGGAAAGCAGCAAAAGATGTCCACGTTCATGCATGCTCAACAAATACAGGAGAACTTGATTAATCTCTTCCCACAGGACAACCATAATGATGTGAGAGTACCTTCTAATCCGGGTTCCCAAATGGTACTTAAAACTTGCTTTGGCTTACCTAGGTTCTGACATACATTAGATGCACGCAACATGGCAAACTTCATGTTCAAGCTCATGCAAGCTGTGTTTATGCATGCATAACTATTCTGTTATGTTCACAATCTGACTTTGAAGCCTTTGCAATTGCAGTCAGGTAATCCTTTCCTTGATCATCACTTCAACACAAACGTACAAAAACCATCTATGGGTGCAACTCCAATGCTCTGCGCAACTGAATACCAGCATCACCCCCAAATCTTCAGGCTACCAGCAGCAAGCCCATATGATAACTTTCTAAAAGCTGCGGGTTGTTGATTTGATTTTGTGTATAGCTCTTGTTCATAGCCCAATGTGAGCACTAAAACAGCTAGTCGACTTGAAGGGTAATAGGTTATCAAGTCGAACCTTGACCACAGTCAGATCAAGCTTAGACTGTAGTTTCGAATTTGAGCAGCAGCTGCTTCTATTAGCATGAAGAACTATCAATTTTGCGGAATGAGATCGGCTGGGTATATAGACTGATTCAACATTCATTTTGTTCATATTTTTTTGGCAACGACTACACCACACCACCATTTAGTTGAGGTTTTTTTTTTTTTTTTTTTTTTTACTTTCTCACACCACCAATAAATATGCATAATAGAGAAATTCAAACTCAAAACGAAAAAAAATGCAAAACAGGATAACTTTCGACCAATTTAAACCCTCAATTGAGACAGATTTTCAAGCTCATCAAAACACGAAAGTTGTAGTACTATGAATTATCTAATAAATACAACTTGAATCACTTGAAAATGTATTGAAATTAGTAAGTTGTGATCATTTTACTAAAGTTGCGCAAATCTGTCTTGCAATAAAAACGGGATAGTATTCTTGATTTTTGGCCAACTTATGTACTCGATCAAGATCGATTCTCAAGTTGATAAAAACAAAAGGTGTAGTACTCTGAGTTATCTAATAAACACAACTTGAATCACTTGAAAATGTTTTGAAATAAGCAAGTTATAATCATTTTACTAAAGTCACGCAAATTAGCCCGAAAAATGAAAATGGGATATTGTTCTTGACTTTTGGCCAACTTATATGTTTGTTCGACACCGATTCTAAAGTTGTTCAAAATACAAAAGTTGTAATACTCTGAGTTATCTAATAGACACAAGTTGAATCACTTGAAAATGTTTTGAAATGAGCAATTTATGATCATTTTACTAAAGTTGCGCAATCTGTCGGATAAAATTTTTGTTCGCAGAGTGCACTACGGGATATCTGAGATACCCCGCATTGTACAATGCGAACATGAAGAAAAATTTCCTTTTCGCAAGATACCCCGCATTGCACAATTTTGCATTGTGCAATGCGGGGTATCCTAGATATCCCGCAGTGCACTCTGCAAACAAAATTTTTTTCGGACAGATTGCACGACTTTAGTAAAATGACCATAACTTACTCATTTCAAAACATTTTTAAGTGATTCAAGTTGTGATTATTAGATAATTCAGAGTACTACAAGTTTTATGTTTTGATCAACTTGGGAATCGGTCTAGATCAAGCACAAAAGTTGGCCGAAAGTCAGGAACACTATCCCATTTTCATTGCGAGACGGATTTGCGCGACTTTAGTAAAATGACCATAATTTGTTCATTTCAATACATTTGAAAGTGATCCAAGTTGTGTTTATTAGATAACTAAGAATACTACAATATTTGTGTTTTGATGAGGTTGAGAATCGGTCTCAATTGAGGGTTTAAATTGGTCAAAAGTTACCCTATTTTGTTTTGTTTTTTTTTTTTTTTTTTCGTTTTGAGTTTGAGTTTCTCTGTTAAGTTAAGTTATGCATATTTATTGAGTTTGGGTTTAAGGGTTTCGACTTTGAGGGGATTTTGAGAGTTTTCGAGGGAGGAAGAGATTTGCAAAGATTTGAGTGTGGGGAGAGATTTGGAAGTTAAGTTATGCATATTTATTGAGTTTGGGTTTAAAGGTTTCGACTTTGAGGGGATTTTGAGATTTTTCGAGGGAGAGGGAGGAGATTTGCAAGAGATTTGAGTGTGGGGAGAGATTTTCAAAATATTTCGAATGGGAGAGGAAGGAACCATTGTCGATTTGAATTGTGAGGGGAAAACATGGATGATTTTTTTTTATATATAGGTGGTGTGAGAAAGTATGGTGGTGTGATAGAGAGGAAATGGTGGTGTGGTGTGGTCGCCGCCATTTTTTTTTTCTGTACATTATTACTGTTTGCCAACGACTACCTCGCACCACCAATTCCTCTTTCTCACACCATTCTACTCTCCCACACCACCTGCTTACTTTCTCACACCACCTATATAAACCAAAACCATTCATTTTTTCCCCTCGCCATTCAAATCGACAATGGTTCCTCCCTCCCCCATTCGAAATCTCCTCTTCCAAATCTCCCCCACACTCAAATCCCTTGCAAGTCTCCTCCCTCTCCCTCGAAAACTCTCAAAATCCCTTCAAAGTTGAAACCCTTAAATCCAAACTCAATAAATACGCATAACTTAACATAACAGAGAAACTCAAACTCAAAACGAAAAAAAATGCAAAACAGTGTAACTTTTGACTAATTTAAATCCTCAATTGAGACCGATCCTCAAGCTCATCAAAATACGAAAAATTGTAGTACTCTGAGTTATCTAATAAACTCAACTTGAATCACTTCAAAATGTTTTGAAATGAGCAAGTTATGGTCATTTTACTAAAGTCGTGCAAATCTGTCCGAAAAATGAAAACGGGATAGTGTTCCTGACTTTCGACCAACTTATGTGCTCGATCAAGACCGATTGTGAAGTTTTCAAAACAAAAAAGTTGTAGTACTCTCAGGTATCTAATAAACACAACTTAAATCACTTGAAAATGTTTTGAAATGAACAAGTTATGGTCATTTTAGTAAAGTCGCGTGAAAAAGAAAAAAAATTATTTTCACAGAGTGCACTGCGAGGTATCCTAGATATGTTTATTTTAATTAATTTGTTTTCATATTTTGTACGAATTGAAGCTTAAACAATGAAATCATATCAGTTCACAATTTGGAGAACAACTAAGTGAGGACATGACCGATCATACCACGTGTTTTGCTTAAATCTATGACTCATTAAGAGGCTACCCATTATATCAAAACCCAAAACCCTTTTGTGTGACCTAACTCTAACGAAACAACCCTTATTCATTTTCCCCCTTCTCCAGATGGATCCCGCAGGGGGGGGGGGGCACAATGCACATGAGTACCTCATGTGCACTAATCAGGGCGGTTGGATATATCGGACGGCTCATGTGCATGGACTTGAAAAATTTTTATTTCAAAGTTTAGAGCGACCAAATTGAAGGGCGGCTATATCTACATGAGTCGAAACCCTCATCACCACTCTTCGTTTCGAGGAGAAAAAACCAAATTGTTCAAGTCCACAAGCTCTTCGTTCCCGCAAGCTCTGTATCACTTCAAGACTCTCTACTCTCTACTCTCTACTGAGATCTAGGGTTTTGACTCTACTCTCTACTCTTTCTTCAAGCTCTCTCTCCCTTGAAGCTAGGGGTTTGACTGAAGAGAAAAATCCCAAAGGTTTTGAAGAAATCTCAAGGGTTTCGACTGAAGAGAAGAAATCTTCAAGGGTTTTGAAGAAAAAACAGTGAAGAAGCAAAAAAAAACTAGTGATCTAGGGTTTCGGCGGATAAGGGTTTCATCACCTAGGGTTTCGACTGAGATCTAGGTTCAATTCTGTCCCAACTCCAACTAGAGATCTAGGGTTTCGACTGAGAAGAAAAGGCAGGTAACTTATTTTGATGTTATTGCCTCATCTTGCCTTCTAAACTCTATTTCCTTCATTTATTCGGATCCAAACAATCCTAGTGGATTCAAAAGTTTTTGAGATTGTTATTAACTAAAAAAATATTTAATTAAATTACACTTTGTTTTCCCTCATTCTAACTTTGTATGACATTTTTATCTGAATTTGAGTAAATAATTTGATTTATCTCATTAGAACATATAGAATAATGATAATACCTCACTATCTCATTAAGGTCTATTACGCATTTATTTTATTTGGTGTATTTGTGTCGTTTCATCGTTTTTGCAGTTTCACATGTTTATTTCTATTTTTCATTTTTAACAAATTCGATGTTTTACTACTCCTACAAAGTTTCCGTTTATGAGAAACTTGGACCTGCAGCATCGGCATCCTTTATACAAGGCCATAATGATGGGGCTAATAAACAATACCCCTTCCCCCCAACCTCATTTTTTTTTGTTGAATGTTTATTTAGATTGTGTTGAATGTTTATTTAGATTGTGTTGAATGTTTATTTAGATTGTGTTGAATGTTTTAGTATGGTAGTGTGTTGGATTATTATTATCCTTGAATTGGTATTATTATCCTTGAATTGTTTGCTTCTTAGGGTGTGTTTGGTTGCATGAAATCCTATGCCATGGGAATCCATGAGGGGACCACTACATTTTAGGCTAAAATGTAGTGGTCCCCTCATGGATTCCCATGGCATAGGATTCCATGCAACTAAACACACCCTTAGTTTAAATTGGGCTTTTAACGCAGGAATGGTATACAAAACCTATGTTGTTTATCGCGGCCGTATACCGGGAGTATACTATCACGCCCCGATTTTTCGAAGAAAATGAAAATCCCAAAATCCACGTAGGATTATCTATTTCCCCAAAACTCGAGACATGAATTGTCATTCACTAAAAGTAACAGTTGGCATCTACGAGAAATAATCAATTGCACAATTTACCAAGAAAAATAAAAACAACTGATCTAAAAGCCCATAAAAAGGAAAAATAAAATATAAAGCTCGTAGAGCCAACGCTAACAAGTTCAACAAATCACGAATGTATCTCTCCCAGGAAATAATAAATAAATTCCAAGTTCTATTGCAAAGAATTAAACTGTCACCTACAAATAAAAATGACCTAATCTCTCGAACAACGCGCAACTCCCAGCAATGCTCGTCACGTACGAACGAACTGCTCTAAGCTCGCCCGAGATTACTAAATCCTGAAAATAAGCTATTCGGCTACATTCCCGAAGGAATGTACCCAAGAAGCCAAAGCCCACTTGGGTCAGCGATAAAGCTGTTGTGAAATTCTTTGTTCCCCAAAAATCAATAAAAGAAATAGCATGACATGACAAAACAATAAAATGCGACAAGATAACCAATACAAATAGGTAGTTCCTCCACGAGGCCATTATGTAAACCTAATAAGTAAAAATGCATTTACTTACATTTACACTGTAGGAGTTGACTATGGCAAGTCTGTCCTGCAGAAATATTAGTGGACTTGCCATCTTCCATGAAAAGGGTTAGAAACAATATAAACCTAATTTTACTCATTTTTATTTAAATTTTGATTCATCTTTTAACGGATTGATCACTTAGACGATACCACATTCACACCACCTCCGTGCCGAACATACATGCCCGTATGCCTCTCTCATATAAAGGAGGACTTCTCCGTCATCCATGCCCAAGTGGGGACACATCACATACAGGCATGCATCACTGGATACTCCTAACTATATGAGTAACAAAAACCACTCTTGGGCTATCAATGCGCATAAACTCACGTCACATTTTTTACGGATAAATATCAAAGCCTATTTTAGGCATAAAAATTCACCTCATTTCCGCAAGACTAACCCGAAGGTTATTTTAGTTTCTCTATAAGAAATAGGCGCCCCACCTCCGCAAGACAACCCGTAGGTTATTTAGTTTCTCTATAAGAGAGGGGAAACAATAGACAAAAAGAGGTGTGGTAGTTCTAAGTGATACAGTTTCAGGTGATTTAAATTTTCGGAAACCAAAGTCTATCAATATCCTTTATTGTGACATCCTTACACAATGACATTTTGTCATTTATCAACCCATTCTTTCGGGGAAACATAGCATATTCATAGACCATACTTTATGACAACCATGGTGATCAAACCCATAAATATTTATGGTACTATGCACATGGGGAAATCATACTTTCAATAGTAGCTCCTTTTTTAGCCTAATAAAATCCATCAGGAAATATGTTTTTACTTTAAATATTGTTAACGTATAAAAGCCCACATTTGCTGTTACTTTTCCAGATACATCATGTGGCAACAGAGTTCCTAACAGTCTGATTTCTAGTGTATGCAAGGCATTTAACATACGCATATTAGTCATATAACAGTATCCTCAAATAATATTTCTAGTGTATTCACAAGGCATTTAACATACGCATTTAACATATAACATACACATATTTAACATATAACAGTAGTTAGTCTATTCTCGAGTAATATTTCTAGACATATAACAGTATCCTCAAGTAATATCTTAATCAAGTGAATGTCATTATAGGAAGGTTAAAGTAAATTGCAAATGGATTCTGACATGTGATCATTCACAGATGATATCATATGACAAAGTATTGGAATTCTGACACATGGCAAAGGAATATCATTATCAAGTTGAAGTCCTCAAGTGGACGTCATTATCAAGGTGAAAACAGAGATTGAAACAATATCCTCATTGAAACAGTATTGAATGTCCTTATCAAGGTATGTCACTATCAAGGTTGAGAAATATCCTTATTGAAACAGTATTGAATGTCATTATCAAGATATGTTACTATCAAGGTTGAAATCCTTAAGTGGATGTCATTATCAAAGTTGAACAAAAATGGCATGAAGCTCAAATCCAAGCTGGATTTTTCAACAAGAAAAGGGTAAAGAGATGTGATTACTGACGCAAAAAAAAAAAATCACACTCCTTCTGACATAAACAGACACAACACAACCATTTCAACCCTTATTTCCAAAAAACATTCAAACAAAAGATAAACAGTAAGATGAATCTAGGGAAACGAGCCTTTATGCTTTAATCTTCCTTTTCTTTTCTTTTGTTCTTTCTCCCTTCTTGCTCCTTCTCTTATTCTTCTTCTCTCTCTCTCTCTTTTTTTTTTTTTTTTTTGTGCGGCTGAGAAACAAAAAAAAAAAAAAAAAAACCCCAAATCTCTATTTAACCCAACTAGAGACAAACCCTACAAGGTTAGGGTTTTGCTCAAGGTTAATGACACCCTTTTTTTTTTTTTTTTTTTTAGTTATAAATTGACTTAACCTCAAATTTTAATAAAGCCTAAAAAATAAATAAAAATTATAATGTGTTAAATTAGGGTTGCTACATATACATGACTTGGCCAGGTTGTCTATCACAAGTAAACGAGTAGCATGTACAAGGGTTTCACATCAGCTGAAGAAGCATATGAAAATTACAATTTGTGGGTGCGCTCAGAAGAGGTGAGAAGAGAGCACGAGGTGAGAAGAGAACATCAGGCAAGAAGAAACCACGATGAAGATATGAAACCGAACCAACCAAACAACGATCGCGAGCATAGTGGCGAAGAAACTCATGATCAAATACATGAAACCCAAGTCAACGATCCTTGGGCTTTTACAAGGGATTTGATCAACACTATGTTAGTGGTAATTATAATGATTCATGTACTTGTGTTTTTTAAAGCTTTTGAGTGAATGATATGTGAGCTTTTATTTTGTAATGTACATATGAACAGATTTTGTAACGAACTTCTAAGTATGTAATGAACTTATTGGTGATGCATTGAATGGTTCATACAACATTTCATTTTAGGTTGTCTATTTGGTGTAAGAGTAGTTGCTACCTTCTTTAATTTCAAAAGGAGAGCTGGCATTTCAGATACTTGCTAGCTTAGTTTACAGTCACCTTCCCTTATGTTCATAACAACTATGGATGTCAAAATGTTTCATTTAAGGCTTAGTAGATAACGCTGCTCCAGTAAGGCCAATTCGATTTTTAGTACTAGCTAGAGTTTCCTTGACTGCTTCAAAAACAATATATGTCTACATGAAATCATGATTTGAACATTTTAGATCAGTTTTGATAAACAAAATACCTGGAACTAATCGTCAATGGCAAGTATCTTCTCTATGAACCTTCAAATCCAACCCTTTGAACTTGAACTTGGAGCTGAATGGTGCATTATTCTACAAACCTCCTTTTCAAACATATTAGAGACGCAGCTCTGTATATAGTTTTACATTTCAACTGAGTTTTGTTTTCACTGCAAAGTAGATGAAAAATACGTACAGGTCTTCACACGGCTGGGGGGGGGGGGCAATATTGTTTCACAAGGAATTAGTGAATTGTAAACGAAAATAATACAATCCAGCCTGACTTTTCCAAGCATTTGCCATCTATGTACCTACTTTCTTCTCTGTAGTGGAATTCAGAATCCAAATGGAGGAGTTAACTATATGCTCCCTCACTGCAACAATTAATAAGAACATAATATAAATAGGCCAAAGTACATGCTTCTTATACAAACGAACACTGACATGTAGGAAGAGTGTTGTTCACTACAAATAACTAATACCATAAAGTCTAATTACATACATCTTACTAGAACACACAAGCTTAATAGAACATTAAAATTAAAGGAGACAACAGCTAGCCAAGCTACTTAATAGCAAAGCTCAAACTTGCAGAGTAATTCCTGGAACCAAGAGCTAGCCTCCTTCGCAAACTTGCACATATCTCTTTCTAATGGAGGAGTTGCGTAGTAATTCCTGGAACCTTCACTTGCAGAGTTCAAACAGGATGGCCCGGAAATGCGGCAAAAATTTTTGAATTACCAAATGTCATCGAAATTAAGATCCAAAGCATATTCCTACATAGATTCAAACATTGTACAATTAAAAATAATTTAGATACAACACTAGCATAGACTAAAACAACTACTAGAATAGTCATTGTAATGCTAAATTATTACTTTTACAAGATGCAATTGATTCCAAGACATTGAAGGTGAACACATAACTTCTCCATGCAAGTTAATGTCCATAGCGCAATCCTACCCAATTCACAGTACAATAAATATATCACAGAGTTGTAAATACCAAAGATTTTGTGATGGTCTGATGTAAAATTCTTTAGATATTTTGAATGTTTCATAAAGCATTTGAATTCAAGAAGTCTACTTTAAATTTGACCATTACTTTGCAGTTAGTTCTAACATCCCATCGATGTTGAGTGACAACACCTTTTTGTTGGTGTTTTTCTCTTTTGAGACCATGCTTACAACAAACATACACTGCATTGATAATTATCTTATCTATTCTACTCTTATTCGAGTACTCCTTCCTAACTCCAAAGCCCATTTTTTCCCATAATTTTTTTAGTATTCCCACCACATTCTAATGAATCAAACATCATGCCCACACTTGGATCATTAACATGCTGACTAAGTGAGCTAACATACATATCCATAGCATCCATGCCAACTAACACAAATATTTTGCATATTGAAAAATTGTTCTAATCAATAATAAATTGTTTCATATATAATCAAAAATTCCAGCAACAATCAAGACAGCAAGGAGATGCCAGCAACAACAACAAAAGTTAATAAAGCTAAAGAGATGCCATAGCATCCATAAAATTCCCAAAGCATGGAAGTTGTGTATGTGTCCCTTTCTTTTCCTACAATCATATTAAAGCTGCCTACAGTTGAATATGCTTTGATCCATTTGTTATATATAAAAAATGGGAAAACTAGCTTGTGTGTGTTTGCGGGTGCCTTAATTTGGGGAGGTGCCATGTTGTTCTATCTTTGAGGTATGCCTAAAACACAAGTTGCAATTGTCGGGAGATGAAAATTTTATACACCAAACATTTATACTGAATCAGCCCGACTTCCTACAGGAATATACAAATGGATCATGTACATATAATATGTTATTGGTCAGTGTTGTCTGTTTTAGATATATTGTCTCAATTTCCCAATTTCACAATCAACAGCAAAAGTTGATAAACTGAAACAAGAAAAGAAGAAGAATGTTCTTACATAGAGGGTCTTCTTCTTCGCAGGATTCTTCAAGCAATGAGAGGCCTGAGTTTGGCGTTGATTCGGCGAATAATCACGAGCAAGAGGTCAAATGAGGAGGAGAGAAATTTATTCTGGTCTATACCCAAAGTCTTCTGTCACGATCCTAGGTCATGTAATTAACCTTCCCCTCCTGGACAGCTCGGGCTTTTGGGAGAATTGGTTGGTTCATGACAATTGGTATCAGAGCCAAACCCCACATCCAAGGTTCAATTCCCGGCAGAGGCGACCTATAGACTGGATTAAAATAATTTAGCATAAGCTAAGTTGTTGAATACTGGTAGGTGAGTGGAGCCGCCCCAAAGAGAAAAAAAAAAGGGTAAGGGCTACCATTGGGCCAGTGTCGATAGAGTAGGCCGACGAGGACGTCGACCTTGGAAGCGTGGGGCAATGTCACGATCCTAGGTCATGTAATTAACCTTCCCCTCCTTGACAGCTCGGGCTTTTGGGAGAATTGGTTGGTTCATGACATCTCCTTCTTCGCAGGATTTTGGTGGGGGTGGGTGTAGGCGGCCTGAAACTGGGGTTGATTCGGCGCCCAATCTCGAGCAAGAGTTCAGAGAGAGATGAGAGAAACCCAAATTTTGTTCCCGCCTCTCTCCCAAATTCCGTTCCTCCTTCTTGTTATTTTAAATAATAAAATTTGAAATAAAAGATTTTCAAGTCCATGCACATGAGCCGTTCGATATATCCAACGACCCCGATTAGTGCACATGAGCCCCCCCCCCCCCCCCCCCCCCCCCCCGATCCTCTCCAGACAGAACTCTCTCTCCCTTTCTTTACAGGCCACCCACGCATCCACCGTCCTCTTCTTCATCACGACACAAAGAACCATCCTCTCACCATCACATCTTACTCATCATCGGATATCTCTCGCTAGAGAGATCACCACACCACCTCGCATCATCTATTTTCCCCCCTTTCGTAGCACCCGTCCTTAATCACCATCCACCTCGCTTTGGTAGACCAACCATCACCTTTTCGCCAACCACGATTGACACCCCTTTTTCTCCCTGAAATCAGTTATCTCTTCTTCCATGCAACAGTCACCACGACAACAACAACCACATTCACGACCTCCCTTTCACCTGCATCTCTCTTTTATTCTTCTAGCCACAGATTCAGGTCTCGATCCCCATCACGCCGGCCACCTTGACAGCCTCCTCACCGCCACGTCACCATCCCTTTCTTCCTTTTCTCATCCCCGACCAACAGCCAGCCACACTAACAGATTCATCACCTCTCCCTTCCTTCCATCTCCATCACTATAACAAGAAGAAATAGAAAGAATAAGAAACACTAGGCACCTTGAACCAATTAGACTATAATGTGTATATCTCAGTGTATTTCCAGAGAGACTGCACTCCTTATTTATAATTGCATATACAACAAACACGTCCACCATATCTTCAGTTGGTTACAAATACATGGGAGTGGAGTCCTAATTCATAGTAAACTGTTATGAATTGTTGCTCACAAGACTTGGTCTTCTTGTTGTAAACATCTATAGACTTGGTCTATTGTGATTGAGCAAGGTGCTTGCACTTTGAGTTTGCTTTTGAGAAAGTTAAATCGATCAGAAGTGAGTGGCTTTGTAAACACATCTGCAATTTGATCCTTTGTGAAGATAAATCGCACGTCTAAATCTTTTCGGGCAACTTTTTCACGAACAAAGTGAAAATCAATCTCAATGTATATTGTTCGAGCATGGAAGACTGGATTAGATGCTAAGTATGTAGCTCCAATGTTATCACACCATAGAATAGGAGCATGAGGAAGGAAAACACCTAACTCTTTAAGTAGTGATTGTATCCAAATGATTTCTGAAGTACAATTGGCCAATGAACGATATTCAAATTTAGTACTGGATCAAGAAACGGTACTCCGTTTCTTGGCTGTCCAAGATACAAGATTATGGCCCAGAAAGATTGCAAAGCCGCCTGTTGATTTACGACCATCCGGGCAACCGACCCAATCCGAATCAGAGTATGCAGAAATATTGTACCCTTTAAATAGCGCAACAATCTTTTAACATCAAGCCAATGCAGATTGGTAGGATTATGCATGAATTGACATGCATGGTTCACTGAATAGGCTATGTCGGGACGAGTATGTGTGACATATTGTAGTGCATAGTGCACCAACAATTTGACAATATGTAGTGGCATTGAGCAAAGGCTCCCCTTCAAAGCAAGAAAGTTTGGTAGATGGAGTGATTGGACTGGTTGTGGGTTTGCAATCTAACATACTGGCCTTTTGTAGAATGTCATGGATGTAGCGGTGTTGAGAGAGGAGAAAACCGGATGCCTGTGGAATAACTTCGACTCCAAGAAAATAATGAAGTGGCCCCAAATAAGAAATAGAAAATTATGTGCTGAGTTGTCGAAGAACGAAGGAAACAAAGGTTTTGTCATTCCCAGTGACTAATATGTCATCCACATATACCATAATGTAGCAAGTGATACTTTGATTTGTAAAGATGAATAGAGAGGTATCTGTGCGGGATCCAGTGAAACCAAGATGTTGAATAAACGAACATAATCGTTCAAACCAAGCACGAGGTGCTTGCTGGAGGCCATATAAAGATTTGTGGAGTTTGCACACATGATTAGGTTGGGATTTGTCTTTGAACCCTGGAGGTTGTGTCATGTAAACATCTTCTTCCAAATACCCATGCAAAAAAGCATTTTGAATGTCCATTTGATGAATAGCCCAACCATTAGAGATTGCGAGTGATAGAACAATGCGAATGGTGGCAGCCTTTACAACTGGACTGAATGTCTTCGAATAATCAACTCCTTGTAATTGATTAAAGCCACATGCCACAAGTCTGGCTTTGTACCTGTCGAGGGAGCCATCAGGTGTGCGTTTTAGTTTGTACACCCATTTACAAGTGACCAAATTCATGTTGGGTGTGTAAGGTACAAGAGACCAAGTGCGGTTATTGATTAGAGTTGTTATTTCCTTGTACATGGCCTCTCTCTACTAGGAATGAACATTGGCTTCATGAAATGATTGTGGTGCAGTAGGAAAACAATTTGTAAATGCCCGGAATGCCTGCAAAATAGGATACCGAACGGAATATAGTGTTTTGGGTTTACGAATTCCAGGCTTCAGTCATGTAACCATAGGATGTGTATTAATAGGTGCACTTGTCACATTAGAGCGATGATGAACGGTAGTAATATGGTGAGGGGATGTGTGTTCAACAGAGGATGGAGTAATGGGTAAGGCTGCTGATTGGTGAAGTGGGTGTAGGACTACTTGGTGATGAAGATGAGCTGGGAGGGGAAGTGGAAATTCCGGTTTGTAAGTGAACTGATGGTGAAGATGTTATATCTTGAGTTGTGTCATGGGACTGGCTTGGGGTGGTAGTTTGTGGAGTAAGAGTTGGTAAGAGATCAGGTGATTGTAATGATGCAAAATGGGAAGGGGAAGGCAAAGAAATGGCTTTAGGAGATGAGAGAATTGGTCGAAAATGAAAGTCATTTTCATAAAAAATGACATCACGAGAGATAACAACTTTACCTGTGGCTAAGTTGAGACACTGATATCCTTTGTGAGTTGGACTATAGCCAATGAAAATGTGCTTAGCTGATCTATATGAGAATTTATGAGTATTGTAGGGACAAAGCAAAAGGGTAACAAGTGCAACCAAAGACCTTTAAGAACTTAAAATCGGAGCAACATGAAATAGTTTTTGTATTAGAATCTCATTGTTGATCGCCTGCGAAGGGAGGCGATTAATGAGATAGACAGCTATTAGGAAAGCACAATTGAAGTAGGTCCGAGGCATGTTTGCATGAGCCAACAATGCAAGAGCAGTGTCAACAATATGGCGATGACGACGTTCAACGGAGCCTTGTTGTTCATGTGTATGTGGACAAGACAAGCGATGAGAAATGCCACAAGAAGCCAAATGATGATAAATTTCGATACTCTCCTCCCCAATCAGTTTGAAGTTGCTTTATTCGAGTTCCCAAAAGATTTTCTATCAGTTTCTTAAAGCGAATAAAAACATGGAAAACTTCGGACTGAACACTCGATGGATATAACCAAATAAATTTACTGTAATCATCAACAAAAATCACATAATACCTGTGACCATTATTGGAAAGAGTAGGGGAAGGACCCCAAACATCTGAGTACAATAAATCAAGTGGTGCTTTGCTAGAAACATGAGAAGATGTAAAAAGGTAACTTGTGTGCTTTGCCCAATTGACAAGCCGAACAAATAGTAGATGATTTAACATTTGAATGGGGAAGCTGAAAGTGAGAAAGAACATGATGAACAGTGCGTATAGCCGGATTTCCGAGCCTTTGGTGGCAAAGGGAAGTGGTGCCTCGTTCACCGATGAACGCAGATTTATTGGAGATACTAAAAGAAAGCAAAGAAGAGGTGTGGAAGTGGTAAAGTCCATAACCACGTTGGCCTTGTAGTAGTGTCATCCCTGTTGCTCGGTCCTTCATACAAAAGAAATCAGAATGAAATTCAACAAAGATGTGAGACTCTAAGTGGGCGGACCTGAGGTGAGGGTGAGGGTGAGGGTAGAGGGCCCAACAAGCCCAACAGGCTCAATAGGCCAAGAAGGGTTGGACGAGCTACAAGGGGGATCATAGTCCCATATCACCTGAGTGCGGAAGGGGATGTGCTTTAAGTGTGCGAGGTCGCTCTACATGACAACACGCGTTTTAAAGCCGTGCGGGCCGGTTGGTAGCCCAAAGCGGACAATATGGTGTCATGTGGGAGCGGGTCGTTACAGTTGGTATCAACGTTTGGCCTTAAGGGGGGTGGATTGTGAGACCCTAAGTGGGCGGACCTGAGGTGAGGGTGAGGGTAGAGGGCCCAACAAGCCCAACAGGCCCAATAGGCCAAGAAGGGTTGGACGAGCTACAAGGGGGATCATAGTTCCATATCGCCTGGGTGCGGAAGGGGGATGTGCTTTAAGTGTGCGAGGTCGCTCTACATGACAACACGCATTTTAAAGCCGTGCGAGCCGGTTAGTAGCCCAAAACGGACAATATGGTGTCATGTGGGAGCGGGTCTTATCTCTCGTGAGTTTGGAAATAGATTAAAAATTACGTTGAATTGAAGGAACATGTAAGACATTAGGTAAAGATAATGGTCGGAAAGAAGTTGGAATTTGGGAGGAACCAGTGTGAGAGATGTGCATACCTGATCCATCACCTACAGTTACACGATTGAGACCATTGTATTCGTGAGGCACGATGAATGACTGGAGATAATTGCTGATATGATGAGTGGCACTTGTATCGGGTAGCCAAGAGTTTGTAGATGCAGTCTGCAAGGCATTATAATTGGCAAAGGCCAAGGCATCATTTGGTTGATAACTATGATTTTGGCGATGTCAACAATCTGTTGTTGTGTGTCCAGGCCATGGCAAATTTGGCATGTCTGACCAGAGTTGCGAAATTGATTTGGTGGCGGATTTGGAAATTGATTCAGGAACTGATTAGGAAGTGGGTTGGAAGACTAGCGAAGATTGATGTAAGAATTGCGATTGTTGTCAATGTAATTGAAGGAACTTCGATTATTGTTCCTAGGATTAAAATAACCCTTGTGGCCACGATAATTATTTGGATTACGTCCTCTTCCTCGAAAGGAGTTTGGAATGCAAGAAGGCTGGGACTGATTAGCAACGGTGCTCATAGTGGCAGCTACAGAGACATCACGAAAAGAACTTTGTTCTTCATTGATACGAACCTCTTGACTTAAGAGCATGCCACAAAGTTCGGTGTAAGAAACTAGCACTTGAGTGGTAATAGAGGTAACAAATGCTGAATACTCTGGACCGAGCCCTCTAAGAACATGAAGAAGAAGATCCTCATCATCAACAGGCTTGCCAATCGATGCAAGTTGGTCTGCGAGACTGTTGATTTTAAGAAGATATTCTGACATAGAAAGTGAGTCGTTTCACTGATGTTGGAGTTGTTGTTTGAGTTGCAGTACATGAATGCCAGATTGGTTGCAATAGATGCGTTGTAGATGTATCCAAACATCATACGCATAAGTAAGTCCAATGATTTATGCGTGAACAAATTCAGTTAGAGAAGACAAAAGCCAACTGAGTAACAATTGGTCTTGGCGATGCCAAATATTATATGCTGGATTTTTTACTAGAGCTGCTCCATCACCTTGGCCTGGTAAAAATTTAGCTGGACATGAGGACACATTGGTCACGTGATCATATACCTTATGGCCTTTCAAAAGTGCAACGAACTGAGAATATTTCCATGTCAAATAGTTGTCACACTTGAGTTTGTCTGGAAGAAAGGGGTGAATATTGGTTGAAGTGAATTTGGACATATCAGGTATTATTGAAGAAGAAGAAGAAATAGTAAGGAGTGAAGAAAGAATAAGAGAATAAATAGTAGGGGAAGGAGTTTGATTGAAGTAGCTTGGTCTGCCATAAATGCACCTGGGTGCTCTGATACCATATAACAACAAGAAATAAAAAGAATAAGAAACACTAGCACCTTGAACCAATTAGACTATTTTCAAAGAGACTACACTTCTTATTTATAATTGCATATATAACAAACAAGTCTACCATATCTTCAGCTTGTTACAACTACATGGGAGTGGAGTCCTAATTCATAGTAAACTGTTGTGGATTGTTGCAGACTCCTAAAGACTCGGTCTTCTTGTTGTAAACATATGTAGACTTGGTCTGTTGTAAATGCTGTAAAGAATTCAAATTAAAAGATAGGAACGAAGGTACCAATTTGTTCTTGGGTTGAGTCGCGGACTAGGTCGCTCTCTTTAAGACGTTTCGCGGCTCTGCCCAAATTTGTGCAAGCAGTCAAGTAGCCTCGCCGTCCCCAGGATAAAACAGCCCAGAATCTTCTCTCACTACACCAAAATTACCTATTAATAGCAATTGACAATAGCGGTTTTAACGTTTATGCTATAAAAACCCAAATTCTAAGGACATGACACAGTTAAAAAGCTATCTAAATTCAGGCGGGCCTTTTGGCGCTTTAACCAAAAATTTCACTCAGCATATATGCATCACTCTCCTCCCTCGCTCTCGCCCAAATACTCATATTTCATACCAAAAGAGATCGAGAAAGAGAGAGATCGAGAGACCCAATGAGAGAGAGATCGAGAGACAGTTCAGGGAGAAAAAAGATGGAGGGAGAGAGATATATCCAGGGAGAGAGCGAGGGAGAGAAATCGAGATACAGAGAGATCGAGGGAGACGACACAGGAAGAGGGAGGGCGCAGGGAGAAAGAAGTTGAAGAGATCGATCGATTTCTCTCTCGATTAAATTAGATCCACTTCTCATTTCGAACCCTCTCTTCGATTTGCAGAGATGCCGAGTCGTCACGAGAGAGAGAAGGGCGTAAACGTTCAAGTTCTTCTCCGTTGCAGGTAAGCGAATCCAACTTTAGGGTTTCTCAAATTTTCGAATATTTCTCTTTTGTTTCACTTCACTCTCTTGATTTGATGAATTTACTTGCTTTGGACTCTCTCATTTGTGTACTAATTTCTTGTTTTTCATCCGTTGTTTAGGCCATTCAACAACGAGGAGTTGCGGAGCAATGCGCCGCAAGTGGTTACCTGCAACGACTACCAAAGAGAGGTCGCAGTGTCTCAAAACATTGCTGGGAAACAAATTGATAGGGTTTTTACCTTCGACAAGGTATTTTTTCTCATTAAGCAGTTTTAAAATATAGATCTATAGCTTGTGTGAATGGATTTTTGGGTTTTCAGATACATTTGAGCTATGTTGGATGAAACCCATATTTTTTATTTTAACAATTTGGGTAGAAAACGGGTAAAATTTACATTTTTTTTTGATATGAAAGCCATATGTGAATGGAAGCCATATGTGGATACCTTGGGGACAGTGAGTACACATGATGATTGTGCTGGATTCTCGTTGCCTTACTTTATGTTCATTCTTGAGAATCTCTATTTGGTTTTCCATTTTTAGTTTGGCATATCCTCTGGAAGTTTGTTTTTCATGTCGGATGTTGTAAGGAACAAGCTCACAAACTAAGTAGTGCAGATGTACTTGGGATTTGATGCTGATGCTTTACATAAATTGTGATATGTAGGTGTTCACTTGGGGTTATAGGCTTGTTACTCCCAGGCGCATAGTCATCTCAAGGAATGTCAAGAAAAGCGGAGGCACTCAATTAAAGTTCCATCGCATGGAGCGTCTTCATGTCGTGGCGATAGCTGCAGGGATGTTACATAGCTTGGCTCTAACAGATGATGGTTCATTATTCTACTGGGTTTCGTCTGATCTTGATCTCCGTTGCAGACAGGTTTGATTTGAATGCATATGGATTCCAATGTTTACCATCCTCTTCATATGTGTCTAACTCTTGCGCTTTCTATTGTGTGTTGTTATTGTATGTAGCTTTATTCGATGAGTGGGAGAAACCTCGTGAGTGTTTCTGCTGGAAAGTACTGGACTGCTGCAGTTTCAACTACGGGTGATATTTATATGTGGGATGGGAAAAAAGGTAAAGGAGAACCTCCTGTTCTTACTCGGTTACATGGTGTGAAGCATGCCACTTCAGTTTCAGTTGGCGAAACTCATTTGTTGATGGTTTGTGCTCTTTATCATCCTATCTATCTTCCAAAACTGGCTGAGAATCCTCCCAAGTCAAGATTAGAGAAAGGGGATGAACTGGATGAGTTAGATGAGGATTTTATGTTTGACAAAGTAGAAGACAAAAATGTGAATGATGAGACTGATGCTAACAAGTCTATACCAAGTTTGAAAAGCCTTTGTGGAAAAGCAGCTGCAGAACATCTAGTGGAGCCAAAAAATGCTATACAACTTCTTGAAGTTGCAGATTCTCTTGGGGCAGATGACCTGAGGAAGCACTGCGAGGTAATCATTTAGATTTTGTTGGTATGATTTTTCATTTGCATTTTATTGTAACATTTCTTTCTCTTTCTCTCTACTCTTTCCCCCTACCTTCTTTTGATAATTAACAAAGATATAGTGTTATTGAAACAAAATGAAAGAAGCTACATATAGTGTATACAAGTGATAAGCTAAGGAGGTCTCTGTAAATAGACAAAAAATGACACTATGAAGTAAGAAGTCCAGAAGCATTAGATTAAAGCTTAAGAATGGAAAATTTCCAATGCAACATGAAGTCATCAAAATGGGTAGTTCTGAACTTGAGGATGGTCTTACACCAGTTATATGGAAGCCCTTTCACATTTAAGATGCAACTTTCCACCAGTGTGGCATGGCGATCAATCTGTTTTAGCATCAACAAGTTGCACAGGCAAGGTGTTTGGAAGAAAAGTCCTAAGCGATCTTGTAGCATCTAGGTCATGAATTTAATGATGATCGACTGTGCACTATCCTTAAATGCTACTGTGTGTTTCTCTATCTGTCCAAAACACAAATTTGTAAGAGCAACAATAATGTCTTGTTTTGTCAATATTATTATATTGTGCTTTGCATTTCTTTTCGGCCATTTAAGTTGATGCTAATGAAGCATCAGTATAAATGCAGGATATATGCATACGCAATTTGGACTATATTGTTACAGTCTCAGTTCAGGCTATCGCAAATGCTTCTCCTGAGATACTCGCTAATCTAGAAAAATTATTGGACGCCAAATCCTCTGAGCCATGGAGTTACCGTCGTCTTCCAACCCCAACCGCTACGTTCCCTGCTGTTATTAACAGTGAAGAGGACAACAGTGATAGTGAATATCTTAGGATTACATGCAGCTTGATATTTTTTGTAAGTGATCAGATTCGAAAAATGGAATAAGGTTTACTTCAAGACCTATCAAGAGGGTTCTAGTGAATCCAATAACTCGAATAAAATGAATAGGTTATCATCTATTTTCTTCCATAGTCTTTTGCTTTTTGAGTTCCATGAGTGGTCATCTAGGTTTTCTTAATTCGTTCACCTTTGGGTTTGTTTTTGTTTGTGGTTTCTTCATTCTTCGTAACCTTTAAATGTGATTGGTTTCATAGGGTGGTGTTGATTAGTTCAGTTATTGGAGTGACTTCGTAACTGCGATAATAAATACGTCTGATTCCTTCACAATGTTGTGTTTGAATGGGAAATGAAATAGAAGAAGAAGAAGATATAATAAGGGAACCTCTACTTAGGGTGTTAGTGATCTTTCTTCTTTTCAACAACATGAACAAAAACCTTCTTTTAAGTCCTCACATCCTAAATTTGTATGCAGGCCATTTTGTTGCAAGATGGTGTACAAGGTTTTGCTCTTTCTCCCCTATCTGTACATGTTACAAATTAAAATGATGCATTTAGAAGTGTGAATTTTTCTCTTCTTTATAATGCTAGACATTTCAAAATTGTTGGGTTCCATTAGATTGTTTGAATAAATCCCACTTGATTTGCTGATGGAGTCCTTGATGTGGTTGTCGCCGTTACATGCCCAAACTTGTTCTTGTACAAGTAAACTTGATTCAGGGTAGAACTGATTTTTCTTTCTTCTTTTTGTGTCTGCAAAAACTGATTTGACTCACTTTAGTCAAATAAGGGTTATGCCTGAATTTGAATGCTTGTGTAACTAGTTGTGTTCTTAGTGTGATCAATATTCCGAAATTGAAAAGAACTTAGGGTGTGTTTTGTTGGGTGGGACTTTTTTGTTTTGGAAGAATCATTGAAAGGTTCACTTCAATTGGAATAGAAGACATTGTCATGGGATTGCTATTAACTGTTGCTACTTCTTGTATACCATCCAGATGAGTAATTAATTCACCCATTTACATACTACTTTGTTTCTTGTTCTCAGGATGTGGGAATTCTCTGTTGGTTTATACATGATAAGTGTGTGGCCAGATTCTCTATTATTTGCCGCTGTCTATGGTGTTGTCGAATCTGCCTCTACTGCATTATTTGGTTCTATTGTTGGCGACAATGGGTGGATAGATTGACATACATGCAGGTTAGTGAGGTTTTCTGATATCATTCATTCTTTTCGTAAATACCCTCAGTACTCATGTATTATCATCTGAATTTGTTAAGCTTACATTGGAATGTTATCATCTCGTAGGTTCTCCGGATTTGGTTGTTCACTCAAAAATTTTCTTTTGTGGTGGCGGGAGGCACAGTAATATCATTATTGGTCTACTCGGGCTTGAGGTGGACGGATTTGGCAATATTCATTTCACTTGTCATTGTAACCAATTTTTCTGGAGCAATTGGTGTGCTTTCAACTCTAGCTGGAACGATCTTGGTTGAAAGGGAATGGTAATTTTTTTGTCAACATTGTTAAATGAACATAGTTTCTTCCCCTTTCCTTCTTATGATTTGAACAAAGTACTTATTTTATACATGCAGATTACTTATCAAGCTGCATTTGACTTTGTTTAGGAGCAAGACAAGGAGTTAGAAGAAACTGGTGACAAACAGATATCAGAAGGTGTTACTTTTTGTACTCCTAAGAAAGATGTTCCTCAAATTGGTAAGAAAGATGCTCCTCAAATTGGTAATGTTAAGCCAGCATCACCTGCTGTATCCAAGAAGAAGAAGAAAGGTGGTCTGTCCATGTTCTTGAGTGGAGCACTTGATGATGTTCCCAAAGATGTTGCTCCTCCCCCACCGGCTACTCCAAAAATTGAGGGCCCTGCATGGGGTGGTGCCAAGGTTTTGAAAAAAAACTACTTCCCTTCTTGTTATTCAGGATGAACAAAGCAAAACAATGGAGAAACAGCCAAAGGGAAAGCTGAAACCGCAGGTTGATGATGAGGGAAAGAAGGTTGGACACCTATGTTTGAGTTCATTTATGCCTGTGGGTGGAGCATCCAACCCAATAGCTGTGGTGTCGGCTCGCGCTTCGCTGGCATCTGAAGGAGAGAAGGGTACTCCTCCTTATTTTCTCATGTTTTTGCTTGAGACGAAGATCTTATCAATGAATGCTTGTATGTTGATTTTTGCAATGTTAATAGTTAATATTACACTTCCACTTTATTTATTATTGTTGTCATTTTCCACCTATCTTTCTGGATTTTTTTTTTCTTTTTATATCTTTTGCAATATTTACAATGTGCAGTAGCTAATGGAAATGTTCATCAAATTTACAGGGATCTTCTTTACAAGCCAGTTGTACTAGGTAAGAGAATGTTGCAACTGCCTTGTATCTTAAATTGAATTTATTGCCTTTGTTAATTTTATTTCTTTTTTCCTTGCAGCATGTGGACACATTTCTTGTTTTTGGTGCATCCACAGAACCATGAGTGGCATCTCAAAATCACACTGTCCTATATGTAGGTTCCCATATTATCATTTCCCTAGCATCTGTCAGTTGCTCCACTTCTTTCTCTTGAAGATGTACCCTGCAACTTATAAGAGAAGAGAAAAGCAAATGCTAGGTGAGTTTTTTTTTTTTGTGCTTATTTAAAAAAAAAATTTCATGTCATAATTTGGCTCTAGTATTTTCTGATAAAAGTTCTGCTGTATCCAAACACCAGTGCGCCATATTAACCATGGTGAAGATAGTGCATAGAAGCCAATATTTCTGTTGAGAGTTTATTCTGTATGGTTAGTAGATTGATGTCACAATACATACATAGAAGGGCAGGGGCCACATAATTTTGACAAATATTTGTGTCCTTTGGATAAGATCCCTACTGATGAACTAATTGAACTCTTATGTCAGGCTAGTTCACATATGGAGTTTCAGCAATTGAGGCATCGTGTAGTGTCATTGGACAATCAGTTGAAGGGCTCTTCCAGAGTGTGTGATGATGAAATGTCAGGCCACCAACTTGAAGCTCAAAACTGCAAAGAAAGATAAGGGTAAGGGTACGTAAGGCTGTGCAAGAAGAAGAAGACCAAACTAGATGTTGATGTTAGAGTTTAGTTCAACAGTATTTTCCATGTAACGGTGGACGGTGGGTTTTCCCAAATTGGGGTTGCAGACATGCGGTCTAGTGTAAATCTTGTAAAATTTCGCTGGAAGTTGTAAAATCTTGTACAATTTCTCTTGAACTTGTTCAAATTGTTTAGCTTCTATGGTTAAAGAAATTAGTGTTATAATAGTGTTTCTGAAATTTCAAATTAATAGCAAATGAAATTAAAAAAAAAAAATTGCTATGTATACCTACCATAGCGTTTCTAGTGCTTTTGAAATTTCAAATTGATAGCAAATGAAATTAAAAAAAAAAAAAAAAAAAATTGCTATGTATACCTACCATAGCGTTTCTAGTGTTTCTGAAATTTCAAATTGATAGCAAATGAAAAAAAAAAAAAAAAAAAAATTGCTATGTATACCTACCATAGCGTTTTTGAAACGCTATGGTAGACTCTATCATAGCGTTTCAGAAACGCTATAAAAAGATCTACCATAGCGTTTTAAAAACGCTATAACAGGGTAACTTTCTATAGCGGTTTTAAACCGCTATAATAGACCCAGGGTCTATTATAGCGCCGGCAAACATAGCGTTTACTAAAACGCTATGGTATCCTACCATAGCGTTTTTGAACCGCTATTAAAGGACTTTTTTTTTGTAGTGTCTGTCTCGTTCAAACAATTGCACTGTTGATGAACGGAATACTATCCACCCTTAATCTCTTATTTGCTCGGAATCACAAATACATAGCATATACTTTAACAAAACGAAAAACACTTATTTGATTCAAATACTAAACGAAATGCTATTGTTTGCAAAATATTTTAATCTCTAATTGCAAAACGAAATGATCTTGTTTGCAAAATGTTTTTCTCTCTAATTGCAAAACGAAGTGCTCTTGTTTGCAATATTCTTTTTCTTTCTTTCTTGTGTTTATAAGCTCTAACTTTGTGTTGTATTTATAGGGAGAAAACCGTACAGTCAAAATACGAAATACGAAATACAGGGTAGATACATTGGTTAGAGAATGCAATTAAAAGAAACATGAAAAACGTGTGGAATTAAGAAAACGTCTAGATACATGGATAAAATCCCGTCTATATTCATTGCGTGGAAAGCGCAATTAAAAACATGTGGAAAATGTGGGTTTTAAGAAAGCGTCTAGATACATGGATAAAATCTCGTCTAGATTCATTGCGTGGAGAGCGCAATTAAAAACATGTGGAAAATGTGAGTTTTAAGAAAGCGTCTAGATACACACCCATTTTCTTTTATTTTAAAAAACCATATTTCCAACAATCCCCCATTTGGATTTTTAAAAACAATTTTCATCGAGCAATCTAAAAAATATAATATTGTGCATAAACAAAAGTGTCTTTCGACTTGAACTCTTGCGTAGTGTTCACGCTTTAGATTATACTAGAGTAACTCATAGTTTTGAACTCTATCTCTAACAGACATTACACGCACAACCTTACCAGGGTGAGGTCTAAAAAAAGCCCGTGCCTTACGGCCATGCACGTATATCCCAGTATAGTGAAGGCTCTAGGAATTTTGCCCACAAATTCCATAGGAAGCGACCAAACTTCCACAATCACTTAGGTGAGTCTATCAAGAGTATTCCTGTAGCTAGGTACTCCACTCCACATAGAGTATAAACCTCATTAAGAGTTTTTAACTCATCCTACTATCGCTTCAGGAATTCATGCTTTAATCTAGGAATGAGATTGCTATTTTGTCAGCATGATTCACATCATATCATTCACGACTTGTTTTTACCCATTGAACCTATTTCTTGGGATCTCCAGTCTATAGGTTGGGTTACCGTCATGAATAACTCATCAATCTAAGGGCTTTAGTCCCATTCCTTTCGAGGTTTTGAAAACCTTCTCTCTAGCTAATCCTTTCGTCAAAGGATCAGCCAAGTTCGCATCAGTTCGTACATGATCCACTCTCACAGCACCAGTAGACTGAAACTCTCTAATTGTACTGTGCTTACGACGTATTTGTCATTTTTTGCCGTTATAATAATGGTTCTGTATTTTGCAATAGCCGCGGTACTATCGCAATGGATCAAGACAGCTGGAATCGGTCTTTCCCATAAAGGGATCTCTGCTAGCAGGTTTCTTAGCCAACCTGCTTCTTCACTAGCCGTGGCTAGTGCTATCATCTCTGACTCCATCGTGGACTGTGCCAGAATGGTCTGTTTCTTTGATTTCCAAGAAACAGCTCCACCAGCTATATTGAAAATATAGCCACTGGTGGCTTTGGAGTCATCTAAAAGGGTGTTCCAATCAGCATCGCTATATCCTTCAAGGACAGCGGGAAACTTCTGATAATGTAATCCGGGTAACAGGAGAATATGTGTCAAAGAAGTCAACATTTTCTCTCTGTCTATACCCTTTGGTTACAAGACGAGCCTTAAACTTTTCAACATTACCATCGGGTTTCAATTTCTTTTTAAATACCCATTTACATCCTATTGTCTTGCAACCTGGTGGCAAGTCAACTAAATGTCAGGTTCTATTAGACTCAAGAGAGTACGTTTCATCATCGATAGCCTCTTCCCAAAAATTGGCATCTATAGAGGATAAGGCTTTTTGAAAACTAAGGGATCCTCCTCGACTGAAAAGACATAGTAATTGGGGCCAAAAATATTAGAAGTTCGTTTCCGTTTACTTCTCCTAGGCTCAGATTCTGTGGCTTTATCAGTGTCATTCATCCTTATCATAGGCACGTTATTTGAGGATGTACCCCCACTATTCCTCTAAATAACCCCCACTATTCCTCGAAAGAAAAGGAAATTTATCTTCATAGAAGTCAACGTCGTTTGATTCTATAATAATGTGATCTTTCAGATTACAGAATCTCTAAAAAGCCATTTGAGTTTAATGATAAACCCTCATGTGTGGCTTCTCTTGACTTCAGCACCGCATACATAAGGATGAAAAACATTTATCCAATGTTTGAAATTACAAAGAGGTGTTCGACTCATACACAATCTCCTCTAGTTAGTCCATCATAGGTTTAGAGTCTAGACTAAAGTTTTTCAATGGAACTACAAACAAAACAATCATACCATATTCCATAGGATCATTGCAAATGCACTAAGACACTGGAAACTCACATCTTTTAACTTGATGTTCACAATAAGTTCAATAGATTGGTGAACAGGATAGTCATGAGTAATAGGACACAGATAATCTAGCAAAATGCTTAGCCAAATTCTTTAGTTGTTAGGAGACTGCTACACAAGTTAAAATTCATTGAATAAACAGCTAGCAATTCGTAAGGCACCAACTAGCTACTATGAATTGAACTATCAGTACGTTATGATGGAAATAATCCTCAGATTTTTCCTCTTTTATTTTTAAGGTTCAAATTCATTCATAATCCAAAACGAATAATGGTAACATACTCGAAAAGCATGATCCTTTGCACTAAACAACGCCATTAGCTTGTTCCTATTTGATCAGGATATTAACTGTTCATTGCTAATCCAACTATATACAATTCACTTCTTTAACAATTAACTCAAGTCTAATGTGTGATCAAGTGTGTGCATTCTTACACAAAAAATAATGGCAGAAAGAATACGTCTTAAAATTGTTGTAAATGCTGTAAAGAATTCAAATTAAAAGATAGGAACGAAGGTACCAATTTGTTCTTGGGTTGAGTCGTGGACTAGGTCGTTCTCTTTAAGACGTTTCACAGCTCTGCCCAACTTTGTGCAAGCAGTCAAGTAGCCTCGCCGTCCCCAGGATAAAACAACCCAGAATCTTCTCTGTCTCGTTCAAACAATTGCATTGTTGATGAACGGAATACTATCCACCCTTAATCTCTTATTTGCTCGGAATCACAAATACATAGCATATACTTTAACAATACGAAAAACACTTATTTGATTCAAATACTAAACGAAATGCTCTTGTTTGCAAAATATTTTAATCTCTAATTGCAAAACGAAATGATCTTGTTTGCAAAATGTTTTTCTCTCTAATTGCAAAACGAAGTGCTCTTGTTTGCAATATTCTTTTTCTTTCTTTCTTGTGTTTATAAGCTCTAACTTTGTGTTGTATTTATAGGGAGAAAACCGTACAGTCGAAATACGAAATACGAAATACAGGGTAGATACATTGGTTAGAGAATGCAATTAAAAGAAACATGAAAAACGTGTGGAATTAAGAAAACGTCTAGATACATGGATAAAATCCCGTCTAGATTCATTGCGTGGAGAGCGCAATTAAAAACATGTGGAAAATGTGGGTTTTAAGAAAGCGTCTAGATACATGGATAAAATCCCGTCTAGATTCATTGCGTGGAGAGCGCAATTAAAAACATGTGGAAAATATGAGTTTTAAGAAAGCGTCTAGATACACACCCATTTTCTTTTATTTTAAAAAACCATATTTCCAACATGGTCTAATGTGATATATACACCTTGATACTCTCCATCTTGCAGCCACATATCCTCACCCCTCTCGCCAGTAAAGCACAATCGCACAAAACAAGCATCTGCAGCAGAGCACGATCGCACAATACAGACCCATAGACGCGGAGAAAAAGGAGGGAAAAGAAATTTAAATCTATTTGCTATTTGCACCCAGCACTTTATTATATACCACCACGGAGCATAATGACACCCTTTCATGACCTAGATTCGCTGAGAAGGAGATAGAATTCACCCATGCAACCGCCACATTCATCGCCACCATGGGTTTCTAAACCTTCCATTAAGGCGTAGAGATTCCCCAGGCTTAGTAGAAATTTCTTTAATTTTTTATTGTTCTTCGATATGATTTGTGAACAAATACATATTACTTTGCCCGTGTAAGTGGTAGTTAGAATTATTCTATTTTTTTTGTTTAAGCACGTTTTATTCGTATTAGTTAAATCTGTAATTAGTTGTACTTGCATATTTGCGAAAGTCAATCCACTACATTGATATATTAACTGGTTTATCATGATCACATCTCCGAGACAATGAAATATTTTCATCTCTAGTATTATTCGAATAAAAGGGAAATATTAATTATACTAATGTCAAGTATTGTCTCATTTTATTCGAGCGGTACTAGTTATGAGAATCTATTATTGTCTCGGAGATGTGATAATGACAAACCGATTATTATATCAATGTAGTGGATTGACTTTAGAAAAAGATGTAAACCCCTACAATTAATTATCTGTTTAAGACACAACTAATCACATGTTTAACTAATATGAATAAATACACGCTTAAACAAAAACATAGAATAATCTAACTACCATGGATGCATGACATACATGGTGAAAGTAATATGTGTTTGTTTACAAATCAATCTCATGTTAAACCATACGATGAATCTGAGAACAATAAAACACAAAATAAATTTCTACTAAGCTTGATGAATCATCTATGCCTTAACGGAGGGTTCAGAAACCCATGATGGTGACGAATGTGGCGGTTGCATGGATGAAATCCATCTCCTCCTCAACTGATATACGTCACGAATGGGTGTCACTATGCTCCATAGTGGTACAAAATAAAGCACCAGGTGAAAATAGCAAAGCCATTTAAATTTATTTTCCCTCATTCCTTCTTCTTATATGTGTATGTATTGTGCAATCGTGATCTGCTCGTGATCAATGGCAACTGGGGACGAAGGATCTGTGGTTGTGAGATGGAGAGGGACATAAGGGAAGTTCTGATGGAGATGGGAGGAAGGGAGAGGCGATAAATCTGTTAGTGTGGCTAGTTGTTGATCGTGGATGAGAGGAGGAAGAAAGGGATGGCGATGAGGAGGCTGTCAAGGTGATCGGTGTGATGAAATCGAGATCTGAATATGTGGCGAGAAAAAGAAGAGAGGGACTGGCGAAAGGGAGGTCATGAAGGTGGTTGTTGTTGTCGTGGTGACTACTGCATGGAGAAAATGGGTGTAAATTGATTACACCAAAACAATACACATCATCAATTAACGCGGTAGAGAATGGGGTGTCGATCTTACGAATTGAAAGCCTACAAAATAAGTTCAATGTAATACCAACAAAACAAGGAACTGAAACTAAGAAAATCCTGAGAAAAATAAGCAATTGAATTTAGGTGAACAAAAATCAAGACCGAAAAATCACAAAGGTCCAAGAATCCCTCATAGAATTCACTGCTTCAACTTGTATTGATTTAGTTATGATAACTCAATTATGTGTTTCGCATCCCAAACAACATGACCGGAAAATAATCTTTAACGATTCACTATATTCTAATGTAAATAGATATGAGAATTCTCTTTTTCTAGAAAGCACAAAGACTTGTCACATATAATATCTTAAATCGACGATATATTCGAAGACAATACTGTAGTAAAAGACAATTATATATAACCAATCTACCGGAATCAATTGAACCCTAATCACATAAGAAGAACATGACTAAACTTATATGGAGAAGAAGAAAACAATCACTGGATTAAAAGAATCTATGGAAAAAGAAAACATAATCGACTGTCACACGAAAACATAACTTATATATTAAATAAAGGAAAAATTCTCGAAGACCACTGTTCATTGTGAAAGCATGAAAACTGATTCAAATACAAATAAAACTAGGTACATCTAGGAGTTCATCTCTTCGCCTTGCTTGAAGAATTAGACTAGTCGACAATATATATCCAAAAAGTCTAATGAAAATTGTATGTAATCTCCTTGTAATATGCCTAAGGAGTTTTTTTTTATAAACATAGAAAAATGGAGGCAGCCCCAGAGAACATGACAAAACCCTAGGGTTTCATCTCATGGGCTAGCATGCCCCTCAGATCACTTCCTCTTTTTCGTTTTTGGCTGAATGCACACGGGGCCTTGCTTCAGGCTGTCTTGGGCTTGTCTAGAAGTTGTGGATCACCTTGATCATATCTTTGATATCCTTTTATCTGAAAACACACTAAAACACAAAATTCTCCAAAAGACCACACTTGTCAAGTAATTCCCTGAATTATCAAAATAATCATAACAAGTGAAAATAATTAACTCTGTATAAAATGCATTTTGATGCCCTAATCACAATCCCCAACCAGCTCATTGCTAGTACCTAGCAATACAAACGAAATAAATAGCATGAAAATGTTAATAGCATGTAGACCAGAATTCAAGAAGTTGCAAAATTGTCTAACACTCAAACAAATGTTAGCTAAAGCTCACAGACGCTAACAAGATCTCCAAATCAAATTTTCTGAGAAAACGCGCTAGAAGGTGGAAAACCGCCCATATTAATGGCTGGGCGGGCAGTCTGGGCTGGCCTAGGCGGGGTCTGGGCAATTTTTTTTATTTATTTTAATAAGGTTGATTGTGTTCTTATTTTATTTTTCTTTCCTCTTTTTTAGAAATAAACTATTTAATTGTTTTTTATTCAATATGTGTCTAAATGTAGCAAATGATGATTATTTAATGAAATTCTCAAAGGATCTGCCGGTACAAATTTTACTAATGTAGATTTTATCAAACATGACTGAGGTTATTCATGTAATTTGAAGAAAAATAAAAGAGTAGGTTTGGATATTTGTCCACAAATTCAATTTTATATAAAGTACCCATCATGACCAACTTCAGTCATTTGAGTTTTAATAAATTTTGTTCATGATTGTTAATTTTTCATGTTTTTAAATTTTGCATATGTGTATTGGCATAAAATTGGATGTAATTGATAAGGTATTATGTTTAACTTTTGTAAATTGTTAAAGTTATAATACAAAACCTAAGACCGCCTAGGCCCCTGGGCACTAGGCACCTGCTCGCCGCCCGCCCAGCGCCTAGTGATTTTTAGAACACTGATAGAAAATGTCAAATGATTTAGGACAAACAAGTAAACAAGAATTGATCACAGGATATGCTAGTCACACCACTCAAACCACTAATCAAGCTTACCATATTTATGTCTTGAAATTTCATTGGTTAATCAATAAAGTCTTGATGTTGAAGTTCTTCCCTTCTGAATATGACTAAGACGACATATTTTTCTTACGCGGCTGAATCTCCCTTCTTTTGAATCAAAAGCGAAAACAAAAAACTGAAACTTTGAGACTTTTTCGTGACAAATTTTTTTTGTCACAGGAAACGACTATTACAATAAAAATAAACTAATAGAATAAGGAGGATTCTTGAGATGTTGTTGACGATATAAATATTAGCACAAATATCAATGATGGATTAGGAGGCCTCAAAGGTTAACCAAATCGTTTCTCCACATGCAAGGTAAACTAGATCGAACATCTCAAATGTTGACGAAACCAATTCCAATGACTAATAAAAGTTTGCAATGCCAATTATCTCAAACTCTCCACTCAATCAAGAAAAATGGCTTTCAAACATGGTTAAAATAAAAAATCATGTGCATCAACTCTCCACATCGGTCATCAGAGCTTAGCAAGTGCACAAAAATGAGTTTCCAGAAATCAATCAATGTTGATCAAGATAGTATCATTGGACCTTGACAAAAACGTTGTAATCATGCTTCAACAGTTCACAAAGACTAAAAAACAAACAACATGCTATGACAATTTCACACAAAACAATGAATAGCAACAAGCATGAATACTATATCACCCTCAACCTAAATTTGGCAGTGTCCTCACAGTCACCAAAAAAAGAATCATACCGACGGGAGAGATGAACACATGAGGATGATTGGCTCTAAGTGACTCTAGTAGCTAAACCAAAAATAACCCGAAATACTCAAAGAAAAACATAAAAGCAAACAACGAAAGAATATAAACCTAAACTAGAAAGCAGTAACCTAAACTAAATATATATATATATATATATATAGAAGTGGAGAACGTCAATCCAAGTAAACAGAGGCAACTATCCACGGGTCTTCTATGCAATTCCACGGTGGAACTATGTCGACTTTTGGGATCTCCATGGTGGATGGTTGTGGTCTCGCTCTTTCTCTTGGAAACTCCTCAAAGCATGGTTGCCATTGTCTTCCTCCTTCATCCTTTGACCCTGAAAAGAAAAAATCAAAAACATTGTCAGGATAAGGTGCATTCTCATAATCAGAAACACAAAGGAGATACTCTAAAGATTCAAAATTCGCGTAAGAGAGCCTCCTCTGGTATTAGTGTGTCTGTCATATCAGTGTAATAGCACTCATCATCGTCACATGGTTGCTTTCCAATGATGAATACATTGACCTCTAGAGTCATATTCCCAAAAGACAGCTTCATCAGACCATTCTTGCAATTAATAGGAGCGTTAGCTGTGGCAAGGAAAGGTCAACCTAGAATGATTGGAATTGTAGACTCCATATTAACCATGGAATGAGTATCCAAAATAAGAAAGTCGACGGGGTAATAGAACTTATCGATTTGTATCAATACATCCTTGACTGTTCATCTTGGCTTCTTAGTCGATCGATCGGCCAATTGCAGTACACAAATGTGGGTTTGATCTCTCCTAGACCCAGTTGCAAGTAGATAGAATAGGGCATTAAGTTCGCACTTGCTCCTAGATCCAGCAAAGCTTGGCCGAACTCATGAGGCCCAATCTGGCAGGTGAATGTGGGACACCCTGAATCTTTGTACTTGGATGATGTCTTTTGCTCAATCATCACACTTACCTGCTCAGTCAAGAAAGCAGTCGTTTTGACATGATGTTTCCTCTTAATGGTGCATAAATCCTTGATGACCTTCGCATAAGTTGGTATTTGTTTAATCACATACAACAAAGGTAAGTTAATCTTAACCTATTTCAAATGTTCTAGGATCTCACCAAATGTATTTCCGAACTTTTCCTAGTAGGTCGAAGTGCTTGGGGAAAAAGGACTTAGACCGGAATGTTTTGTTTGGCTCGTCCTCAGGGGTGTTCTCCCTGCTACTCGAAAAGGTACGTGTAATGGTTGACGGGCTTGATCCATCTAGTATCTTACCACTCTGAGTAGTTATGGCATGAACCTCTTTGATGTTATGAGATTCTAAAGTGGAGGTTCATGCCATCCCCCTTAGGATTTGCTTGAGGCTGGGATGAAAATTGGTCTCGCTCTTGCACTGTCAGAGAACATGTCAACTTGGTGATCTGGATTTTATCTCCTTTTTCTCTTATATCACCCGTGTCAATCCAGCCTTAAAATTTTTATTAGTTTTACCTTGTGCCTCTATAAACGCATGTAATGTATCCATTAAGGAATTCCAGTTAGGATGTGTCTTGTATGAAGGTACATGATATGACCTAGGTGGTTGTGCCTGTGGGTATGCGAGTTGGTTCAGGTCGGACCTCCAGCAAGAATTATAAGCATCAGAAAATGGTGAGTAAGGCTTCATGTATATCCCTAAGGGGTTGCATTGTTCCTCATAAACCCCTCTCATCTCAATCAAGGTTGGGCAATCTTGTGTTGTGTGTTCCCACCCCCTCAGCAAATAAAACAGGTATCATGTGACTCGACTCTGGCAACAGTATGTGTGGTTCTACCATCCTTAGTCTTAAGTGCCTCTAATACCCTAGTTGCTCTTTCTAATTGGGATCTAAGGTTGTCTTTTTCCCTAAGTTAGTAGACCCTAGCTGGTAGTGCTATGTTCGTGCTCTCAGTAGCACTCAGCCAGGTCCAGGTATAGGCCTTCTCAGCCAAGTCATTCAGGTACTCAATAGTCTCGTCGGGTCCTTCTGGAGGAACTCTCCATTACACATCATCACAACGAATTGGCGATCTCTACTTGTAAATCCCTCATAGAAATAACTGACTAAGCGCTAACTCTCATACCCATGGTGTGGACATATATTCAACAGATCCTTAAACTTCTCCCATGCTTGATATAATGTCTCACTATCCTTTTGAGTGAAGGTAGAAATTTGTCTCTTCAGACCACTTGTTTTGTGGTGAGGGAAGTACTTATGAAAGAATGCTTGGGTCATCTACTCCCACGAACCTATAGACCTCGATCACAAAAAGTATAGCCAACTCTTCGCTTTTCCTTAAGGAAAAATGGAAAAAAAATCAGTCTAACCGAGTCTGCAGCCTTAGAATTGCTGTAAAACGTGGCCACCATTTCCTCAAATTCCTTAATGTGAACAGAAGGGTTTTTCACTATCTAGACCATGGAAGGTGGGTAATAACTGTATCATGCCCGACTTAAAATCTAACTGTAGTGTGTTCGGTGAGGACATGATACATGATGGTGTAAAAGTGCGCTTGGGGTGAATGTAGTCCTAAACGGACCGAACAAAGTCATCTCCGTGATTACTCATGGTATTAGAATTAGAGCTAAGACTTGTCTTGCTCTCAACGTGATCATGTGAGTATTCTAATTCTGGGATCCTAACTAGTCTTCCTTGTTTGTCTCTATTCCAACTCATACACCCCCAACACTATTTTTTTAAGACAACTAAACATGAAATAAAAAGAGAAATAAACTAAACAATGAAAATTATATAAATATTTTTTTTTAATAAAAGCAACTAAACAAACTAGACCTAATGATGGAGATTTTATTAACCTAAATTAATAAGCTAATAAACCCTACTTGTAATACCGCAAGTGCACGGCTATCTAACTAGTAGACAGTGGCAAATATGGGTCGATCCCACGAGGATTGACGAGACAGTCGAATTCTAAGACTTATTTAAACTAATTTAGAGTTGGGGGTTGCAGCAGATGAAAATTACTAAATTAAGAGAACTAAATTGACAACTAAAATTAAACTAGTAAGATGATAAGAGAGTGGACCGAGACATCGAATCTACCACAGGTTCTTCGAGATTCGTGTAATCTAAATTATTGTTTTCAAGAATCAACACGACTAATCTAAAGATTAATCTACATTTGCAATTGATTTCAGCAAAGGCATAAACCCCTAGTATTGCATGTCTTTCAACGACACACACAATCACAGGTTTATTTTAACTAATTCTAAACCCCTAGCATTGCATGTCTTCTTACGACACACACAATCACATATTCAAATTAATTGATTAAAGCATGCTTCGAATATCAACAAAGGGAACTTCTAACTATCGATTAGTCTAGATAATTATTCCGGATATAATGTGAAAGCAAATTATTGAAATTCAGAAATCAACTGTGTTTAACATTCAAGCATATAGAAAACAATAAATTCAGATACGACAAACTCTAGGAAACCCTGTGGTCTCATCTTCGCGTCGGCGTGGGGTCTAGAAAATCATGGTGGATGATGTCACAACATTGGTGTAGGTGGAATACATCTCAGCACAAATACGCGTCACGAGAAAGAGTTGCTGGTGGACTGTGGTGGCTTAGATAGAAACCTGGGTGGAAATAGCCAACTGTTTGAAAAAACAGTTGGTTTCCCCCCGACTTCCTCTGGTCTTCGTTTTCGTCAAGCTCTTTCATCCCTGCTACATTTTCTTCTTCGCTTAACCTGCGAGAGAAAGAGAAATCAGAGATAAAAAGAGAGAGGGGCGGGAGATGGAAGGAGGAGACGTAATTGGATGCGAAGTGGTGGCTGCGGACTCTGTTTCGTGGTGGTGATGGACGATGTGATCCCCTTTCCTGTTGCTGCTCCGTGAAAGAAGAGAGAGAGATTGCAACGGGAGGGAGGGAACAAAGATAGATGAGGAAGGAGTTCTGGTGATGGTGGAGACAGTGATGTGCAGGGTTCTGTTGGTGGTTGGCTGGTATGGTGATGGCTCTGATGGTGGTGATGTTGGTGGTCATGTTTTGCGTTAGGGAAGGGAAGCGAGGATGGTTGGGTTGTTACGAGACAGAGAAACGGCGATGTTGTGAGGGAGAAACAGGGGATGAAGTTGTGATGATGGTATGTTTGTGAAGGTGGTCTGCGACAGGGACGGCGAGTGAGATGGCGAGGTGATCGCGTTGCCGGTCTTCCTATCGAGCGAGGATCGCTGGCAGGGTGGATGTGGCGTGGTGGCTGGAAAAAAAATTCGCAAGAAACGTAGTAAAAGAAATTTTGAAGAGAAGGGAGAGAGGAAACCTCAATAGGGTTCTCCTCTTTCCTTGTTAGGTTGGGCTTAGGTTTCTAGGTCAGCTTTTGGGCTTGGGCTTGGGCTTAGGTTAAATTAGGTGGACTTAGGTTTGTTTAGGTTAGGTTTAGATATGTGACCCACTACTTTGTACCACCATTAGAGTCAACCAATTGATCATTCCTCAAATTGTCGCCTTAATGCAATTTCATCATTCACGCTCAAATTCCTACAAAAACATGAAAACAAAATAATTAGAATAAAATATAATAATTGAAACACTAACATATATATATATAAAGGGATATATTATGTATTAATTACGTGAATATCAAATACCCCCAAACCTATATTTTGCTAGACCTCGAGCAAAACAATAAAAATAAAATTCTAACTCACTTTCGCAGGAATCATCGGTTGCACTTACTTTAAACGTGCAACGAGATTTTAAATCCCTAGATTACCTCTAGTGGACGAGTTATAGTCTCGTGAGGGTTTCTAGAAATGTTACCCACAAACATTAGGACTTAATAAATTTTCAAAACATGGTAACTTGATCACTCTATCTATTATCCTTATAGTAATAATCTAATTGCCAAAATTTTCAGAAAAAAAGTAACAGTGTCACAATAATATATCAAAGAGTCTAACAACAATTTAATAATGCTCAAAGGTTAAATAAATTTCATCAATTATTCTCAACTCGAAGTGTGTGTGTGTGCGTGTGTGTGTGTGTGTGTGTGCATGGCCATATCAACATAACTTTCTTTTTCTCAGTAAAGATACGACTAGATAACCTTTGGATAGTACGCTTCGACTACAAATCTCTCTTGTCACTCAGAAATGAATCACTCAGAGATTGGTTAGTTATCACTCAGTTTATATGTGAGAAAGAGAATAAATTATGGAAACACAAACATCTCACATACAATAATCATGAAAAATGGACTTTTAAAATAATGAAATGAATATGATCTCATTTGAGAATGTTGAATCAAACTCCATAGTTCTTGTCTATTTAATCTTCATGTCTATGAACCAAACATTTACTTAAGATCAATTAGGTCTTTATCAGGTTGAAATGAGGCTAAGATGTTGGCTAACAAGAATGGAAAAAGATATGCAAAAATTCTCTGAGATTGGATACACCATTTAATAAACACGTGGGGCTCTTAAGAATAAACCAATGTTGTACACCATTAAATTTTTCTTCCTTCGAAATTCTTCTTCATATATTTTTTTTCCTTTTTTTTTTTCGAAGCATCAATCTTTTTTTTTTTATATAAAATCAACGACATGCTTTCCCCTTCTGCACAATAAAACATTTCAGTCCCGAGGATTCATGGAATATTTAGTTTCAGTTCTTTTTATTTGTCCATTCCAAAAATATATCAACCATACACATTCTCAGAAACATTGGGTAAGGATAAAAATAGTATGAGATATTACTCCCTTACTGGAGTAGGTAATGGAGATGGGGTTAGCAAAGAAAAAGTCTATTTAAAGGCTCAAATGGCTGCAAACGAATATTTATTATTAGATAGGCTAAAAAGGCTAAAGAACGGTTCAAAGAAAAAAATGCCTATATCACTTCCTAAGCTCTAGTCGGTATTATGACATCTCAACTAAATAAACCAAGAAGTTCTAGTATAATAATTCAATTTTTAACGACATTCTCAAAGCAATTAATAAGATAAGCAAGAATAATGAGATCATCAACGAGAAAATGCGGACTCAAGAAAAGTCAGAGTTTATTTAATAACCCTCAAGAAAAATAGAATGTCTCGAAACTCACAAGGGTTAAGTCTCCACTATTATTCTAAGGTTTTCTAGTTAATATCTTACTGATTAACTTCAAATCATGCTAACTCGGCTTATAGTGCAAGAGTGGTCGAATCGAGAAAAATCATGAAATATATTTAACTTAAAGATAATATCAAACCATATGTTTTCCTATTGATATATAAAAGTGACAAGTGAAAGCATGCATTTCTCAAATTTAAAGGCATACTTGAAAGCGCATTCTCTTCATTGGAAAGGAACTTAGATTTTGAATGCATTTTCAAATCGAAAATTTTTCACACAGTCATAATTAACTATGTATTCAATGGAGATTTAGTAGAATACAATAGTCAATTGTGAAATACATTTCAGTTCAAAATTTTCGAAGAATGCAAAAATACTCATAAACCTCACCCCCAAACCTAAACCAAACATTGTCCTCAATGTATAAAATGATGATCATGACAAATGCAGGAAAAATAAAAGATGAGAATTAGCGTGATATTACCATGGGAAAGTTTTTACCAATTTCGACGAAATCGTCCACCAATGAACGCTAAAAAACATAAGAGATGTGGACTCATCATGATAAATTGATAAAAACAATATAGAACACAAAAAAATATACAAATGAAAAAAAGTTACATGCATCAGTTGTAAGTCAAAATTGTTACGGTGTTAACAAGTATGAGTGAAATCCAACTAGCAAAACTCGAAAATCAATCCAGCCTGACCATAATGACACAACTGAAGCTAGGCTGCCTTCTAGGAGCGCTTGGTTTAACGTCGTCAGCCCGACATATATTCTTCCTCATAAATGGTTGTACCATGAAATGACGCATAAGAACATAGCGAACACTCCCCCAAACCTAGACACTTAGTCCATGATGTTGACTAGATCATATAGCAACAACCGAAAAAGTTGAGGATCCATCCAACATATAGTAGCACCCACATGCAGCACAACAAAAACTAACACACCCCTAAAACGACGAAGACGCCATGCAAAATCATAGAGAAAATGCAAACGAACTCGCGGTCGTAAAGAAGCTATAGGGATATGGAGCATAAAGTTGTCACCAACATGGATATCCAGCAAATGACTCTTTCCTACTCCTAAAAAGGTACATCCTGTGTCTGGTGTCAAATCAGAAGATTGAATGTGTTGCACAATAGGATGGTCAACACTAAAATCATCCCTTAAAAACAAAGGATCCACATAGGTAGCGTCAGTCATTATTAAAGGGATGGAAAGAGGTATGTCTATAGATATATTAGGTGGTACAGGCTCATCATAACAAAATGAATTGCACAAAGATGATGAGCTAGACAGCTCAACAACACCCCCAAACCTAGAATCAACACTATCTATGAGATGTATTCTCTCCAAAGAATATTGAGAATCATACTTCATGTAGGAGTCACTAGGAGGACATATATCATGTAGGAGTCACTAGGAGGACATATATCAAATGGGTCATCATGAAAAGGCGAGAAAGGGAATGGGTCAGAAAGCCCAATAGTATCAGCAGAAGGGTTCAGTTTTGACTCACTGAGTGGAAGGAGTTCCACTTTAGGCTTCCATGTGTAACCCAGATCCATAATAAGGGCTGAATCAAGCAAAGCATTCACTTCCCTAATGGAATCATCAATATCGAAGTCTAAACCGAAGTGAGTCAAGCATGCTGCTAAGGGATCATCTGATGCAGACTGCAATAAGGAATTCTCCACCGAACTCTCAATTATGCAGACTTCACGAACATCCTCGGACTCAGAAGGTTGTTGGCTTAAATTAAAAGCATTGTGTTCGACGGTCATGTTGCCAAATGATAGTTTCATGATTCCATTCCTACAATTAATAATAGCATTAGATGTAGCCAAAAATTGACGACCCAAAATAACTGGAATGTGACTGCAGGGGTTGTGAACAGGTTGTGTTTCAAGAACTATGAAGTCCATTGGAAAATAGAATTTTTCAACCTTAATGATCACATCCTCTATAACACCGCTGGGAATTCTGATTGACCTATCTACCAATTCCAGTGTTACTTTAGTTGGTTTTAGTTCGCCGAGACCTAATTGCTCATAAACAGAGTATGGCAACAAATTAACACTCGCCCCCAAATCCAACAATGCCTTATCAATCATATGATCACCGATAACACAAGAAATAGTCGGACACCCAGGATCTCTATACTTAAGCAAATGTCTGTGTTGAATAATTGAGCTTACTTGCTCGGCAAAGAAGGCTCTCTTTTGCACATGTAGCTTTCACTTCTGTGTGCAAAGATCCTTTAAAATTTTGGCATAGATAGGAACTTGCTTAATAGCATCGAACAATGGAATATTAATGTGAACTTGTTTAAAATTTTCCATTACATCATTAGAATTTGTTCATTTCTTTGCTGGAGCTAACCGTGATGAAAACGGTGCCCTATCAGGATCATTGTTGCCACGTGATTGCTTGCGCTTGCAGGAGTTTTGCATAGACGGTCTTCACAAGTTAAGGAGGCAACATCTTCATCTTCTCCAATATCTATATCATCGGTTGTTCTGTGGGTGGCACAATTGATCTACATCATCACGACCTAACATGGCGCCCTCACAAGTTGCCTTACTATAAATTTGTCATAATGATGAGAAACTCTCCCATGAAGCAAGGTTGCATCAGGGTGTGCCTGAAAAAAACCACTTGAAGTGAAGAAATGAACGAACAACATACACATTGAAATGGATGCCAAAATAACTTTGTAGGTCGATGTTGGCATAAGAGAGCTCACCAAAAGTGAAGTTAATGACAATAATATTATTTCCTATCTATATCCAAACAATCATTATATTATTCCATCTCGGTCTGATTCAAATGATTCTTCAAAGCTATGTTAAACTAGTAAAATGCTTCTGGTACTACAACAGTTTTCAATCTACTTGACTTAGTTCCCAGTTGGTCAACTATTGCAAAAATCGTCTGGCAAAGTCTTGCTGCCATCACACAACAAGAACCCACATCAAATGCCTTTGTCTATGAACACCCCAAAAAAGCTAGAAGCAATTGATGAAAGTAATGATGTTGCAGAGAGAGGTTGCACAACAAAAAAGAGCCAGAGAAAGCAGAAATCTACAACCCAAACAAAGAGTTTTGAAGGCATTGTATGAATACCGTGCAATGCTAGCTGAAAACCTTATGGAATTACAAGGTACTTGGTGCACAAATAATATTTTGGCACTCCAGCTACTAACATTCTTTGAATATCTACCTGCATTTGATTGGCTCTGTCCATATTTAATGTCATCATCTCGTATCTCGCTCCTCTGTCTTTCTGCCTCTTCCACGTTAAGCAATCTCGAAACCATTATCTGTCTTCCACCTACAAGTGAAAGCCCATTGTGTCTGCAGCGTCTTTCCAACTCACCAAGAGGAAGATTCATCAGAATGCCATTTTTATTAATCATTCCGTAACTAAGAATATTGCTCAAAACAAGAAGGGGATGAATTCCATCTTTGAGTTAATACTAGCTTATACAAATCAGCAACCATTATCAAGTAACATGATCACCAATCCCATTAAACTAGAAAATAAGATGTTGAAAATTTACAACATGTCTGCTTTTCTAAATGCAATAAAATGCTACTTGGCAGAAAAGAATTTTCAAATAGATTTCACTGAATTGGTTCTGAAACACCTATTTATGTTGGAAATGTTCAAATTTCTAGCAGAGGAGAAACTCAAATCAAGAACAATTCCTTTCCATTGCCGCATGTTTGTAATTACAATCAGCAAACCTCCTTAATGTAAGAGTAAGTCATCTGATGGAGAAAATCAAGTCAACTTAATTGAAAGTTCAATTTACATTTACAAACTCCCATATTGTGTTTCCAATACAAATTCACAGTTTATGAAATTACGAAGTCAATCAACAATATTTTCAGTTCAAGTTTCACAGAAAAACATAGCAAATCAAAATCTCCATAGCTCCAACAACACAACATACTATCTTCAATCAAAACCCAAACCTACAAACAAATATCACTGACTGAGTACTAAAACTCCAATACACACAAATTCACAAAGATCACATTTTTATCCAAAAATCACAACTTTAACGCCAAAACAAGCTCAAACAAGATCGTTTAACTCCCAATTCTACCAAAAACATCACAATACACCCTACACAACTACACCAACAAAATTACCAATAAAAAAATCCAGAACCCAAACCTCGAAAATGTCGAAAATGTCAAAATCATCAAAGCTCCCAGCATCCCCCCACATCTCTTTCACCCCCCAAACCTGGAAAAAAAATCAAAACTTTCCAAAACCTTTAACCCCAATCTGAACCCATTTTCGATTGATTCATCCCAACCCCATTATGAATCACTAATTGTTGGTGGTGGTGGTGCTAATGGGGTGGTGTTGATTGGGGGTGCGCAGGTTAAGAGCAGGAGAGATGGAGAGTGTTGGGTGGAAGAGGAACACATATACATTTATGAAAATTACAGTATTTCTTGAAAAAAAATTGAAAAGAAACCCTAGATCTAAAAACCCTAGATCTAGAAATGAAGGGGAGACTTACCTTGGGACGAGGGTGAGCTTCTTCTCTTCTCCTTCTTCTTCTCTGGCTTCGTTTGAGTCGATGATGGAGAGGGAGAACTTCGTTGGGGGAGAGGGTGTCGAGATGGAAAATGAGGAGAGGGAGAGGGAGGTCTAAGCTTGAGCTTGAGAATGAAAATGGGAGAGGGAGAGGGAGAGGGAGAGGGAGGTCTGAGCTTGATAATGAAAATGGGGAGAGCTCCCCCCATTCCCTCCTTCTTCTCCCCGAAAATTTTCGATTTCCTGCTCGCTCTTTTTTTTTTTTTTTTTTTTTTTTTAACCACGTCACCTCTGCACGTGCTCGCCACCCTCCCTCGCCCATTTCCTCGATAGGTAGAATTACTCAATAGACATACCCATGTTGAATGCAGCAATGGTCCCAAGTCACTGAGATATTTTCGTGAACAAAATATTTAAATTTGGATGGAGAGGGAGGTGAACGGTCCCCACCCCGCCACCTCACTCCCCTCGCTGGTTTCTTCGCCATTTAGAATTCCTCATTTGGATGAAATCTATGGTACTTATCTGCATTCAGGACACATGATCCCATACTACTGAGAACAACTTACAAACTAACCACCATGTACATTAGACATTTAAATGCCACATTCACCCCATTTTAACTGGGAAAAAAGTAGAAAATCTGATCGAGTCCGTAGGGTTTAAGCCCCACTATACCTTCTCTATCTCTCTCTGCAGACTCTCATTTCGTCTCTCTCTTCTCTGTTCGAACGAGCCTCCACTCAAACTTCTCCACAAATCGGTTTCTTCGACTCGGTCTGTGTGAACCTAATCAATCTTCTTTCTCGTTTGGTGATTGGGTTTATTCCATTTGGTGATTGTCTCTCTGTACAGAGAAAAAGATGGGTCTTTGTATGAACCCCTGTGAGAGCTTTTCGTCGAAGTTGGCGTCTCCAGTCACCAAATCCACACAGTCGTTGATTCCCAAACAACCCATCTCTGTACCATTCCTTGTGTACTCCAAGAGATCCCAGTCGAAGACTAAATTTTCGTTTTTGAATCAGTATTTGCAGCAGCAGAGGCAGAGACCGGTGTTTTGTTCTGCTGTTAAGGGTGGGAATGGGGGGAAGACAGTGAGTTGTGAGGATGGGGTGGAGGGTTTTGATGTTCCTTTCAATGAGTCTTCGAAGGGAAAGAGAACAGATTTGAAGAAAATTCTCATTTTGGGTGCTGGACCTATTGTGATTGGGCAGGCTTGTGAGTTCGATTACTCGGGGACTCAGGCGTGTAAGGCGCTTAAGGAAGAAGGTTACGAGGTTGTGTTGTTGAACTCGAATCCTGCTACGATTATGACCGACCCCGACATGGCGGATAGGACCTACATCGCGCCCATGACGCCTGAATTGGTCGAGCAGGTCCTTGAGAAGGAGCGTCCAGATGCCATTTTACCTACAATGGGTGGGCAGACAGCTCTTAATCTTGCGGTTGCATTGGCGGAGAATGGGGCGTTGGATAGGTACGGGGTTGAGTTGATTGGAGCGAAATTGGATGCAATTAAGAAGGCAGAGGATCGAGATTTGTTTAAACAAGCAATGAAGAACATTGGGGTTAAAACGCCTCCTTCGGGGATTGGTACTACCTTGGACGAGTGTTTGGAGATTGCAAATTGGATTGGTGAGTACCCTTTGATTATTAGACCTGCTTTTACATTAGGTGGAACAGGTGGTGGAATTGCTTACAACAGGGACGAGTTTGAAGCAATATGTAAATCGGGTTTAGCTGCCAGTTCTGGTATAGCTCCGAATTCACGGCCTCAGGTTTTAGTGGAAAAGTCACTATTGGGGTGGAAAGAGTACGAGCTTGAGGTGATGAGAGACTTGGCTGACAACGTGGTTATTATATGCTCCATTGAGAACATTGATGCAATGGGGGTCCACACAGGTGATTCGATAACAGTAGCTCCAGCACAGACTCTGACTGACAGAGAGTATCAGCGTCTCCGGGACTATTCAATTGCAATTATAAGGGAAATTGGAGTTGAATGTGGGGGTTCTAATGTTCAGTTTGCAGTTAATCCAGTAGATGGAGAGGTAATGGTGATCGAGATGAATCCTAGAGTTTCGAGGTCCTCAGCTCTGGCATCCAAGGCCACTGGATTCCCAATTGCGAAGATGGCTGCCAAGTTATCTATTGGGTATACTCTAGATCAGATTCCGAATGACATTACAAGGAAAACACCAGCTAGTTTTGAGCCTTCTATCGATTATGTGGTAACCAAGGTATTTAATGTTATCCTTGTATCATTTTCTATTTGTTTTTTCTTCACTTAAGCATGGTTTGATGTTACTAGCTTGTTACCTTGCCATATCGTATATCCTTTATATCAGGATTGAAAAGGTTAACTTAGTAAGAAATTGTCCCTGACAACCCGCGTCCATGTATGATCGAGTGATAACATACTTTTTGTTCATTTTTATATACGTTCATGTGACACGTCAAAAAGGTCTTGGATGCTTCCTTTATAGCTGATTTACCTAATAGCATATTCCCATGCGTGGCATATTAACAAAATCAAGTGACACGGTTTACATTCAACATCCAAAATCCTTGACGCAGATCGCATCTATGATTCTTATGGAGGAATGTAGTTTTCTGTTTTGTTTTGTTTTGTTTTGTTTTGAGGGAATTAAGAGTGTATGACTCTGTATAGAGGATTTTTTTGATAGATTATTTCTAAAGATCGTGGTATTTCCTTTTCCTTCTTATTTTAAAAAAAGAGTTGTTGGTTTTAATGTGAATCATCCCGTGGATGAATTGCACTTGAGGAATGTCCGACCACTTATTGCCAGGGGCAGAGCCTAGTTCGAATTGGTCTACTCCCGATTTACACTAAATCAGCGATTAGTCGCCGCATAAGTAACCCAACTCTCTCCACTTGACTTAGCAGCATGTTGGAATGTGATAGCTAGTTCATTCCTTCAAGACACGTGACTGTAAGAGAGACAAAGATACTTGCTATCACTTAAACTTTTCAATTTGATTTTTAAACAATTAACATTCATTTTGTTATATGGTTCCCAATTTCTAATATTTTTGTTACAATTTCTCTTTTAACCATCTCCGCTCGTCATTATAAAGATTATGCTCAATGATAAATTTGATTAAATAAATAGTATATAATTAATTGGATTTATTAATTACAATTTTTAAGATAAGATTGATTTTTCATAGGTAGTCATCTTAGCAACTTTATATCATGATAGTTAGCACGCACGTTCTGCATTTCACAAACACAAATAACTTTGAAAATAGTAATTTTTTATACACAACGAACATTAAATAAACAAAAAATCTCATTTATTTGATATTTTTAAAGCACTGGGTGTCTGAAATAATTTATCATGTTTTATTTAGAACTTTAGAATTTTATTTTTTTCATTATCAAAATTTTCAAGTAAAATGTATGTTCTAAGTTTATATATTATGTTTTGAAATAATGTGTCTATAATGTTGAAATGTTGAAAATTATTATCTCATTCAAATAATGAACTAACCCAACGAGATAAGTGCATCGTATTACTAGTAAATAATTAGCCCGGGGTAGATAAAATCCATGGCTCCACCCCTGCTTGTCTCACCATGTAATAGCTCAACGAAGTTCTCAACAGAAGAAATTATCATACAAGAGAAATTTTATTAGGTATCTAAGAAAACTCTAGTTTATTTGTAAATTTTCTGAACCATACGAATAAAAAGTGGCAACTAGGTTTCTAAGAACTCAAAGCAGGCATACATAAACCATAAAATACAAAAAAGATATAATCTTAGCATGTGTTTGATTGTTTTTTCATGCAAAACATAAAAATGACTAAAAAAAGTGGAGAGGAGAGGAATTGGGGGAGTGAGGAGAGAGCTTGTGATCTTCCACACGTATTGTCTCTGAGAATCATGGGAAAAAAGTATTTCCAAGGGGCATAAAATATTTCTCCTGAAAAACTCTATAAACATAGTTATGTTCAACATCATGGTTGAAAAGTTTTTTCACTTACTCTATTATCTCTACTATGCTATGATTTTCCATGGAAAAAAATATATATCAAACACACCCTTAAGTGTGAAAAATTCACGAAGTGTCAGGAAATTCCTTGCCATCACGGACTTCTTCTTGTCACTCTAAGTCATATTATAGACGGCGTATACCAAAAATTGGAATCTCTTTCAAATTTCAAAAGAGAAAAATTTTCAATGAAAGAATGCTCGTCAAAAGCAGCCTAATTGATCTGTGAAAAATAATGATCACCTAATGTTGATCCATCATGTTTCTCAGTAATAACCATGGTCTTATTACCATGATCTTGAGTCTTGATAAAACTTATGATCAGATAATGGTGCATAAGAAGAATATATATGACAGATAACTAGCTAAAGAAATATTTTTGCACTAGTTCTGAAAACCTGTTTGTTTCAAATCTAAGAACATACAAATTCCAGAATATAAATAAACTAACAGATAACAACTCCTAAATGTATTAAATAATATCCAAAATGAGATTTTACTACCTTGCAATATTTTGGAATACATTTAGTGTACAAAAGCTATTTGGATAGTAAATGATGTTGTAAAAGCATTGTATTTTGTTGTCTTGTTTGGTATAATGTTGGCACCCAGTGTCTTATTTTAGCCTTTTCACATACTGCTGTCTCCATCATTCCCTTCTAATAAATTTATGCCACACACATGACAATCAGTTAATTTTATATATCTTATAATAAATGTTAAGGACATTTAGTTTATATTTTATAAATAAATTTACTTTTAGTTATAAGGGCCATTCTGTAAATTTACGATGATGGGTGAGCCTTGTAAATATAATAACTTATAAACTTGAGGGATTCTAAGACGTGGTGTTGGCCTTTGCTCTTTTCACAACACACACAAACACAAAAAATGCCCGAACTGCCCAGTATATGGTTTGATGTGATTTACGGTTTTGTGCAGTTGACTTTGTATGGTTTACATCTTGCAATTCAATCCAAACCAAACTGACAAAAACTAAGTAGTTTGTATAATTTTAAAAATATGGGTTCGGTTTCCACGATTTTTTTCAATCGAAACAAAACAAAACCAAACCATAGTGGTCGGTTCTATTTGGTGCAGGCAGTTTATTCAATTTGTTAGGTTTTTGTTCAACCCTAATTTTTTGGGTTCATAAATGTCTCATTGTTTTGTTTTGGTTGATAAAACATCTTTGGTCAATTGAAATTATCAACTTGGTTGTCCATTCAGGTCAAAAAAGTCAGATTTAGTTATAAGCAACCTGAGCCATGGATGTCATGTGATTTGGGTAGACATCCCTTGACACTCTTCAATAATGTTGTTGTATCTAATTCCTGACAGTAAGCATGTCAGACATCTTGTTCATGTTTCAAGCACCATGGTCTTTGCCCTTGCCCTTGTTATGTAGATCGTTGTTCAGCTTTTTCTTTAGATAAAAATGATGTCAGACCGGAGTTTTTGAAGTTTTTTTTACTCCTATGTATGAAATAAGAAAGTGCTTGAAAGCAAGCATGAACACTGAGTATTTTATGATATAGTTCAGATCATTGTTTTTAAAAACGCTTGAAACGTCCGTTTGAGGTTCATTTCAAGGTGATGCGCACCGAAAACGTCTCAGAGGTGTTAGGTGAAACGTTCACAGTCAGACCGTGGTTTTTCTTTAGGCTACTTTTTGTCTTCTATGTTTTCATTCATCAGACAATGTTAGAAATTAATCATTTTCTACCTTTTTTCCCTAATGGATCATGCAGATACCACGGTTTGCTTTTGAGAAGTTCCCTGGTTCTCAGCCGATACTGACAACGCAGATGAAATCAGTTGGTGAATCCATGGCACTAGGCCGGAACTTTCAGGAGTCCTTCCAGAAAGCACTCAGGTCTTTAGAGTGTGGTTATTCTGGCTGGGGGTGTGCTCAAATCAAAGAATTAGACTGGGACTGGGACCAGTTGAAATACAACCTCCGAGTTCCGGGTCCTGATCGCATGCGTGCTTTATATGCAGCAATGAAGAAGGGGATGAAGGTGGATGAAATCTTTGAGCTGAGCTACATTGACAGATGGTTCCTTACTCAGCTGAAAGAGTTGATAGATGTGGAACAGTTCCTTGATCTCCGGCCCTTATCTGAACTAACAAAGGATGACTTGCATGAAGTGAAGAAGAGAGGATTTAGTGATAAACAGATTGCCTTTGCGACTAAGTCTACCGAGGAAGAAGTCCAGTCAAAGCGTTTGTCATTAGGCGTAACTCCAACGTATAAGCGAGTTGATACTTGTGCTGCAGAGTTCGAGGCCAACACTCCTTACATGTATTCATCCTACGATTATGAGTGTGAATCAAACCCCACGAAAAATAAAAAGGTATTGATCTTGGGCGGAGGACCAAATAGGATAGGTCAAGGTATTGAGTTCGACTACTGCTGTTGCCACGCTTCCTTTGCCCTTCAGGTTGGTATATTTTCCTTTTGGCTCTCTAGATTTGCTATTGCGATGAGAATTTATGTGAGACTCATAGATTTCATATTAGAACAACATGGGTTCCCAGATTGACATCATACCCCATATAACAATGATACTCCATCTCAAAAAAATTGCCATTTCGACTTTTTTGGATCCTCCTAATACCATCCCAGGCTCCTAGTTAGATCCCTTATTGGGGTTCAGTTATTAAGCTCACATATGAGTGTATATCACACTTCTTACTTGAGTGAGACACCAATAAACATGTTCTTGTTACATAACTGATGCCATTGCATTGTTACTCTCTTTGTTATTTGGAATGTTGGTTTATGTTGTGATATAAATCACTTTGCCCTTTTCAGAAAGCTGGATATGAGACAATCATGATGAACTCGAACCCTGAGACTGTGTCAACAGATTATGATACAAGTGATCGACTTTATTTTGAGCCCCTAACAATTGAGGATGTTGTGAATGTTATCAACATGGAACGGCCTGACGGGATTATTGTTCAATTTGGTGGGCAAACACCCCTTAAGCTTGCACTCTCTATCCAGCAGTACCTTGACAAGCAGAAGATACCGTGTGCCAGTGGGCATGGGTATGTACGCATATGGGGGACATCACCTGATTCCATTGATGCAGCTGAGGACAGAGAAAGGTTCAATGCAATCCTCAATAAATTGGACATCCAACAGCCAAAAGGAGGAATTGCTAAGAGTGATGCTGATGCGCTTGCCATAGCCTCAGACATAGGTTACCCAGTTGTAGTTAGACCTTCATATGTATTGGGTGGACGGGCAATGGAGATTGTCTACAGTGATGACAAACTTGTGACTTACCTGGAGACTGCTGTAGAAGTGGACCCAGAACGTCCTGTTTTAATTGATAGATATCTCTCAGATGCCATTGAGATTGATGTTGATGCACTTGCCGACTCACATGGGAATGTGGTGATTGGTGGAATAATGGAGCATATTGAACAGGCTGGTATCCACTCTGGTGATTCAGCCTGCTTGTTACCCACAAAGACTGTCCCATCTTCTTGTTTGGATATAATCAGGTCATGGACGACAAAGCTGGCGAAGAGTTTAAAGGTATGCGGGCTCATGAACTGCCAGTACGCCATTACAGCTTCTGGAGAAGTCTACTTGCTTGAGGCTAATCCTCGTGCATCACGAACAGTCCCCTTTGTGTCCAAGGCTATTGGGCATCCACTAGCCAAGTATGCTGCCTTAGTCATGTCAGGAAAGTCTCTTTATGACCTTGAGTTCACAAGAGAGGTCATCCCAAGGCATGTCTCAGTCAAGGAAGCGGTGCTCCCATTTGAGAAGTTCCAAGGCTGTGATGTGCTCCTCGGGCCAGAGATGCGTAGTACTGGAGAGGTTATGGGGATTGATTTTGAGTTCTCCATTGCATTTGCCAAAGCTCAGATTGCAGCAGGACAAAAATTACCACTCTCTGGCACTGTATTTCTCAGCTTGAACGATTTGACAAAGTCGCAACTCCCCACTATAGCGCGAGCCTTCATCAGTCTTGGTTTCAAGATTGTTTCAACATCTGGAACAGCACATGTTCTGGAATTAGAAGGTATCCGAGTTGAGCGTGTTTTAAAGATGCATGAGGGACGACCGCACGCTGGTGATATGGTTACTAATGGGCAAATTCATTTGATGGTGATCACTAGTTCAGGAGATGCAATTGATCAAGTTGATGGGAGACAGTTGAGGAGGATGGCACTTGCTTTTAAGGTGCCAATTATAACTACGGTTGCTGGTGCATTGGCAACTGTAGAGGCCATAAGGAGCATGAATCACAGCAATGTCAAGATGATGGCTATTCAGGATTTTTTTGACGTTGAAAAGAAGACTGAAAAGAATTTTCAAACTGCTTCTTCATCGCTTTGATAGATTTCTCAGGTATAATGTAGTTTCAGTTTTTTTTTCAGACAGTTTTGAGATCACTTTTCTCTCATTGACCATCTCACCCTTTCTCATCTAGCTGGTTCCATGGTATTCTTCTCTCATGAAAATACTGTCACAACTTATTATCTATAATGGAACACCGTCTCAAAAAATTGTAATAATAAATAAAATAGTTAATTAACACCTTCAATAATCTGCCCACCTAATAATCAATGGCATTTTTCAGTCCTCTCCCTCCAAAGGTTGAGCTGTTGAATCTTTAAATCAATATCTACTCAAGTTGTTACTTTTATTTTGAAGTTTTGTCTAAAATGTAGAAGTTTCGGGCCTTTGGATAACTAGTGCACCACCATTTTAAAGGAATGGATCAGAGTCGTGCATCAAGCCGTATAATTAAAATATTTAAAATTACAGCAATTTGGCAATAATTGGAATTAAATTGGATTAATCTGCTTTTTTACTTATTTTTTCTTATTTCGTTTATTTCTAAGCCAATGTTTATACATATCAGGTTGCCTACCTTATTAGGTTTTTCCATTTCTTCTAATTTGTCTTGCACAATGATAACTTATAGTTAGTTATTCTAATTTATATTTGTTTAGTCAGTGCTACATTTCTTGAATCCATGCAGACATTTCTCTACATAAGTTTTATTGGCCTTTTCACATTAAACCTGTTTGTGCCCGAACATGCATAGTATGTGGCGGAAAGACCACATATGCTTGACAGTATCCTCTACTTTTAGTCTTTAGGCGTTTTACTTGATTATAAAGCTCATCGAAGTTTTAGTGCATAGTGTGAAGCTGGCTATCTGCTGTTATTCCTTCATTGGTTCTGGTTATATCTTTATGTAAATGTCTTTCCGACTTTTCACATGAACCCTATCCAGTATTGGCTTAATCGACTTTTTGCACTTCTTGAATGTTATCTGTCAAATGGTTCTTCTTCTTAATCTAAAAGGTCTTTTCGTGAAATATAGCACATTTTCATGAATGCAGACCTCTCACTAGATTAAGAGGTAAGACACGCCCCTCTTGTGTTTCCTGCTATGATCCATTTTCTTATGTTCATTCTGTCTGCTTGATCAAATAGTTATAACAGTACATTTTCTTCTGTATGAGTTTTAGTTTCAATAACATCGAAGCCTATGGGTCTATTTCAGGGTGGCAATTGGCTAAGCTATTTCTGTCATGTAGGGCATAGTAATGATTATTGGGTGCCTGATTATGTTAATGATATTGAATGCAGGTCATTTTTCCTGGTGGGAGATGCGCTTCAATCCCTATCCCTACAGTGCACAGATCTATTGTGAAACCTACATTGATGATTATTTCAGGACCAGGGAAAGATAGATCTTAGTTCTGGGTGTAGAGTGAAGACTGATCCGAATGAAGTGGGTTTTGTTACATGATTTTATTGTTTTGCTAAATAGAACATGCATTTTTTCTTGAAAATTTTGTTTTTTCTCCTCAAAATTTTATGCTTATCGTGGTCCTGGGCGGCCCTATTTAATACCTCTACAAGCATTTGAGTATTTGGATTCTAACACCGAATTCCGTTTTTTTTTAAATGGGGGGGGGGGGGGTCGTCTGTGGGGATGGTTCTGTGAAGAATGAAAGCAACCATGACAAAATACAGCTTTGTTTCACCAGTTAGAAAGAAAATAATGTTATAGTTGACCTTTAATTTGTTTGAGAGTTTAACAATGAAAAATATTTTCAGTAAAACTTAAGTAGAGCAAAGAAAATAACACAAGGAGTACTAACATACCTTAATTCTGTAAAGTGTTAGCTGGAATGGAGCTATGCAGAGTCAGCCATTTGAAGTGTGTTCACAGTTTCAGCCTCAGTGGTAAAAGAGTCTCTACGAGATTTGAGTGGATGGTTGGGTTAGCAATGGTGTCATTGTCTCTTCCATAGTTCCATGGAAGATAACAGTGATATACGGTGATTTGGTGGAAGCTTACCATCAGGATTGATCATTGTTGATGAAAACCTAACCAAGCTCAACATTGAAGTCTTTATATCATAGTACTGGAGCAAGAAAAGAAGTAGAATATATTTGACATATGTTGGGTTGCTCGTGGGCACCGACTATTATTTGTTTATTTCATAAGGCGTTAGCAAAGTAACAAAAAGAGTCATAACAAATGGTGAAAGCTTAGAAGAAAAGAAATATAGTTACAATTGAACGACAGACGCAAAAAAATAAACTATAACAACTTACCTATAACGACGACAGAGGGGTTGGGGCATCAAACTCTAAAATTTTTAAGTATTGCAGCTGTAAATTGATGAAAACAATACTGGCTCGACTTCTTTGGCATTCTTGGAAGTTATTGAAATCCAACCCAATCTGAGTATCCTTACTGTAACCACTCTCCTTTCAAGAAGGGAACCAACAGCAATCCCTAGTCCAACTTGGTTTCTTCTTTCTGCAAAAGGAAATGGCAGCTCAAGTGTTATCTCTCCATTCCTTGGAGTAGTTTTTACAAGCTCGCCTCATTAATCAAGGAATATTTTGGGGTAGTATGGGGTGTTGATAAAGAGATGAAGTTCTCCAAAACATTATCTACAGCAAACATGTCCTTACTGATGCAGAAGTGAAGCAAGTTAGTGACATTGAGACTCGAGATTGGCTAAAGGAGCTAAAAGATTCCGTTTATATCGCTGATGATGTTTTGGAGGAGTGGGAATATGATGGTCTGCAACTAGCCCAGAACTGAGTGATAACTTTGTCATGAAAGGTGACTACTACTCTCAAAGATCTCATGGAGAGGTTTGATGATATTGCTAAAGAAAGTATAAAGTTTCATTTTCAAAAGGGACTAGCATGAAAAAGAGTCAAAATCTGCCCTGATCGAGAAGCTGGTTCCTGTTAACAGACCCACAAATTTATGGAAGAAAGAAAGAGAAAAAAAGACTTGTTGGAGAAGCTGTTGTTGGGTCAATATTGTCCCCAACATAGCCACCCAAGAGGTCGGGGGTCTTTGCTTAATGATATGAGCAGCCAGGAAGACAGTTTTCGTTTGTCCCCATACTAGGTATGGGTAGGCTTGGCAAGACCACTCTTGGACAGCTAATGGGTAGTAGAGCAATTTCCAATTCAGGTCCTGGGTTTGTGTATCCGATGAATTTAATGTCAAATGTCTTATAAAAGCAATCATAGCTTCCGTTCAAGGGACTGCTTGTGCTTTTGAAGAACTAGATTATCTACAACGGCGTCTCCAAGATGAGCTCTGTGGAAGTGATTTTTACTTGTGTTAGATGAGGTTTGGGAAGAAAACCAGGATGAGTGGAATATATTGATGAGCTTGTTAAGATGTGGAGCACAAGGTAGCTGGGTTATTGTGACCACTCGCCTCAAGACTGTAGCATCAATAACTGGTACAAGTCCTCCTCACGATCTAAAACTTCTATTGCTCAGAGAAAGTAGTGAAAATCTGTCAGAGAAAGTGAAATCTGGGAGTTTCCTCAAAGTAGTGAAAATAACATCATGTCGGCATTGATATTGAGCTATAATCATTTGTCATCCCATATGAAGCAATGCTTTACCTATTGCTCAATATTTCCCAAAGATATTAAAATTAGTAGAACTGAATTGATTTAGTTGTGGATGGCAAATGGTTTGGTACAATCTAAAGGAAGAATGGAGTTGGAAAATTGTGGTAATGAAATTTTCAATGCACTGCTATGGAGGTCCTTCTTTCGAGACAGAGACAAAGATGAAGATGGTTGTATACAAATTTGTAAGATGCATGATCTTGCAAGCTATGTTGCGTCAGATGAACGTTCTACTGTTGATGTTACAAGTCCGGGAACAATCACTGAAAGAACGCATCATGTATTGTTGTTTGCTTGGCAACTACATCTTCCTCAAATCTTGCCTGTATGCAGAGATCCTACCCATTCCTACGTTCCCTTATCTCATTAAGTTGTTACAGGTTGACTGCAGAGAATTCTCTATGCATCTTCTCAGATCTTACATGATTGCGAGCATGGGACTTGCCTTTTTCTGAAATTGCAGAGTTACCAACCCGATTCTATCAATAATTTGATACACCTCAGGTACCCAAACCTTTCTTACAGACATATCAGATCATTGCTAGAAGCTACTACTTGTTTGCCAAGAAATGTGCAAACACTGTAATTCAGACATTGTTATAGACTAGAGTCGTTACCTAATGAGAGGAGAAAAATGAGTTGCTTCAGACACCTAGATATCTGAGAATGCATTCAGTTAACTAGTATACCAACTGATATGGGGCAACTAACACACGCCTTCAGACATTAAGTGTCTTCATTGTGGAGTTGGAGAATGGATTCAGTACCAAGGAATTACAAGGGTTAAACCTTGGAGGAGAGTTGAAGATACAGAAGCTTGATAATGTCAAGAACTTGATGGAGGCCAAAGAAGTGAATTTGCTGAGAAAGCAAAAATTTTACGCATCGGGATTATCATGATCACACTAGATCTCTAGATGTGCTACATAATGCAGCTGAGGTAATGGAAAACCTCCAACCTCACTTGAAGGTAAAACGTTTGTTCGTTGAAGGGTATGAAGGAGTATTATTTCCTATTTGGTTGAGAGTTTCATCAGTCCCTGATTTGGTTGAAATCACTCTTTCAAATGCAGAAATGTGAGTGTCTCCCACTTCTTGCGAAACTACCTTTCCTAAAACTTCTGAAGTTGGAATCATTGGATTCTGTGAAATTTGTCGATGATAAAGTTTACAATGATACTGTGGTGAGGGGATTATCATGACTTGAAGTTCTCCTGTTGGAATCGATGCCTAATTTGGAAGGATGGTCCTCGTCATCTCATGGATATAAATCAGAAACAGCAGCAGCAGCGGCAGCACCACATCAAGAACTCCCTTGCCTTAAAAAGCTTGACTCTTAAAGATTGCCCCAAGCTGACAGGAATCCCATCATTGACGTTCTCTATGGAATATATGCAAATAGAGAAATGCCATGTAAGGGTATTGGGATCATTGCAAAACCTCCCTCCCTAGCCAATAAAGGCTTTGAAGAGTTCGAATATTTTCCACAAGGGACACTATGAAACTTTACTTCTCTGGATAAGTTGATCATCAGACGTAAAAACCTTAAAACTCTACCAGTAGAACTACAAAGTCTGACTAAGCTGACAAAGTTGACGATCCATAGCTGTGCATAATTGGTTTCATTGGCAGAGGGAGAGGGGGGATTGAGAAACCTCACATCCCTCAAAAACCTTGAAATTAGATAGTGTGATGGTTTGAAGTGTTTGCCTCAGCTGAAGGAGAGTTCACTGGTTGATCTGTACATCACTGAATGCCGTCAGCATGAATTCTAATAAACTGAGACTAGAATTTTGTGGGAAAAAGGCTTACTTTCTCATTAAATGGCAGTAGCATTATATACAGCAGAGAACTCCTACAAGCTATACAAAATATACAATATTCTGAGAGATTACATTCCCATATCATTAGCTAATATTTACTTGCCCAATATCACAACTGGAAATATTTACTTGGTCAAAATAAAGATATGCCTAATATACTTGCCTAATATCACAACTGAAAATATTTACTTTGTCAAAATAAAGATTTCCCGAATACTGAAAATATTTACTTGGTCAAAATAAAGATTTCCCGAATACTCCCCCTCAAGTTGGAGAGTGAGGATTCCGAACACCCAACTTGCCAAGTAACAAGTGAAACTGCTGATGACCAAGTGCCTTAGTGAAGATATCAGCCGGTTGTTGTGATGATTGAATATAGGACGTAGAAATGTTGCCCGCAAGTAATTGTTCTCGCACATAATGACAGTCAACTTCGATGTGCTTGGTTATTTCATGGAAAACCGGATTAGAAGCAATATGGAGTGCCGCCTGATTGTCACAAAATAGCCGCATTGGTCGTGTATGGAACATGCCAAGAAAAGAAAGGAATGACTTAACCCACGTCAATTCACATGTTGTGACATCCATTGCTCGGTACTCGGCCTCGGCCTCGGCGGATGATCGAGCTACAATGGGCCGCTTCTTGGTCTTCCAAGATATAGGAGATGAGCCGAGTTGGAAAAAATACGCAGTGAGAGAGCGTCTAGTGATGGGGCAGGCGGCCTAGTCAGAATCACAAAATGCATACAGTTGCAAAGAACTATCTGAGCGAAGAAGAATTCCTTGACCCGGGGAACCTTTCAAGAACCGCAAAACACGAAAGACAGAATCCATATGGTCTTGCCAAGGCTCATGGAGAAACTGGGTCAAGATATGCACTGCATAACAAATGTCCGGGCGTGTTATGGACAGATACACGAGGCGCCCCACAAGGCCTCGATACCGCTCCGGATCTCGTAACACACGGCCAGTGGCACGAGCTAGGCGATGGTTTTGCTCCATAGGAGTGGGGGCAGGTTTGGCCCCCGTAAGACCGACTTCCTTCAAGATATCAAGTGTGTACTTCCGTTGACATGGGAAGAGATCGAAAGAGTTGCGGGCAGCTTCGATGCCAAGGAAATATTTGAGTGGCCCGAGATCTTTGAGCTGAAAACACTTGTTCAAATATTGTTAAAGGAAGTACATGCTTGAGAGTTATTCCCTGCCACAATAAGATCATCAACATAGACAAGGACAGATAAAAATATGCCATCTTTGTGGTAAGTAAACAAAGTATGATCGGCATCAGACTGGAAAAAACCATAACGGTGAAGAGCAGCCGTGAGCTTAGCAAACCAATTATGTGGAGATTGGCGGAGCCCATATAATGATTTGCGGAGGCGACAGACCTTGTTGGGATGAGAAGAAGTATACCCTGGTGGGAGACGCATATATACCTCCTCATGAAGATCACCATGGAGGAAAGCATTATTAACATCCAATTGATGTATTTCCCATCCCTTAATAACATCAACCGCAAGAAAAAGTCTCACACTAACCAGTTTGGCTACCGGGGCGAAGGTTTCTTCATAATCAACACCTTCAACCTGTGTATCACCACGGACAACAACCTGAGCTTTACAACGCTCTATAGAACCATTGGCATTGTACTTTAATTTGAAGACCCATTTGCAATCGATTAGTTTCTTGCCAGGAGGAAGGTCAGAGATGGTCCATGTGCCATTCTTTTCTAATGTGTCGATTTCAATTTGCATAGCTTGACGCCAATTTGGGTCCCGTACAGCCTTAGAAAAAGTACGGGGTTCCACCCCATCAGTTATGGCAGCCAAAAACTTATAATGTGAAGTGGAGAAATTATCACATGTACCAAAATTTGCTAAAGGGAACCGCATACCTGAGGACCCGGAGGAAGAGCGAGATGATTTGGGGTGTACCAGAGTAGCCGTGTGACATACATAATCACGAAGGTGAGACGGCAAATGACGAGTCCGCTGACCACGGCCGAGTTGAGGCTCGGCATTAGGTGGCGCATGTGCGTTGGAGGGCACAGTAGGATGCTCAGGAGCTAAAACCGATTCCTCCCTTATCACTGACACAGAAGGTGATGACTGGGCATTAGAATCGGTCAAATGCAAGCGGTTGGGGGCTGCTCCTCCTGACTCGTGGTAGGAGCTACCAATATCTTCAAAAATAGACATGTTCCATGACCAATCATTTACGCCAGAAGAGCTTACTGGCACACTTGCGGATGACGCATGAGATTGAGCAAAAGGAAACACTTGTTCATCAAAAATAACATCCCGGGACACAAATATTTTATGGGTCTTTAAATCCATGACCTTCCACCATTTTTTTCCATGAGGGTATCCCAAGAAAACACAATGACAACTTCGGGGAGAAAATTTGTCCTTAGACCGGTCTTTATAATGAGCATAACATAAGCACCCAAAGACTCTAAGGTGAGTGAAAGAAGGCGATTTGGAAAATAATTTGTCCTGAGGGGTGAGACCGTTTAAAAGAGGGGTAGGAGTTCGATTAATAAGATGAGCGGCAACGAGAACACACTCCCCCCAAAACTCAATTGGAAGTGACGCTTGGAAAAGGAGAGCACAGGCTACATCTAAAATATGGCGATGTTTTCTCTCGACTCGGCCATTTTGTTGAGGGGTATCAACTATGCTAGTTTGGTGCAAAATACCATGTTGGGCATAAAATAATATCATGGGTTTAGATATAAATTCCATACCATTGTCACTCCGAATCACTTTAAAGGATTTTGTGAATTGAGTTTTGGCCATATAACAAAATTGTTGTAATAACATGCTTGCTTCACTCTTTTCATGCATTAAATATACCAAAACCGCACGGCTAAAATCATCAATAATCGTAAGAAAATACTTAGCACCAGAATTAGTAGAATGACGATAAGGACCCCAAATATCACAATGAATTAATTCAAACATGTCCATAGCACAATGATTACTCAAAGGGAAACTAGAGCGAGTTTGTTTGGCTCGACATCAAATATCACAAATAGAGTTTTTATCAGAAGAATCAACCTTATTGCCATTAATGTTCAAAAAGGACATCGGTTTAGACGAGGAATGACCCAACCTATGATGCCATAAATCAAAAGATTTTGGCGCCCGTGTAGCTGAAGCAGTTGCGATCATCACAGGCTTGAAGCGGTACACCCCTCCTCGTGACTCACCCAGACCAATCTGGCTCCTTGTGGTGCGGTCCTATAAGATACACATTACAATTGGTGTCACAAATTAATTTGTTTACTGAAATCAAGTTCACTTGTAAGTTTGGCACAAATAACACATGTTTCAAGATAAGGCCAGGGTGAAGAATATAAATCCCTTTTTTGACCGCGAAAGCTTGGTCACCGTCGGGTAGACCAATCGGAGATGGAGCAATATCATGAACATTAGTCAACAAAGATAAATCACCCGTCATGTGATGAGACGCCCCACTATCAATGAGCCAATAATGATCACAATTTTGCTTACCAGACATGGAATCACCCTCGGGGCTAGACTCGATCAAAGCCAATAAACGCTGCACCTGCTCACTGGAAAAACCGGGAATGTTGGCTGAAGCAGAACTCACTGGTGGTAGCTCGGCAGAAACAGTTGCAGCGTACTGGGTGGCGGCAGCAAAAACAGGGCATGATGCACCACGATTTGCAGATGAATGGCGACCCCTGTCGCGTCCTGGTGGCGGTGAGATGCCCAGGCGGCTCCAGGAGCGGTCATACACATGACCATGGCGTTGACAATGGGTGTAGTACGGTCGGCCAGTGGGCTGAACAGGCTGAGAGAAGGAACTGGTTGGTGGGTATTTCGTCTGTGCCACGAAATCCACTGCCGAAGATGATTATCGAGGCTGAAGTGCTGACTTATGACTCTCTTCTTGGCTTACCATTGCATCAACCCGGTCAATGTCCGGGAGTGGCTCCATATTAATGATTTGGGTCCGCAAGGTATTATAAGACTCATCTAACCCCATTAAAAATTGATAGGTTTTGAGATTATTAAACCAAGTGAGTATAGGAGAGTCATTTTCACAAGTACAAGTTTCTAAAGGAGACAAACTAACAAGATCCTCCCACATACCCAGAAATTGTGTGTAATAAACTATTATGACATAATAGATGACCCGGACTGTTTTGTGATGGTGAGATCGGACCACAATTTATAGACTTTTGGGGCATTCTTAACTGAGTATCGGGTTTTGAGACATTCCCATAAAACTTTGGCATTATTAAGACGAGACACAGTGAACCTAATTGGGTCATCTAGTGAATTTGCAATCCAGGAACATAGCATGGAATTGACAATCTCCCATGCGACAAATTGGGAATCAGTTTTATTTGGTTGAGAAATAGACCCATCTATAAATCCGACCTTATTCTGAGATTTTAAAGCTAATTTAACAGCTTGTTCCCAAGACGAATAGTTTTCACCCTTCAATTTGATTTGGGTTAGAACCGAACCTGGATTGGCGGATGGATGAAGATAGTATGGTGATGTCGGATTAGTGAGGTCTAACTTCCCTCTTCTTTTGACATTAGTTACACTTCTCCCGTATTTACCATCATCGTAATAATTTAATCTGCCAACCTTTAACCCATTGCTGAATCCAAAATATCAAAAAAATCTATTACTAATGCTACTCCATGTCATGCCATTCAGCCTGTACTGCATTAATCATTGTTTAGTTTGCTTAATTATGCCCTTCATTGCTCTCCTTCTTGATTGAAATACTTCTATTTTTTATTTCTATATACTACATACATTGTCAACAACATATATGATTTTATGTCGGTTGTTCTAGCATTACTGCTTAGTTTATCCGAGTTTTCATTTATGTTGATAAGAGGAAAAAAGTTGAGCGAAAATAGAGGTATCGTGTACCTAATTTCCAAAAAAAAAGGTATCATATTCCCGTAGAAATATAAAGGTGGAAGTTTCTTACTCTCACAAGTCTGAATGCTTGGCCAACGGGGTGCTAGTTCAGTTGGGAGACTTGTGGCAGATGGTATCACAGTCCAGGTTCAAACCCTGTCGGAGGCATTTAATGATTCTGGGATAAAATTAAAAAATTAAAAAATTTGCTCGCCTTTCAAATAAAACAAAAGGAAAAAGAAAAAGTTGAATGCTTAAATGGGGATCCTTTAAATATTTTTAGATGACATGTACTTCAAAGTCTGATGGTATTGGTCACCAAATCAATTTGTGTTCAGAATTTATTTCAAGGTTGTTAGTTGAATTTGTGACTATTACACTGCCATATTATTTCACAATTTATTTCAAGTCAGTAAAATCTTTTTACTCCGTTGAATTTCTCCTTCCTGTCATGAATTATCTTCATTTTGAGAGAAAAGTATCAAAAGACACTCTTTTTTTTTCTTTGCAAGTAAAACATATGCATTAATAAAACATAATTAAGTACATAATCGTCGTCCTGCAGTCGAAGCCAAAACATGTGCTTCGCTATTGAGTTCTCTAGGGATATATTTACAAACCCAATTAGGCAAAGTTGAAAGAAGAGCATGAATGCTACATAGTAATGGTCACCACATCCATCTTATGTCTGCCTGCTGATCGTCCACTTTGTCATGCAAAATAGTTAGTAAAACACCTGAGTCCCCTAAAATCATCCCTGTTGGCCACTACTTTGCCTGTACAAGTAAAAGAGTGGCTTCTGTTGCAAAGTATTATGCCATAGTACTATCCGTTACTCGGCCCAGAATCGTGTCCATCAAGGCTGCACGCACCATACCAGAACCATCCACCGCCATAACTCCAAAAGCTCCCTGAAGAAATGAGGCATAGAAGCAGGCATCATAAGTGACTATAATCATATCAGTGAATGGTGAGAGGGATGTAAGCCCGGGGTCCCTAGCTAAAGAATTAGTTATGTGGGTATTAGCTGCCAAGATTTGTTGGTGGATATAAAATTCTAGATTGTTGAGTTTCAGAGTGTGGAATAGATGATTGAACAATCTCATGGTTTGGGGTATGATTGTGCTGCGTGTAGGAAGACGTATGATGCACCGTGAAGGCATTTTCAAGGACTTGATGGAGGGAAGCGATGCTCCCGTCATCCATGTGAAACCGGGAGGAGTGAAACCATTGTTTACTCCAAGATGACCATGTTTGGTTGATTGATGCAACAAAACTTGGGATAGAGAGAACCTCTCTATTGAAAATGTAGTTGTTGCGAGCGTGCCAAATCCGTTGGATGACCACAGTAAACTGAGAGAGTCGCTCTTCTCGTAATTGGGTCATAGTGGTCGCAAAGTCCCAAATAAACTTAAAGAAAGCCTGGGAGGTATGCAAGGGGATATCCGCTAAACTCCAATTGATGGGTAGAGGGGAGAGAAGCTAGAGGCGTTGCACCACCGGACAGAGAAAGAAAGTGAACTATGTCCTCTTGGTGCTTATGGCAGAAGACACAACAGTCTTCAGTACGCATGTGAATGCGTTGGATGTTGGACATAGTAGGTAAGATGTCCTGGGTAACCTTCCATAGGAGGAGAATGGCATCTGCTGGGGCTTTGATGTGCCAAATTTCTCTCAAGATCTTGGGAGAGATGCAACTTCTAGCCTGATTGGAATTTGAGGGTTCCAAAACTGAGTGTATAAAGGCTTTGGTGGCACTTTTAACCGAGAACATTCCTCTTTTCTCAAATGTTCAAATCAAATAGTCAGGAGAAAGAGATGGGCAAATGGTGATATTGAGAATATCTCTTGCCACCGGTGCGAGAAAAAGGGAAAGAATAGGTTTTGAGTTCCATCTTGGGGTGGAGTTATCTGGTAACCAGAGATCCCAAACTTTGCGAAGAGTGGTGGTGGGAGTTGGCATTGGGGGGCAATCTGTCAGTAGAAGTCCTAGTTTAACCAAACAATCTTGCCAAAGATTAATATCAATACCTGCTAATCTACCACAAGAGGTGGGTTCGCATTTTGTCGAGAGCTGATAGGTTGCCTTGCCAAGCGAATGAGGATAAGGAAGGAGGCTTAGACAATTGAAATATACTTTAATTCCTAAAGTATATGGCCTTCAGTTGAGTGTTGCAAGGATTGCGAGGATTTGCAATAGCATGCCAAATTGCTTTAGCTTTTAGTGCCAAATTCTTCGTTCTGGCAGGAGGGATATTAAGTCCCCCAAGATGTCGCGGACTAGTAATCTTGTCCCAGATACATAGGTGTTTCGACTTTCCTTCTTCCATACCGCCATCCCATCAGAAGTTGCAAGCCAAAGTATCAATTTGGAAAATAAAATAACAGGGAAGGGGGAAGGTTTGCATTGTATATACCGGGATAGAGTGGATAACTGCTTTGATCATAATTTTCCTTCCTACCTGAGACAACACCTTAGCTTTCCAGGAAGACAATTTGGAATTGATTTTATCCACTATAAATTGAAAGTCCGAGGCCTTCTTCCTGGACAACAATAGCGGGGATCCGAGGTACTTATCATTCGGGTTATACAGCTTGGAGCCCAAAATTCTAGTTATCATTTTAGAGTGTCTGGGGTGGACATTGGAGTTGTAATAAACCAAGGATTTTTCATAATTAACTGCCTGGCTCAAAGCCTCGCAGTAAGATGCCAGTAAATCCTTGATCGAGTGTGCTTCTGCGAGCGTAGCTCAACTAAAAAGTATAAGGTCATCAGCGTAAAGGAGGTGGCTAATAGAGGGTGAGTGGCATCGAAGACGAATGCCATGTAAAGTGTTAGTTATCTCCGCTTTTGCCAGCATAGGCGAGAGAGTTGCCACCAAAATGAAGAGATAGGGGGAGAGTGGGTCCCCTTGGCGAATGCCTCTGGTGGGTTTAATGGGAGGTAGAAGGGAACCATTAAGGAGCACTCTGAGTGAAATACTTGAAACACATTGTTGAATGAGAGTGATCAGGTGTTCAGCAAAGCCAAGTTGTCTAAAAAAGAGAAGAAGGAATGGCCACTCGACTCTATCATATGTTTTGGCCATATCAATTTTAATGGCCACCCACTTTGCTTTTTCCGTCAACAGTGCTTCATTTGAAAAAAAGCTTCATGGGCGAGATTAATATTATCAATGATAGAACGACCTTTGAGGAAGACACCTTGGTTCGGCAAGATGATGTTATCCATGAATGGTTTCAGGCTGTTTGCTAGGATCTTAGAGATGACCTTGTAGATGACATTGCATAAACCTATTGGTCTGAATTTTTCCAGGGGTAGTCGGATTTGAGACCTTAGGTATTAAGGTAAGGAATGTCTCATTGAGCTTAGGATCCATGGTCCTAGAAATAAAGAAGTTTGTAACCACCTCGATAATATCTTCCTTGACTATATCCCAGTAGTGTTGGAAGAAGAAGGCATGGAAGCCATCAGTCCCAGAGCTTTATGACTCCCCATGCCAAAGATTGTAGACATGATTTCTTCATCTGACGGGGTTTGAATGAGAGATTCATTGTCATTGTCGAAAATGACTGGCAAAAAGAGCGAAAGAATATCCGGGTTAGAAGATTGGAAGATGGTATCAAAATAACCATTAATGATCTGACCCATAGAGGTCTGGGTCGAGTGCCAGCTCTTGTTTAGGTCTTGGATGCGAGAAATAGTGTTCCTTTTACGTTGAAACAAACAGGAGAGATGGAAAAACTTGGTATTTTTGTTGCCATCCTTAAGCCAAGACTCTCCTGATTTGTTTCGCCAAAAAAGTTCCTTTCTAAGGTACAGTTCCTCAAGCCTATCTTCAAGGACTAAGATCGCATAAGCATTGTCAGGAGAGAGGGGGAATTTTGTAAATTGTCTAACTGGAGTAAGGTTTCCTTAATGTTTTGGTGAATGTTCCTAAAGACCTCCATATTCCATCTAGACAATTTACGGCTGAGTGTTTTTGTTTTAAGAGTGAAGTTTTCAGCCGAACCCGAGTGAAGATTAGGAAACCATGTGGACTGAACAATATCCCGACACCGGGGATCCCTCGTCCACATGTGGAAGAACCGAAATAGGTTAGGACCACAGTTTGTTGAGTTCACTAATTGTAGTGAGATAGCTTATGATCGGAAGTAGCTGTGTGTATTGAGTGAGCTGTGGCAGATTGACAAAGATCCATCCAACTGGTAGAAACCAGGATTCTATCTAATTTTGATTTTGATTTGATGCCATGACAATCTTTTATTTTGTTGTTCCAATTGAACTTGGAACCATTCAAAGGGAAGTCAATAAGACTATGTGTGTGAAGGAATTGAGTGAGATGTTTGACATTAGAGGTTGCGACTTTCCTACCACCTAGTTTATCCTCTTGCGATGAAATTGCATTAAGATCTCCAATAATAATTGTAGGGAAATTTAAGATTGAATAAAGTTGAGATAGAGCATCCCAAAAATGTGACCGGAGAGACGAGTTAGGTTCTCCGTAGCTAAAAATAATAGACCATGTTTCTTGTGAATAGAAATTATCAACAATGCAATAAAAGAAGTATTTACATGAAGAAATGATTGTTAAATGCGTAAATTCTCTCCAAAACAAGGCAAAACCACCTGATAGACCACTAGCTGGTACTGAAGCTCTATGCTTGTAGCCCGACCTCTGGCGTACACGATCCATACTTGGTGAAGATGCTTTTGTTTAAGAGATAAACAAAATGTCGGGATTAGATTGTATGGAGAGGGCCCTCAGGTTCCGAAATGCGCAGGGCAACCCGATGCCCCTTGTGTTCCAACTCAGTATCATGGCAACCTGGGTGGCCCTTTGGAGGCGGTTGCCTCTTCCTCAAGAGTGTTGTGCAAAGTGGTCAAAGACCGGCTATCTGATTCAGCTGTAGCTGTAGTGCGGTGAATGATTTCCGCCCCAATTAAGGAGGGCAATCCCGTTGGTGGTGGGTGAGTCAGGCTTTCTCTGTGCTGAGTCAAGTGAGTTTGCAATGTCAATTGGCTTGGATTAATCTCTCTAAAAGATATTCCCAACATGGGTCGCTTCCCAGTGGTGAAAAAACCCTCTTCCTGAATATAACTCTGGTCTCCATCTAATTTTCTTTTTCCTTTCCCTAGGCCTCTCTTGGATCGCCTAACTATGGGAGGAACAGGTAAATCTCGACTTTGGTTATGCGACACTGCATCAATTGGAGGAGGATGAAATCTTGACTCATTGTACCCCTGTTCAAACATCGGGCATGTCTTATCAAGATCATTTGTCGCCTTGTTGCCCTTAGATGAGTCGCTGCATCTATAAGAGCTGAGTTGGAGGGTAGGAACTGTTGAGATGTTGCATTGTATTCTTGTGTTCCTTCCAATGTCATCTGTACCTGAGTAGCCCTTTCAAGAGGAGCAAGTACATTATCAACCTAAATACCTCCCAATGTTGTCACCATATGCGGTCATTGTTCAAGTGTGGGAGGCTCCGAGATGAAAGAGTCTAGAATAGCGTTTACCGTCGGCGAGGGAGGGCCGAAGTGGTGCTCTGTCACTGTCCTTGAGGAAGCATACTGGCTACACATAGCATTAGCTTGAAAAGGAAGGGTTGTAGGTGCAAGCTTTGGGCCTGGATTTGTCACAATTGAATAATGTGGCCCATGGGCTCTAAGTTGGGCACCCCTGATTGGATTGGAGACTTGAAGTGTAGTTGGGTTTAACTGAGAGAACGCTTCTGGGCTTACATCTTGAAAATTCCCCAGGCCCATATGTGGAAGCCCTTGTGGTTGCCCAACTGACAAATTATGGGTGAGATTTGAGCCCATGCAACCAGTCAGGCCCAATTGCGCACGTGGTTATCCACCATAAGAACTTGTTTCTGTGTCTATACAGGAAGAGGAGTTGAGGTTTGAGTAAATGCCAATAGAGGAAGGTTGGTGAGAGACTGGGGATTCATGTAATGGATTAATATGGGACGAATGACAGTGGTGATTGATAGGGGTTTGATGTGAACTTGTTGAAGCAAGAGGTATAATTGTCTGTTGGGTGTGTCGAGTTGGGTCAGAGATAGTGTCAGAATTAATGGTGGTTGTTAGGGTGGTATGGAGTTGGTGGTGGTATTGGTCGGTGTTCAGGTGAGTGAATAGTTCATTTGATTCCATCATCTCAGTCTCCTCAATCGAATTCAGATCGAAATGGTGTCTAGGAGGAGGGGACGATCGGTGCATAGCAGTCGTTTGATGGATTGCCTATCTAACTTGACCACAATCCAATCCAATCCAGGAGAGGTGTGCATATTTCCTGCATGTCTATTAGTACTCGGAACTTCTCCTGATTCCATATTGACCGGAGTGAAGGAGAATCTGTTTAATTGTTGTTTGGTAATGGAGAGCGCCAAACTGGAGCGCAAGGCTTGTCTATGTGAAATTCTGGATGTTGGGTTGAAAGGTAGTATTTTATATAATTGCTCCTTAGTAAGATGAAGACAACGCAGATAATATGGTGGTTGCATGAAAACCTTGCATTGTTGTCCCACTTTATGTCCGAGCTGACCACAACAAAAGCTGAATAGAGGAAGTCCTCATAGCAAAATTTAACCAGGAAAAAGAGCCCATGTACAATCCCAAAGGATGTGTGCATTCTACTTGGCAGTGGGTTGCTCACATTCAACCAAATTTTGAATCTTATGAAGGGCACTGAAATTATATGTAGAGCTTCTAAATCAATTTCCATCAGAGTTCCTATAGAGTTTGCAAGAGCTTCCACATTGGAAAGGAGTAGTTGTTGTAATGGGAACTCGTGGAATCTCACCTAGCACGGAATTGTATTAAAATCTATCGCCATGAAGTCTAGATGCCATTCTTTCACTGAAACTAACCAACCAAACAAAGACCACAGACCATTGTTAAGCACTATGAGCTTGTCTTGTAGATTGGTGAACTGAACAAGGTAGTAAATGATGCGCTATTTTAGTAGCACATAACTTAATACCATGCTTTGTGATTGTAATATAGAATAAGTAGGGATCATTCTAGATCGGAAATTAGAGGGTTTGTCAATTAACACTAATAATAATAAAAGACAACTAACAACCTAATTAATTAAATAATTGGGGATTGGATTTTCTAAATTAAACTATGAAAATAACTAATTACTATAAAGATAATAAAACTAAAGGAATGGCAAATATGAGAAATTAGCCAAGGGTTTATCTCCTCACACCAAACATATGCTTATAAATCAATCTACAATAACCACTTGCTAACTCGTGGGAGACAATGCTCAAGATTAACCGTGATAAGCACTGCATTAATCTTATTATTTTTCCAAGTTCGTTGAATTAAACTAAGCATCGCTTTCAAACTATTCTTATCATGTTATCTAAATAGGAATCACAAGTTAGATAACAATCTAAGATCATTAAGTTTTGTGGAAAATATGAACACTGACTAGGCAATTACAAGTATGATCAACATCTTGTTCTTACCTAGGTTTTTACTTAACCTTACCAACGTTCCTTGGTATTTACTACTTGTGAATACATGATTATAACAATTAGGTGAAACTCTCCTATATTCTAGCCCCAAATCCTAGCATGCTTACTAAGTTGGCCACCTTAACAAACATACAAAGAAAAGTTCTCTATAAAGCAGTTAAGCAAAACACAATCACTAATAGCAAGGAAGATTAAATTCAATTAATTTATAAAACACATGTTCGGGGCTTCGAATCCACCCCTAACTAAGAGAAGTTTAGCTAGACATATTAATTATGTTCAAACAGTAATCCATAATCAATATCAAACTAAAATAAGAGAAAGAGTTAAGAGATGAAACAAAACACTGTCGCCTGATCCGTGGTGGTAGAAAGAGGAATGCTGGGTGCGGATAACAAAGAGGAAGAGAAATAAGTTTCTCCTCTTCACGATCTCTCCTTCTTCGCTCTGCTTCACGACCTCTCCTTCTTCGATTTGCTTTCACGATCTGTGCTCTGGTGAGAAGAGGTTGTGAGGGAGAAGGGTGGATTGAGTGGTTGTTCACGGGTGGTGGTGATCAAGGAGTCAGGATTCAGTCAGAGGGAGAGAGAGATGAAGACGGTGAAGAGGGTTTGTCGATGATGGTTGTAGTTGTTGATGGACTGTTGCGAGGAGGAGGGGTCTGTGAAAATAGGGTTCGATTGGGTTTAGGGTTGATGATGGATTTAAGGTTGTATCTAGGTGTTGTGAAAGAGAAGAGGATAACGGCTAAGGGATTGTTGCGATGATGGGTTAGGGATTGTTGTGGAGGTCGTGAATGCGAGGGTTGTTGGCTAGCGTAGGCAATGGAAGCTGTGGATGGATGAAGGCTATTGCTGGATGGATGGATGATGGGTGACGGCTTGCTGTGGTTGCAAGCGTCCCTGCTTTAGGGCAGGTATTGTCCCTATTATAATTGTTTTCTTCTCAATTTCCTTCTTTGGTGGTTTCCTTGTTTGTGTAGTTTCCTTGTTTGTGTAGTTTTCTTGTGCAACTAGTATTTCTAAATTGTCAATTTGCTTCTATTTTAAAATCTTGTAATTGGAAACCTACACAAACACGAAAATAGCAATTAGTACCATAATTAACAAGTAATAGCTAAAAATATATATATAAAAATATGGTACTAAAAATAGCCTAATTATGCCTCTATCAGTAAACAACCTTCTTATCGTCATGCCCTTCAAGAATTTCAAAGTGAACAGTGAAATTTGGTTCCCATTGAGGGAGCATTCTTCTAGCAAAAGTAGCAGGACTGAGGTTTTTCTTATGATAGTACTTTGCCACAGTTCGCAAAGCCGGGTCCTCTAGCCCTTCATTCTCCTGTTGCTCAAATTGGGGTTCAGGGATGATGAGAGAATGATCAAATTGGTCCGCCAATTTAGAAATAAGAGAGTCATGGGACTCAATTGTAGGTGAGTCAAGCTGGTGGCAGGGAGATGGGAGTGAGTTATGTGGTAACTGCATATAGGCAAGCAGTTCCGAGGGAGAGGGAGATGACAAGGCTGGTACAGGTGGAGATTGTGATGAAAGTGGTGGTAACTGTGGTGAGTGTTGTGGTGGGGGTTCATAGTAAGATGATTTGTGAGTTGATGAGAGGAGTTAGTGAACGTAGATGGTGAGGAATTAGTGGAAGTAAATGGTGAGGAGAAGTTGGGAGATAACACTGAGCGTGGGGTAAGATTATGGGGATGTTGCATGTTATGGAACACCAACAGTGGTTGAAAGTTGAGAGTAGCTGGGGGTTAGGTGTGAGACCCTGGAGTGGGCGGACCTGAGGGTGAGGTTGAGGGTGAGGATTGGAGCCCAATAGGCCCGAGAGAGGTTGGACGAGCTACAAAGGGGGACATAGTCCCACATCACCTGGGTGTGGGATGGTGATGTGCTATATATGTACGAGTTTGGATCCCCATAGTAAGAGACCTTTTAAAGTCGTGCAGGCCGGTTGGGCCCAAAGCGGACAATATCTTACTGTGTGGATCGGGTCGTTACAAAATGGTATCAGAGCCTGACCCAGCCGAAAGTGTGCCAACGTGAACGTTGGGCCCCAAGGGGAGTGAACTATGAGACCCTGGAGTGGGCGGACCTGAGGGTGAGGGTTGGAGCCCAATAGGCCCAACAGGCCCGAGAGAGGTTGAACGAGCTACAAAGGGGGACATAGTCCCACATCGCCTGGGTGTGGGATGGTGATGTGCTATATATGTACGAGTTTGGATCCCCATAGTAAGAGGCCTTTTAAAGCGGTGCGGGTCGATTGAGCCCAAAGCGGACAATATCTTACACTGAGATGTAGGATGGGTTCAAGTGTGAAATTGGTATAGTCCATTGCCATTGCTCTAAAGCAATAACGCGGTTGGAAAATACAATAGGAAGGAATAAAGAGGGAGGTTAGGAATCTCAGAGCAATAATAAGCAATCTGGCACACAAAAATGTGATGAGAGTTTTGATTTAAATGTGGGTTACAAATATGATGAATACACATTTATGATAATGTGTGCTGATATGAAGTGTAATGATGGTGAGTTGGGAGTAATGGAGAAACATAAGTGGACTAAATGAAACTTTGAAGTAGTTGAGGTCTGAAGCTAGGATATTGTTCCGAAAAGAAACTAATTCGTAACTAGAATGAGACTAGCAGTTGAGGGGTGAAACTAGCTGGGAATCAGTTCCATGAGGCTAGCTAGTAAGAGGGGGGGGGGGGGGGGGGGGAAGGAACATGAATAAGGAGTGAAACAAAAGCATCCAGAGTCTGGATCGTTCTACACCTGAGACCTACAATGACAAACAACATGAGCACACAGTAATTAGCAGTAATCTAACATATAAGCCATGCAGAGTAATAGAGAGAAGTGGCAGGAAGGTTTGCAATGGCACAAGTAGGCAGAGCAGTAAAAGACAATGAGAAAGCAATGTGGAATATGAGGATGGAAAACTTATGGAAAATAAACTAGCGCAAGACAAAGGTGATGAGGAACTACTGAATCTACTGATGCAAGGACGAAATATAGGAAAGAAACTTGATGCAGTGAAGGACTATGGAGAATTATCAAAATGAAGCAAACAAAGAAAAGTGCAGGCATGAAACATAGGAATTAAAACTGATGAAACTGGAGGTAAAATATGATATTAGATCGCAAGCAAGAGGATAAATTATCAGTGAGAACAATCAGAACCATGAAGTAGAGAGATTGAGTTTGCTGAACAATTGAAACTTCATCAAAAAATGCTCTATTTATCTCATCTCTTGTTGCATTTTTTTCCTATAAAAATTATAACTTAGTTTAATTTTATGTGATATTCTTTTGAACCTTGTATATATATACACACAATTCAGTTAAGATGGGATGTTTTAATTTAATTTTATGTGATGTTCTCTTGAACCATATATATATATATATATATAAACACTTCAGTTAAGATGGGAGGTTTCAAAGTGAAATGTGTGTTTGAAACGCTTCATTTGGGTTCAAATTGCCCTAGATCGGTCTTATTGTCATCATCGGCCTCTAAAGCGCTGCTTGGAATTTGGAAACTTTCATGTTCCTGTCCGGCTTCAGCCCATGTGTAGGAAGTTACGAATATTCTTCCCACCCCTAATCATCTCCAATTGATGGCTGATGATTGAAAATTATTTTAATTGAAAAGAGGGCAAACGGGACGGATCTGACCATTGTAGAAGATGTCATTTGTAAAAATCATTAGTGGCACTTTGTGATCTCTGCAAATGTGACTAAATTCAAAACCATTGACAACCTCTTCTTCACTATATTCTCTTCTTAGTACTTGTTGATCATTTTGATAAACTGAGGTTTAAATAGAGTCATTGGCTTCTAATAGGAAAAAGTTTTTCTTCTTCAATAGGGTCTTCTAACCCGAAATCTTGGATTTTATTGGAGAATTCAAGGCTGATGTTATGTATAATTTCCGCGAATCTGACTGAGTGGCTATTGAAGCTTGGGCAGTGCACGAGAATTGAAATTTCTTGCATGTTTGACATTATTAGTTTCTTGGAGCAAAGATGATAATATATGGCGTATATGCTAAGAGTTTTTATAAGGGGGAGGTTTTCAAGGGGATTGACAGTGAGTGAGTGAGTGAGTGAGTGAGTGAGTGAGTGAGTGAGTGAGTGAGGGGAGGAAATAGACATGGATGGTGACATATAGAATTTTTTTTTTCCTTATATTTTCTAAATTATGACTCCAGAAGTCCAAGATATCGACATTTCTATGAAATTTTTTTTTGATAAGATTTCAAATATATTAAAACTAAATAGAAATACAGGAATCCCCAACTATGGCAGCCAGGTGATAAGCCTCGCTATTAAGGTTACGGGGAATATAGTATCAAAACCAAAAAGGGAGAAAAGATAGTAAAGTTTTAATATTACATATGATCAGCTTCCACATCCAATGGATATTAGAGTCTACAACCGCTACCCTAGAATGCAAAATGGAATGAAGAGCTCCAGAGTCTCCTAGCAAAAGTCCTATTTGCCACTGCCTGGCCTGGACCAAAAGAAGAGTCGCCTCCGCACCCAAACATTCTACCATCGTACTGTCATAGATCCTCATCTGAATCTTATGTGCTATCCTAGCAAAAACTTTGCCCTGAGTGTCAACCACACAAAGTCCAAAAGCGCCCTGAGAAGAAGAAGGAAACTAGCGGCACAAGTCATGCATAACAAAGTCATGATCCGTCTCCAGGAAGAAAGGGTGCAAGTTCCTAGACACGGCGTTGAGGTGGTGATCTTCAATGGCCTGAAATTGTTGGTGAAAGACAGAGAGTTGTGAAGCCTAGGTATTGGTAATGGAAGTGTCAGCTAGTTGGTGGTGACCTCGGGGATTAACAGTGACACCAGTATCAAGGGCTTGGTGAAGGGAGATTGTATCTGGGGTGGTCGGCTGAGGCGTAGCAAACCATTGTTTTTGCCAACGCGCCCAAGTGCGTCGGGTCGAGGTAAGAAGTTGGGAAGTCAAAAATTTCGTTTTCCTAAAGATGATATCATTCCGGTGAGTCCATATGGAGAGGATGACCACTGTGTAAACTGAGATAGCATCTCATCCTTGGAAGCTGGGTAAGCTGTCACTGAATCCCAAACAAATGCGAGAAAAGAAAGGGAGATTCAGTACCAGCAATGGTGTGACTCCAAATGATCGGGATAGGAGTGAGAAGCCAGAATCTACTAATGACTGAGCAAAGAAAAAAGAGATGTAGGACATCCTCTGTATGACTTCCACAGAAAGTGCAACAGTCATTGATAGACATGAGTCTGGATGAGATTGGTTAGAGTAGGCAAGATGTTCTGAGATAATTTCCAGAGGAGAAGAAGGGCGTTGGCCAGTGCCTTGATCCGCCAAATACCCCGAGCAATCTTTCTGTGTGTAAGAGAGCCCAGGGGTGGAAGAGAGGAGGATGTCAGAGCCAAATCTCGAAGAACCAAGGATTTATTGACACTTTTAACTGAAAAGACACATCTTTTGTCGAAGGTCCAGGTAAGCGTATCTGAGTCATCTGAGGGTCTTATAATGATGTCCAATACATCCTTGGCAACGAGTCCGGGAAAAGTTGATTCAACTAAGGTCGTATTCCAAGAATCTCGATTGCTCAAGCAGGGGAGCCATAGATCTGAAATCTTGGTAAGATGGGTAGATGTGAGATTAGGGAGATCATTCGCCAAAGAGAATCCTGGTTTAACCTAGCAATCATGCCACAATTTAATATCGTTCCCAGATCTGATTTGCCAAAGGAGATGATGTTGGATGGCATGAAAAGATGTGAGACAACCCCGCCATGTAAAAGATGCAGAGGATGGAGGCTTGCACATCTGAAAAAGGGTTTTGTTTCGACAATAAATGGTCGTAAGCTGGGTTGTCAGTGGGTGATAAGGTTTAGCAAAAAGCTGCCAAACATTCTTGGCCATCAAGGCGAGATTTTTGTTTCTCGCAGAAGGAATGTTCAACCCTCCAAGGTGATGAGGTAAACATATCCGTTGCCATGTGCACATATGACGAGCATGACAATCAGTGGAACTGTGCCACCAGAAGTCCCTAGCAAGCTTATCAATGGTGTCAGTGATAGCCTTGGGGAGGAGGAAGGTTTGCATGGTGTAAGCCGAAATGGAGTGAATAACCGACTTGATAAGAACTGTCCTCCCAGCTTGAGACAAAACATTAGCCCGCCAGGCAAATAATTTGGTGTTAATTTTGTCAGTTAGGAATTGGAAATCCGAGGCTTTCTTATTAGAGATGAGAAGGGGTGTGCCCAGGTATTTGTCCTTAGGGTTATAGAATTGTGACCCTAGGATTCGATTAATCATACGGGTATGGCGCTAGTGAACATTTGAGCTGAAAAAATCGAGGATTTGTCAAAATTAATCGCTTGACCCGAGGTGGTGCAATAGGATGATAAAATACCCTTAACCGCATGGGCTTCTGCTAGGAAAGCTCGGCAAAAGGGTATCAAATCATCAGCATAAAGGAGATGGTTGATTGAAGGGGAACGATGCCCAAGCTCGATTCCTTTGATTTTATTATCAGATTTTGTTTGGGTTAATAAGCGAAAGAGGACTTCAGCTACAAGAATGAACAAGTAATGAGAGAAGGGATTACCTTGTCGCAACCCTCTTGAGGAAAGGAGAGGCTCGAGAGGAGAGCCGTTCAGGAGGACCTGGAGGGATGTCCTAGAGATACATTGATTAATCATGGTGATCCAGTTTTTTGCGAATCCTAGGGCCTGAAAGATTTCGAGGAGAAAGGACCATTCCACTCGGTCATATGCCTTTGCCATATCAATTTTAATGGTCATCCATCCTTGCTTTTTCCTTTTGCAATGTTTCATTTGAAAGAAAGATTATTCATGTGCCAGGTTGACATTATCGAAGATAGACCGACCTTTGAGAAAGCCCCCTGGTTTGGAGAGATGATAGACTCCAAGAAAGGTTTAAGTCTATTGGATCTTGGAAATAATTTAATAGATAACATTGCAAAGCCCTGTAGGTCTAAATTTGTCTGGGGAAACTGGGTTGTTAACCTTCGGGATCAAATCAATGAATGTTTCGTTAAGTTTGGGATCAAGGGTGTGTGTAGTAAAAAAGTTTACTACAACTTCAATGACATCATTCTTGACAATATCCCAGTAATGTTGGAAAAATAAGGCATAGAAGTCGTCCGGTCCTGGGGCTTTGTGACTACCCATCCCAAACAAAACTTGTTTGATTTCCTCCTCGGAAGGGATGTCAATGAGGGTTTCATTATCCGCCGTCGTGATGATGGGATGGAAGAGATCCGGGATATTAGGTTGAGTATCCGGGTTACTAGATTGAAAAATACGAGAGAAATATTCATTTAGTATCGAGCCCATGGACGAAGTAGTGGAATGCCAATTATTGTTTTTGTCCTTAAGTCTTATACTGGTATTTCTCTTTCGATGGAGGGTGGACAGATGAAAAATCGAGTATTTCGATTTCCATCTTTGAGCCAAGAGTTACCCGATTTGTTTCTCCAAAAGAGTTCCTCCCGGAAGTAGAGTTCCGAAAGATGGTCCTCTAGGGTAGCTATGGCCGAGGCACTAAGTGGAGGGTAAAGTTGTTTGCAGTTTATCTAAAGCTTCCAACGTTTCCTTAATGTTGTTCTCAATGTTTCTAAAGACTCTTTTATTCCATCATGTGAGTACGTAACTGAGTTGTTTGGTTTTAATATGAAAATTTTAGGAAGGGGAGGGGTGACATCTAGAAAGCCATTGTGAATTTATAAGGTGATGATAACTAGGATCCCTATCCCACATATGAAAGAAGCGAAAAGGCTTTCTTCCAGCATTGATATTGGTGACAAGGGTTAAACAAACTACTCTGTGATCTGAAGTAGGAGTATGAAATAGTCCTAGTTATAGCCAAAGGGAAGAGTGTCATCCAATCAGTGGAAGCTAAGATGCGGTCAAGTTTGGCCTTCACTCCGTGACTATTTTTTCTTTTATTGTTCCATGTGAAGGGTGACCCGTGTAAAGGGAAATCAATCAAATGATGTGAGTTCAGGAAGTTCCTCAGGTGACGTATTAATGAATCCATCACTTGACGTCCACCTAGCTTGTCTCGTTGGTTCAAGATGGCATTGAGATCACCCATAATAATAGTTGGACATTGGGTGAGTGCATATAACCGAGACAAGGATTGCCAAAAAGTGGTGCGGAAAGAAGGATTTGGCTCTCTGTAAACAAAAATAATACTCCAACTATCCTGAACAAAATAGTGATCAATAGAACAATAAATATAATATTTACAAGAAATTATTGAAATAGAAATATCTTCTCTCCGAAAAAGCGTTAAACCGCCAGAAAGCTCAGATGCTGAAACTGTGCATCCATGTCTATAACCAAGCCTTCGACGCATACAATCCATCCTGGAGTAGATTGCCTTAGTTTCAGAAATAAACAAAATATCTACATTGGACTTGTGGGAGAGGGTCCTCAAGGATCTAAATGCTTGGGGCGACCCTATGCCCCTTGCGTCCCAACTAAGGATCATGTCAACCGTGGCGACCTTACAGCAACGGTCGCCATTGCCGTTGAAATCGGGGGTGGGCAAGTGGAGGACTGGCTAGAAGAGTCTGTATTTCCAGCATTGGGGAAGAGCTCAGTGGGGTCCCACAATATTCCTAGGTGTGGGGTCCCTTTGAAGCTGAAATCGAGGAGTAATTTCCACATAGTTCTGAAACTGGGTGTGCTCGGATGCTGATTGAGACGGTGTTTCCAGATATTCAATAGGTACCTCAGCCATTTGTTTCTTAGTAGAATCACTACCTCCTCAACTTGCAATAATAAACTTTTGTTTGCCCTGGGGAGCACTAACCGAAGTGTGCTTACAATGAGAGGAGCTGATGGCCTGAATTGAGAAGGATGATTGTCTTGTGGTGGTGTGAGGAGAATGCAACTGTCTATTTTGGCGCCTTGTCATCATTTTGGCTATTGTTCTCCTTCTAGCTTCTTTCCCAAATTCAACAAGAAAAATGAATGACTCACTAATAGAACCTTCCTGATTGGCAAGGTTGTATTGAGCAGTCTGGAAAACACCCTTATCCTGAGTGTTTGGAACCCCTAATTGTGCCGTAATAGGCATTCTAGCAGTCCGCATGAGTTCAAGAGTAGGTGGTTCCGCCAGAAAGGAGTCGATCATTTTGTAAATAGACGGTGATTGAAATCCAAAAATCCGGTCCGTGATTGAGAAAACAGTGTTGAGATGAAAACCAGTTTGATGTGGAAACCCATCTGTGAAAGAATTCTCCACCCCTTGATTCTCCTCAAGTAAGGTCACGAGAGTAGCAGGTGAAGTTGATGTTAGAAGTAGGTCCTTGTGAGTCGATCGCATGTGTAAAGGGGCGGCGGTGGTAGTCGGCTGGGGAGGAGTAGGGAGTTTATTCTTACTACCATACCCACTTGTTGTGTGATGTGAAGATAGGGGAGTCTGAAATGGAGCCGAACAAAAAGACTGTAAGTTGTTGTTGATCTTGTCTATAGGGAGAGTAGCACGTATGGTTCCATCTCAAAAGCATGAGTGTAAGTAGGGGTTTCGCCACGTGTCATGAGCAAAGTTCATGTCTGCTGAGTTGAAAGAGAAGCCGAAGACAACATGGTCTGATTGGCTGCTGTTGCTGGAAGTAAAAGCTCTTGTAGTTCCCCTGTGACTGTTGATGATGCTGCAGTAGAAGACTGTGGGTGCACTACAACACAAATGGTCATTAATAGCATATGACCATAGCATTTTTTCATAAAGTGCTATGAAAAGGCAAAACTTAATTTGTTCAATGATTTGTAAAATGCTATAAAACTTTGTAAAATGCTATCAAAATTTATAAAATGCTATCAAAGGTCACATTTTGTTCATTTGTAAAATGCTATGAAAGGGTAGGCGGGAGTTGCAATTCGCAGGGCGCCAAAGTGCCCGCTTGAATCAAAAAAAAAAAGCAAAACAAAGAAAGAAGGAAGGAAGCAGGAAGTTCCTCTCCTTCTCTGACTACTCTCATCTCCCTCTCCCTCTCCGATCGCTCTCCCTCTAGCTGTCAACCACCTCTCCGACTACCTATTTCGCCGTGCTCTCCCTCTCCAACGTGCTCTACTTCTCGCCGTACGTGTTCTCGTTCTCCGTTTCAGGTCGGTCTCTGATTCTCAACACACTCACTCTCTCCTGGTTTGCTTTCACCGCAAACCCTAACGATTTTAATTTTGTATCAGTTTTTGAAGTAATTGTGGAAGGCTTAGAAGGATCAGTTTTTGTATCAGTTTTGGTAGATTGAAGGCTTTGAAGGATCAATTTTTCAGATAGGTAATTGTGGAATTGTAATTTTTTCTTTTTCCTCTTTGATTTCCTTATTAGAGTATTAATTTGGTTGAGTTGTGTTGTTATTCATTTTGAGTTGTGTTGTTCTTCAATTTAGGACTTTTGTATTCATCATATTCATAACCTTGTTCTTCAATTTTAACTGGGTCATAATTTTACAGACCTTATTGACCTCAAATCATGTTATTCCTACTATTGAAGATGGCATGGTGCAAGTTGGCATCATAAACACTGCTATACCAGATAGACTGCTTTTGATAAGTGTGAGTGACCCTTCCTACCTTAGAGATGTATTTTCTTTTTTGAAACTCTTGGCATGTTGTTAACTCTGTCAATACTAGGTTCTACTTGGTTTAAAACATTATTTTGATTTTATAATCAGTTGGGAGAATTTTGTACCACAGTTGGGACTATACATCCTGAAAAACATAGTCCAACACAGTCTACCACAGTTGGTGTTTTTTTTATACATTTTGGACAGAATATCCATCCAAAATTTTGAACTTGTGCATCCCTCTATTTGTCTAGACATTGTTTTTGAAGCCTATTAAAGGTGTTGGGCAACACTTAAAGTGTTGTTAGCATCTTATACATTTGTTTAGATCTTTGGACAGACCCCATGATGCTGCGGTATATTAGTGGTATTGTAGGTGTCATCTGACACAAAATGTCCAAAAAATTGTATGCACCAACAACCCCTTTTAAGAGGTTTAGTCTAAAACCAAAAACGAGCAGCAAATAGATATATAACAAAGAAAAACATACAGTAATTTCTCTGGAAAAAGTTGTTCCCTTTTTCATCATTACTGGATTTTGAGAGATATTATTGTGTTTTGACCACATTCCCTTTGATTTTCTTGAAATTTGGGGGTGATTTGCATGCTTTATCTTGGAAAAAAAAGGAAGACAATATTTGTCTCAATCCTACTAAATTTTGGGAGTTTTTGTTCATTATGAGCACATTTTGATGAAATTTTGAGGGTTTTAAAACCATTTGCCTTATTTAAAAATCTTGTTTTTCCTCCTCATTTTGGCTTTGAACAGAGGTTTTTGTGAAAGTTGGGGAAAACCCTTTGATTTTTTTTTCCCTGGGTTTGTTTGAGTAAAATTCCTGCATTTTTCTTGAAATTTCTTAGGGTTTTATGTTTCCTTCTCATTCTGATTTCTGGGTGTTCTTGTTGTTTTGCAGGTGTTAAATGAAGAGTCTTGTTTGGTGTGAAATTCTCCGTTTTTACAAGTTTCAGGTTTGCATTTGACCTTTGGAGTTTTTGCTCCTCTTTAAGCTCTCATTATCTTTTGCATATTTGCCCTTTAGCGCAATTATGAAGAGATAATTTCTTTGTATGTCTTTGTAACATATTGTCATTGAAAATACAGAAGCTGTGGGTTTTGAAGGATAAAGCTTTGGACTTAGTTTTGTTGTAGAGAGGAAGAAAGTTAGTTCTGCAAACACTTCTTAAGGTTTGGATCAACTTCAACCTCATTTCCCTTTTGAATGTAATGTTTGAAACTAAAATTTTGAATTTGAACTTATGGTGTATGACCTGAAAATTTGCTAAATCACTGAAGTGTACCAGTATTCACTGTTGAGTCCTACCTGTTTCATCCCCTTTATTTGAAGGCAACATCACCAAAATAATTTCAGGAATACCTGGTCCTGACTTGGACATATTGTATGTATGGTATTTCGTCGATGCTTTGTATCCATTTGATATAATCACCACGACAACTGCTTAAGCTCATCGATTACAAATCTTAAGAAAAGGTTAAATGTTACACACCATCAATCATACCTATTATGGGTACGTCGGGTAGGACCACCAACTGTTGGAACATAGGTAGGCCAAGTCGGGACATGGACTTTACATGGGTGGGTGAGGCAACCCATGGGGGACCCAATTATATGTCTTCGTGATGACATAATCAAGTTTTTATGTTTGAGTACGATGTACTCATTTAGACGTTTTCAGCTGCAGCTTGCTTGAATTAGTCGTGTTAGTTACTCACATATTGTTATTTAATAAGTAATTATCTTTTCATCTTGAATGTCTTTCTTGAATTGCTCTTATTCAACCCAAGAATGAATGCAACACTCTAATATGGTTACGTTATGACTTTACCCGAAAGAAAGACAAAAACCTAGTATCTAGGCCTAAATCACCAAAAAACTAACAAAGAAATCCTTCAAGAACCTTAAGAAAAAAAACCAAGACCTTAGGCCTAATTCACCAAAGACATTAGGCTTCAAGAAACTACTCAGATAGACTACATGCTACTCAACATAAACCTACTTCACCAAAGCTAGACCTTATTCACCAAGTGAATACATTCCCAAAACATACCCTGCCCAAGTCTTGCGAAACTCTTCCAAGCATCAAACATTGTCAAAAATAACATATAACAAGACTGAAATAGAACCTGCAACCTGCCTGAGTTACCTGTGCCACAACCAACAAAAATAGAACCTGCTCCAAATCCCCTCCAGCTCCCAACACGAGACAGCAGCAAGGTGCACGAACTGTAGCTGAGCATGCAACGTCCCCGTCCCCTGCAGCTGAATTCTACTCTGTCAGATGAAACAGAGCTGGAACAACCTGTATACCATCCCCTGCATATTGCAGAACCAAAACTATATGCATACGTAGCCCTGCAACCACGTACATGACAGAAAACAAGAAGAGTTGCAATACATGCATTCCCTCACATTGATAATCAGTATGTTTTCCACATATCCAGGTTCCACCCAACTTAAAACCTAGCTAAAAATTTATCCCCAATATCAGTATTGTTAATTATTAATTTTCTCTTACAAAATCATCCATTGTAAATCTGACTTGGAGTATGTTCATTAAAAGAACTTAAACTTGAAGTACTATGGTATTAAATATCAAAGTCGGGAAAATTTATTGTTGGATCTTTAAGCCTTAATATGCCTATCTGGTAAAGTTTAAATTCAAACACATTAAGAAACAACACAAAGAAAAATACTAACTATATTTTCATTAACAAAATAAGTTTTAATAGACGTCTATTGGTCTTATTAAAAATGTAGTATAAAAATTGTCTAAAAAAAATAAAAGTTGAGGCAAGGAAACCACATACAGTCCACTCAAGACAAAGGTGATCCCTGATGCATAAATCCTTCCACCACTCTCTCCTTGGTACATAACCAGTCTACTTCCATACCATGCAAGAAAAGCCCATATTGCAAATGAAAGGTCAGTGCTTCCAACTACCAGACCTTTTGCAATACCTTGCTTGATCCCCAACTTCCACTACACCAAAAGGCTTGATTAGCTACACAGAGATGGCCACGGCTCAAAATCGTTAGTTTATTTGCCACGGCCCAAAACCGTGGCTAGAGCCTAAAACCGTCACTACACCAAAAGGATTGATTAGCTACACGGAGATGGCCACGGCTCAAAACCGTTAGTTTATTTGCCACGGCCCAAAACCGTGGCTATAAAAAGAAAATGCACATGTTACTTTGGCGCCATTGCGAAAGAAAATTGGCGGTCTTGCGAAAGAAAAAATTTGAGGTCTTGCAAAAGAAAAATGGCGGTCCCGCCTCCTTCCATTTTCATTTTAGGGAAGGAAAGCAGAGGAGAGTGGGGAGCAGGCAAGGAAAGTGAGAGAAAGGGAGTGAGGAGCAGAGAAGGAAATCAAATAATCTCTCCATTTTCGTTTCAAATCAGGGTGAGGAGCAGGGAAGGAAAGCAAAGAATCGCTCCATTTTCGTTTCAAATCAGGGTGAGGAGCAGGGAAGAAAAGCAAAGAATCGCTCCATTTAGGTTGGGTAGGTTTTTTTTTTCTTTGGTTCGACTGTTTCTTTGTTTTAAGCTTATCAAAAGAGTGGGTTTTGGGTTTTGGGGTGCAAGGGTTAGGGTTCAAGAACCAACGCTACTCTCTCGTCTACAGACCCAATCGATTTCACTCAGATTCAGTGAATTCAATCAACCCAGTTGTTGCAATCGATACATTCAATCGATTGAGGTGTCAGAGCATCTGAGTGACTTAGTTTAGGGTTTGTAAATTGCTTTAATCGATTTTGCTTGATTTGTGTTTCTTTATTGTAATTTGCATATTGTTTTGAAATTAATCTCATGTTTACCACTTCATCACAAATTTTCCCATGTAATTCTGTGGTGGCTGTGAAATGGGGTTCTCTTGAGAGAGATAGAGATTGAATCAAAACTTTGGATGAGTCCATTTCAGTGTTGATCTTCCCTATCAGTGTTGATGTTGGATTGATTTCACAGTTTTATGTGTAAAAGAATGAATTGATTTTGACTTTCTTAAAATTTGATCTTGACAGGGAATATCTACTAGTGAAAATTGGATCAAGCAGTCAAGGAGAAGGTAGGTAATTAAAAATACATTTTTTTATTAGTTTGTATGACTTTATTGTCGAATTTGTAAGGACCAATAAGGAGAATGAAATTCATTTTGGACCAAAAAGAGATGACCCAAGTTAGTGATTGCGAAATGGTTTAACCTCGAGAAAGAAATCTTAAATATTGCTGCTATGTTCTGTATTTTTCCTGTGATGGACGGCCTGGTAATAAATTTGATACGATACATACATTGATCTAAGATATTCAAATATAAGATGATGTAGGGATCTACCGTCCTTGTACACGTGACACGAATAAATGGATAGATGATAACCAATAGCTTGCAAATATGTTTTTTTGTTTGGAAAGCGAGCAGGGGTTTTGAGAATCTCCAAACCTTATATTAATAATAAAAAAAAGGATGATGAAGCTTACAATCGCTCAAGAATTCACTAGTGCAAATATATGTTACAATGGAAGTGTTTTTGGGACCTCCTAGCTTGGATAAATCTTATTTATGTCTTTTATATGCTTAAATGTGTAATGTATATTATCTCTATATTGTTTTCTACAATGTATCTTACGGTACATGAAACAATTCGATACATGTATCTTAAATTTAGGTTTCGATATATGATACAATAAATGTTTGATAACTGTGGGCATGTATTTGTTTGTCATGCTTTATGTTAGTAATTACCAAACTCGAACACAAGAAGATCTTTGTATAAAAATCGTTGGTTCATGTAATAGTATAAATTACGAGAACAAAACGGTTTAATGCAATTAGAACGGAAACCCAGAATTCTAAAAGGAGTAGAGTGTATTTTTGTGGTGCACTGCGGCAATTATACTGAACATGAATTTAAATACGAAAAAAATATAGTCTGAAGATCTACTCCAGATTTTTATTTATTTTTCCCTGCATTCTGTTATCTCCTTTACATGGAAGAACATTGTTGGAAACATGAAGAGTTCATTATCTTTGATAAATGTTAAATATCTACAAAGAAGGAAAAATAAAAATGTCCTCTGCCATCGTTGAAGTCGAATTTGGTTGCCTCACTGGTTGATGCTTTTATGGAAAAAGTAAAACTAACCGGCTCCTTTTGTATATGGGCAAATCACATCAGCTTTTCCACAAACCAAACCACCTGTTAAACTCGTTGCCATATTTTTCTCTCTCTCCTTTTTTATTTTTATCAATTTTGATCAATGGGTGTTTAAGATTCAGAAGGCTTGAATCTAGGATTTATTTGAATGCTGCCTTATTTATGTTCAAGGCTTACTAAAATTTCTAGTTGTTTCTATTAGTTAGGTCGTAGCTCTATGGAACCTCCATCTGGCCGTCCTACATCTTCAAGGAGACCATCTTGAGCTGGGAGCTCTGTGGAACACCAAGCACCTTCCCGAACTGTGAACTCTGTGGAACATCATCCACCTGTCCGTACTGTATCTTCAATGCGATTGGCTTCAGCTACAAACTCCATGGAACAACCTCCATCTGTTCGTTCTGGATCTTCAGTGCGAGAAGCTTCAGCTGTGAACTCTATTGAACAACCTCCGTCTGCCCGTTCTACATCTTCAGGGAGACCGGCTCCAGCTGCAAACTACATGGACCAAGTTCAATCCACCCGTTCTGTCGCTTCAGGGAGACCAGCTTTAACCGTGAAGATAGTTCCTATGGTACCCCTAGTGTACCAATATCACTTAGGCCTACAGTGCTTCCATCAGAGACTCCTAAGGATACTCGAAAGGAGACTCCTAAAGCTAACCGAAAAGATAGAAGGTGAGATCTGAAATTGTGGACATTAATTAATAAAATCTATCCCTTTACTGTCTTGCGAAGGTTTGCATATCTAGCTAAATAAATTATTTTAAAGTGTTTTTTCCCAGCTTGCATTATTAACTATCAAGGCATTTGTGTTTCTCTTAGACATTTTTCATATGCAGGAGTAGGATATCTATTGACCTGAGCCATATGAATATGTGGGAAATTGACAACGATCGTCCTACTTCTGTTCTCCAGGATTAGGTATGTGATATGCTTGGAAGGCATGTAATTGTTGCATGATGGAATATCACCAGCACGCATAATTTTCTTCATGTTGTTTTATAACTTAGTTTCTGTAGTTGATCTTGGAATTAGAAAGGTAGGGTGAATATCATTGTTAGAGTTCATTCATGCTTAGCTTTTTCTATCCTGGTTGCAGCTTGATATACTTCAAGAAGAAAACGAAAGTATACTTGAGAAGGTACATGGCTAAGCGATTTCTTTTTTAGTTTTCATGTACTATGCTTAATGATTTCACCGCTTTAGCTGATCACGTCTTGGTACTCAAGCTGGTAGACCACTGTCTGATGTTTGATTGGATAATGCTGGCTGCATCAATGATTTGCTTACCTGATGACTAGCAGTACTATCCAATCTTATGCATCATGCTACAGCAGACAGTGTCAACACTCAACAGCTTGTGCCTGTGGCCTACCATACTTGAGTTATAGACTAATCTTGTTAATATATCAATTGACTCAAATAATGATATGTTGGCCAGCTTCAATTTGCTGAGGAGAGGTGTGAGGAAGCAGAAGGCAGAGCTAGGCAGCTTGAGAAACAGGTATATATTACATCAATAGGATGAACTGGAATTATATTTATTTATCTATTATAATTTTTTTGCAAGCAAGCAGGGGTTGCAGAGACCTTCCCAAATTATACTAAAAACAGGAAAGAAGAGGAGGGAAATCCCTCAAATTGAATGTTATATCATGACCTTTTAGTGAAAAAAAAAGTCAGAATTGAGAAAAAAATTGTCATGCTCTTGAATATGAATGTAATTTAATACATTCTAAAATATAATGAGAAACATTTTACTGTATCTTGGCTAAGTATTAGCAACTTGAGTTCAATTCTCACTTCATTGTTATGTAGGTGCATGTGATCCACCTCTAGTTCATGTACCTACCCTTCAAAAGACCAACAAACTAACTCTTTCTACCCCTCCAAAACACTTGCTTGAGGAGCTTAAAGCCGTTACTACACTCTTCATCAGTTTCTCATACGGATGCTTTTATTGCATGAAAAGGGTCCAAGTTTTGAGGCTGTCTATAATTGAATTAGTGCAGATATCAATATATGTGCGAAGAATGATTAGAGCTCCCAGTATGTGTCTGTTATTGTTTTTTTTTTTCTGTTGCATATGTGCTTTAACTAATTTGCAACTTTTCACTTGGAGAAGGTATATCCTTGGAAGCCCGTCTTTTGAACAAGTTTTCTTCATGCCCTCTTGAATAGCTGGAAATAATGTGTGAGATTGCAGATAGTTGACAACTTTCTTCCAAAAAGGTTCCTGGCAACTCTAGAGTACCGTGACTTTTGTTCTATCAGTATTTATTTATTAAATTTTTGTAGGCAACTTCTAAGTTTAACCGATAGCTTAAAGTGTATTGGATATGGGTACTATAAAGATAAACGTTCTATAATTTGTTTCCTATTTTTCCTGTAAACACGAGTTTTCATTCAATAATAGAGATGATTTCAGAAGGATTACTTTTCCTCCCTTTCATAATATGAAGGCCATGATGCTCAGCTAATTACTTTGACTATATTACTTAGGAAACTATTAAAAGACAAATAATACCAACAGTTAAGGAACTCGTAGAATTTGAGGAGAAGATGAGCACTGATTTCTTCTTTCAATTACTTGTGTTCAAGAATGTGCTTAGAAAAAGAAAAAAAATTGTATATTTATTGAAGCGGATTCTGATATATGCTTATTCCATAAGGGATTGGACATTTTGAAATTGTCTCTGTGCCCATTGCAGTTTGATTAATAGGAAAATGAACATTGGGCTGGGATATGTTGTATATGTTTGGGAGGTGGAATCTTTTTTTTTTCTTTTTGGGAGGCGAAATCTGTGGGTTATCTCTTCTTTGCACTTAAGCTTGCACAACATATTTGGAATAATTTCTTTGGTAGATTTGAATCCATAGGGATTTTCAAATTCGATTCCCATATGCCATTATTTGGGGTATATAGTTGGAAAGAAATAGTTGCACTTCTTCATAAAAGAAACTTTAAGTGACGCAGGTACATCCCTTGATGCGACTGAACCTAACCAAGATTTTTACATGCTTTTTCCTTTGAATGTAGGTTCCCTTTTTTAAAATATTCTCTGCAGTTTACCTTTTCCATAATTTGTTCAGTTATATAAAATGGTTTTCTTGAAGATCTTTACACTTTTAGAGGCTAGCAATCTATGATGAAGTTTTCAGTTCTTATCAATGAGATACTCATACGTGGTAAAGTTTTTCTTGTGTAGTTGTGTGTGTATTTATTTTTGTCTTTATTTTTATTTTTATTTTCCCAAGCATGCAATTTGTTTCCATGTGAATGTTAAAAAAAGAGTATTAGGATTTTGGTGATTCAATTAGATGTAGACATTTTCCATAAACCAATAATATATTGAAAGCTTAATGAGCCATTCAATTTTTTTTTCAAATAGGTATTTATGCAGAGATTTCTGGCCCGAAGTTTGAGTTTTGGTCATCTTTGCCTCCACTTCCTCTTGAAGTAGTGTTGGCTGCTGGACAGAAAGCCAAAGAAAAAAACTCATCAGGTAAGGCTTAAAGTTAATGGTGTTAACTGTTTCAAGAATATCGTGAATCAAGTTTGAAATCAGTAATTCCAATATGTTTTTCCTTATCATCTTTTTGTCTACTGATGTGCTGATGAAGCAGATTTTCAGGTGAGTAACATCAATATGTTTTTCCTTATCTTCTTTTGTGGCCAAGCTGATTGACTTTTTGGAGGCCCCTCATGCTACAACCAACACTTCACTTGCAGAGAAGGAGCAGGTGCTATCTTCTATGGTGTTTTTAGATGACTGAAAGAATTTATTTATGATTCCTGCTGGTTATATGATTCCTGCTTTTAAAAGTTTTTAGATGTCTGAATATACGTGGAATTTTTCAATTTATCAGGTATGAGAGATACGCACACAAACAGGGTTGGAAGTTTGAAGTTGTAGATATAATGGAGTCTGATCTTAAAGGATTCAAGGTCTATGTCCATTTCTAGTTCCATGGTTTGCTACATCCGTACATTTTAACTCCAACATAAGCAGTTATTGTTGTTGTTTTATATTACTTAACTCTGTTTATAGGTGGTACAGATGCCCATTTTCAAGTGTACTCTAATGTTTGTCCAGGGGACTGGCTACTTCTAGGTTGGATAGCAGGAATCACTAGAAAAGTCGGTTACCTGGCTATGAATTCCATCACATTCCGAACCATGGATATGATCTACCCAAGTGTTATCTTAGATCCAACCATTCCTGGCACCATTTAATATTCAACCAATTGCTTGATTTATTGAGAGTATATGTAAGCAATTCATTAAAATGTTCGATTTCCATGGAAGAACTAAAAACAAACTGGATCAGTAACTTATAGAAGGAAGAAGGAATTAGATGATTGGTAGTCTTACTAGCTCTGAGCACTCTATTTTAGTTTTCGTTCTCTATTACAACTCATTTTTTGCAATTGTTAAATTGTTTATGCAGTGTGTAGCTTCTCATCCAGACACCCAGACACAGTTCCTCAGTGGTAAATTTTCTAAATCTTTGCAATGTATAATGACATGTGAAGCTGGATTAATCAAAGCCAACCCTGAAAACATGTGATAGCTTCCTTTTACATATTGAAATGTTACCTCGAAGGTAGATGGGGCGAGGGATCTAAAAAATACAAGAGCAAAGATAACTTTTATTTTCGTACATCCGAAACTATATTTTCTTGGCAAACCCTAATGGATTCTTTGATTTACTTGTGAATCATGGTCAACCATTTGTTTTTGTTGATTTGATTGGAACGCATTGGTATGAAGAACCGGATTGACATTTGATCTTTGCAACCGGAATACCATCATATATGTACCCATTCCTGGAAACAACAAGCAAGACAAAACTAGTGGAACATGTAAGACTAGCTAGTTTGGGTGTTATTGGTGCTCTTGTAAAGGTAATTTTTCCTTTTTTCTTTTCTCAGAAAAGTTGTAGTGTACTTATGATGACATCTTTGCATGTATTAGATAAACTATCTTTCTGCTATACTAGAATAAATTCATGGTGGTTTGTTCTCCGAATCTCTTTCTGTATCCTGAAGCTTCAGTGAATTTCTTTCCACATATAGTATAAATTTCTACCTGTTTGGCCTAAACGTATGTTACTTTAAAATATATCCTAAAGCTGAAGATGTTAGTATGATCATGTACCATTCATATGTGATTGCTACATTTTATTCTTTTCTAGCTTATTCTCATGTTCAGAGATGTTGTTTTATGATTTCTAGTTTAATCTCATATTCTGAGATATTATGAGACGATTTGAAAAGAACCATATAGATTTCACAACGGATTCTACGGATGGTGATCATATGCTTGATAGAAGTTGAATTTTTTTTTTTAGCAAACCAAGCAAGGGTTGAGGGGACCCTACCCCTATATTAGAAAGAAAGAACAAACAAACTGGCTTATCTTTTATTCCATTTGTGTAAAGTTTATGAAAATAAGTTTATAAGTTGTTGCAGGGTAGTGACTCAAAGGTGATTAGTATCCTTCTCTCAGCAAAGATAATTCCACCGTGCTTGTGCAGCATGGAGATGGGCGGTGATTTGTCCAAAACGGTAAATGATCTTTCTTCGAAATATACACTCTTGCAGTAGAATGTTGTTTAGTTGTTGATTGTCCTAAATGTTAGATAAACCTTAAATTGAACCTTATGGAAATCGGGAAATCGAACCTCTTTTTTTTTAATGTTTTAGTTTTGGCAAGTTTGCGATTTACAACATATTCTATGTTAGCTGTGTTTAGCTTCTTGTACAATCTGTCACTGGAAATTGAACAATAAAAGGTTTTTTTTTCAGACACACTATCTCGTCCTTGTTGAACCATATCAAGACCTAGTAAATAGTCTGTTTTACTAGAATGACTTCAAGTTTCTTTCAGAAAGACTTGCTATTTTGTAGCTTACAACATTACTGATCTCTCTTCTGATTGTTCAGGTTGCCACCTTTATTGTTGAAAAGATTCTGTTGAATGATGTTGGGCTCGGCTATGTTAGTGCTACACCTGATCGGTATTTTGCATTAGTTTGTGTTCTCGGAAACATGGTTCAGTCTGTTGATGAGAAACCCTCACATCTGCTTAAACATATAATCCGCTGCTATCATAGACTGTCAGAATTTTCTAGGTTGGTTATGCTGCATTCTGGTCTTTTTTATATTGTATTTTTCAAATTTTTCTATAAAGCATTTATTGATACTGACATTAACTTCATTTTCCTTTATACAGGGCATGTAAGTACTTGGGGAAGTGTCTTCCTGAAATGTTCAGGGATCCAAGCTTCATTAACTGTCTTGGTGTAAGTGCTTACTTCTTATATTTTACAGAACATTCTGTGGTTTGGTTTAGCAGTTACTGATATAATTATGCATACATGAAAAGAAACTGGTCCTAGCTTCCTGTTTGCTATTAATCCATACTCCGCTAGATATTGGAAAGTGGGGCGAAATTTCTCTGTACTTTATGGTGATTACAGTTCAGTGAGGTCCTTTTTTTATGATCGTTTTCAAACTTGTGCCACATAAGAGCAATATCTATGAAGCATCTATTTCTACATGACCCAGTGGGGCATTAAGGCACTTGCTTTGAAACTTGTTGACTTTCTTTCCTCTGCTAATCCCATTACAATTCCTCTGACCAACATTCCTGACTTATCATCATCACTTGATGCCCAACCTGGCTTAAGCGCATAAAGTGTTGTGGAATCCTCATTTAGTTGAAATGATTTCCTTATATTTTCCTTTTTTTTCCAGGATGATGCAGCAACAAAACAATGTCTACACCAATTGCTATATAATGTGTCTGGTTGAAATTGAATGACTCCAGTCGATCATAAGCTGTAGACAACCACAACTGTCAAAATTACTTTACAAGTTGCTGGTAATGTTGCACAGGAAGAGCCTTTGTTTTCCCAGTTTTTGGTAAATAATAGCAGGATGTGTTGGAACTTGTGTCCAATCTGCAACCCTATATGGTTTACTTAGCCGTCTTATAGCACATTCAATTGTGGAATCAGACTTACCTTTGGGATTTATTTATGCTCTTACTTTCGTGATTATTTAACATTTATTTCATTGTTATTTAGGAGTTAGCATGTTGATCTTTGTTTTATTGATTTTGAATAACAAGTTTTAGAAACGATCTATATGTTAATTAGTAGTCCTTAAAAGTTTTAGCTCGTCGTGATATTTGTAGCCTATATAGCTAACAACAGGCCAATAGGATAATTTGCATTCAAATATTGCAGCAGCCCCACACTGATTTTGCAGGTGTGGGGCTGTGATTTTGCTGCAGCAGCAAAAAAATGTAATTTTTTTTTTTCGATTATATTAATTTGCAACGGTTTGAAACCCTCGCAACAAACAAGATTTTTTTTTTTGAATTTTGTTTTGACTAGCCACGGCTTAAAACCGTGGTACTTCATGCTTGCCACGGCTTAAAACCGTGACCATCATGCTTGCAACGGCTTAAAGCCGTGGCCATTATGCTTGCAACGGCTATGAGACCAAAGAAATTCAAAATAAGTGATATATGTTGCCACGGTTATGGAACGTGGAGCATCAAGCCATGCCGGGTAGCCGTGGCTAAATGCAGAAAATCATCAAGCGTCTTCGAACATAAAATCGTTGCTAATATGTGTTGCCACGGTTTATAGCCGTCAATGGTGATTTGGCGACGCCTCAAATGGCCAGGCCTCTAAGCCGTGACAATAGGTTACCCCCATGGTCCCAAACCGTTGTTGATGGGTATTTTTGGTGTAGTGCTCACTATTGTGTCCAATATGCCAGAATATCTATCAACGGTCCTCTTCTCTGCAGTGAATGAGTAGATTGTCTTGATGGAGCTCAAAGCTTGTTCTACTATACTGTTTGCTTTGCTATATTCTTTGTAGGACTTCTTTGAGAGGAAGACAAGATATTTGCCATAGATCATTCCGGGGATAATGAGTAGAATCAGTAAAGGAAGGGCCACTAAGGCTAGTCTCCATGAAAAGTATATTGAGAATGCAATTCCTGAGACGAAAACTGACGTATGCATCAAGAATATGGGGACCTATATGACAAAAAGATCAACAAATTGGTGAAACTTCTGTTGCATGACTATCAAAATGAGTTTTAATTTTGTGCATTTCTTCTGGATTATATTTTCCAACATAAGAAATTGCAATTTAGGTCAATAAAATTTTAGAGTCCCTTTCTTCATACCATGTGAAAAATCTAGTGCTTGTTTCAAAGAAAAATTATAAATTTATTGGAAATTTGCATTCTGAAAACATAAATGGATGGATAATCAACATATTTCATGATTTTCCATATTTTTTTAATTTAATCTTACAACTTAAAGCTCATTGTTGCGACATTTCAGTATTTAATCTCACAACTCAAAATCTCATCATTCCGACTACTACAACAATGCTATTACCACCACCACGACAATATCACCCCTAGCATATCACCAAAATTTTTTTGTGATGAGATGATGTACTTTAGTGAGTACGCCTTACTATCACACACCCATGAAATGCCTTATTCTCGGGCGTGTGCTACAATAAAGTAGTTTTCTAGTTTGTGATCAAGCTACTGAAGAGTAGTGGCTACTTTTAACATTTGGTATCAAATACGGCCAAGCACGCCATCAAAGGTTCTACAGTCGGAGGGGTGGCCTAGAGGTTGGAATAAAATAGTTAGGTAGTATGGTAGGAGAATAGTAGTAAGTTGTTGAATATGGTTGAGAAGTGTCACGGAATTTTGTCCTAGTTACTATGATTAACTTTCAACTGCATGGCATTGCGAGCTTTTGATGGAGTATTGGTTGGTTCTTAATGTAGATATTGAGAAACCAACATATTTTACCCAATCAACACTACAACACAAGTGCTTATTAATAGCACATGCACATAGTGTTTTTTAGACTTGTGCTATCAAAAACCAAGTTTAATTTCATTACCCTTTTAAAACGCTAAGGAAAACAGTGAGCGGGAGAGCGATATTTATTTATTTAGGCTCTGGAGCCAATTTTTGTAGCTCATTAATTTATTTATGCAAACATACATACCATATTAACACTCTGAATAAAAAACAAACAACAGAACATGAAAATGGCCATATTAACACTCTGCAAGTGATCCTTTAAGAAAAAAAAATGCACACACACACACAGTCAGCAAGTGATCACTAGGAGATAGGTGTAAATTTTTTTAGGTCAATTATATATGCATGGAAATGATATTGCAAAGGGAATACTATTCAAAAGTTATGTAAATTGTGTTATTTGAGTAATACAATTTTTTTTATCTTTGAAAGATGGTGTTTTGATTCATTTTCTTGGTTGATCTAGTTATAGTATTTAGGTCACTGTCATGTATGCTAGGAAATGATGTCGTAGCGGATATCATTCAAAAGTTTCTAACATATATTATGAACGCATTATAATTACGATTTCTTTGAAAATATGGCATTCACTACTACACAACAATTGCTCATTACTAGCATATGACAATAACATTTTTTTCACTTAGTGCTATGAAAAGGCCAAAATTTGTCCAATTTGTACCCCTTCGTCACATTTATGTTGTAGCGTTGTCTGAATTTAATTTATGTCTTTACGTTTAACATTTATGCTGCCAGTTTGTAATGCTTTCAGAACGGATATGAATATCTATTTAGTATGAAATTGGACTTCCCTTCAAGTACTGCTTATATATATGAAACTTTCAATTACCCCATGAAGATTTAAGTAGTTATTTGTTTGAATTTTAGAATTTGTTGGGCTGAGTACTACAAGAATATATGATGCTGGATAAAGGTTGGGTGGGCCTTCACAGGTACAAAATTAGTTGTGCGTAGTTAGATATTTATTATAGAATTAGAAATGTCAGAGGTCTTAGAGCAATAGATTTTTCTTGTCATATAGTTGATCCTGAGTACTAGAAAGGAGCATGGAATTTTTTGAAAATGGTTACAAACAACTTGGGAAATCCTAAAATGATCTTATGCCCTTGCATAGATTGTCGCAATGTAGAGCATCAGTGTGGCAGTACTGTTGTTGAACATTTGGTTACAAGGGGAATGGATGCGAAGTACAAACAAAGTAAAGATTGGTATGAGCATGGGGAGCAGATAATTATTAATGAAAACTTTCCTGAAAAAATGTGGAACGACGAGACATATAACTTATGTAGAGATACCCACTTTTTTTATGAAGAATATATGAAGCCTACTCAGTTGGTTAATGAAGACTACATTGAGCCTACTAAATACATACATGCTGATGATTTTATAGAAAAACTAAAAGATGCAGAAACCCCTTTGTATCCGAACTGTTCAAATTATAACAAACTATCAGCCATTGTAGCTTTATATCGACTTAAAACTCAAAGTGGATGGTCTGATAAAAGTTTTAGTGAGCTTCTTGAGACATTGGCAGGCATGCTTCCACAGGACAATGTACTTTTGAAGTCATTTTACTCGGTTAAAAAGTTTCTCAAGTCATTTGAGATTGGTTATGAAAAGATTCATGCTTGTGAGAATGATTGCAGTCTATTTAGAAAAGAGTACAAAGACTTGGACAATTGTCCTAAATGTGGTGCTTCAAGATGGAAGAAAAATAAGAGGACCAAAGAGATTAGAAAAGGTATTCCAGTTAAAGTTTTGAGGTACTTTCCTATAATTTCAAGATTCAAAAGGATGTTTAGGTCTGAAAAAATGGCTGCAGATTTAAGGTGGCATTTCAATAATAAAAGCAAAGATGGAAAATGCGGCACCGTGTTGATTCCGTAACATGGGAATTGGTTAATGATAAATGGGAATCATTTGCATCTAATCCACGCAATCTCGGACTTGGTCTTTCTACTGATGGTTTTAATCATTTTTCCATGTTAAGCTCTAAATACAGTTGTTGGCCAGTGATGCTAGTTAACTACAATTTGCCTCCTACGTTGTGCATGAAGAAAGAGAATATCATGTTAACGCTACTGATTTTGGGTCCAAGGCAACCTGGAAATGACATAGACGTCTACTTACAGCCACTTATAGAAGACTTACAACATTTGTGGCACAATGGAGTGGAGGCACATGATGCATTTGGTGGAAATATTTTAAATCTCAGAGCACTTTTGCTATGGACCATAAGTGATTTTCCAGCATATGGAAACCTTGCTGGATGTTGTACAAAAGGTAAAAAGGCATGTCCTCTTTGTGGCAAAAATTCGCACTACAGATGGTTAACGCACAGTAAGAAATTTGCATACATGGGTCATAGGTAATTTCTGTCACCTACACATGAATATCAAGGAAATAAGGTTTGGTTTGATAGCAATGTGGAACATGGAAGGAAGCCTAGAATCTTGTCTGGTCGGAACATTTCTATTGCTCTTAAGAATTTTCCAAATGAGTTTGGAAAATGTCATAATAAAAAAAGAAAAAGAAACGATAATGCTAAAGATGCTGATGCTGATGATAATGGTGATGACGATGATGATGATCATGATGAGCTATCAAGGTGGAATAAAAGGTCAATCTTTTTCGATTTACCATATTGGGAGATTTGTTTTTATGTCTTTAATCGCTTAGTTTTTTTTATATTTAGTAATGGTCTAAAAAAATAAGTATTAATGGTTACGTTCATGTTTTTGGAGGAACTTTCATTACGTCATAATTTAGACGTAATGCATGTTGAAAAAAATGTTTGTGAAAGCATTATAGGCACAATGTTGCACTGTGGAAAGTCAAAAGATGGGGTTAATGCTTGTAAGGACTTACATGATATGCAAATACGGAAGGACCTGCACCCACAGCCTCATGGAAGCAGAACATACCTTCCACCTGCTCCATGGACATTTTCAAGGTCTGAAAAGAAGAAATTTTGCAAGAGATTATATGACTTCAAGGGAGCTGATGACTATTGTTCAAACATTGGGAGGTGTGTATCTTGTGAGGAATGCAAGGTCATTGGCCTGAAGTCCCATGATTATCATGTTCTAATGCAACAGTTGTTGCCGGTTGCTTTACGAGGATTACTTCCAAAAGGGCCTAGAAATGCAGTACTTCGGTTATGTGCATTCTTCAATAGGTTGTGTCAGCGTGTTATAGATAGAGAGAAATTAGAAATATTGGAGGAAGACCTCATTGAAACTGTGTGCATGCTTGAAATATTTTTTCCACCTTCTTTTTTTGATATTATGGTACACTTAACGGTTCGTCTAGGAAGAGAAGCTAGATTATGTGGACCTGTTCATTTTCGTTGGATGTATCCCTTTGAGAGGTAAGGAATCATTCCTTTTTTTTAGTCTAAATAGTTCTATTTGAAGCATAATATGTTGAATAACTTATAAGTTATTTATGTACAGATATATGAAAACACTAAAAGATTACGTTAGGAACCCTGCACGGCCAGAGGGGTGTATCGCTGAATCATATCTTGCAGAAGAGTGCATAAGTTTTTGTAGCGAATTTTTGAAAAAAAATAATACAAGTGGAGGAAAAAGAAGTTCGCAATAATGATTTTGCAAATGAAGTTATTCTGGCAAGCCGTCCAATTTCTAGAGCCACATCGATCACACTAAGCGATAGAGAAAAAAAAACTTGCACATCAAGTTGTGTTGATGAATACAGCGGTGGTGGATCCATATTTAGAGTAAGTAAAATGAAATTCACAGATGTTAGATCTCTATCGTTACACCATAACCATTTTACTTATTCAGTTTTCTCTCCTACTAGCATGCACTTGGAGGTTTTACAAGAATCAAACAAACGTCTTACACGCGATGCAACCTTACTTTGGAATAAACATACTGAAAAATTTGCAGAATGGATAAAAAATAAGGTTCGATTAAATTTTCCAGGTTTTTATTACCTTAGTTTGTGTTTAATTTTATAACTACTTACTTTGTATCTCTTCATTTAATTTCTGCACTTTAACAGATTCTATTGATTCAAAAGCTGACTCGGAAACATTGAAATAGATTGCATATGGTCCACGGAATAGTGCATTGTCTTTTTCTGGGTATATTATCAATGGGCAGCGTTTTCACACAAAAGATGTCGACCGGCAAACCCAAAACAATGAGATTATTTATGAGGCAACCAGCATGTGTAGGGCAAGTGCAAAAGATACTGCACAAGTGCTTGATTGGGTTACTTACTATGGAGTATTGACGGATATAATATTACTAGACTATCATGTATTCTACGTTCCAGTTTTTGGGTGTCATTGGGCAAACAAAGGTAATGGTGTTAAAGTTGAAGATGGATTAACCCTCGTGAACCTCCATCAAAGTCAAGTATCATTTGCAAGAGATCCATATATTTTAGCATCTCAAGCAAAACAAGTATTTTATTCAAGAGAAGATGATTCTTCTAAATTGTATGTTGCAATGAAGGCACCACCAAGAGGTTTCCATGAGTTAGAGGTCGATGACGAAAGTGTAGAAGGTTCAATACCACTAGAAGTTGACATGGACATTGAGGAGTCTAGTGGTGAAGTTAGATATGTGAGGGAGAATTGTGAGGGCATATTTGTGTAATAAATGTTCTTAACCTTCATCTTTATTTAGCTTGTGTTTTGGCTGCTTTATCAAAAGTGTATTTGTTTTTATATATTAGTTACACATATTTCATATGTTGTCTCTTTTTTTGTTTTCATTATATGATTAAGCTTATTAATGCATTACATATACTGAAATGATCAACTTTTTTTTTCTTAAACAGGTGAACAACAATGGTTGTTGAAGCCAAGAACAATGACATATCTCACAAAAGGAAACGTGTTTTGATACCCACAAAAACATCCAAGGTCTCTGAAGGAATGGATAAGAATGTATCAGAATGTCCAGAAGCATGTCAACAGACTTTGATCCAACAAGATGAGAGTCATGAACCTAATCTCCAACATATACAACCATCGACGTCCAAAGAAGTGGTCGAAAAATATGCACAAGAAGCACAAGAGTCAGTTGCAGACCCGATGGGAGTTAAGAAAGCTAGGGGTCCAACCAAAATGAGAGATATTGCTGTAGAGGCTGCAAGTCGAGTTCATGTTGAATTTACTGATAAAGGTGAACCATGTGGAGAGGGGTCAATTAGTTTGTCTTCTTTTTTAGGCTCACTTGTACGAGAGCACGTACCTGTAACATTATGTGATTGGAGGAAGCTTGGTAATGACATAAAAGTAATCTTGTGGAGATCAATTCAGGTATTATGAACTCTTACAATTCAATGACATGTACATTTCAGTATACACAAGTTGTGATAGAACTCTTACAGTAAAATTACCAGTATTGAGTTACATAGTGATAATTTTATATAAACTCCAGGCAAGATTCGACTTGGATACAGAATGGCAAAAGGCTATCGTATTTAAATCGATGGGATGTATATGGAGGGCCTCAAAATCACGGTTAGTCAGCCAAATACAAGAAGCAACTAATGAGGAAGAAATACTTGAGCTTCAGCCTAAAAACATTCAAAGTAGAGCAGAGTGGATAAAGTTCATCAAGACAAAAACTAGTCCAGCATTTAAGGTATGTTTTAAAACTAGTTGTAATATTATAATATATGGTGAAACATTATAATTCAGTTAAAATCATGCTAAAGTAATACAATTTCAGGCTGTAAGTGATAAGTATAAAGCAATCAGGCAAAAGCAAATCCCACACACATGCAGCCGAAAAGGATTGGCTTGATTAGCAGAAGATATGGTGATACGTATTTCATATTCATATGCATTCTTATGTTGTGGTCAAAATAATTTTGTAGGTCCAATTACTTGTTTTTCAGAACCTGATATCAATTTCTTTTTCTTATAGAAAAAGAATAGTACCGAGCCATCTTCTGTTTCTAGGGTTAAAGTATGGATTAAGTCGTGCACCAGAAAAGACGGTAAACCAGTAAATATAGGAGTTTCCGAACCATTGTGAGTGAAATGTTATTTGTAATGTAGAATTATGTGTAATTTTGTATAGTTTCTTAAACCGTACACTATGATATTATATGTGTTGAATTATATAGGAGAAGCTAATCGAAGCTGAAAGTGATTCACCATCTAACTCGACAACAAATGTAACCGAAGATGCTCTTTCCAAAGTCTTAGGAAATGAAAAACTTGGACGGCTAAGAGGAATGGGAAGAGGAATGACCATCAGGAAATTGGCATTCCTTCAAACTAAGGACAAACATGTGGCCAAGATGCAAGAGCAACAAACTCTCATGCACGACAAGATCCAACATTTGGAGAAATTGGTGAACACATTATTGAAAAACAAGGCAAGTTTGATACATGTTGTGATCAGTGAATAAGTAAAATTCCAGCCTAGTCATTGAATTTTTTTTATTAACTATTTGTTGTGTTGTTAGATCGAGCAAAGTGGAGAAGAAGACAAAACATCCGCAGTGGTACGACAATTAGTTTCAAAATTGTGGCATTAATCTTCAATCTAAACTTGCTTCAATTGTAATGTTTGTATTGATTAATTGCAAAGTGTCAACACCAAGTCACTAGAGAAATGCCAGTTGTTAGATTGGAGTGGAACAAAGGAAATCGTTGTTGAAGGACATTTGATATCAAGGGATCCTAATGCTCTTGTCAATAAAATTCATATGGGTCCTAATGCAATCAAAGTCAGTGTTGATATCCCAACTTAAACAGATGTTTTCCTATGGAGGCCTTCATCTAGTATGACTTGTATATAACAAGCTCAAGGTAAATCGATAGCATGGCCTGCCGAGAGAGTTATTTTGCAACTTGATCAAGATTATGTTCAACAAGATAATATTGACACGCCTTTGGTAAGATAATTATTGATTGCTTTGGTATTTATATCATGTATTTGTGTAACTTAAATAGTTGTATTCTTGTGTATATGATTCCTATTTTTTATGCATTCTTTCTTGATAGAGCAAGTACAACAATTCAACGAACAAGTGCACATTGTTTGATTAGAGTGGAAAAGATGAAATAGTGGCGGAAGGCATTCGAGTGATCCAAAAATGTTGATCAATGATATTCCTCTTGGACCTAATGCCATGATTGTTTGGGTAAATATTTCAAAAAATCATGAAGCATTTTTATGGAGGCCTACATCTAATATGACATGCATTAAAGATGTCGTTGGTTCTACTATAGCTTGGCCGGCAAACAAAGTTGTTTTGGAAAAAGTACCTGAAAATCAGGAAGTCGAAAATGCATCATATCATTTGTTAAGTTAAATGTGATTGGCATACACTAATTCATAATTGAAGTAACTATATATATCTTCAGGAATCTATTAGTAAAGTGATTCCTCAGTTTAATGTATTTGTCTTGTTTGACTTGTTGTTAGAGTGTGAACATCGACTCAAAGAAAAACTGCAAGTTGTTGGATGTTAGTGGTTCGGGACAAGTAGTTGCTGAAGGACATTGGTTTTCAAGAGATCCAAATCAGGTTGTTCATCACATTCCCTTGGGTCCTAATGCTATTAAAGTTTGGGTAGATAGTCCAAAAGTTTCTACTGCATCTCTTTGGAGGCCTACATCTGAGCTGGAATTTATTGAAGATGCCATTGGTGCTACAGTAGCATGGCCAGCAAACAAAGTTGTTGTGATTTAGAGCTTCGGTAAGCATTGATCAAGACTTGTAATATATATTTGAATGTCTGAATGAATATCTCTCTTGGTCTTGAATTCCTGAATATATGCTTGAACTACTACCAATTTTGTAGATCCACTTGTATTCATGCATATGTACATATGTTATATGAATGTTAATGTTGTAATGTTACTGTGTAATGTTGTTACCGTTGTTGTTAATGTTGCACATGTAATGTTGTTGTTACTGCTGTAATGTTGTTGTGTAATGTTGTAATGTTGTTGTTGCGTAATGTTGTAATGTTGTAGAATATTGTTAAATGTTAGTTTATGTATTGCATAATAAGATGTTTCACTACTTCAGATGTTAATTGATTTTGCATATTAGGGAGTTGTATTCATCTAAATAGGTTTTTAGGGAGTTTTGAGAGATATATATGAGGAGATTGGTTGGAATAATAAGAGGAGATTTCTCCAAAATGTTTAGAGTGTTTTATTAAGCTCTTAACTTCAAAGGATGATGAGAGAGACAAATTGCAAAAGGAAATCAGGACACCATCTGAAGATTGGAGACTAAAAAATCAGTCGTTGGAATCATAGGTCCACTTTTCCTATTGAGATTTTTTACCTTTTAAATGCATTTGGTCATTTTGCCACTGATTAGTCTCTGCTGTTCAAGTACTTACAATTGGGTATGCTTGCATGGGTATGTAGCAGCTGAATATGCTTGCATGGGTATGTTGAAGCTTTTCTACTTCAGCTTCAATTTGAGTATGCAATTCGGGACTAAATCAACTAATGATCGGAGGCAGGTATTGAGGTATGCTTCAATTTTAGTATAAATGCAGCTCCCGAGTCAGGTATTGAGGTATGGTTTATGTCAGAATATCATGATTAGCTTGTTTTTACTTGGGGTACAGCTGAATGGTAGGCATAGTGAACTCCATTTTATTTCACTTCTGAGTTTCTTTTTTTCTTCACCATTCAATTTTGAATAGAAAGCTTTCGTTTCTGTAGGAAGCTATGGAGGTAATGGTTGCTTACGCTGCCATGGCAATGTTAAAAAAAAAGGTGATCAAGATAAAGAACACAAAGAGGATGATCCCAAATCTTCGGAAACCTCGTGGGATAGTTGGAAACGTGGACGCTGCATTAACTGGGGCGGTATGACATATCTAACAGTGCTTCTAGGATTTAGCAAATTGGTAATTTCAACTTGATAATAAATTTTTAATGGTACTATGGTTTTTTATCATTATGTACATCTTTCTTTCACAGGTCTGGCTGCTCCAGCAATAGCTGCAGGATTCAGTGTTTTAGCACCTACATTAGGAACTCTGATCCCCGTTATTGGAACAATTGGGTTTGCAGCTGCAGCAAGTGCTGCAGGATCAGTGGCTAGCTCTATTGCTGTCAGTCATATTTGTTGCATCTCACCAAAACTAGAGTAGCCAAATTCTGAATTTACATTGAGTGATGATTCATTTTAGTCTGCTGGGTTTGGTATAAAAACTATTATAGTTGGTTGATATGAAATGTTGATCTACCAGACTGAACCAGACAGCCTGGCTCAACAAGCACCTCCATCCTCTGTACTGAAGTTGGGTCCTGACGACATCCATGGCTTCAAGTTCCTGACTATCTCAGTTGCGACAACTCTGGTACTAAGCTCCATATGATGATCTTTTGTCATGGTGACATTCTTTTGAATGCTTGTTAGTGGTGCATTTTATTACAGTGAACTGTTTTCATATCGTTGATCCTCTTTTTTCCTGTTCTTTGAGTGGATACATCCATGGAATTGGTTGTGGTATTAGATCAATGGACAATATGACTTTTGAATTGCTTAGCAACAAGGAGATTATTGAAATGTCATATAGAGTGAAACATACATTCCCTGCCTTTAGCAACTAGTGTTGAAATGTCTCATATCTGAATACTTGTTACAAAGTGTCTGATGTTTTTTGTTTTCCAGATTTTGTTGGGGTTCCCTTTGACTTTCATATCCACTACAAATGTATCAAGAGCCTTCAATCTTGGACGTATCTTCATTCACTTCTGGTACATCTCATTTGAAGCGTTAACAAATTATGTGAGATTTGAAATATAATTTAGCATCTTCTTGGCAGTGGTCTTAAGCCATGTTTGGTAATTCTCTTTTAGCACTTTACATATACTTATTTGGTCATTTTGACACATACAATGCGGTAGTTTAGGTTCACTTCAGCTATCACGAATGCATTGGTGATAATATGCAGGGTTTTGTCTTTGATTTGGAATGCCATAGTCGCGTAGCAACAGAGGTTTTTATTTCCAGGGCCGTTCTGCTGCGAGCTTGGACAGTGTGCTGGTTTTGGACCTTGAAATGTGCTAGACAGAGTGCTGCATATTTTATAGGCAAGATCAATGGCAAGCAAAGGAGGGCTTTCATCAATTTTCTGCAAGGGTATCAATGGATCATCTCCACTAAGAATCATCATGGTGAGTGAATCATCTCCACTAAGAATTCTCAATTTTCTCAAATCTGACAGTTTTTTTGGTCGTCAAGTATTCCTTTTTCCTTCGGTCTTGATGCTTATTAAGTATCGAAAATAAAAAAATTGTTGAGATCTTGTTTGTATATACAGATGGTTGAGATCATGGTTCATGAGTTTCACCACTGTCAAAATTTTGTTATCCATAACTGTGTAGTAGTTTGTAAGGCAATTGATTTAAGGTGAATTTTTTATTGTTTCAAACTGTAGTGGAGTCATACCAGTCAGTGGTGAAGAATACTCTATACCAACCAGATGAGGTATCATCATTAGCACAATGGAGGGTGCTGAACAGATTGCATGACAGGAATGAGACACTATATTACAAAGTAAGTTTGCCAGATAAAAGCTTAAAACTTCATTAGACTTTTGGAATTTCATCACCTTAAACTAATCCCCTTACTTGGTTTCTCCAGGTCCTTATTGAAAACATTGGGGTTGGTATGTCAAAACTACGGAGGCTTGTAAATTTAAACGCCCACGTGGGATGTATTTCAGTGCAAAGGATAAAGGAGAGATGATGTCCATGACCTATAACTGGCCATCTGAACAGGTTAGTAAGGGGTCATAAGGATTTGGTGTTCTAGTATGCTCATGGAGGTTTGATCCTTTTACTGATTTCATGTACTGTTCACTTCAAGGAAACTAATTTTGTAACCTGGTTTTTTGTTTCTTAGTACTAGGAATTGGAATCACATTAACATGTAACTTGCTAGGACTATTTCACTGCTCTTTCATAATAACATCTATTCTTAAAATGCTCTTACATAAGGTGCGAGCTTGTCTCGCTTTTAGTTCACTCAGGAGTTGAGGAATTTGTGAACTAGAATTCCAAGTTCCCTTGAACATAGGTTATTGCATCATAAGGTGATTTTATAAGTTTATTTTAACGCTTCTAGATAGTATTAGAACAAATGTAGAAGTCAGACTTTTGTGGAAGGTAAAAACTTTTGCTTCATATAAGATGAAATAAAATAGAGATTTAATAAGGACTGTTATTTCAATTGACACTGTTTGATTTCTAGTGTTTAATTAGATTTTTGTTCGCTTCTACCACAATATCGTCATTCCTTTATGAATGTTGATGAATTTTATGGGATTGACTGTTCCATAATGAGAACAGTTACTGTATGCACTCTTTAATACTTTTCACATTTTTGGTTTATCTTCCGTTTGTTACAGGTTGAATTGATAGTGGTGACAGACAGAAGCCGCATTATTGGACTTGGGGATCTTGGAGTTCAGAGAATTGAAATGCCCATCGGGAAACTCGATATATATGTTGCTGCAGCCGGCGTGAACCCACGCAAAGTATGTACCCTCTCTCTATTTCTCTTCAATATATTGTCTTTCACCTTTCAAATACTGTTGCATATACCATTACAAGTTGTCTCAGTTTACTGTTATTTTTCATTGTAGATACTTCCAGTGATGCTAGATGTTGGAACTAATAATCAAGGGTAAGCTCCTATTAGTAGAAGCTAGCTATTAGTCATTTTGTTGAGTATATGCTACTCATCCTATGAATCCATGAACTAATAAAAGCATCACTCGAAATATTATCGATGCATTTCTTGTTTGAACAGGGATGGTCTGCTTGGATGGCCATGATATCATGACACTGCAAGTCAAGTGGCTGCGGGCACAGATAGGAATGTTGGGGCAGGAGCCACTTCTATTTTCCACTACAATACTAGATAATGTGATGATGGGGAAAGTGAATGCAAGCAAGAAAGAGGCGATTTCTGCTTGCATTGTGGCTAACGCTCACAATTTCATCTCTAGTCTCCCAGAAGGATACGACATTGAGGTAGTTTTTTCAGGAATGCATTCTCTGATTCACCAAGTTCCATGTGTTTCCTTATCTCCAACACCTTTATTCTTATATTATGCCTTTATTTCACAGTTGAAGGCTGGACATAATGAGGACATTGTACCTCGGAATGGAAGATGGAGTTTCAATCGAAAGGCAATAATTTGTTAATGGTTTGATTTTTTAAACTGGCTTGGATAGACTGAGCAGATGATTGATAACAATGTTTATCATCTGATCATGGTACTCCATTATGATAAATATTTTTACAGTCTTTACAGGTAAGCCAATTAACAAAAAGCTTTTAGATTTATTTTCAGGGATTGAATTCATCAAACCTCTTTCAATCTCTATACTTGTTGTTCAAGTTTCATTGAACCATTTTCGTGAAATGGGTGTTTAAGATCTGCAGATCAAGGAGTGGGATCAGTGGGGTTGAGTGAAGAAGAGGAGTGAGAGCAATGGATGTGACCCAGTTGCAGAGACGGTTAGTGGATTACACAGACTCGTTGTTTCGTGAGGTTGGTTTTTGTAGTTTTGTGTTTTGTTTTGCATGCTTTGGGTCGGTTTTGATGATGGGTTTGTGTTGTGTTTGTTGTGGTGTGAAGGGGTTTTTGGAAAGTTGCCATAAGATTTCATATTTTGATACGAAGCTATTGAATCTCTGTATCAGGAGGAAGTTCCTATGCCACAGAAGAAGTCGTTTGTCAATGAGCAGGCCAATGCCGAAAAATCCTCAATGCAGAAAATAACAGTTGAAGCATCATCCTCTCTGAGCAGCCCTACTAGAAATCTGCTTTCACAACCAAGGTCAACAGCTGAGCACATTGCTCCCTCTGAACCATTTTCAGTTAAGGAAACATCTTCAAGTTCCTTTCAAAAGACTGAGAAACAGCTTCATCTGAAAACGTCATTGCCGCAAAGTCCTACCGTTGCCAGAGTGGAACCTCAAAAGTCTTACCAAAAGCCTGCAACTCCACTGAAACCCACATCTGTGAAAGTTGAAAGGCCAACCCAGTTGCCTGGCATATCAAGGCCTTCAAGTGCTCCTCTCATGCCTGGTCCCAGGCCAAGTGCTCCAATTGTTTCGATGACTCAAACAACACCGCTTTTAGCAAGGTCGTCAAGTGCATATGGACAACTGGCAAGTGAACCATCAGCAGGAACCCACAGTTATGCCCCGCAGTCCTACAGAAATGCTATAATGGGGAAGACCCTGACACCGAACTCCGCTAGTTTCATGCCTAGTCCTTCTACATTTGCAGCAGGGCCTTCTCCAGGATATGCACAACCTTTTTCTGTACCGCTGTCCTCCCCAATTATCTCACCTCAGAGCTCTGGAAGGAAGGATCAAAGCACGCTTAGATCAAACTTTACTTTTGGTTTTGTGACTCCAGATATTCTGCAAAATCGGCCTCAGTGGTTGGATGAACAAGACATTGCCAATAGGCACTATGGTCATTCTGTGTTGAATGGTTTTCAGAACCTCAATATCTGTAGTACTAGTTCATGGGTAGTGGCATATGGGAACAAGGAACATAAGTTTGGATTGGCATTAGACCACCAACATATTTGGATGCATTTGGAAGATCAGATAGTGAAGGAGTGGATCCAAATATGCATATAATGGATGCTTTCTTATGGGGAAGGTGTTTGTCTGAAGATGAAATTCTGGCTCTTCATGCTGCTACAAGCTCAGCTGAGTATAGCACAATTGATCTCCCAAAAGATGGATGGCAGTGAGGTGATTCACCTTCCAGAGTATGTTCTTTGAAGTTGTATTTCATGTCTCTGAATACTTCATACTTACCTTTTTCAATTTTTTTTCTTTATGCGCATTGAAAATTTTCATGTACAGTTCTGCATATTTTTGTTGCTTCCTTTAACTGTTTTTACCCTTATGCAGGTGGATGAGTGGGACAGTGATCCTGCGGATGTTGACTTGTATGATAGAGATGATGTTGACTGGGATGGACAATATTCAAGTGGAAGAAAAAGAAGATCTGGCCGTGAGGCCGTGGCAATTGATGTTGATCCTTTTGCTAGAAGATTTAGGAAACCGAGAATGGAAACACAAGAAGAAATCAACCAAGGGATGCTTTCAGTTGAAATGCCAGTTAAGGAAGCTCTCTCTGCAAGAGGTGAAACACATTTCACTGATCAAGAGTTTCCTCCTGGTGATCAATCTTTGTTTGTCGATCCTCAAAACCCCCCTTCAAAATTGCAAGTAATATGCAGCTGAGACTATTGCCAAGTTGCAAGCAGAAATACGGGAGATGCGTACTGTAAGAGAGTTAAGAAATGTTTAAGTGTAATACATTATCTTTATTATTTGATAGATTTTGTGACTTGATGTAATACATTATCTTATTAATTACATTACTTTGTCTCCTTTCATTGAAATGTTTAAGTTTGGCACATTTAGATTTTTATTTTCTAGAAATAAAACTTATAAGATGTTATAAAAAGTCATTTGATAGCAAAAAAAAAAAAGTCAACTTACGATAGCATTTTTAAAACGCTATAATAGAGCTACTATAGCCTTTAAGAAACGCTATAAATACTATAAATAGTCAACTTACAATAGCATTTATAAAACGCTATAATAGACTTACTATAGCGTTTCAGAAATGCTATAAATAATGTTACTATAGCGTTTCTGAAATGCTATAATAGTCAACTTACAATAGCATTTTTAAAACGCTATAATAGACTTACTATAGCGTTTCTAACTATAGCGTTTCTGAAATGCTATAATAGTCAACTTACAATAGCGTTTTTAAAATGCTATAATAGACTTACTATAGCGTTTCTGAAACGCTATAGTAGTCAACTTACAATAGCGTTTTTAAAACGCTATAATAGACCATGTATCTATTATAGCTCCGGCAGACATAGCGTTTGCTAAAACGCTATGGTAGCCTACCATAGCATTTTTGAAACGTTATTAATGACCCTGTTTCTTGTAGTGGTGACTTGTCAGCGCTGACTTTTGTGGGATAGTGACATTGTGATTGCTGGAAAGGGAGAGTGGCAGTGGTGAAATGGGGGAGAATGGGGTGCGAGTATATTGAGTGGAAGCTTGAGTATTGAATGCATGTGGGGTAGGATGTGGTTGGTCAGTAGAAGAACTAAGTGGAGAGGCAGTAGTTGTGGGGATAGGGGTTATTGTTATATTTGTGGTGGGGGTTGGTGAATTTAAGGTGGTAATAATTGGTTGGGGTTCTGTAGCTATGTTGGGGTTTTTGTTATCAGTGGTAGGTGGAGGGATGTCCTTCATGGATTCAGATAGTGGAGAAAGTTGGGCCTGGGCCTGGCTCTATTCCATGGCTTGTTTAGATGCATTTATCAACTGCATTTTTGGATCCTGGTCAACCCGACCCGAGTCCTGAACGGTTAACATGGGTGTATCAAGGTTCTAACTTCGAGGACCTTGGAAAGGATCATCTACGTGATTTGATAACCGATGTGTCTTGAGATGCACTTCATCTAATCTGACAGTGGCTGAAGGACCTTCCCCAAAAGGCAGGGCTGAGGTTGCACTGTCGGTGAGCTCTAAGCTTGTATGAAACTCAAGCAGGCTGGTGTTGTCCTGCTCCGTTCTGGTACATCTTATACGAGAGTCAACCGTGAAGGGGAGCACTCGTTGCAAAGCAATCGGATTGATCCTATGATTAGTCACAGAACTTGAAGCATGAGTGTAATCAGGACAAGCATCACCAGCAACATAGCCAAGCATACCACAACAAAAACAAAAACTAGGCATGTTTTCGTAAACAAAATGAACCTGATAGATTCGACCCTTTGATAACCCAAAATTGGTTTTCATCACGTTGGGCAATGCTTTTGAAGTATCCAATAACACCTTGAATCTAATGAAATGAATGTTCAAATCTTCCAACGTCCGAGTATCAGCCGCTAGGAACTGTCCCAAGCAATTCGCAAGGACAATAACATTCTGTAGGGAGAGTTTTCTAGGCGGAAATTCATGTATGCATATCCAACATGATACCGCATCAAAGTTGACTTCCCAATACCTAGGGGACCATTCTTTAAAGGATACTAGATTCCACATAAGAGTCCAGGGACCCTCCAACAGGACTTTACATTTGTCCTTCTCATCACTGAATTCCACCATGAAATACTGACTAGAATCATGCGGATGTCCATCTAGCAGTTCCACTTGAAAAGGTCAAGTAGTGGACCATTGTGGTTTCATTCTTGTGGCAAAGCGGTCCTCTCTAATAAAATGAGAGTTATAATATTTAGTCACTATAAGTAACTTGGTGGCTTCCTCATCCTCTTCCTCATTTTGAGTAAAGGAAGGTTCAGGAATAATGAGCTTGTTGGCAAAACGTTGACCAAGTTAGTGGATAATGAGATCCTAAGAAGTGGGTGAAGCAGGTTGTGCACGTGAGAGGGTTTGGGAGGGGACAGTCAAAGTAGAAACCATTCGCATGGTGGAGACTGGTTGTGCTTGGGTGGAGAAGGTGGCAACATGTTGTTGTGAGGACGAGTGTTCAGTTAGTCGTGAAGAGCGACTAGCTGATTGATGTAGAGTGGGTGAGGGAATGGGAGTAGTATGTTGGGTAGGTGTGTGACCCTGGAGTGGGCGAACCTAAGGGTGAGGGTTGGAGCCCAATAGGCCCGAGAGAGGTTGGACTAGCTACAAAGGGGGACATAGTCTCACATCACCTGGGTGCGGGAGGGGGATGATCTACTTATGTGCGAGGTCGGATCCCCCTAATAAAAGACCTTTTAAAGTCGTGCGGGCCGGTTGGGCCCAGAGCGAACAATATCTTATTGTGTGGATCGGGTTGTTACAGATTGGTATCAGAGCCTGACCCAGCCAAAAGTGTGCCAACGTGAACGTTGGGCCCTAAGGGGGGTGGACTGTGAGACCCTGGAGTGGGTGGACCTGAGGGTGAGGGTTGGAGCCCAATAGGCCCAACAGGCCCAATAGGCCCGAGAGAGGTTGGACGAGCTACAAAGGGGGACATAGTCTCACATCGCCTGGGTGCGGGAGGGAAATGATCTACTTATGTGCGAGGTCGGATCCCCATAGTAAGAGGCCTTTTAAAGCCGTGCGGGCAGGTTGGGCCCAGAGCGGACAATATCTTACTGTGTGGATCGGGTCGTTACAGTAGGCGTAATAGTGGGCGAAGCAAGGGGTGTAGTTGAGTCCATGATTGGTTGGGGGAGAGATCGTTGTGGTGAGAAGGGTGATGTAGTGGAGAATGAGGAAATGGGTGATAATATAAAAGTGGGGCTAATAGGGTTAGGAGTGGGTTGAGTTTCCACTATGGTATCTTCATGGTTTAATACTGGGATGAGTGACAAGGTTGGTAGGTTGAGATTAATATCTAAGCGAATTAATGATGGAAAAAAGTGGCGGTTCGCGGAGAACTCCATGAGAAGGTGGCAGAGACAGTAGTGGATTTGGTGAGGTTGATTACCAGTTGCAGGAGTTGAAATGGCTTCAAAGGTCAGTGTAATGATTTCCCGTGAGTAAATTTGAAGGACAAAATGGGAGGGATGGTTTAGTATATTGTGTGGACTTTGTGATGGGGGATAAGAAGATGGTGCGGGCGATCTCATTTATTACAAGAAAAATTTTTGATGTGAACCCCCTGTTAATTGCAAATGGTGCAAAGTCAAGACAATTGATGGGGGAGTAGAGGCTGACGGGATACAGGGTGATAACTGGAAGATGTGTGGTTGATAGAGAACAGTGATTGAAATCGTTTTGTATAGAGTCAGGGCAACCAGCCATTTTTTTGTCAGAGTTTGAGCTCTTTACACTTCTACGCCTTCTATAATTGATATTTGTGATTGTATTTTAAAGAGAATGGGTAAAAGTATAAAAGAACACAACCCTAACCAAAAAAATGGCTAGTTGCTCTGGCTCCCTAGACTTACTCTATATAAATATATCAACAATAAAATCAATTTGGGATGTTGATCATTATCCCTTCCAAGAAGATCTCGAAAAGACTTTTCGGTCTAAGCGCGTTGTCAATAGCTTGTCTTGTGTGCTTTTTTGGTTTCACATGCCGTTTTATTTTATTTTATTTTTGATGTAGTTACATAAAGACCTAACACAACGAGCAGCTATAAGTGCATAGTTATAAAATTTTATAATATTATATATTCTAAAAGTTTTTATCTTCCACTATAAGTTTTCTAAATCAATATTTTTACACTTAGTGTTTATCAAGCTTCTAAATGTAAAAGTGAAACTTCTAAATACTTGATCATGTGGGGTAGGTTAGGATGAAACATAACGTTAAAGTATTCCTTTGAAATTGAAGGTTGGTTGACATATGTCACTACTACTATAGCGAAATTTTTGCTCCAAAGATGTGTCTTATTGTGAGTGAAAATTTAGTATTGCTTCTAATGAAGCCGTGCCACATTAAAAAATATTAGACTTATAAAATATTGTTTCTAAGCTCATTACTTGTTGTGAATGCTCTAAGGCTCAAAAGGTCAAATATTACATGTATGAGTTCTAGGATCCCTCACAGTTGAAAGACTTGTTTATATACATCACTGCCCATTCCCATGCTACTTCAAGCAAGTGCAAAATATTATGTAGTAATGGTTTCTAATCCTAGCAATGGTGGATTTAGATCCCCATTTATTTTTAATAAATAAGGTATCCCAATAAATAATGCTAAATGATTAAATAAATAAATAATACCAAAATCCATTAACATTGTTCATATTATACTGTTGCAAGCATCGAGACAATCATATAAGTTGCGAAGAATGGTGTTGGCCCAATCAAAACTCATGATCATCAAGGCTAAATGCATCTAACCACCCTAATGATACTATATGGCCCTCATTTGGAAGAACGCATCCCACTATCGTAGAGATATAATAACCTAATGATCTCATAACAGTCCCTTATGTACACAGTTGTCCTGTAATCGTCTTGCATAGGTCTTGGTCTTGACTACAGTACACTTCATAATTCTCATGTTTGAAAATTGTTACTCACTGCCCACCCCCGGGAGTAAAGCCTTTACCGACTCCCCTAAATCATAACCTTCCCCATTGAAAGGTGAAGACCAATGACCGCTGGTACCACATTGAATACCCGTCAAAGCAGTGAAGTCATATTATGTAAAAGCAATGACCTTAGCTTAGGAAATGTGCATTTTGTCCAACCATCGATCAATAAAGGCAATCGCCACGCGTTGGTAGCCTCTTGAGGTATCTACCTTCCCAGAGCAAACTCCAACCCCTCATATCTAATAATGTTTTAATTTCTCAATTCTCGAACAAACCGGGAAAACTCTAGTTGTCTTTGACCGGGAACAAAAGTGTCTAGCAAGCTTAATGATCGTTTACACCATAGTATACCACAAAACAAGATTTTTTTTTTTTTTTTGTCATCACTCACCTCCCTATAATTCAACTTGATCAAATGAATCTCATCGTCGCTCTATTGGTCGGTAATTCATCATCGAAATCGTCTCCATCATATTCAACAACGCCACCTATTCTTGTTAATCATCTTGTCTCCCAAACTCACATATTCACTTAATCATTCATTTTATCGAACACCTTACGTGCACTCCTAATATAAAAAAAAAATAATAATAAAAAAAAAAAAAAAAAAAAAAAAAATCAAAACCAATGCCAAGGACTAGACATGAGGAACACAATAAATTATTCAATTTGGGCAAAAAGGCGAAGATAGAACACTTTAAAGATTGGTGGTTGTAAAGGCTTTGGCCATGACTCCAAAGTGTATATTTTTGGGGGTTTGTTAGTGTTAAGTGTAAATAATAGAACAACTCATGTTGTTAGTCAGTTACGTAGTCTGTTAGTATAAATGATGTTAGACAGTCAAGCACAAATGTTGTTACTGATATTGTTAAGCTGTTGCAAGTGTTGTCTATATAAACATGATCAATGTACATTTGTAGACATATATGAAATATAGAAAACATTGTTCATTCTCTTAGTTTCTCAACATGGTATCAGAGCCATATCTGTTTCCATTTTCTTTTCTTGTTTGTCTTTTCAATCTTCTTCTTGTTTTCAAGCTTTCATAGTTGTATCAATGGTGGATTCAACATCTTCAAATGCTGCATCACTCACAACTTCAGCAATGACAGAGCACAAACCAGTTGTCTTTACTCATGTTATGTCTGTCAAACTTGATGAACACAACTACTTGTTGTGGAAACAACAAGTGTTGGCAACAATTAGAGGCCATAAACTCCAGAAATTTATTGCCAAAGGTTCATCTCCACCTCAGTTTCTATCGGGTGAACATCAAGCAAATGGAGATGTCAATACAGAGTTCATCAATTGGGAGCAGCAAGATCAACTTCTATTTTCATGGCTTCTTTTTTCTATGACTCAACCGTTGTTAACAAGGTTAGTAGGCTGTGAAACTTCTGAACATGTTTGGAAAAATCTTGAAACCTACTTCAACTCCCAAACTGTAGCCAAAATCTCCCAGTTCATAACTCAATTGCAGAGTTTCAAGAAAGGAGACCTTTCCATCAATGACTACTTACTGAAATTGAAGTCTATCATTGATCAATTAGCATCAATAGGACATCCATTGTCTCCAAGAGATCATATTAATGCAATCTTTGATGGCTTACCATAAGCATATGACACTTTTGTAGTTTCAGTCAGCTCAAGATCTGATGCTTATAGTATAGCAGAGATCGAGTCTTTGTTACTTGCTCAAGAGACAAGAATTGAAAGATACTTTAAAGATCTTGATATTTCTAGTTCTATAAATGTTGCTCACACCTCATAAAAGCCATCACCAAGGTCATTTGTCTCTAATTCACCTAGAGGTGCAAGGTATCCATTCAACTCATACACTCAATCAACAAGAGGAGGAGGAAGATTTGGATCTGGGCGAGGATTTAAGCAGTCTGAATATCAGTCTGGTAAACCTCAGTGCCAAATATGTGGCAAGATTGGTCATCTTGCTGTCAAATGTTATCATCGGTTTGATACTAATGTGTCAAATTCATGGAATTCTACTCTACAAAACTCGTCATCCAGCACACCTTCTCAGTCAACAAATCTAGCATCTCGCCATGCTTATTCCGCTACTTCTAGTCAGTACATTCATCCAACTTGGGGTTCTGACTCTCAGATGCCAATACAAACATATGGTGCTTCTTCATCGACTGATCATCGATGGTATCCTGATTCTGGAGCAACTGATCATTGTACTCCTTTTGCTCAGAATTTGGCAACTTTAGTACCATATCATGGTAATGAACAACTTCATGTTGGTGATGGATATGCCCTACAAATTCAAAATATTGGTCAGTTCTTCTTACACTCTTCCAATTTGTCAAGAACTTTGCTTCTTAAGAACATACTTCAAGTCCCTAAGCTAACTAAAAATCTACTTAGTGTTTCAAAGTTTGCTAGAGACAATGGAGTATTTTTTGAGTTTCATCCTGACTTATGTTTTGTCAAGGATCAGGTCACCAGTCAAGTCCTCCTGGAAGGCAAGCTTAACAAGGGTCTTTATGTGTTTCCTTCTATGACTCTTGCTGCCCGAAATTCAGTTTCTTTGTCATCTACTACAAGCTCTTCTGGTGGCAATCAAGCAGCTTCAGTTCATACTGCTACAACCACTTCTGAGTCTCTTTCTCTTTTGAATCTTTGGCATGCTCGCCTAGGGCATCCTTCGTTTCCTCTTGTGCACAAAATACTTACTAAATGTAACATTCCTGTTTCTAACAAGAATAAAGAATTGTGTTCATGTTGTTTAGGAAAAATACACAAGTTTCCATTTTCTTGTTCTTCTACTGTATACAATAAACCCTTAGAACTAATTCATATTGATCTTTGGGGTCCTGCTTCCACTGTTTTTTCTAATGGATATAGGTATTATATTCATTTCATTGATGCCTATAGTAGGTTCACTTGGGTATATCTTTTAAATAATAAATCTGATGCATACTCTACTTTCATTAAGTTCAAGTCTCAGGTTGAACTAGAGTTTGGTCTTCCTATAAAATGTATTCAGTCTGATTGGGGAGGTGAGTATAGATCTTTTTCTAAGTTTTTATCTCAGCATGGTATTTGTCATAGGTTGGCTTGCCCCACTACTCATCAGCAAAATGGGATTGCTGAGAGAAAACACAGACACATCATTGAGTCTGCATTAACACTTATTGCTCATGCTTCTCTTCATATGAAATTCTGGGATGAAGCTGTTAGGACTTCAGTCTATCTCCTCAATCGAGTTCCTTCTTCTGTGTTGCATGGCCTCTCTCCATTTGAGATGCTCTATAAGAAGTTTTCTGATTATCAATCTCTCAAAGTCTTTGGTTGTTCTTGCTTTCCAAATATCAGACCATACAATGCTCACAAACTTCAATTCCGGTCAGTTGAGTGCACCTTTCTTGGGTATAGTCTACAACACAAAGGATACAAATGCTTGTCTCCCAATGGTAGGATTTATATCTCCCAAGATGTCCTCTTCAATGAGCTTTCTTTTCCATACTCTAAATTGCAGTCGCAGTCTTCAGTGTCTACTTCTTCTCCTGGGTCTATTCCAGCATCTATACCTCTGTTTCCTGCTAATCCCAGTGTCTCTTCTTCTTCAGTAGTCTCTTCTGCTAATCCCAGTGTTCCTATTGATATTACTGATCCTCATGGTACTAATGTTGTTCCTAATGGTACTCCTACTAGTGATCCTACTGATGGTTTTATGGGTGCTATTCCTACCTCTGCGGGTCTTACTGATGGTCACACTGGTGCTCCTACTGATGGTCACAATGGTGCTCTCACTGGTGGTACTACTGATGCAAGTGTTGTCTCTACTACTGCCCCTGGTCATCCGATGGTAACTAGATCCAAAGTTGGCACTTACAAGCCTAAAGTGTATATGGCTTCTACAAAACCCTCTAGTTTGAATGAGGCTTTGGACACACCCCATTGGCTTGAGGCGATGCAGGCAGAATACATGGCTTTACTCAGAAATAATACTTGGTCCCTTGTGGATCTTCCTCAACACAGATCAATGGTTAGTTGCAAGTGGATTTTCAAAGTCAAGGAGAATCCAGATGGCACAATTCATAAATACAAGACTCGTTTGGAGGCTAGAGGTTTTCAACAGGTGGCTGGGTTTGACTTTGATGAAACCTTCAGTCCAGTAGTTAAACCCACTACGATTAGAATTGTGTTTTCAACAGCTATAACAATTGGATGGCCAATCTTACAGCTAGATGTCAACAATGCATTCTTAAATGGTGATTTGCTAGAAGAGGTTTACATGATGCAACCTCCTGGTTTTGCTGATCCTTCACGACCCAAGGCTGTGTGCAAACTTGCCAAGGCCTTATATGGCCTAAAACAAGCTCCTAGAGCATGGTTTGATAAACTGTGACATACTCTAATACAGTTTGGTTTTACATCCACCAAGTCTGACTCTTCTCTATTCGTTAGGCACACTCCTCCAATTTTTCTTCTGGTTTATGTAGATGACATCTTGGTCACTGGTGCAAATCAGTCTGATGTTTCTCAGTTAGTCAAGCAACTACACTCTAGTTTTTCGTTGAAAGACTTAGGTCATGTTCACTATTTTCTTGGCATTCAGGTTCAACACACTGATAATGGTTTATTCCTATCTCAAACTAAGTATGTTCGTGATCTTTTGTGTCGCGCCAAGATGCAGTTTGCAGAGGGTTTGCCCACTCCTATGAGTGGTGGTGAGAAGTTGTTTGCTCAAGGGAGTGATCCTGTTCAAAATGTGCATCTCTATCGCAGTATAGTGGGAGCTTTACAATATGTTACTATAACAAGACCAAAAATTGCATAATCTGTTAATCGGGTCTGCCAATTCATGCAAGCTCCTCTTGAATCTCATTGGAGAGTGGTAAAAAGGATATTGAGATATCTTCAAGCCACACCCACCTTTGGACTTCAGCTTGCATCTGCTCCTTCTTTTAGGTTGACTGGTTTTTGTGATGCTGATTGGGCATCTGATCCTAATGACAGAAGGTCTACCTCGGGTTACTGTGTTTACTTGGGTTCTAATCTCATCTCCTGGTCGTCCAAGAAACAAAGTGTTATCTCCAGAAGTAGCACTGAGGCTGAGTATATGAGTTTAGCCTCAATTACAGCCGAACTTACTTGGCTCGATTCACTCTTTTATGAACTTAAACTGCAGTGTGCTACTCCTACTGTCTGGTGTGATAACAAGAGCACAATGTTACTAAGTGCTAATCATGTTCTTCATTTGAGAACCAAGCACATTGAGTTGGATATATTCTTTGTTCGAGAGAAGGTGGCTCGCAAACTTCTTCATGTTCTTTACATTTCTGCAACTGATCAGATTGCTGATATCTTTACTAAGGCACTTGGCAATTCCAGGTTTCTACTACTGCGGGACAAACTGACTGTTGTTGATAGCTCCACACTCAGTTTGAGGGGGGATGTTAAGTGTAAATAATAGAACAACTCATGTTATTAGTCAGTTACGTAGTCTGTTAGTATAAATGATGTTAGACAGCCAAGCACAAATGTTGTTACTGATATTGTTAAGTTGTTGTAAGTGTTGTCTATATAAACATGATCAATGTACATTTGTAAACATATATGAAATATAGAAAACATTGTTCATTCTCTTAGTTTCTCAACAGTTAAGGTGGTTCCGTTTGAGAGAGAACGGGTGATTTTAAACACACAAAAAATAAAGCCTAACTGCAAAGACAATGCAGAGCGATATTGTGAATGTTGTCCAGTATTTTTTTAGAGTACTAGTGTGAGAAATAATAATAAGTATGAGAGTATATTTTGACAGGAGTTTTTAAGGTGACATCGTTCAAAATGTGATTATTATCTCAGAGTGAGTGTGCACCATCAAATGACAATGCTATCTGAAAGCAAAAAGAGAGGAGAAACGCAACACAAACTAAATAAGGCTCAAAAACTCTTTTCAATGTACATCGTCTCAAATAGCATCACACCATGCACGATTACCATGAGATTGCGCCTTGGCCTTGATATATCCAATTAAGTGAGCATTTAAAGTATCAAACCACCAACAACAATATGCAAACTTAAAAGGAAATAGGGTGGGCAGTTGGAGTTGTAAATTTATAGTTGTGGATGCTCGCTCTATGCATGGGAGTAGATGCACTAGTCCAAATGAGAGGGACATAAATGGTAAATTGCCCCAAGAGTCGGTGACCCAATTGGTACACTAAAAGAGTTAAAGTAGACAGACCCAAACCACCCAAGTAGTAAATTAGTAAAACACAGAACAATAGTCAAATACAATAAAGTTTCGTTTGTTGATTGATAAACCCAAGGTGTCAAAAGGACCAGGCAAATCCATTGACTTTTCTTTACTCTTCTCTCTCTCCCTTTGCGCACTTTTGTCAACGATTCTCTCCCACCTGACCCCGTGCGCATGCGCACACTTCTCCCCCTCTCTAAATTGAAATTTTTAATTTTTGCAACGCACATTTTCTTTGATTGTTTGGGAGATGGTATGCGCTATCGCGCACGGTACGCTATTCGAGAATGCTCCAAATGTCCCCTTGCTTTCGATTGGCTGTCTTGCATCATCTGTTGCTGTTAGGGTTGACTGAAAGTACCTATTCTTAATTAACTCAATTTAACCAGGGCATAGATTTGATAGCTTCAGGTGCTCATTTTTGTTAGGTTTTTCATATTGCCTCCCTCAGCAAGTGAGATTATTCATACTCCCTCCCTTCATCAGTCTATGTGGATTGTGTTACTCAAATAATTATAGGAGATGTTGTCTGTATCTGACTATTTGGTTTGGTTACACCAATTTTTTGTTGCACTAATATTTTGGGATGTTTCGACTTTGTTGCACCAATCTAAAACATGTAACACTAACTTACCATTTAATGGTGAAGTTTTTTAAATTTAAATTTTTGGTTGTAAAAAAAAATTTTAGGTTTTAAATTCAATTTTTTTCTAATACAATATAATAGTTGCAATAATTATAAATTATGTATTTTTAATATATTATTTTAATACATATTAATTTTGTCAACCCCTCTATAGTTGATGAACACTGTGAAATTTAATGAATGTTTGACTGAATTTTAGTTTTAAATAATGGTTACTTTTATTCTTTCATTTAAGTGTTAATTAATGTTCATAAATGAGAAAATTTCACTATCAAATGATTTTTAATAATAAAAACTAATTAGTATGTATTACATATATTAAGTTGGTGCGACAAAGTTGGAACATCCCAAAATACTGATGCAACTGGGCTAAATAGTCGGGTACACGTAGAATGGATATCTAATTTGATTTAAAACCACAAATGTAAATATATAAAAATTTCGAGGATTTTTAATGAAAGACTAACTTGTAATATTTCATAATTATTTTCGAGAATTTTTTTTTTTTTTTTTTTTGTATGTTGTAAAATTCAGATATCTAGGGGCTATAGAGTAAGTCTAGGCAGCCAGATAGCCATTTTTTTGCCAAGACTATGCTATTTTATATTTTTACCCATTCTTTTTAAAACACAACCGTAAACATCAATTATAGAATGAGTATAAGTGTAAAGAGCCCCAACCCTGACTAAAAAATGGTTGATAGTTCTGGTTATCTAGAATTGGGGCTGGGGGCTAATATATAATGTTTCAATGTATAGTAACATGACACAATATCTCAAGAAAAATCAGTTGATACGAATCTCTATGACAATCAAAGGTTTCTGGAATCCTCTTCACCTCCATCGAATTTCACCTGCACCAAGTTTATCGATACCAATGCCCCCAAAATTCTATTGAGTACCTCTTCCACCAATGACCTCACCCATCAGAACTCATTTCGATAGCCCTTATTTGATGACGATACAATTGAAAAATATTCAGTGGATTTGAGTCTTGAGAAATCCATTTTCTAGAATGAAATGAGAGGGAAACATGTTGAGAAATTTAATCAAATTTCTTGAATGAAATGAGAAAGGGTGAACGAAAGCAAATAAGAAGTGGGTGAGGAAGGAGACAGATCTCATTTGCAAGCAATCGTAGCCGTCCGATTTGCAACTATACACTCAAACCATACACACACAAAATAAAGTCTGATTGGTGCAACAGTAACATTTGGAAATATAATTGTTGCAAATAAAAACAAGAACGAAGTTACCGAATTTTCTTGGGTTGAGTTGCGGACTAGGTCGCTCTCTTTAAGACGTTTCGCGACTCTGCCCAAGATTGTGCTAGCAGTCTGATAGCCCCGTCGTCCCCTGGATAAAACAACCCAGAATTCTGTATCTGTCTCGTTCAATCACATGCACTATTGACGAACGGAAATCTATTCACCCTATTACTTTCTTTTGCTCGAAATCACGAAAAACAATAAATGTGAAATTACAAAAGTACTGGAACACTGTGAAACTCTCTAAAATATGAAATGTAGACTGTTTCCAAAACAAGTAGAACTCTCTATTTTAATAAACAAATAAACTCTGAAAAATGATTGCAATATGTTATCCCAAAGAGAGCTGGTATTTATAGGCTGGGAGAATATCTTTTTGAGAGAAAACGTGCCTGAAAAGGTGCTGGAAATCAAGGAGAAATGAGGGGAACGTTGGGAGAAAAGACTGAGTCTCCTCTGACTCAGTCTTGTTCTCTAAAGCAAATAAAGAAAAAGATATTTTATTTTTCAAATAAAATAAAATATCAACAAAAAGATAGGTTTCATCCCAACCCGACTCGGGTCGGTTGGACTGACAGTGGCGCGCGCGTGTGGAATGGACCAACATTGGTCAATCTCTTCCCTCCTTCATTAAAGTGGGTACCCCTTGGGGTCTAAACTCAAGTCCAAACACTATCCTTATTAACTCCTCCAAAGTGAGTTACATAGAAGATATGAAACTAAACAATATAGAGAGATATTTGAATATTAAGAAATCGTTTCCTTTTGTTTTTAAAATTCAACCAAAATTTCAACAATCCCCCACTTGAATTTTCTTAAAAACATTTCTTCATCGAGCAATCTATTAATATAAGATTGTGCATTAACAAAAATGTCTTTCAACTTGAACTCTTGCGTAGTGTTCATGATTTAGATTATACTAGAATAACTCGTAGTTTTGAACTCTATCTCTAACAACATTACACACACAACCTTACCAGGGTGAATTCTAAAAAGTTTGTGCTTTAAGGCCACGCACGTATATCCCAGTAATGTGAAGGCTCTAGGAATTTTGCCCACAAATTCCTTAGGAAGGGGGCATACTTCCACAATCACTTAGGTGAGTCTATCAAGAATACTCCTGTAGCTAGGTACTCCACTCCACATAGAGTATAGATCTCATTAAGAGTTTTAACTCATTCTACTATTGCTTCAGGAACTCATGCTTCAATCTAGGAATGAAATTACTATAAAGTCAGCATGATTCACTTCATATCATTCACGACTTGTTATTACCCATTGAACATATTTCTTGGGATCTCCAGTCTATAGGTCGGGTTACCATTATGAATAATTCATCAATCTAAGGGCATTAGTCTCATTCCTTTCGAGGTTTTGAAAACCTTCTCGCTAGCTAATCCTTTCGTCAAAGAATCAACCAAGTTCTCATCAGTTCGTACATGATCCACTCTAACAGCTCCAGTAGATAGAAACGTTCTAACCGTACTGTGCTTACGACGTATTTGTCGTCTCTTGCCGTTATAATAACGGTTATGTATCTTTGCAATAGCCGCGGTACTATCGCAATGGATCAAAACAGTTGGTATCGGTCTTTCCCATAAAGGGATCTCTGTTAGCAGGTTTCTTAACCAGCTTGCTTCCTCACTAGCCATGGCTAGTGCTATCATCTCTGACTCCAACGTGGACTGTGCCAGAATAGTCTGTTTATTTGATTTCCAAGAGACAGCTCCACCAGCTATATTGAAAATATAGCCACTGGTGGCTTTGGAGTCATCTGAGAGGGTGTTCCAATCAGCATCGTTATATCCTTCAAGGACAACGGAAAACTTTTGATAGTGTAATCCAAGATTCTAAGTCCTTTTTAGGTATCTCATGACCCTTTCAATAGCATGCCAATGTTTTATACTAGGTCTACTGGTAAATCTGCATAGTAGTCCCACAGCATAAACTATGTCGGGTCTAGTGCAATCGGTAGCATATCGTAGGCTACCAATGATGCTCGCATACTACTCAGATTGTCTAACACAATTACCAGTGTTCTTGAACAACTTTACACTAGGATCATTAGGAGTACATGCAGGTTTACAGTCAGAGTAATTATATTTCTTTAGGATTTTCTCAATATATATAGTGTGATTGATCCAAAGAAATTCCCTTTTCAGACCTAGTAATCTTAATACCAAGGATTACACTCGCCTCTCCAAGGTCTTTCATATCAAAGTTCACATGCAATAAAGATGTCACTTTATTCACAACATGAATATTAGAACCAAAGATAAGCAAATCATCCACATATAGACAAATGCCATTTTCAGTTTTATAAAAAATGCATTTGTTACTTTCGTTCACTTTATAGTCATTTGAGATAATAAAATTATCAAATTTTTCATGCCATTGCTTTGGAGCTTGTTTCAAACCTTAAAGTGATTTATCTAGTTTGCAAACTTTATTTTCTTGCCCTGGAGTTACAAAACCTTCAGGTTGGACCATATAAATTTCTTCTTCTAGGTCACCATTAAGGAAAACAGTCTTAACATCCATTTGGTGCAATACTAGATCGTGTATTGCAGCAAGAGAAATTAGCACTCGAATAGATGTAATTCTAGTAACAGGAAAATATATGTCAAAGAAGTCAACATTTTCTCTCTGTCTAAACCCTTTGGCTACAAGACGAGCCTTAAACTTTTCAACATTTCCATCTGGTTTCAATTTCTTCTTAAATACCCACTTACAACCTATTGTCTTGTAACCTGTTGGCAAATCAACTAAATGTTAGGTTCTATTAGACTCAAGAGAGTCCATTTTCCCAGTGGCATACCCTTTCCCCACAAATACATTGTTCTTTGTAATGGCATACAAATCAGACCCTATTATTTGAGTAAACTCAGCCTTGTTCAGAAGGTAACAAGAAACTAAGTTCTTCCTCATCTCCGGAGCATGCAGGACATCCTTTAGGATGACGGTCTTTCCAGAAGAAAACTTCAACTCTACTTCGCCAGTTCCAGCAACGATAGTGGAGTGGAAATCACTCAACAACACTTTCTTATCCTTAGCTTCATAATAGGACTTGAACATTTCTCGATCATAGCATACACCTCGAGAAGCACCAGTGTCTACCCACCATCCCTCGGATCCACCAACAAAGTTGATCTCAGAAACCATGGCTATAAGTTGGTTTTCGGTTAGGTTCGCCTGCGGAGCAGGACGAGATCCATTCTGGTAGTTCCTGGCCATATGCTCTGGCCTGTTACAGGTATAACATAGGAACTGTGCTAATTCATTTCTTGAGGGGTGTTTTTGTCCGTTCTGATTTTGCAGAGGATTCTGATTATGTTGGTTGCGGTTCTGATTGTTTTGGTTTTTATTGTGACTCTGAATTTTCATAGTCTTTTCACTGGGTTTCAGAGCCACAGGGGTGGATTTCTTATGGTTGGAAATAACCAGAATTTCATCTTTCTGATCTTGTTTCCGAGCTTCCTCCTCAATCCGAAGTCGGGTAATCAAACTTTTTAGAGAGAACTCTTTGATTTTATGCCTAAGTGCATTCTTAAAGTCTTTCCTGCTAGGGGGCAATTTATTTATCACAACAGTTACTTGGAATTGCTCATCTAAGGTCTTGCCTTCAGATATGATTTCATGAGCAATTTTCTGTAGCTCGTGAGATTGGGTTTCCACAGACTTGTCATTAGTCATTTGGTAGACGGCATATTTCTTTGTGCCAGCCTCCTCAGTGTCATATTTTTTTCCTAAGGGCTTCCCAAATATCCTTAGCAGTTTTTACATAACAGTAATAATCATACGATTCATCAGACAGACCATTCAGAATAAAATTATTACACAAAAAATCATTTTCAATCCAGCAATCTAGTTCCTTAGAGCGAGTTTCATCAGGTTTAGCGGGCAATTCGGGTTTCTCGGCATTACAGATATAAGCAACTTTTTGCGTAGTTAAGAAAAACAACACTTTTTGTCTCCATCTTTTAAAGTGTTGACCCTCAAAACGAAAGGGTCTGTTTAGGTCCTTAGCAGCAAGTTCAGTAGTAGTAGACATGGCAGATATGTATCGTCTTAAAATTGTTGGAAAGATAATTGCTGCAAATAAAAACAGGAACGAAGTTACCGAATTTTCTTGGGTTGAATCGCGGACTAGGTCGCTCTCTTTAAGATGTTTCGCGGCTCTGCCCAAGATTGTGCAAGCAGTCTGATAGCCACGTCGTCCCCAGGATAAAATAGTCCAGAATTATGTATCTGTCTCGTTCAATCACATGCACTGTTGACAAACGGAAATTTATTCACCCTATTACTTTCTTTTGCTCAGAATCACGAAAAACAATAAATGCAAAATTACAAAAGTACTGGAACTCTGTGAAACTCTCTGAAATATGAAATATAATCTGTTTCCAAAACAAGTAGAACTCTCTGTTTTATTAAACAAATAAACTCTGAAAAACGATTACAATATGTTATCCCAGAGAGAGCTGGTATTTATAGGCTGGGAGAATATCTTTTTGAGAGAAAATGTGCCTTAAAATGAGGCGAAAATCACGGAGAAACGTGGGGAACGTTGGGAGAAAAGACTGGGTCTCCTCTAACTCAGTCTTGTTCTCTGAAGCAAATAAGGAAAAAGATATTTTATTTTTCAAATAAAATTTCAGCAAAAAGATAGGTTTCATCTCAATCGACCCGGCCGAGCCGGACGGACGGCGGCGGCGGCGCGCGCGTGTGGAATGGACCAACATTGGTCTATCTCTTCCCTCTTTCACTAAAGTGGGTACCCCTTGGGGTCCAAATCCAAGTCCAAACAATATCCTTATTAACTCCTCCAAAGTGAGTTACATAAAAGATATGAGACTAAACAATATAGAGAGAGATTTGAAAATTAAGAAATCATTTCCTTTTGTTTTTAAAATTCAACCAAAATTTCAACAGTAACCACACTCTCCCCCTTTCCCCTTCTTCATATCCATTGTTCACGGTTCTAATCCAGATCGCGGTGGTTGTTGATTCCACAACGATGGCGCTGCTTATGATGATTGTTATGGTATTGTTGGACTTCGTTTGGTGGTCTGTCGATGAAGGTGCATCCATTGAAGGACCCTCTTCGTCTAGTTGTTGCACCATCTCTGATGAAGATCGGAGACGGTGGATGAAAAAAAACTTTCAAAATGCAAGGAGAGAACCGAGAAAATGTGGGAGTATTCTCCATTTTAGCAAAGGCCTGCTTTGGAGTTTTGTAATTTGGGATAGGGCATTTTCGTAAAAATAAAAATTGTGAATGATAGACCCGCGTCACTTTTCCTCGGCCCAATATTACCTAAGCAACTGAGCTTAAGGGCATCTAATAATACGTGAGTATGTATAAATGGAACAAATGTTTTAAGGTTTATGTACATTTGTAGGACATCAAACATCTTTCGACGATGAGTTTAGCAAATGTATATCTATGAAGCAAATAATAATTGTGTGTTGTCCACGTAAGTTAATTTGTGTCATTTTAAACTGAAACATTTGTTATTTATGTTGTAATCTCATTTTTCAATGTCAATCGTATTCGTTTATATGTACTTACACTAGCATATCATCCGTGTCGTTGGCACTCCACATATGTTTATTTATTTTAACTGTTAATTATCATCCACTGGACAGCCACATCACCATCCCTACCATTACAGAATACTAATTTTTTAGAGTCAAACTCGCTTAAAATTAGAATCGATTGAATGTTTGGAGTCTTTGTTTCAATGTTCGTCCGTTTCTTTGAAAAATATTATACTTATGTATGAAAATTTTAAAAATACTTATGCATATAAAAATTAAATACATATTTTGAAATTTTTAGTGTTTGTATTGATCATTGTTTTTGTTGAAAAGATATTCAAAATTGCATTTCAATGATACCAAGTTTATCAAAATCCGACAACTACATAAATAGTTATGATAGTTTTCATTTTGAAAAATAAGGAAATACAATACTTTCTCTCTACGTCACATGTGCATTTCACTAACTTTTTCACAATATTTTTCATTTTCTTTACTCTTCTAATTTTTATATTTACAACATGTCATTGTAGAGGAAAATGAATCTCAACCCTCAACATCTTCCCAACTTTCAATCATAATCATCTTTTATCTCCAATTCTCATTTGATGTTTGTCCTAGTCGAATAGTAAAACACCTATGTGAATTGTTTCGTAGATTGCGAAGAACTCTTCATTTTACCAACCAATTTCCCATCCGTATCAAGTATACTTATTGGATGGTTTACGGTCTACCGTACTACTGTAGTTATTCCTCCCAACCATTATTTATTTAGACTCGAATTTTTTTTACACAATGATGCAAAAAGGTCGTGAATTGTCCACATCATTTGGACTTTTACAAAGTTGTTTGAACATTACCTCCATTGAATTTCCAGTAGCATGGGTAAGAGTTTATCATCACTAGACATAGTGATTTTTATTCATACGTTAGCTATGTACGAATGTTCGTTTGATGAAGATACTAACTGTGCAAAAAGCAAAATATTAATGAGTTGATGCATTTCCATCATCAACAACTTACTAATTATTGAACATGGGTGGGTTTGAAATTGAGTTTCACCGTTTATAGGTGTTGAACAAGTATCAACACTTTAAAAAAAAAAAAAGTGTCAAAACTTATCTGCCTTTTGTTTGTTGCCTTTGACTTTGACTTCGACTTCGACTTCGACGTCTCAGTGGATCTCAACATCAATGCAACCGTTTTCAAGTGTCCTTTTGGACATTGTAACGACTTTCAAGCTAATTACAGCAAAAAAAATTAATTAATTAATTAATTCAAACTGTTGGAGTTGTAATTTTGAGTGTTCATGTGTACAAACCTTGTCAAAAAAAAATTTTGCTGGTGATATTAGGCATAGTGCATTCATCCATTGCCCATGTTGGCAGTATGGTAGGCACATGTTTAAAAGAACTTATAATTTATATGTATATCTCATATTGCATATATATAGTAGACAGTGAATTCATTCATGGACTGCATGTCTACCATAATTCATAGTATATTCACTAATGAATGTAATCATTAACGACATACAAAAATGTCGTGAAATCCTGTTAACGACGCACAATGAATGTCATTAAGAAATGCAGAGATTTCAACGACATGCATTGCATGACGTAATGTGATTCTAAATACCACAACATAGAGTGAATGTCGTTTTAAGAAATACATAACATTCAACCACGTCTATAGAATGTATCAATTTTTTCTCTCAATCATAGCGGATACTATGAATGAGAGACTTAGGCTCGCACAGACCGTTGTGTTTGTTTGGAAATTGGACAGAGATTGGGTTTTTATTCAAACGCAGCAGATCCTGCAGAGCCTAAGTCTCTCTATCCTTTTTATTTTTTTACATTGTTTTAAAATTTCTTCAGCTTCTACATATGCACTCTTAACAAATTGTTTTTGTTATAAAAACATCATTTCGTCGATGTCGAGTAAAAAAAACTCGACTTCAGAGGTCCCGAAATATGGATGTTTGAAGACAATGTCTAAAAAGTGTTTTTTGCAATAAAATAAATTTGTTAAGAGTGTATTTAAACCAAAGAAATTTCAAAAAATTAAAAATAGACTTAATTAAAAAATGGATAGACTGGATTTTTACCCAATTGCAACGAATTTTGCGACTTTGGTAACTCAGTTTGCAAGATCTGTTATTTGTGGGCAAAACACCTAAATCTGTCCATTTTTCATAAATTTTTTTGTTTGAATAAACTTTAAAAAAAAATTCAAAAAAAGTTGAAATTTTGGACAGACTTAGTTTTTTTACCAAACACAACGAATCCTGCGAATTTATTAATCCAATTCGCAGGATTCACTGCGTGTGGGCAGAATACCTAACTTTGATCATTTTCAAGCAAAAAAGTGGTTCGTGCGAGCCTAATTCTCCCATTCGCAGGATCCACTGCGGTTGAGAAAAAAATAATGAGACATTCGACAACGAGTAATGCACGTCGATGAATGTTCTATATTTATTATAACGACAATCACTGCACATCGTTGAATATTTTGTATTTATTACAACAACGTTCATTAGTCATTGGTAATGTGATTTCACGATATTTTTGCACGTTGTTAATGATTACGTGAAATTAAAAAATTAACAAAATCAATAAGGGAAAAGTGGTTGTGCAGTCAATGACGAGGGCGGGGTGGTTGTTGTTGTTTTGTCGTTTTCACGTTGTTAATGAGAAAAGAGGAAAAGAAGATGAAGAGAGGATAAGAGAAAGAAAAGATAAGAGGAAGAAGAAAAAAAGTGGGGGGGAGGGAAAGATGGTAGGGTGATGCAACCGGCGGCAAGGTGGTGCGATGGTGGTGGTTGTTGTTCCTGAGAGAACAGATGAGGGGAAGAGATGAGGAGGAGAGGAGAGGAAGAAAAACCTATTTAATGGTGGTGTTATTCAACAAACTTAATTTTTTTTTTGAGGTGGTGATGTTCTTCAACAAAACTGGTGATGTCTTTTAGCAAATGCCTTGTTAGAGAAGGCATTGCAATGAAATAGGGATGCATGGAATTTTCTATTTTGTCCTTCAAACTAAATGAAAATTGGCAGCGACCACTTCACACCATCATAAGTATTTTCTTACGCCATTCTACTCTCTCACATCACCTACTTTCTTTTTTACACCACCATACTTTCCCACACCACTTATATAAACAAAAAACTAATATTTTCTCCTCCCCAATCAAATTGAAACGCGATTCCTCCATCCCCCAATCGAATCTCTTCCCTCTCCCACATTCAAATCTCTTCCCTCTCCCTCAAAATCTCTTCCATTTCCTTCAAAATTGAAACTCTTAAAAATTGAACCCCAAATCGCAACCTCCCCAAAAATTTTCAGAAAAAACAAAGCAATCTCATGAAAATTTCAGAAATATTTTCAATCACAAAAACAAAGTAAACTTCGAAAAAAATTTCAGAAATCACAAAAAAAATATTGTTCGCCTGATCTGGGCGAACAGTAAAAAAATTTGCTGAAATTTGCTGTTCGCCCAGAACAATGCGAGGTTTTTGCAAAAACTCAGAGTACTACAACTTTTGTGTTTTGATTCAAGTTGCTCATTTCAAAACATTTTCAAGTGATTCAAGTTGTGTTTATTAGATAACTCAAAGTACTACAACTTTTGTGTTTGATCAACTTGAGAATCGGTTTTGATCGAGCACATAAGTTGGCCGAAATTCAGGGATGCTATCCCGTTTTCATTGCGAGACAGATTTGCGCGACTTTAGTAAAATGATCATAACTTGCTCATTTTCAAGTGATTCAAGTTGTGTTTATTAGATAACCCAAAGTACTACAATTTTTATGTTTTAATCAACTTGAGAATCAGTATCGATCGAGCACATAAGTTGGCCGAAAGTCAGGGACACTATCATGTTTTCATTGCGAGACAAATTTGCGCGACTTTAGTACAATGACTCTAACTTGCTCATTTCAAAACATTTTCAAGTAATTCAAGTTGTGTTTATTAGATAACTCAGAGTACTACAATTTTTGTTTTAATCAACTTGAAAATCGATCTAAATTGAGCACATAAGTTGGCCGAAAGTCAATGACACTATCCCGTTTTCATTACGAGACATATTTGCACGACTTTAGTAAAATGACTATAACGTGCTTATTTCAAAACATTTTCAAGTGATTCAAGCTGTGTTTATTAGATAAATCAGAGTACTACAATTTTTGTGTTTTAATTGGTTGAAAGTTACCCTGTTTTGCATATTTTTTTTTTTTTCAATTGGGTTTCTATATTAAGCTATGCTTATTTATTGGTGGTGTGAGTAAAAAAAAGATAATATAATTAAAAAAATCTCAAATAGGTGGTGTGAGCAAACACTTTTGATGGCATAAAGCATTCGTTGCCATGAAAATTTTGTTGGCCCTCACTGGGCAGTACAAAATTCAGTCCGCACACAAAATACATAACTCATGAGCATTTATCCTATAATTTTGGGTTCGGGTGTTTGCAATAAAAATTCAGCTCAAAAAAAAAAAAAAAAAAAAAAAAAAAAACAGGGACAAACAAATACAATATCGAGAAATGAGATAATGATCCCTGCCAGAATCATGTGATTGAATCAAACAAACAAACCCCTCTCTCTCTCTCTCTCTCGACTCAACTCAACTCTTTTCTCACTTTCTTTCCTTATTTATGGATATTTCATCTTCTTCTTCTTCTTCGTTCGACTTCTCCAACTCTCGCCGGAGAATCACCTCCGGATTTCACTCTCTACCGTCTCTTCATCCGCCGCGTCCCTAAACGTCTCCGGAAAATCTCATCATCATTCCTCCCTAAACCTAATAATTTAGGGTTCCAGATTTGATTTCAACAAAAAAGTAGGGTTTTTTTTTTTTTTAATTGAATCGAATATCTCTAGTAGGGTGGGTTTTTTTTTTGTTTTTGCAGTTGTTTATGGTTTCTGTAAATTAGTGAAGTATGAAGAGATTGAGATCGTACGGGGACGATCTCGATGTGGTAGGTGGGAAGGATTGGGGAAGAAGAGGAGATCAGGATCCTGACCGTACAACTCACCATCGGCGGTTCCATTCAAAGCTCGAGAATGGGCGGAAAGGAGGCTCCTCTTCTTCTTCCTACGATCGGGGGCTTGAAGATGATTGGGAGGCTTCCAGATCGTTGCGGAAGCGGTTCGATCATGACTCCGATGGGTTTGATAGACGAAAGAGCTTCGATCGGTATCGGGATGATAGAGGGGTTTCAATTTCTTCTTCACCTAGACTTTCATCACATGTGAGAAGTGGAGGGGAACGAATGCATCGGTCCGAAAGCTTTTCGTTTTCGGGGTCTAGGAGGGATTATCCAAAGGGGTTTAGGTCGGAGAGGGATAGACCGAGGAGGGAGGAGAGTGTTTCTTCTTGGAGGAGATTGTGTGGGAGTAAAGAGGTGGATGAGGATGGTAGTAGGTCAGCTGCTGCTGGTGTAGATTTCGGTAGAGGGAATAGTAGGGGGCGTGTGAGGTCGCCTTCGGTGTCTAGACAAGTAGTGAAGTCACCTCCGTTGTCGAGGGGGTCGAGTCGGAGTAGTGAGGTGAAGAAGAATGATGGTCAGGTGCAGGGTGAGGCTACTAGTAGTAGTAGTGAAATGGAAGAGGGGGAGTTGGAGCCAGAGCCCGAGTCTAATGCTGAATCAAAGCAGACAATGGAGCCTGAACCTGAATTCAATGGGGAGTCTAAGCAGTTAGTGGAACTGGAAGTTGAGGAAGAGGTTTCGAAGGTGGTCAGTAGTTCTGAGAGTCCGAAGGAGCGCGAGTCTAAGACTCAGATTGAGTTGGCAACAACTGTGGTGATCGAAGAGAACCACCCATTGTCCGAAGAGATATTTGAGCACCACGAAGAGGGTGTTGCTCATGAAAAGAAAGTTAATAGAATGTTGGAGATGATGGAAGATGCAATGAAGGAAACTAGGGAGTTGCCCAAATGTGAAGGGAAGTCAGAAGATGGGACATGTGAGTCTAAAGAGGTCTCTGCTTCAAGCAATGGGAGTGGGCAGAACGCAGCAAATATTGCTGAAAATCAGGAGTTGTCAACTTTGCATGGCCATAAACTTCGAGACACTGAGAGAGTGGAAATCAAGGATGTAAATGGGGATAATTTATTGCCTTTGGAACAGGGACAGAATGAGAAAGAAAATATCAATCTTGAAGTCCAGATTGAAGAAGGAAATGCTGTTGATTCAAAAGATCTTAATACAGTAGAGAACAGAAGAGAGGAGATAACTTTGAACCTTATATCAGATAATCTGAATGGGAAAGATAAAGGGAAGAGTCTGGCGATCTCTCCTTCACTTGAACCCGATTCCATGGAAAATGATCCCTGGGTTGTAAAAGATTTCCTTGCTGGAAGAAATGATGCTATGGAAGGTCCAAGTACTCGGGGCTTTGAGTTGTTCTCTAGCTCAATTGTCATCAAGTCTGGAAAGACGAACAATTTGGGTTCGAGTAAAGATGAAAAGACGAAAGTTGAGCCACTTGAGCTTTCTCTTGGCTTGCCAGATGTTTTGTTGCCTCTTAATTCGCATGATCCAGGCCCGGCTCCCCCTAGTTCTCCTGGTCGAGCAATGAGCATACAGTCTTTGCCTAGTACATACCGCACAACTTCTGATGGATTTACTGGATCAATTTCCTTTTCCGGTTCTCAGACATTTTTTCACAACCCTAGCTGTTCTCTCACACAGAACTCATTTGAGAACTACGAGCAGTCAGTTGGAAGTCACCCTATATTTCAAGGGATTGATTGGTCAGGGCAGTCTGCAAATGAGCCCAAGCGCAAGGAGACCTCAAATCATCAGCGAGCATTATTGAATGGAATTGGTTCTCATACACCCCAAACATCCCAAGCCCAAACAATTATATTTTCGCAGGCCATGCAAGGACAACAACTTAGAGTTTCTGAAGGAAGCACCGGAGTTCCTGTTGGCCTGGAGCGGCAATCAAGTCTTAGCAGACAGCTCTCAGGAATACAGTTGAAAAACTACAGTGAGACTAGGTCCCCTACTCTGAGTGCTGGTTCTCCTGAAACTAGATCAGAGCATAGTAGGGATAAGAAGCGTATGGTTAAAGAAAGATGTGGTAGTTTGTTTAGAAGTAATAGCCAGAAAGAGATGGAGCATTTTGTGGTAGGTGGGACTGGTTTTGTTGGGAGGATCATTGGTATGATAGTCTCTGATCCAGTGCAAATAATGGCTAGTAGAATTCAAGAAATGGCAGAACATTCGATAGCCTTTCTAAAGGAGAGTGCTTGTGAGATAGTAGTCAACAAAGATAAGCAGGGGCAATTGCAGGCATTTCAGGACACACTGCAAAACAGGTCTGATCTAACATTGGAAGTACTGCTGAAGTCCCATCGAGCTCAGCTTGAGATCCTGGTGGCTTTTAAAACTGGTCTTCAAGATTTTCTTCGAAAGGCTAATGACATCCCTTCTTCTGCTTTAGCAGAGATATTTCTGAACTTGAAGTGCAGAAATATTTCTTGCCTGAGTCCATTGCCCGTGGATGAATGTGATTGCAAAGTTTGTGTGCAGAAGAATGGCTTCTGTAGTGCTTGTATGTGTCTTATATGTTCAAAGTTTGACATGGCAATGAATACGTGTAGTTGGGTTGGTTGTGATGTCTGCCTTCATTGGTGCCATACAGAATGTGGGATACGGGAATCTTATATTAGAAATGGTCGAAGTGCTAATGGGTCTCAAGAGAAATCCGAGATGCAGTTCCACTGTGTTGCTTGCAATCATCCATCTGAGATGTTCGGCTTTGTGAAGGAAGTTTTCAAAACTTGTGCCAAGGAGTGGTCAGCGGAAATACTTTCCAAGGAACTTGAATACGTGAAGAGAATTTTTTCTGCAAGCAATGATATCAGAGGGAAGCAACTGCATCTTGTTGCTGAACGACTGATGGCGAGATTGGAAAATAAGTCTAACCTCTCAGAGGTGTACACTTACATAACAAGATTCTTTACTGGTGAGTTTTTGTATATTAGTATTTTTTTATTTTTTTTTGCTATATAAACTGAAGTTTATTCACTTTTGCAGTTGTCGAGCCTCAAATGAAAGTGGTCTTATTTGCATATGCTATTTTTTCTATGCTTCTTCCCCTTACTTTCTAAAACTGTTAGTTATTCAGTCTTTCTTTTTTCATTAGACTTGTTTTTCATCTTATTGTATTCAACATATGTACGAGTCAGGGATTGTAAGTGTTAGCTTTCACAACTTGACATAGGAAACTATTTAAACAATTTATCTCAATGCAGTCCCTTTGGTTTCGATTTTGCATGTTATCATGTGTCTAGTAGTTATATTTGTTTACCATTTTTGAAGAAGAAGAAGGCAATCCAGATTATTTCTGGCTCTTTCAATTCTGTGTTTTTATATATTTGTAAAAATAATAAGTGCAGTACCTTCCAACTAAATAGCAACAAAGGTGCACACCTCAACCTTGAAGCGTAAACTTCCAACTAAACAGTTTTGGAATATTTGTTGTAAATGCAAGTGGTCTTACTAAAAATAATTTTGGGTGCTCCGTAGTCATTTGCAAATTGTGATTGTCCATTGAAAATCAGTTTTCCCAAATCTTCAATCCTAGTTGATAATTTCAGCAAATTGAATTCTCGTAGTACTCGAATAATTTTTCACTAGCTGGTAGTAGTTGTGACAATAGTGGTAGGTGTGACCATGGTGATTGTGATCATGAGGTAGTAATGATGGTGGTGGTGAGGATGGTCATTGGTGGTGGCGATGATGACGATGATGGTGGCTTTGGTGTGGGTAGTGGCCATGATGGTGGTTGTGATGGCGTGGTTGTAATAGTGGCTGTCATGTGGTGGTATTGGTGGTGGGAGGGACTTAATTTATGAGTCAATGATTGTCAATTTGTCTGTCGCAAAGCTAGCCTTGTAAATAAAATATGTATTTACAACTTTTCTGGAGAAATTCATTTGTATTTCCATCAAAGTAAGCCTTTAGGGCACTGCAAGTAAACCACTCCTTGAGTTCTAAACTCCAGTGTTTCTGAAACCTTTGCTCCATGTAAACCTTTTGATCATTGCAAGTAAACCTCACCTGGAGGCATGCCTTTGAGATGTAAATCTTCAATACTTGTCAAAACATTGCCTTGGAATGCAGACTACTTTGTCAAACGGTATCATTTTCTTATAAGGTACTTTTTCAAACTGTGTGATATATCTCCAAGTGGTTTCACACATCTTGAGGACCTATGAGCAAATAAGGACAAGAGGTCGTACTTTGACCTCCCTGAAGAGGAAAAAAAATCACCTGTGTGTGGTCTTATGGGCAGCTACTTTCAGCTTCAAGTGAAAATTGTACTATATATCTACAGAAACAAAACAATTCTAGGGGAAACGGTTGAATTTGAACTCTAAATAGAGAAACAATGGTTAGCTCATATCAAGCTGTTGTGATCAGTCAGTGGTTTCGGAACAAATTCAACATTTCTGACTATTGCATTAATTGAATTCTTATTGCATAGATTGAATTGCATTAGTTCTGAGTTTTGCATTCACACTGTCAATATATGATCTTCTAATGTTGGGTTTTCCTGTTTGGTGACCTAAAACTTTAATGTTGTTATTCACCACTTCATGTTACCTTACTTTTAAACTTGCAGAGAGCAACTTTGTGATTGGCAACGCTTCCACTACATCTTTGAAGGAGCAACACTATAAGAATCCAGGAGATGGGAACAATGGAATTGCTCGGCCAAACCAAGAATCCATGTGGCTGACATCTGTTTCTACCGAAAATGCACCTCAAGGGGGAAATTCAAGCGCTGCTCCTCCCAGACTGGATTGGGATCAGATGGGTGGACAGGCTGGGAATCATGACATGCGGATGGGTGCTGGAAAGAAGCCAGTTATGGATGAATTGGAGAGCATTGTTAGAATTAAACAGGCAGAAGCGAAAATGTTCCAAGCACGCGCCGATGATGCAAGAAGAGAAGCTGAAGGCCTGAAACGCATTGTGGTTGCTAAGAGTGACAAAATAGAAACAGAATACTCTAGCCGAATCACAAAGTTATGTCTGGCCGAGACTGAGGAAAAGCGCAAACAGAAGCTGGAAGAGCTCCAGGTTTTGGAAAGAGAACACCATGAGTACTTCAGTATGAAGGTGAAGATGGAAACAGATATTAGAGATCTTTTGTTGAAAATGGAAGCTACAAAACAAAATATCATTACTTGATTTCATTGCCTTATAGATGGCGTAAATTCTCAGAATACTAGACGGCGTAAATTCTCAGAATACTTCCATTGTCTCAGGTAATTGTCCCCTTTTAGAGTTGACATCTTATAGTCCCTGTTGTTCCAATACCCTTGGGTACAATTAGTTTCTCAGGTTAGTTCCTTTAACCAGAGGTTGTACATAATGTTCCATATCTTTAATATCAACTTGAATTGGTTCCTTCTACAGGTTGATTTGAAAGGGAGAGAATCAATTTGCATCAATTTCTTATTTTATACTTGTGAAACTTGAAACAGGTTCTTTTAGCATTTTCGTGCCTTCTCCTTTGTTCGTGGAATTTATTTTATCCTTTTTCTTTCTTTGTTAAAATAAAATTGGTTTGTCTGAATATATCTAGTCTTAATTTCTATTCCTATTTTGTTCAAGAGCTGGGCATTTTCAGTCTACTCCTTTTTGAGAACACATTTTTTTTGTTTTGTTTTGTTTTTTTGTTAAAGCCTAGTTGGCATATATTAATGCAAAATATTACAATATTGCAGTCCAACTGCTTTAGCCAGATTACGAGCCTCAATATTGAAGTCTCTACTAATATAATAACAATTCCAGTTTGTGTTCATATCTAACAATTGCTGAATGTTATTGATCAAATGCATCCATACCCACTCTGAATAGATATTACTGTAAGCAAGGTTGTGATTTTGAAGAATTGCATTGAGACTGCTAGAGTCACCCATGATCAAGGCCCAGTGACGAGCTTTAACCAGTAGTAATGCCGCCTCAGCTGCATGACACTTCACCATGGTGTTGTTAAGAACTCGGCCTGCAATTTTAAAGGCAACTTCCAAAATTTGACAATGAACATCAATTGCAAAAACTCCCACTGCTTCATATTTGGATGCATCATAAAAGCTAACATCATAAGTAATCAAAATCGTATTAGAGTCTTCAGATGGAAATAAAGGAAATATGTTAGCATCAGTCCTGTAGTCAAAGCCGATGATATCTAGCCACGGAAAGTTGAGCTCGATAATATCAAATTTGGACTGCACATCCTCAAGGAGGGGCTCTCAATCAATCTAGAGCAAGTAACAACAACATCCTCCACTCTTGAAATAGATGAGAGTAGCATTGAGATGCTTGCCTCAGAGATTCGACTATTGGATCCCTGATGTTGATACTGAGGATCCTCCCTGCGAGGAAAGTGGTCATCAATGGGCCTGCTCAATCTGCCTGAAAACATCCTTCTAGGGGTGTTTCAATCCTCTGCCATTTGATGCGATGCTCAACTAGTTAAGCTTCTGAACCTGGGAATCAGTAATTGCATCTGCCAAGTTGTGATAGAGGGTACTGCGCTGTCGTGGGTCCATTTGTTGGGGAGGAAACCACTGTTTTTTTCCAAAAGAACCAAAGTTTTCAGAAAGACTTAATAAACATATGGGGGTTGTGTTTGGCTTTTTGAAAGACAATCATTTCTGATAGTCCAGATAATTTGAATTATGGCGGTGAATTGAGAGAGCATTTATTCTTTTAAAGGAGCATGAGCATTGGTTGTATCCCAAATGAAAGAGAAGAATTAAAATATGATAGAATCATAAAAGTTATTGTTCAACCAGTCAATAGGAAGGGAAAAAAAAGTCAATAGGAAGGGGAGATAGTTGCCACCATTGGTGAATAATTGAGTATTGGAAGAATAGATGTGTCGCATCTTCCGAGTGGTTGTGAGAAAAGACACATTGGTCTTTAATAGGAGTGTGAAGCCGAACCAAATTTGCACAGGATGAGAGAATATTTTGAATAACTTTCCAAATGAGGAAAATAGATCTTGGCGGAGCTTTGATACGCCACAGTTCCTGAAACAGTTTGCACATACTGGCCAGGATGTGGGGGGGGGGGGGGGGGGGGGTTGATGAAGAGTTTTCAAGATTGTCTCGGGTAAAGGCCTTAGTAGCACTTTTAATAGAGAATTCACCTTTTTGTCAAAGGTCCACACAATTTTGTCAGGGCAAGAAGTGTTTCGAATGGTAACATCAAGGATATCCCTTGCTACAGGCGAAGGGAAAAGGGAGGAGACCAGTTTTTCATTCCAAATGACCAAATAGGGAGAAGGAGACAACCAAAGGTTCGAGATAAATAGGGGTCTGTTGGAAGGGGGAGTCTTGGAAGCAATCAGCTAGGACAAGACTTGGTTTTACCCAACAATTTTGCCATAGATTTGTTTGTTCTCCGGAGAAAATCTTCCAGATAATCCATTTTTTCATCTCATAAAGCGCCGTGACGCAACATTTCCAAACAAAAAAAGCCACAACGAGATTCTTGGAGATCTTAAAGAGGCTTTTCTTGTGGAAATATAGGGCTTTAAGTTGCTAAACTCGCTCATTTTGGGGGGATGTGAGCGCTTGCCACATTTTTTCCATCAAGGCAAGATTTTTGTCCATAGAGGGAGGAATATTTAGTCCTCCATGTGTCTTGGAAGACCTATAAGGTTCCCTTTACACACATGTTTCGCCTTGCTGTTAGGGACTTTGTTCCACCATAAATTTCTAGCTAGGTGATCAAGTTGTTGTGTAACTATATAAGGTAGGAGAAAAAGATTGCATAGTGTAGACTGGAATAGAGTTTAAAATTGTTTTTATCATCATTGTTGTACCCGCTTGAAAAAGAATTTTGAATTTTCAACTAGCAAGTTTGATATCACCTTATCAACCAGGAACTAGAAATCATTTGCTTTTCTTTTGGATAGCAATAAAGGAGTGCCCAAGTATTTGTCCTTAGTGTTATAAGTTTTTGTCCCAAGAATTTTGTTGATCATCTTGGCATGACCGAGGCGGATATTGGCACTGAAGAAGACAAAGGATTTGTCAAAGTTAACTGTTCGCCTTGAGGCCTCACAGTAAGAGTGCAATATTTGTTTAACTTTGGTTGGTTCATCCAAGGAGGCTTGACAAAACAACATGAGATAATATGCATAGAGGAGATGACTGATCGATGGTGAATGCTTCTAATTTTGATACCCTTGATGACCCCATCATCTACAGCTTAGTTGAGAACCCTAGTAAGAGCTTCAACCATAATTATGAAGAGATATGGGCACAAAGAGCCTCCCTGTCTGATGCCTCTCGAGGTTTGATGGCTGGTAGCGGGGACCCATTGAAAAGGACTTGAAGTGAAAAGGTAGATATGCATTGACCAATGAGAGTGATCCAATCGGATGCAAAACCCACCCTCTTAAGAATGTCAAGCAGGAAAGTCCATTCAAGTCTGTCATAAGCTTTGGCCATCTCCATCTCGATGGCCATCCAACCTTTTTTTTTTTTTTTTTCACCGGTTGTTTTTCATCTGAAAAAAGGTTTCATGTGCTATGCTGACATTATCAGCAATGGATCTACCTCTGACGAAAACACCATGGTTGGGGAATATAAATTTATCAAGGAGCGGTTTCATCATATTGGCCATGAGTTTGGATATGAGTTTGTAGATCACATTGCAAGGCCCAATAGGTCGGAATTTATCTAGAGAAGTTGGATTGAGAAGGAATGAGTGCAATAAAGGAGGCATTGAGCCTCGTGTCAAGATGTTTGGTGGTGAAAAACTTTTGGACAACCTCAATCGCATCCATATTCACAATATCTCGGTAGTTCCGAAAGAAGAAAGAAAATGGTAACCATCTGGGCCAGGGGCTTTGTGACTCCCCATAGCTTTGATAATGTTAAAAAATTTCGAGTCTTCTGGGATCGAAAGAAGGGCAGAGTTCTCTTGGTCAGTGATAACTATGTCGAAAAGAGAGAATCTCAGGGCTTGGTTAGGATTAGAAGTCTGAAAAATATTCTCGAAAATATTTATGAAGAACTTGACCAATTTGAACCTAATCACTATGCCAGACATCAGAATCATCTTTGATCCACAGAATGAGATTACGTTTTCTGCAGAACAATAAGGGCAAGTGAAAGAATTTTTTGTTTTTGTCACGGTGAATAAGCCACGTGGCTCCTGATTTATTTTTCCAAAACAATTCTTCCCCGAGGAGAAGTTTAGATAGATGTTCTTTTAGAACTGAAGTGACATTTGCATTGTTCTGGGATGAGATTTCATTTTGCAATTTGTCAAGGGCCTCAAGATTGTCCAAAATACTTTCCAGAATATTACGGAATTTAGTTTGATTCCATCTAGTAAGCTTGTAACTAAGCTATTTTGCTTTGAGTTGGAAATTAACTGAGGGGAGCATGGGCTCTGAGCGTTTAGGATGAAGAGATGATATTGAGACAAGAAGGGTCACACGCCCATATTTGAAAGAATCTAAAAGTTTTGGACAAGAGCTAACAATTTGAAAAGCAGAAAAAAGAGCTCGATGGTCCGAGGAAGGGGTATGGATATTTTTAGCCATGGCCGACTTGAAACAGGTGAGTCAATCAATGGAAGCTAAGATCATTTCCAGTTTTGTTTTGACTCCATTTCATCTATTTTTGTTGTTATTCCAAGTATATTGGGAGCCTTTGAAAGGAAAGTCCACGAGATCACGAGTGTTAGTAAAGTTTAAGTGAACCAGATTGGATTTGCGAGGCTCATTGCCTCATTGTTTATAACTGGGAAGAAGAATAAAATTGAGGTCCCAATGAAAAGTCTAGGGAGTGGGTGGTCATCACATAGAAGGGAGAAGTCAACCCAAAACTTACATTCTAAAAGAGGGATTTGGCTCACCATAAACAAATAGACATACCAAGTACTATTAATAAGGTAATTAGTTATCATGCAGTGAAAATAATACAAGAAGGAATAATTGAAATTTGAATACTTTATTTCCAAAAGAGTTCTAGTCCACCAGATAACCCTGTTGTAGGTACAAAGGATCAATATTTGTATCCAAGTCTCCGGTGAATGCTCTCAATTTTCGAGGAAGCTTTGGTTTCGAAAAGGAAAATGATATCAGGATTGGACTAATGGGAGAGGGATTTTAGATTCTGAAACGCGTAGTGGAATCCCAATCCCCTCGCGTTCCATGAATACCTTTTGAGAACACATTTATCCTTGTGCAAGTCTATCTCCCAAACCACCCCTCCTTCATTTTGAAGGTAGGGTGAGGATTTGGGGCCTTATTATTATTTTATTTTTATTGCCTTTAAATCTTTCACTAAATATAAGTTGTTGGCTTCTTGTAAATCCAGATTAATGTAGATGTCATTTGTTTGACATAAATGGCTCAAGCCGATGAGAACAAGCTAATGGAAACTAAGTGTGGGCAAGAATCATGGTCGGCCCCGGCCCTTTTCTAATTGGGACCAACCGGTTCATGCCATTTTCATCCTGATCCCTAACCGGTTGGAACTAGTTTCATAAATTCAATCCCAGTCCATCCCGGTTAATGTGGCCCCCTCCCCCGCGCAACCATTTGAAACCTTCACACCTGGTCCAAGCCCAAGCCCTCATCTTCCCTTCTTCATTTTTCTTCATGGTTCCTTCTCCCTTCATTTCTCTTCTTCCTCTCCACCTCCTTCTCCCTCACTGCCATCGGTGCCCTCCCTCCTCCTCCACCATACACCGCAATCACATACCCTAACTCTTCCACTTTCTCCTCCCCCACCAGATGACACCCACAAGATCTAGTGTTTTGGAATAGGAAATTGAGCTAAACTGATAGCGACTTGGCTAGGGATCTGAGTGACTTCTCTTTTTGGATCTGGGTCTTTCTGCTCAACTGGAACTGTTTGAGCTCAAAGGCTTTGAGTCTTCGAGTAGCTTCGGCTTTGGATCTGGAGGTGGGAGCGAGTGAGGAGGAAGAAGTTGAGGTTTGCTTCGATACAGTGAATAATCTAAGGTTTTGTTTTGGGGTTTTGAAATTGGAGATGTCTTTGAATAAGGATGATGGTTTTGGTAGTGGTGACAAAGGTGGTGTGGACGAAGAATGGATATTGGGAAGTGGAGAGTAATGATGATGGGGCGGGGAGTTGATTGGTGGTGACAAAGATGAGGAAGTAATCGAAAAAGGCTTTGCAGATGGAATATTTGGTGTGTTAATTGGGCATGTTGGGCTTTGAATTAGTTAATTGGGTTGCTTTGGTTTGAGCTCTTTTTTTTAATCGGGATGGCATGGTTCTATCCTGAACCACCCCAGTTCAAACCGGGTTCGCAAAAAAAAAATTTAATAAATAAATAACTTTTATCTCAGACTGTTCCGATCTCATTTCACTGGATCGAAACATAGACAAGCCCAATCCCGAATCGTGCCCACTCCTTATGGAAACACGTTTTTAGGAAAAGAACACCAAGCCTCATTTCTCCTTCTTGTCAAATACCTACCCGTATTTCTTGGTATATAGGGTGTTTAGTAAAAATCCTCCGAAATTTTACTTCAGAATACATAAAAAGGCCATTGTAAAAGTTGGCCTCATTTAAGAGGACATTATGGATGCTCTAATGTAATATTGCCTGTGATGTTGGTGTGTGTTGCCATTGCAGACTATGGGAGTGTATGTGGAAGAAATGACACGATTATCTTATAGAAAACTTATCATCCTTGATTATCTTATAGAAAACTTGTTTTGTTAGCTTAAAGGATCCAAATTAACTAAATGAGAATTGTTAGAAATAGCAAGCTATATAAATCAAATTTTTTGATGAACCAAATAAACATTCTAAGCACCTTAAAATTTATAAAAATAAAAATACAAATAATATGAACTGTCGAAACTCTGAACTCTCGCATCTTATGTAGCTTCAATGTTTTATTTTTAGTTTTTGCATGTTTCTTATAGTTGGTGAGTTAGTTATATTTTCTTTTTTGATATCTAATTTTAAGGCTTCAAAGTTGAAAGTGAAACACTTGAAATGAGACTTCCCAAACACAATTTTTCATTCAGCTATATGATTTTGTTTTTTTAACATAGGAGGCACCATTTGAAGACTTTCGGCTAAGGCACCCCAAATCTCAGGGCCAACCCTGACTACAACCACCTCCACTAGTTTCTCTTCTCCCTTACCGTTTTCTTCTCCCTCGAAAAGCCACCCAAGAACCTCTGAACAGAACACCACCATCACCCCTATTCCACCTCTTTTTATCCCCAATAGAACAATCTCTCCACCCCAACTCCAATACAATCGACTTCTGGCTTGAACAACCACCTACTAACCCCAGCACCACCATCCCCCCAACCCATCACTAAATTTAACCAACACATGCAACCCTAACTCATCCACTCTAACGAAATCAACACCACTTCTACCCTACACGATCTCTCCACTAATCACTCAAATTTTTTTTTTTTGTTGGTGGGTCAAGGCCTTCTAAGAGATGGGTTTATTTGCTTTCTCAAAATTTTCATCTTGAATGTAGTATTAATAGAATGGATTCACCACAAATACATAAATTTTGGATGGCCATCAAGAAATGGGTGGAATTTCTATTAATTTTATGGATTTTAATAGAATGGATTCACCACAAATACATAAATTTTGGATGGCCATCAAGAAATGGGTGGAATTTCTATTAATTTTATGGATTTTTGATGATTTGAAGAGATGGGGCGGTAGACTTGGATGGAAATTCAAGATGGGTATTTGAGAAGAAGAGTTGCAAAGATGGGATAATGGCATAGAGGGGTTAGCTACATGTAAAGGGCATGCTCTAGTAGATGGTAAAAACGGAAGATTGTCATTTGACTGTTAGTCTTGGGGGTTAACACTAATTTTTTAAATACTTGGGAGATACTTTGAGTTTCGCATTATGAAATAGGGGTTACCTCTTAATGTCTCTATGTAATATTTTAGGTTGGACAACCTCTCAAAGACCATTGTGCCTCATTTTGGCTCAAAAGTGTCGAGATATTCTCCATCTCAACAGTGATCGAGGACCTAAATAAATTGACATGGCCTCTAAATAAGTAAAAAAATAAAATGGGTCCGGGGCCCTGACAAATGGGACGTGCGAATGAAGAGTTCGGATGTAACCACAATTTCTAGAAAAGTGTCAACCCGTGGTGTGGTGTGGTGTGTGTAGTATAAGATCGAAGACGGGAGGAAGAGGAAGGTCACATACACATTTCGAAGGAACGAGTGCGATTGAATCTCTCTGTTTCCGTCTGGATTCAGTCAGTCAGTAATTTGGTGAGCTCTCTCTCTATCATTTTTCATCCAACTTTGCTTCTTCTCTATTGTATTGTATTGTATTGTATTGTATTGGGTTTTTTTCATAACCACGATTGCAAATAGATACAGATCTAGGGTTTGCTTGTTTCTGTATTATGCTCCCTCTGATTAGGGTTTCGTTTCATTGTATCTATCTTGTTCTGCTTTGCTACTTATCCCTGATGACTCTTTATTGTATTGATGAAACTAGGAGATTGATTGTGTGTGTTTGAGTTTTCATTGAAAAAAAATTGTTAATTTGCCTCTTATGTGTTCGATGAAATGCTAATAACAAAGTGGGGTGGGGTGGGGTGGGTTGTCCAAAATATAAGTATGTCATCCTTTCTACATCACATCGGTTGGGAGGATGATAGCTAATTTGATGCTTTCGGTCAAGGATTTCACGTCAGTAAAGTATCCTTCATTGGAGCCTGTAGAGGTAATTGCTTTGCTTAGTTACTTTGGGTAGTGAAAGGTCAACTCATTTCTAGGAGGAACCTGATATATACCAGAATTCTCTAGATTATTACCATCTTCCACCGTGTGTGTGTTTTTTGCGGTCTGAGAATCGTATGGATGGATGTTACAAGTATTCATATTGTTTCTAGGAAAATGACTTAAGAAATGGGCTGCTAATAACATGAGTTGAAATTCTTCTTTGAAACGGTCGTATTTACCTGTGTTAATGGTCAATAGTGTGGCAATTCTAGGTTAACTTTTGTTGGTAAGTTCCTCCTAAGCAAGCATTTAGGCCATTTTTAAGTAGGTAGTTGTAGCTTTGTAGGGTTTTCTTTTGATGCTCATGTCATTCATTTGGACCACATGTGTGTTTAAAGCATCCCTCGTCTTTTAGATATTGGCCAATGTGATATGAAAGCTTGAGAGAGCATTTTGGTTACTTGAGCTTTGTTTTTGGTATGATATGAAAGGAAAACTTAATAATCAGAAGACAAGGCAAACTTCAAAAGAAGAAGGTTGTTTAGATTTGCCTTTTTGTTCTCGGAAAATCAAAATATATATTGAAAGAAGAGATTTGTGAGAAAGATACATGATGGTGTGAGAGGTTTAGATGACAAGAGAATACAGCAAGTCTTAAACTAACTTGCATACAATACTATAATAAAAAGCTGGCATCACCAGAGCATGCTAGCGAGCTTAAGAACCAGTGAATGGAACAACAATTTCACATTCTGGTGATGCTAGCTTTCTATTTATAGTTTTATATTTGTTTTGCTGACTACCCTTTGCTGATTGTGTGATGTTGTCGATTGTTACATTTTCTCTTGAGAATTTGTGTTATTAGTGTTGAACTGTCTTTTCATCACCACCTTCAGTATGGTCATACTCTTTGTGATGTTATTATCTTCTTCTATTATATCTGTTAACACTTCCAGTTGGGGGTTCCTCCTCTAAACTAGATGTCTACAAAGGAAAGATCATTATTAGTGCAGTACTAGCGTACTGGGTGCCAAAAGTTGTACAATATTTGGGTAAACAAAATGAAGAACTGAAAAGAGACAAGGCTTCGAATGGATCAACTTTTTTGCCTATTCTACGACATGCACCTCCTCACCTTTAGCAATAAGAATGAAGTTCTTGTGTGTTTTGCATATGCTGGTCGTGAATTGCATTGTTTTAGCAGTGCATGCTTAGATTTTTTTTTTTTTTTTTCCGGTCAAACATGAAGATTTTTATTAATGAAAGAAAGGGAAACAAGTTACAATAAGAAACATTCCTATATCAAGGAATGCCAAGACACTATGAAAGTGTCAAACCCCAAACCCGTAAATAAATTACATGCCGTACCCATTTTCCACAACAATTCTCTAATCTCGATAAAGATAGAGTGTTCTGATCTGTTTAGTCCTTCAAAAACCCTTTTATTTCTTTCTTTCCACACACACCACATAAGAACGTGAGGGACCCTACGCCATAACCATTCCCCCCGACGAGAAGGATTAGCTTTAGACCACCAACTTAGCCAATTTAGAATGGAACCTTCAAATATCAAACTCAAACCGAATTCCACCAAGAAATTGCGCCAAATGGATTTGGAGAAACTGCAATGAAGCATCAAATGGTCCAGTGTCTCTTCAGATTCGTTGCAAAGCACACAGAGACTCCCAGTGAGGATTCCCATTTTTCTTAACCTATCCTCACAAAGTTTTTGTAATTGAACCTCGTCCACAACTTTTAGTACGTTAAGTTTTTCGGTGATGAATAATTCTTATTCTTTTAAGGTGTGTGCCGCTGATGGGTATCGAACCCAAGGCATGGGTCAAATCACCACAGCCTTAGCCAACTAACCAGGCTACCATTGACCGGTGATAAATAAATTGATGTAGCTTTAGGCATCACGAAAATGTGAGCATCTATTACTGATCCTGCATTAACAGTAGGGAGAATTTTTACCTACTCCAGAACTCGTATGTTTGTCTACTTGAAACGGCATCGATTTAAAATTGAGAAGTAGCTTTTTAGCCTTGGTAAGATTGCTAACAGTAGGTTGTATGTCATGTATTTTCTATGATTCCTCTTGACATTGTTGTTTTTTGAACTGCAGTCCATTCAAACAATGACAGGAGCCAAGATTGTTGGAGCTTTGGCAGGAACAGCAGTGATAGCTTATGCTTGTGATTATTTCATCTCTGACAGGAAACTATTTGGTGGTAAGTTATGTTCTACTCTGAAGCTGTTAGCGTGACATTTGCATAAACTTTACATTATTCTTGGTTGCTTAACCAGGCACCACACCACACACTGTTTCACAAAAGGAATGGCAGGAAGAAACTGATAAGAGGTTCCAGGCATGGCCTCGTGAAGCTGGCCCACCAGTGGTGATGAATCCCATCAGTCGTCAGAATTTTATTGTCAAGTCTCGTGATTAGAAATGGTGTGGATTAGTCGTGAGGGAATCCTGAATTGGCTTTAACGGTTCATCATCCTTTTCCTTGGACAATTGATTGGTGTTTTTTCATGCTTAATCAAGACTCTTGGAGAATCTGTTTCCATTTTGGCTTGTTAGACACTGAATTTCCAGATATAGAAATTATGTTCAAATCTGAATAAATGTCAGAATGTGTGGCTTTGTGAAATGCACATACATTTCCTTGTGTGTTGCCGTGAACATTATAATTCCAGCTTGATGAAAGCAAGTTTTACTTGCAAACAAAGGTTAGGTTGCTTGATAGCAATTGTGTGCATGGATGGGTTTCAACTTGTGGAAAGAAAATGTTTTGACCTCCCTTTATTTACTCCTAACTTTTTAAACCTCATGTAGTTAAAATTGCACCTCCATTAAGCTAAAAATAATGGGGCTAAAGTTTGCTGGGGTTACTGAGCATGCAAAGTTGTGAAATCTGATTTTAACTTGTGTTCTCATTTCCCGGGGAATACTTTCTAATGATATAACTTTTTTCCTGGGGTAAACCTTGAGAACTTTGCTTTTGTTCAAGAGTATATATGTTACTTTTGACAAAGGGTTATATATTTTGTTTGGTTTTAATGAAATGAATTCTCGGGAAAACAGGAAACAGAAAGGGAAAGGGAGAGGGAGAGGGAGAGGGGAAAAGAAGAGAGAGAAGATGATAATCTTTCAGTTTTGACATAATCAGCGTATTGCATGAGAATTGAATTTTTTGCAACCAAAAAGTACCATAGGTTATTGTTAACACTTCACGCTGACTTCAGTTTAAAACTCAGAATTAAACACTTGTCTTGATCTATATGCTGGCGGCGATTGGAATTGCACAACTGTATTAACAATAGAGTTTGTGGCTTTGGGCCAAGATGAACTTCACTTTCTGTTAGAATATGTAGGTACATTTGGGATGAGCGACATTGTCCCCAAGCTGCATAGTTTAGTGTAGTCGTTCTGGATGCTAGATAGATCCGTATCAGCTTCACAGGATAGATCGAAGTTCTTCAGTAGCTACTCTTATTAATTTTCTCTAAACCTGTTGCATTGCATTTGCACACATTAAACAAAAATTCAAAAAAGGGTGGCAGCTGGAACAAATAATACTATGGATGCGTGTTCTAATTATATGTTCAAATTCAGTCACTATAATTTATAACTTTGGAGGAATTCCAAACGAGAGTTATATTACATCTGAGCATATTACATATCAATTCCATGAGAGTCACAAAGGAAACAAGTCGCTTTCCATTCTAAAAACTTATCATTTAATCATCATTCAAATCAAAGTCTGAATCTCCAGTAGCTTCTTCCTCAGTTTCGGAATCACTTATCACGTATCTCTTCACTTGACGGTTCACCCTCTGTGGTCTTGGCCGTGCTGGAACTACTTCATTCATTTCATCCTCAAGATTGTCAGAAGAGCCTGATTTTTCTCCACTGCTATCAATCTTATCCAACACAGAACCACTTTTTTTGTTAAACGGGGAATCCCTCGTCTTCCTCACTTTATTGTCTGGGGAGATTTCAGCAGGTTTCAGCATGTCATTTATAAGCTTTTGGCCCACAAGTTGTTTTTTCGCAGGTCCTCTTTTCCTAGGTGCTGCCGCCGGTGGCTTTCCTTCCTTTGCCTTTGTAGCAGGTTTCCTGCCTCCCTTCTTTGCCCCTTTCGGTTCAGCTATGATTTCTAGCTCAAAGTCTTCGTCACTGTCATCATTCTTTCCCACTTTCTCCTTGGCTGCAAAAGAAACATTCTTTCCTAGCTTGCTGGGTTCATTTTTCCCACCTTGAATCTCTTCCACATCCATGGCTGCGACAGAGATATAATATAAAAGTCAGCTTTTGATTGCAAACTTTTAGCAGTGGAGCATAAAAAATCACTGGTATATATAGAGATGCTACCTGCTGACTGTTCTGGTGAAGAGTCAAGGTTATATGCAGCCAAACGTTCTTTAAGCTCAAGCACCTCGTCATCATCTTCATCAACCAAAGCAGGCTTTTGTTGCTGCAAAGTGCCCAACAAAGAAGTTTTTAATACATATAAGGTATGTATCTAAACAGAAATAACTTGAAATCATTTGATGATACCACAAACTAACAACCCATGTGATACCTTCTTAGCAGGAGCTTTTCTTGCGCCACCTCTGCCTTTGGGTTTCGCTGGTTCCGCAACATTTTCTAAGGCAAAAGAGAAGCACATACAAACTCAAATTACATATTACCATATAAATTACACTCAAATGGATGGCTGAAAATATACCTGTCTCCATTGCAACACCGGCTGATGGTTCAAGAGTTTCAACATTGGAAGCATTCTTGTTGACTTTCTTTGTATTGTTATTCTTCCTAGGGTTTTTCACTTGTCGCACACCTTTCAGGCCTGCGTCATTCATGACTTTGCTTTTAAGAGCAATCCTTGCTATTTCTGCCTTAGCATCTTTCTTGTCTTGTTCCTGCAATATTGACATTATATAATTAATCAAAAAATAACCTTAAATTCAACTCTAAGAAACAGAGAAATGTGTGTGAATCCTTACATCAAGTTGCTGATCAAGAGCATCAAGATCTTTCAACCACAGAGATTTAGCAGTTGAACCTCTCAGTTCTTCTACGTCATCATTCAATCGATTCTTATCGGCAATGAGCTCTTGAACTTTCTCCAGAGTCAGTGTTCCAATTGCCATAGACAATAGATACTCATAGTCACCAGCACGTATGTTGTTAGCAATCACCTCTGGGCTTTCTTCAATTTCTTCTGTTTCTTCGGTGGTAGCAGCAACAACTTCAACGTTTTTGGTCTTTTTAGGAAAAGGTGTGAAACCTTTCTGCTGCAACTCTAGGAACAGATCAGCTCTCTTCCTGTTGCTTACAACAATCTCTCCCCTCACCACTCCAAGAATGAACCTGACTTTGTTGTCTAGTTTCAATAGCTCTAATTCAAGATTGTCCATCAGTACTTTCTGCATAAATTATTTACAAATCAATACCAAGTTGCAAATATCCAATAAAATACTAAAATCCACATAAGTATAAAACAGTAACACAATCACCTTTCTCTTCTCATAAATTTCAAGCCTCAGATGGAAGAATTCCTCAAGAACTGCAAAACAATGAAAGGATAATAAGTGTCAGATAAAAAAATAAGTAACAGAACTGAAGAATTTCAAACCTGTGTAACTAGAAACTTACTTTGTTCGGGAGTATCATATTTCTTGATTACCCCTTTCGGGTCAAAAAGGTGCATGTTGCTGGTGCTGAAAGTAGTGGTGAGCTTAAATTTTTTCATCAGACCTTCTTGTTTGGCCATCAACAAATTCTCCTCGGACAAGATAACTTCAAAGTGTACAGTAGTATCATCATTGTGCTCTATAAAATCCTGCATTGGTGAACATGCCTATCAGAATTACCAGGCAGTGATGTGGGCCACATTAAAATTACAACTTCAGTTTGGAATTTACCTTGATAAATGGTTCCTTGACTACTTCATTTCCCTTCACAAGGGACTCCAAAAATTGCTTGTAATCCTGGGTCCATCTCCGGACTGGCAACTCTGTGACTCTGAGTGTCGAGTCATTGATTTCCTCTATGACTCCACTGACAGTATAGGTCACTCCACCTTCCCTTGTTGCTGTTTTCTCAATGGTCCCACTGAAACCCTTGTACCATGGATCCATCGGTGCCATTGGTTCACCATTCAGCAAGCGCCTAATGTTGGCAACAATATCTCTTGGATTGTAATTTGGGACATAAGAGCTCCATCCAGTTCCAATTCCTTCACTTCCATTTACTAGAACCATTGGTATGATAGGCACGTACCTGAGAAGAAGAATTAAATTAGTTAGTGCTTGATAAGTGAACATAGAAAAGAATGACGTGACATTGTATGATTGTGCCAGTCAAAATTTTTTGAGAAGAACTTACCAAGTGGGTTCAATGGATTGCCCATCATCGTTCAAGTAGTCCAGAAGGCCATCATCATCCTTGGGAAACAGGAACCTTGTGATTGGAGAAAGGCAAGTGTAGACATACCTAGCACTTGCATGGTCTTTGCCACCCTGTACAGATGGGTATAAGGATTAAAACACAGATAATAACAAAATTAATCAAAACTGAGCTTTAGAGAGTTTAGTAGAACCTGGTGGCGGGTTCCAAATTGCCCATTAGGTTGTAGAAGATTGATATTGTTGCTGCCCACAAAGTCCTGCGCCATTCCAATTATGGTACTTGCAAGACTCTGCTCGCCATGGTGATAAGCAGAATGCTCCGACACATAACCAGAAAATTGAGCAACTTTTGCTTCCTTGACGAAATTGCGTTTGAAAGAACAGAAAAGAATTTTCCTTTGACCCGGTTTCAGGCCATCAACCATAGATGGGATCGACCTTTGCAGGTCTGCCATGGAAAACTGTATAAGCTCCTTGTTAACAAAGTCACTGTACTTGATGAGCTTCTCCTTCTGATCAAGATGAGTCCCAGGCTGCATCCAGAAAATTAGAAAGCAGGTTAAAAAAAAAAAATCCAATAATTAGACCCTAATTCCACTTTCTTTTAGAATACTATGATTCCAACCTCATATTGTCTGAGCCAGTTCTTCCTTGCTTCAATCTTCTTCTTGCTGAATGCCAGTTCAATTGCATCCCCATCTTTGTCGTCCGCCCAGATGAACTCTTTCCTGTGCTTGTCAAGATCTTTGAAGTACTCTTTTCCTTCTTTCGATGTACTTGTTCCCAGCCCCTAATAGAGAACATAAAATTGTCACCAAATGCAAAGCTCGAGTCTCGTCGCAGTATTAGCAAGGGATGCCAAAGTTGGGAAGCATAAACTTAAAGACACAAACCTTGTAATACTTGATAGACCATCCAGTAGCACGTCCACCCAGGCTTTCCTTCCAAGATTCATATTCAGGCATGGAATAGAATGCCATGACTTTCCCATTTTTGTGGCTAGCCTGTTAGACAACAAATAATCAGCTGCTTGTTTTATTTCTTATTTAGAACTTCGAAGAAATCGATCTAAAAGCCTGAATAAACTCGGACATGAGATGCAGACTAACCTTCACAATAGGAGTTATAAACTCAATTAAGAAGGATGGAATTTTCAGAAGTGATGGCCAGAATGTATGAATAAAATTGATCAGAAGACCCTTAATGTGGGATCCATCGTGATCCTGCCACATAAAACTTGAAATCAGAAAGCATGCCTCATAGGCCATCTAGAAAATGGAGCTGCTTGTAGAAATCGAAACATTAGTGGAACCTGATCAGTCATAATCATCAAATGGCCATATCTCAGCGACTTAACACTGTCATAATGTTTATCATGTTGCAGTCCAAGGATTTGCTTGATATTCGCAATTTCCTTATTTTCGCTCACTTGATGTTTATTTGCTTCCCTTACATTCAGCAATTTACCTCTCAATGGGAACACCCCATAGTGATTATGACCCACCACCGACAGCCCGGCCATCTGTATGAGGTTATCTTGTCAATATGCTTACATCACAAGCTATATACCCAAAACTTGACGAGCTACCAACAGTTCAAATGGAACTACTTACAGCGAGGGCCTTAGCTGAATCTCCTTCTGTCAAGATCAAGGTACATTTTTCTGCGTCCCTCTTTCCTGCACAATTCGCATCATCGAGTTTTTCAATGCCAAAAAGCTTCCCTGACTTTGTTCCATCAGTTTTCTTGAGCTCTTTGTTTTGCTTGAAATTTGCCCATGACAGAAGATTTTCCACTATTCCTGACTTCGCCACTGGCAAAACAGAAAATCATTATTTTCACAAATGAAGTAAATGCTTTATGGATCATACATGCACAAATTTGCATATTCTTAGTTGTGTCAGTATTAGCATATCCTTTTTATACATTCTAGAATAAAATCAGATGTAATTCATTATATAGTTTAAAATAAACATATACCTAATGAAGGAGCTTACCTTTTTTCAGGAAGTCCTCTGAGAGCTGACATTTTGATCCAAAACTATTCTGTCGAGTGGTCAATGTCTCTTTAGTTTGAGAATCAAATGCTGGGTTGTCAATGAGAGCATTGACAAAAACCCATAATTGTCCCTTCACATTATGTGCCTTTAAGTTGGCATTCTTGTTCTTTTTATTGACAATATCCATCACATAGCTTGTGATCTGGCTGGTAACGTGGTCAACATGTGTTCCACCCTTGATGGTGGCAATTGAGTTGACAAAGCTAACCTGATAAATAGACACAAGTTCAGTAACCAAATTTCACCTCTAAGACTAATCCATTAGAAATAAAACAAGTATGCAGCACAAATGAATCAAACAGGGGCGTTTATACCTGTTGAAACTGACCATCGCTGAGATTTAGGCATACTTCCCATCTGTCATTAACTTCCTCCCAGATAAACCTTATTCAAATGATTAAAACAGATGAGAACACTCGACTTAAAAGTTAAAATGCAAATAACAACAAATAGGTAACTGTGAAGTTGATAGAAACAAACTTTGGAAGGGCTTCTGGTTTATCCTTTGAGGCAGACTTAAGGTATAAATTTGCATATTCAAGGAATGTCTTTGCACGTATTCGCACCCCATTCAACTCAACCTTGACTGTCTTCCCAAGGCATCCTGCCATGTCCACCACTCGCTTCTTCATTAATGCCACCACATCATCCTCAAGATGATCCATCTTAAATTTAACCAAGTCAGGCTTGAACGAAACTTTCGTCCAATTCTCCCCTTCCTTGCACTTGGTTATCATGGGATCAGATTTATTTCCCATGTTGTTTGAGAAGACCTGTAATTATACACGAGTTTAGATGTATATAGAATGAGCAAGATTTCTGCAAACATAATGCACCAAAACAAAACACTCGATGAAGAAGAACCAAACTAGTTCCTACAAGGAGAGCTACAAATCAAAGTGTCGAATTAACAAACATCATTTTCTTACAGTATTCATACAACTCAGGTCCTAGAAATGATCATATGGAATCAATAATCAAAAAATCCCAAACACAAACACATGCCCTAATCTGAATCATGAGCAAAGAATGATAAATTGCCAACTCTCTAAAAGCTCGAACTTGTAGAGGAGGTGAATCCAATCATATATCAAGCGAAAGCGAGAGCGAGAGCGGAGTCGTGGGATTATAAAGACTCGAACCCACGACCTCCGAGGACCAATGCTCTGATACCATGATAAATTGCTAACTCTCTAAAAGCTCGAACTTGTAGAGGAGGTGAATCCAATCATATATCAAGCGGAAGCGAGAGTGGAGTCGTGGGATTATAACTATATCGGTGGGTACCAATTGTACAACTACACCGTAAATACATGGAAAATTTTAGGCCCATGGATAATTGAAGTGGGTTTAATATTCCAACAAAGAATCTGTCAACTAATTGTTACTTACGCTACAAAAAAAACATACCCCAATTCACTAAATTCTTAGTTAATCCTCAAAAATCAAAGAATCATTTCATACATTAACCCTAGATAAACAAACCCCAAATTTTCAGTCAACACAAAGAGCAAAAACCCTAAAACATGGAAACTTCAAATCAGGAATTGATAAAACCCTAAAAAATCAAAGCAATTTGATTTGAGAGAGATGAAAGAAGAAAATTGGATACCTGCTTATACTTCTTCTGCCTCTTCCCATCAGCAGTCTGGATAACAAACTCAGTCGAAAAGATATTGGTAAGCTTAGCACCATACCCATTCCTCCCACCTGTAGTCTTCCTCTCGGCATCATCATAATTACTACTAGTCAACAAATGGCCGAAGATCAACTCGGGAACATAGACCTGCTCCTCCTGATGGATCTCCACCGGAACACCATCTCCATTGTTGTACACACTAATACAATTCTTTTCAACATCAATGTCGACCTTCAAGGAGTCCATGGAGGGGTCTCGTTGCTTGTTGTCGGCCGCGTTAACCAAGATCTCGTCGAAGATCTTGTATAGACCAGGGACGTAGCTGACCTCGCGACGGACCATCTCATCGTTCTCGTAGACCCATAGGGTTTGCGAGTGGTGCTCGATGGAGCCGATATATGTGTCGGGGCGGAGGAGGATGTGCTCGAGCTGGGATTTCTTCTGGTAGGTCTCTTCGATGGTTTTTTTTCCACCCCCGCCGCCGATGTTTGCTTTGTTGCTTGGTTGTAATGGAAGGGTTTTGTCGATCGCCATGGTAGTGGTAGTGAGGGAGAGAGACACTGAGAGGGTGTCAAGAGATCAGAGAGAGAGAGAGTGAGTTAAAGTGAAGAAACGAGGAGAAATGTGGAGATGGAGGGGTTTTATAAAACTAAACGGTCTGGATGTTTGAAATTTGAATTTGAAATTTGAACCTGAAACAAGGCAAGCAGGTGTTTTGAATGGGTTGGCAGGGACAGATCACGAGGAGCTTTGCTTTGTGATTCCTCCTCTCCTCGTGCAGAAATTCTAGGGGGCCTGGGTCCATGGCCTGGTTTCCCTCCTCTCTAAAAGTGTGCAGCACTTCTAAGGGGCTTGGATCCATGGCCTGGTTTTTACGCCTGAGGGGCGAAAATGCATTTTTGCCCCTTCTCTCTAAAGATACAATCACAAAACACTTTTAGAGAGGAGGGGCAGAAATGTATTTTCGCCCCCCCCCCCCCCCCCCCCCCCCCGAAGGCGTGAAAACCAGGCCATGGACCCATGCCCCCTAGAATTTCTGTGTTTTGGGTGTATTCCATCATAAGAGTACCAGTTTGTAGGTTGCAATTTTAAGTTTTTCTTGAAGGGATTAAATTTTTTTTTTTAGAGTCGGACCCACATTTTGAAAATTAATTGGGTCTAACCCTTCCGAGCATGTTTGATTACTCAATGGAATGGGAATGGTAATGGAAATGAGAATATTACTATGTTTAGTTACTCGACTGAATGAGAATGAGAATTATTTGTGTCTTTACCATTATGCCATTAATTATCAACCATGGATTTTCGATCTATGGTGGGTAAAGAGGGCAAATAAGACAAATGTAGTCTTGACCATTACAATGGGCATTCATAGGGTGTTGAGTTGAAATGTCCATTACAATGGAATTTGTAATGGTCATTCTCATTACATCATTTTTATGCCAAATCAAACACATGAATGGCTTAAACCATTATAATAGTCATTACCATTACCAATGGCGGAGCCACATAGAGAGGAAGGGAGGCAATTACCACCCCTCAACTTCGAAATTTATGTGTAAAAGTACAATGAGACAATGGAGTAATTGTCTTGTCATAGCTTATTGCTCCATCTATCTTACAATTCAGCTTGGTTTTTTGTCCTACGTGGCAAAGATATGTTTGTGGCAGAACTTTAAGTGAAAAATTAAACCCCCGATACTTCCTCTAACTCTCCCTCACATCCTCATCTGCGATTACATTTCGCCACCCCCAACTCCCTCTCTTCCTCTTTCTTTATCATCAAGAAAGCTTCTTGTTTTTCCATTTTCTTTTTCTCCACAAGGTTTTGACCTTCTCCCCTAATTCTTCATCTCACTCCAAAGGGAGCAGAGAAGAAGAAGGACAAAATAAGGAGATGACGAAAGAAGAAGAAGTTTGAGAAGATACCTTGCTGAAGAAGTGGACAGGAAATCGGTTCAGATCTCCTTCTAGGTAAGATCCTTCTTCTTCTTTAGATCTCATCTTCTTCTTCTTCTTCAGATCTGTTTCAAATTTTTTTTTCTTCTTTCAGCAAAGCAAAACAGTTTATTTTGTTTATTTTTTTGTTGATCTCTTCTTTCATTCTTCGATTCGGTGAAGCAAAACAGTTTATTTTTATTTTTTTGTTCATCTCTTTATTTTATTTTATTTTATTTTTTGTTGATTTCATTCTTCAATTCGGTGATGATTTATGCATTTTTGAAAATTTAGGCTTCGGTGATTTACTGGAATGTGAATGATTTACTGGAAGCAACAGTGTGCAAAATGAGAGAATCGTCTTAAGGGCATGCCCTGGTGGTCCATGTTCCTTCCACTAGATCCCCAAAAAGAAAACAATAAAAAGATTGAAAGGAAACCCTATTTATTCCAAAATAAGAGATTTCATAAAGACCCAATTATGTTGAGAGCCTTACCTATATTGTGTTGTGCAAGATCAGGAACATTGTATCTCAACCTGATTAAAGCCTAATGGGATCAATGGGGTCTGGAATGTTTGATCCTTAGGAAATCAAGAGTAAGTCCTTTGTGCATATTGTGTATTCTTAGAGAAAGTTTACTGTTACAAGATAAGTGGTTTTTGAGAGGATCGAGTTGTGTTTCTGAATGTAAATTGAGTTATAACCATGTCCACAACAGGGAGAATATTGAATCTATTAAGCTTGCTTCTAATGAGGTATAAGATGATTCTAATGATTGGGTAAAACTGGCTGCATATTTTTGTTTCCTTCACATGGGTCTGAACTAAATGTCAAGCCTGTTGAAGAATTTTTCTTGAAGGCTTTCTCTTGGATAAAGATGACCATCCACTATGGATACTCTTGATGGAAAATGGTGATAATGCCGGAGAGCGCAATCCACACCCCAGCATATTTTAGCGGGAACCACTTCTCATAGCCTTCAATTCAATCGCCATGTTCAGGTATCTCTTCTTTATGTTTTGCTTTTATTTGAGTTTTTTTAAGTTGTGGGGTTTGTTAGATTTGGTTATTTAGATTGATTTTGAGATTGTTATAGAGTTTGAGTTGTAACTATTCATTCATCATGTTAGGTTTGAAAAAAATTTGTTTTCCCAATTGAGATCGATTTAATTAGTTCTTCTTGCACCTCTAACTTGATGAAAGTTGGAGCCTTTGATAATGAGTTAAATAGATTTAGTGAATATTTGAGGGAATGGGGAAGAAATTTCAAATCTTTTGAAAAATCAAGAGCTCGAACAGCCAAATATTTTGGTCCATAGACCATAGCATGGTTGTCTGTTACAATTCAAAGAGTAGTTTTATTGTTCACAAAACTTACTTGCTTGCAGCTTGCTAGCTTAATTTGTTTTAATTTCATGTTATTGTCATTGATCATGACTTCCTAATATATGGTTTAGAAATGAGTGTTTTAGATTAATGTCAATTCCAGAAGATGAAGGTATGATGGAAATTTTTCCACATATGGTTATTTGTTCCACATTTTTATAGGGATCGCTAACCTTGCATTGTGCCTGACCGTAATTATGGACAACTTAGTTCAAAAAGTTTCTCATTGGGAAGTCCCAAGTAAGTTCTTCCTATAAATGTTTCATCTATTTAGATTATATGCATGCCTTAATTAAATGATAATTTTGGTGTGTGGAGATATTATGTGGTGTTCATGGCATTGATTGCCATTATAAATTTTTATGACAAGTTAGACAGGTTTCAATATTGAAAAATACAGAGGAAACTTTGTCGAAATGTTGATTTTTTAATTGTTCATGACATTGATTGTCATTATACTCACTTATGTGAAATATAATTTCTTATGACATGTTCAGATAAATTACTTTATTAAAAAAAATGACAATTTTTTTTTATATAATGATATTGTGTGAATGTCTCTTCGACTGTTTTTAACATGTTTCCAAGTGATTAAATTTGATCAAATTTGACTAAAATGTTTATAAAATTTAATTGAATTTAGAATGCCTTGAAACCTTTTAGCTTACATGCTAAAATACGACTTTCATTGGAGATCTAATTTAATTGATTTAGATAAAATTGATAGAGTAATTTGCAGACATAAATAGTCATATAAGAAAAAAAATAATACGAGTGCCGTAGGCACGGGTAATACGCTAGTTTCAAATAATACTAATTCTTTTTAAAAGTATAATGAGACAATGGAATAATTCTTTATCACTCTAACCACATCCTCTATTTCAACTTTTTCACTATTATTTAAATATATCTTTCACTTTTATATCTTCCACTCCAACCACATCCCCTGGTGGTGACGGTTTCCCTTTGCGGGATGGGAGGTAAAAAGATCCCTAGTTAATACTGAAAGCTCGATGAACGTCTTGTTCATCAGCACGCTCTGCAACATGCAATTGGATGAAACAACCTTAATCCCTAATAGTCGACCAGTAGGCGACTTCAGTGGTGAGAAACAGTTCCCCGTAGGAAAGGTACAGCTAACGATAACAGCGGGAAAACAACCAACTCATAAAACCTTGTTCCAAGAGTTGATAGTGATCGACACGCCTTCGACATCCAAGGGGAAGGTCGTCACTACAGAAGACTGCTTATTCCTCGGGGCTACCACGGGAGGCACGTTCGGTTCCAACTCAGCAAGCCTAGAGGGGCTGGGCGGGGCCAGGTTCCTCTTCCTCACACGACGAGCAACCACCTCCTCAGCCGGGGAACCCGACACTAGGTGAGCCCCATAAGAACATCGCAGCAGGCCGTTGTGTACGACATTTCCTGGCATTACTACCTCTTTAACGAAAATAAAAGGAAGCTCTAAAAACTTCTTCTCCAGTTGTTTTTCTTCCTTACTGAGAGACGGAATAACAAACTTCTCTAGAACAAAGGAAAAACATCAGGACCAACGTCACAAGAAGAACGTGCAAAGATACCCATGCACTAAAGAAGAACTCACCACGATCAAACTGAAAGTATCGGGACACTCTACGACTCTCGAGCTTGAAATAACCAGAATCCACCGAAGCCAAGAGCCATTGCTTCTCCCAGGATTCGGCGCTACTCACCGTCAAACGCAGACAAGGTGGACAAGTCAGTATATAGATACCCCTGGAATCCATCCAAACATTGGTTAGGCCATCGAATCATCGGTGGAGTCAAATGAATGCCAGCGTCATGGGCCCTCAGGAAAATTGCTAGCAGTATTTTGAACCCGCTCGGCGCCATCTGAGCGTGAAACAAGTGAAAATGAGTACAGAAGCGCTAGACGTCATCAAGCACCGAAAATTGAAGTTCGAACTCAAACATACCTCGGTGCAAGCCTATAAAATTGTAAGGTGGTACAGTCGAATCTGACACTCCAAATGCGGGAACAATATACAAATCTCTAGGGATACAGTAAATTACGAAGTCTGATCAACTCAGTGTCGTCGACCAGATAATCACCAAAGAGATTCATACAGACGAGGGATAACGGATCATTGGAAGCAACTTTGACACTGTCGGCCATTGGAAGAAATAACCGATACCGCGGTTCGAAAAGATAGCGCAGATAAAAATGGAAAAATCATCCTCATAACAGTAAATATTTATAGGGGAGGCGAACCAAAACTTTCCCTCCTCGAGCAGTCGCGTACCTATTAAATGTCATGGGCCCTTCAAAACCAACGCTTCAGGTCCAATCATCACGAATGTACATATGCCTTTTCAATGAGTCAGTGGACCGACGTAAACACCCCACTAACTTGGGAGTAGTAGCTGATGATACATAAAAACGGTCACACTCCTTAGTCGAACACGTGTCATGATGATCTCGAGGAACTACGGGCCCAACACAGATCCAGCCCAAGCGGATCTAAGCCCGCTCAACTTCAGTCCGCTTTCCAGACTCTCACAGGATGCTTGGCCCACACACCTCACAGCCATCTTCAATACCCATAAGCCCTATTTAGGCAAGTATCTCGAGAATCAACTTCGGACGAACAACTACAGTTGTTTTCTGCTTCCAACTAGGAAGCAAACACCAGAGTATCTTTCATATATGGAAACTCCCTTCTACGGATTGCTCTTGGATTGGGAACTATCTCTCGCATATCTAGGAGTGCAGAGCTAACAAAGAACTTCTCTCCTACAACACGACTCTTAATTAGAGAGGGATCTCCATGAAAATCTCCTTCCTAAACTACGCCTATGATGGCCTGGTTGAACCAGGACTCCTTGCACTATAAATAAGACATGAGGTTGGCAAGCTAAGGTACGCTACAAATTCCTTGTTACAGCATTACACCTTCCTCAAATCCCTGTCTAACTTTAGCATCAGAGTGCTATCGACCTCCCCACTGTGGTCTGTGGCTCAGGTGCGTTACTTGTGCAGGTCAGCAGGAACATGGTCAAAGCAGGAATCGAAAATCGACTGCATCATTTTTTATTTGGGAAATTAAAGAATTTGAATATTTTAATGTTGTTTCATATTTAGGGGATGATATGGTTTCCCCTAAATTTAGGGAAAAGTTGGAAATGAAGTTAAAATAGGGAATGCTTTAGGGGATCCATTGGAGCATGCATTTTCTCACATGAGCCCCCTAAAATAGATTTTTAGCTATTTTGGGGGATCCATTAGAGATGCTCTAAGCCATTCCGTTGAGCAACCAAACATGCCCTTATAATTGCATTGACTGTCCAAGTCATTAAAAGTCAATTAACTTTACCTCCCTTAACTGTTTCATTCTCTTTTAAATCCAAAAACACATTTGCTTATATGGCATGTGCTAGGCAAATACACAAGAAGTTTCATCAAGCAACCCAAATTTTTCAAAGATCATGAATTCATCAATTAAAAACTCATCAGATTTTAGATAACATGAAAAGAACACGTGGAAAGCCTTTTATCTTCTACCATTTTCATCAACTTAACCCACTCACCCACCAATGTAAGTAGCAATCTTGAGATCATATTGGGGAGTCAAGATCCTGTCAGTATTATATGTATGTTCACTACCATTGAAGAGCTTATTCGAAAACATTGAAAACTTGGAGCATCAAATATGTCAAACTTCCAGTAACCGAAAGGAACAATTATGTAGACAAACAAAACGAATCCAACCGCAATATCCAGAACGGTGACACTAGCGAGCTACCATGGTAGGCCAATATTCCTGCCCAGTCAAGGGTGAATGCTCCGATTTTGAGTCTATGCTATCGCGAATCGATCAGCTAAGCAGTGAAGCTATGGGGCCATACCCATGAGAAGAATGTCAGCATGGGAAATATATAGCTTGGCAGAGCATAATACAAAAAGCTTGCCCCGAATACAACTAAGGGTGTGTTTGGTTGCATGGAATTCTATGCCATGGAAATTCATGAGGGGACCTCTACATTTTAGGTTAAATTGATATATCACTCCACATCCACCATTTGGTTTTGTGAGCAATGGTGGGAATGGAAGTCCCATGAACATGGGAATCTCACTCCTTGGTCCCTCAAGGCATGTGATTCCCATGTTCATGAGACTTCCATTCCCACCATTGATAACAAAATTAAATAGTGCATGTGGAGTTATACCTCAAATTAACTTAAAATGTAGGGGTCCCCTCATGAATTCTCATGGCATAGGATTCCATGCAACTAAACACACCCTAAGAAGAACTTCATCCAAGTAGGGTTATGCAAAATCATCATTAACACTGTATATGCTTAAAACTTCTTCAAATATCAGTAGTAGGTATTCTTCATTTATATATATTGACAAAACCTCTGATCAACCTTATATTAAACCTTTTGATTAACTAATTTAATACCCAACATGTAAAATACTAGAGTATGGCCCGTGCTGTTGGCACTCCACATAAATTTATTTTTGCCAAATATTTTGTATTGAACACCTCCGTCACTATCCCCATTTTCGCTCTCAATCAGTATTAAAGTGTAAGCCTATTCTAAGGTAAAAATATATATTATAAATTTTAGGGTTAAACTCATTTAAATTTTAATACTTGGGGGGAAATTTAAACGTCGAGAATGAATTCTTCCATAATCTTTGAATTCACCAAAACATGAAGTTTAGGATTTTTGTTTAAATGTGCATTAAGATGTCCGACTCATTTTTTTCTGGTATGATATGCCCGTCTCATTGCTTTGAAAAATATTAAAGACGAGAAATCTATTATATGTTTTCTAATTATAAAATATATTTTTAAAATTTTAGCGTTTGTATTGATTATTGATTTTATTGGAAAGATCTTCAAAAATGCATTTTAATGATACTAAGTTTTCCAAAATCCGACCACAATGTAGATAGTTATGATAATTTTCATTTTGCTAAAAAGATAACACAATATTTTCTCTCTCTGTCATATGTACATTCCACCAACTTTTTCCGAAAGTTTTTCATTATTTTTGCCTTTTTACATGTTTTACATTTACTAATATGCCATTATACAAAATGAATCTCAACCCTCAAATTCAATACATTTCCCAACTTTCAATCTTAACCATCTTTTATCTTCAATACATTTCCCAATCAGCAGTAAATAATAAAACACATGTCTGAATTGTAAGATAGATAATAAAAACGGTCAATAAAACGTCGAATAAACTGACCTAAACAGAAAAACTATAGCCAAATTTGAAGGCCACTACATTTCAGCAGGGTCAACCAAATGCCTCCTAAACATCCAACCATTGTTCTAAAAATCGGCCTAGGGGGACTAGGCGCTAGGCAGTCGCCTGGGCGAGTTTTTGTACTTTTTATTTATTTATTTATTTCCAATTCTAACAAAAAAAATGAAGGTTCTAGATTTTGTTTATACATTTTGCATATGTATTTTGGCATTGAATTTGAAGTAATTTATATGCTGTTATGCTGAACTTTTATAAAGTTATAAATTGCAATAAAAAAATCCACCTAGGCCTCTGGGCTCTAGTCATTTGCACGTCGCCCGCCTATCGCCTAACAATTTTTTAAACACTGATCCCAACCCATCCATTAATCATACAACCAAATCAAAACAAAAACCCCACCTCATCCTATTCGACGGAGTCTTCATTCTTAAAGGATTTTGTATCCGACTCCATCAATGGTGTCGTAATGGCCTTACCACATAAATGACTACCATTGAAACTACAAAATGAGGTATAAATAATACAAACCAAGAGTTTCAAATGGACTGAAACTCTACAAGTTTGATTTCAAAAAGCTTATTGATGATACACTAAACCGTTCTTTAATCCACACTGTACGCGTGTCATGATGATCTTGTCAGCAGAGCAAAGCAGACTTGATTGCCCACCAAATCTAGCAAAGTCTGGACAACATTAAGCCCAATTCGACAAAATCCAGAAGGTTGGATCCAAGTTGCAGCACCCTATTAAGCCCACACATCACTTGGTAAAGCCTGATCAAGCAAGTATCTGGGGAATCACCTAATACGGGCAGACCAGCAACACATTGGTTCCGACTAGGAAACATATACCAGAGTATAAGTGGTGCATGGAAACTTTCTTGCACGGACAACACTCCAAAATGGAAATCTCTCTTGTAGATCTAGGAGCACAAATCATGTAGGAAAACTCTCCTACATGGACGACTCCCAATTAGAAAATGATCTCCAGTAGGATTTATTTCCCTAAACTACGCCATCAAAGGCCTAGCCGAACGATGACTCTCGCATTATAATCAAGACACATGGTTGATGAACAAAGGTACGCTACAGAACCCAATTTATAGCTTTAAGCATTTCTCAAGCCTTGCTGATGCACTATTTTAGTAGCACACAACTTAATACCCTACTTTATGATTGTAGTATAGAATAAGTAGGGATCGTTCTAGACCGAGGATTAGAGGGCTTGTCAATTAACACTAATAATAACTAAACGACAACTAACAACCTAATTAATTACATAAAAAGGAACTAGATTTCCTAAATTAAATTATGAAAATAACTACAAAAATTACTATAAAAATAATAAACTAAAGGGATGGCAAAGATGAGAAATTAGCTAAGGGTTTATCTCCACACACCAAACATATGCTTATATATCAATCTTCAATAATCACTTGCTAACTCGTGAAAGACAATGCTCAAGATTAACAGTGACCGCACTGCATTAATCTTATTATTTTCTCAAGTTCGTTGAATTAAACTAAGCGTTGCTTTCAAATTATTCTTATCATGCTATGTAAACAGGAATCGCAAGTTAGACAACAATCTAAGATCATTAAGTTTTGTGGAAAATATGAACACTGACTAGGCAATTACAAGTATGATCAGCATCTTGTTCTTGCCTAGGTTTTTACTTAATCTTACCAACGTTCCTTGGTATTTACTACTTGTGAATACAGGATTATAACAATTAGGTGAATTCTCCCATACTCTAGCCCCAGATCCTAGCATGCTTACTAAGTTGGCCACCTTAACAAACATACAAAGAAAAGTTTTCTATAAAGCAATTTAGCAAAACACAATCACTAATAGTAAAGAAGATTAAATTCAATTAATTTATAAAACACATGTTCGGGGCTTCGAATCCACCCCTAACTAAGAGGAGTTTAGCTAGACATATTAATCATGTTCGAATAGCAATACATAATTAAATATCAAACTAAAAATAAGAGAAAGAGTTAAGAGATGTAACAAAACACTGTAGCCTGATCTGTGGTGGTAGAGAGAGGAGTAATGGGTTGCGAATAATGCGATCTCTTCTTTCTCCTTCCTCACTTCGCGATCTGCTCCTTCGAATTTGCTTACTTCTCCGCTTCTTCAGTCTTTGCTCCAGTGAGAAGAGGATGTGAGTGAAGGGGATGGCGATGAAGGCGAGAGAGAGGGAGATCAGGCGGGTGGCGATGATCAGGGAAGAGGTCGATTGCTTGAGTGAAGAGAGGACGACGAAGGATAGGGTTTGGCGAGGTGACGATGGGTGGCGATAATCAGGGACAGCGAAATAGAGAGGGACTGAGAGTCTGAGACGAGGGTTTTATCTGGCTTGTGGAGGCGATCGGCTGAGAAGAGAGATCAGGTGAGAAGAGATGAAGACGGTGTATGTGTGGCTGTGATGGGAGCGAAATAGGGAGAGGGTTGTTGTTGTGAGGATGATTGATGATGGGTTCAGGACAATGGGTGTGATGGAAATGAGGTGAAGGAGGTTGTGGATGGATGTTATTGCTGGATGGATCTCTTCAAAGCAAGGTATCATCCCTTTTATAATTGTTTTGTTTCCTTCTTTGCTTGGTTTTCTTGTTGGTGTGATTTCCTTACTTGTGTGATTTCCTTGTGCAATTTTTTTTTTTTTTTGGAAAATGAGCTGGGTTTTAAGGACCCCAAAACCTTTATACAAATGAAACAAAAGCAAAAACAACAATAAAAAAATAGAAACAAACTCTCTCAAGAAAAAGAAATCTAGTGAGAGTGAAGATGGTTACTAGGCCTATAAAAATCTTCAACTAGCATCGGCCAAAGAAGAAACCTCTTGTTTTTTATCCCTGTCTCCTTTGTTAAGGAGGAAAAGATTCAACCTTTGTACTCTTTGTTTGCTTTCTTAGCCCTAGAGGATCTTCGAGGGCAGAGACTAAAATCTTTAGTGCAAGATTTTGAAAACAAATCGCTCGCAACCTCTTCACTAGAAGGATCTTGCTCATGTTCCTCGTTGCTACTCTGCTCATCTGCTGTGGTGTTCTCTTTGTCCTGAGTCGGTGTGTGTTCACTTGCCTCCACATTAGCACTACGCTCAAGCATTGGGTTGATAAGAATCAATGGTTGTGGACTCTGCGTTATGGCATCACTCTGGTCATCATGTATGTTATGCTCTGCCACATTGGCAGCCTCTATACTAGTTACATTCCCTGCTTTTCCTGTGATAGGCCCCGAACTCCCCTCTAAACTGGGTTGAGTCTTCGACTTGAATGTATGTCTACCCTTGGCGATCGTCCAACCATCGGAGTTTTGTCTTTCTAGTGGTTGGGTCCTACCCGTAGCTTGCCATACCATATGGTCTGGAGTATTAATTTCTTTGCTCTTTGAACACTGTTGTTTTGTATGGCCAAAAACTGCACAAGAATTGCATTTAACAGGAATCGATGCATACTCAACTTCAACTATTTTTTTCTTATCTCCATTGATAACCACAGGGATGTCCTTGTGCAATTAGTATTTCTAAATTGCCAATTTGCTTCTATTTTAAAATATTGTAATTGGAAACCTACACAAATATGAAAATAGAAATTAGTACCATAATTAACAAGTAATAGCTAATATATATATATATATATAAATATGGTACTAAAAATAGTCTAATTATGCCCCTATCACTTGCCTGATTTTAGCATCGGAGTGCCATCGGCCACCACAATGGTGGTCCTTGGCTCACGTGTGTTTCCTTTGCAGGTTCAGGTCAAGGTCAAATAGAGCAAGATTCGACTACATCAGTTTGGCACCGTCCATGGGGAACGATGAAGTTTCTTGAAAAAACAGTGATATCACCCTGCCTCACAGTACAAAGATATGGTGACCACGAGATCTCGCAACAATGGAGACATCCATGATCCCTCAAAGAAGGATTCGAAACAATAATGTGCCGGTCATTCCCTACCATTCTGAAAAAGTCAGCGCTGACCTGGATCCATAGCCTCCCTCCAATGTCCATCGACTCATTCCGAACACTGGCAAAAGCGTTCCTTACACGCTTTGTCGGTAGCCAGCGAATCAGAAAGAGCCCGCATTATCTGCTCACCCTCAGACAAAAGCCAAGCGAGACGTTAAGAGAATACGTCACACGCTCTTACGATGAGTTGACTCTCATCGACGACTGCAGTAGCAACACCACGGTCACAACCTTATCCTCAGGTCTGAAGCGAGGCAAGTTCGATGATTTTCTCACTCTGAACCCTCCAACTGATATGGCAAACTTACTGAAAAAGTGCCCAGAGATACATCACTCTCAATGAAATGTTGACCGCAAAAAAGGAGGCGGAGTACGAAAAGAAACCCTCTGGATCTAGAGACAAAAAGGAGGGGAAGAAACATGATGATGACGATAAAAAGAGGAAAGGCAACGACACGAAACCCGACTCTAGTCGTGCAAGACAAGATAAGGCCTCTAACTACGTCGGGTCTAAATCTGTCATTCCCCTCAACTCCAGTCTATCCGACGTTCTCAACTCTATCAAGAATTGGGAAGAGCTAAAGTGGCCCGCAAAACAGTGATGAGATCCCTCCCAACGTGATAACAACAAATACTGCTACTTCCAAAAGGAGGGCAGTTGTGACACTGAAAACTACAAGAGTCTCAATAGCGAGATAGAGTGCCAGAGCTTGGACAAAAGGTAGGACTGGGCAAAGGAAATGGAAGATTTTATTAAAAAGATAAAGAAAGAAACTCCTGGCATCATATATGTGCTTCATGGAGTCGGCTCCGCAGGCGAGCAATCAAACAACTCTCGCAAGAGGACATTTCTCGAAATGCGGACGCAACCCACATGCGAAGACATACAAGTGCAGTATGCATGTATTCAAAGCCTTATCCCACCGCTAACATTCACGGACCAGAACCTTCAAGGCATTCATTCTCCTCATAATGACGCCCTGGTCATCTCGGTCCTCGATTCAAAGTGGGAAGTAAAAAGGGTCTTAGTGGACATATGAAGCTCTTTAAACGCCATGTTTCTCAACGCTTTTCGCAATATGCAACTCAAAGGGGCAGACTTAACATCAGCCAACCATCCCATGGTCGGGTTTAGTGGAGAGAGACGCTTCCCTATTGGGAGGATCAACTTAATGGTAGTAAGAAGAGCCACCATTACGGAAGTACCTTATCCTGGAGTTCATGGTGGTCGATGTTATGTCTGCCTTCAACATCATCCTGGGAGGCCTTGACTTCACCATATGGAAGTAGTAGTTTCTACTTTGCACAAATGCATCAAGTACACAGCCAACCAAGCCCAAGGAACTATTCATGAACACCAACCTTCAGCTAGAGACTACCACTATGCAGCGCCAAAGCATCTAGATTGCTAGTTATTACAGCTCGGGCCCGCGGGACAGACATACCAAACACCGAGCCCAAATTCGGGGGGGGGGGATAATCACTTTGCACGGACATAAAAAAAAGCTTCGATATCTAAAGCTCGGCTATCTGACGAGCCTGAATTCAGTATTAGAAAATGCCATCTAGTCCATCACAAAGCTAAGTAATAACACTTCAACAAACAGGTGCTTCATTCGAATGCTAATAGCCAGCGAGGAACGACCCGCCAACGCAAAGTTTACTCTTCAGTAACTTCGCTAACATTAGCGACGCGTGACGCTCCACAATCTAAGCCAGGACCGTGTGCGTCTCTTTCAGAGCCAGATTAGCTTAGTTTTTGTTTAAAATTAAACTATCTTACTACTTTGATTCCTTTTTTCAATTTAGTAGAATTATTCGCACAAATATATTCAAGGAATAAAACAGACTTTATTGATTAAAATGAAAGTTATTACAAAGCATGCCCGACTTACTAGTACAATAGTTTATACACTACAAGTATCTAAGTCCGACACAAATATTTATCCGCTCAAACGCACATCAAGACTTCACTCAACCAATCTGTCTTCGAAAAATATTCAGAAGTGAAAGTAAAGTACTTGAAGAAGGTTGCAAGTACATGCTTATTTCTTTGCTCCACCAATCTACCTCGTAAAGAGGAACATAAGGAAGCAAAAAAGGCAGATAAAAATGTCCCCCGAACGAAGGATGACTGGGGTGATGAAAAGTCAGCGCCACAAGTCACACCCGTCAAAGTTTCACTCTGCCAATTTATCTTCCAGCTGTGGTGTCACGCGTGAAGCCCCACAGATACAGCAGGAACAAGCCACCCAAGGTTTGTTGCAAGTGTTATCCCTGAGATCGGATAGCGTGAGGCACCATCGGAACACCAGAAGATGAAAGACAAACTTGACCCCTAGGGGAAGTACGTAACTCTGCTTCGCAATGTAAGAAGAAATAACAAGATCCCATGGAACCAATTGGATGTTCACCCAAACCAGGTGACACCACATAAAAACAGGTCTTGTCAAGACTCATCGCTTCAAATATCAGAACATTCTAAGACTCCAACAACAAAGATCTTCCTTTAGCCTTTGGAGAACCCAAAACATATTTTTTAAGGAGATGCATTTTAGGCACATTCTTAAGAACATACATGGCAATGCATGAAATGGTGAACTCCAACCTATATATAAGCGTGAAGGTTCACAAAATAAAATTAATCAGCAGTTATGTCAGCATTATATGTCGTACGAGAAATAAGGAGGCGACAGTTCCAATTGCAGCTGCACAAGTCCACATTCATCGAATTAATGTCATTGCAAGCAACCCCATTAACTGGGGGGAGTAACCGACACTAAATGCCTCGCAGTCTACGCGGTACATCTGGTACATTGATCTTTACGACACGACCCACCAACTAATTGGCCCAAGTGAGTACCCTACCAGATCCGACCCAGTACATTATGAAAGCTTTAAGTGCCCATGCAAAGCAAAACACGCTTACGACAATATTATCAATAAATCCAAGGTATCCGGTCTATTATATGTCGTTCAATTGAACTTGGATAAACTCAATCCGATCAATTTTTATGGAGATCCGACTCCACAATCATATTTATTAGTCCAACATTCGTATCAAACTACTGGGCGAATTAAGCAAGTTAGACTTACACGCCTAAGGCCAAGCGGATACCTAACCCGATCAAAGCTTAGTCAGTTGACTGATAGCGATGGTCTCTGATATGATATGATATGATATGATATGATCTAACCCTAGTCCGCCAAAAGCAGATGACGATGGCTTAGAAAGTAAGAGCTTAGTTAGCGTTCTAACGCCTGACCACGATGGCTTGCTAGGGACCAAAGCTCAATCAGTTTCGGCTAATGAAGATGGCTTCTGGTACAGTCTAATATCTAGTCCATCAGACAAATGATGACGGGTTATAGGGCTGAACAAAAAATCGACCAAATCGATTAAATTGACAGAACCAATCAAAACTGAATCGATCGGTTCAGTTTGGATTGGTTTTGGTTTTAAAAAATTCAAAACCGAAATGGTCGGTTTGGTTTTCGATTTCTATATGATTTTAACCACATAACCGAACCGACCGAAAATACATAATAAACAATATACATTTTATATAAAAATAATATAATATGTTTAAAATAGTCGGTTGGTTTGGTTTTAGTCGGTTCAGTTTGCATAAATTAGAATCGGTTCGGTTTTGTTAATGGTCGGTTCGATTTGAAAATTTGAAACCGACTAGAGTCGGTTCGGTTCACGATTTAGGTGAAAAACCGAATCGTCAGTTCGGTTTTCAACCCTAATGGGTTAGAAAGTGGGAGCTAAGTCAGTGCTCTAAGGCCTGATCAAAACAGCTCGCTAAGGATCACTGTCCTACCACAGAAAATGATCACCGAACCCAACCAAAGCTTAGTCAGTGACGACGGCTTCTGGTCCGCTTGAAGCCTAATCCGCAAATAGCGGATGACAACGACTTAGAAAATGGGAGTCTAATCAGCGTTCTCGACACCTGATGATGATGGCTTGCTAGGGATCACCATCTAGTTAAGGACAGTGATCGTTGAACCCGACCAAAGCTTAGTTAGTGGCCACTGATAATGACAGCTTCTGGTCTGCTCTAACACCTAGCCCTTCGAGCGCGAATGACAATGGGTTAGAAAGTGAGAGTCTAGTAAGTTCTCACACAATCTGATGACGATGGCTTGCCAGGGATCTTTGCCCATTTGCAAAAAATGGATGTCGAACCCTATCGCTCTAAAACCTAGTCTGTCGAGCGTAGATGACAATGGGTTAGAAAGTGGGAGTCTAGTCAGTACTCACATAGCCTGGTGATTTCCCAATTGCGGGGGATGATCTTCAAACCCTAGCACTCTAACACCTAGTCGGTCGAGTGCCGATGACGATTGGGTTTGAAAGTGGGAGTCTAGTTAGTGCTTATGCAGCCTGATGACGATGGCTTGCCAGGGATCATTGTCCTTTCGCAAACAATGATCGTCGAACCTGACCAAAGCTTAGTCAGTTTTGACTGATGACAATGGCTTCTGGCCCAACCTACGGTCTTGTACAAGTACGCAGATTACGGTGGTCTAGGAAATTCGAAGCACAATGACTTCAAAATCAGCTAGGGCAACACAATAGCATGGCAACACATCTAAGCTTAGAAATTAAAAGTACGAAATACTAAACAAAATTTCTTTAAACCATCTCTTAAGAATTACAACTGTTTTGGATAATCCACCCCAAAGGCCAAAGAGCTAGATACATCAGAAGGAGCTGTTGGGGACAAGCTAGCATCGTCTGAAGCCTGACCTATGGTGCTAGACGGGGACACAGGATCATAGGCTTCTATCTTGTCAATCTTCCAATAAATAGCCTTTTGTAGCGTGCAAAGTCAAGCTCAAGATTAGGGTTCTCTTCTTCGATCAGACCTAGAAGTTCTAGCCTACCCCGAACGGGGAATTCTGAAGATGCATGTTGCTTATGTTCCTGAGCTTTGGACTCCGCTAAGCTCGCCTCCACCTTTGTCAGCCTATATGAGAGCACAACCACAAGATAATGTTTTTCCGCCAGTTGCTGTCTTAGCGGATTTAGCTCAGCCAATGCAGATGCAACTTGAGTCTCTACTTCATGGATATGTCAACACCTGCCAGCCAACTCAAATTCAAGCGCAAGGCAGTCCACTCAGACATAGCTATCTCTTATTCAACAGCTCAAGCTTGCAGATTAACCTAAGCCTTGCCCGCCATCTCTTCCACGCGCTTCAACTCCTCTCAAGTGCGCTCCAACTCCGCTTTAGTGGACACCAAGCCGACCTTGGTCAGATTCAACTTGGCCTCTGAGGCTTTCAGTTTGGCCTCAAGAACAGCCCGAGCAGCCGGCAATGATTCAGATCCCGTCCCAACACCACACTCCTCCAATTGCTTGCTTAAGGAGTCTGCCCGATAGAGTGCATCTGAATATGACTTCCGTAGTTTAGCAAAATCTTTCACCAAAGCATGGTCTCTACTGCGAGCGTTAGGGTGCACCTCACTCCGATCCAATGACACGTCCACTTCACCCCTAAATGTCAACATTATCCCGAGGGGACACTTCAAAGATACCAGCTCCGCAGTCGAGGCCTTCTCAACTGAAAGCTCAGCCCGGTGCTCAGTTCTGGAGTCTAAGGCCGGGTGAAAGGAAAAAAAATCCACTTGTCAAGGCATCAACTTCAACAGAACAGGGAGCATCAGTAGAGTCGATGGCGGGGTCCAAAAAGCTTTGACTTTGCCGAGGTTTGTCACCTCTGAACAATTCCTCTTTAGGGAAACTATGGGAGCAGGAATCTCAAGCATAACATCCCGCTCTCCCAGAACTACCTCTCGAGCAGATTTATTGGGTCTAGACTCCACGACAATCACTTATTTCCTCAATAGAATCGGTTTAGGAGAAGAACCAATTTTGCAACCGGCTCATTTCCTTTTGTGCCGACCAATGGGTGGCATGGCCACCTCCAACTCAGTCTGCCTTGTGGGGCTCCGATTGCAATGTATTCAAGGATCAGAGTCATCAATTTGGTGATGTGTTTGCAGCGTAAACATCTCTAGGTTCTTCTTCGTCGAGGCTTTATCGCTCTTGGTATTTAATGAGACGGCTTGAGACTTCGGCTGAGGCTGAGGCTTTCTAGCTAGCGTGTCAGTTCCTTTATTGTCGTCTCGAGGGCATTGTACAAGCTCACACCTCTTGAACCCGCTCATTGCGCAGAGTACCTTTTTGTGGTAGGCTATCATGCGGGGGTCCTTTCTATTGAAATTTCTTTTGACCTGGTTGACTACCAGTCTTGAGTCATTATATGTCGTTAGGTGATCTATCCCGATCACCAAGGCGCAGGAGGGCCTCGTATTTGCCTCATTGTTCGAAGTGGGAAATTCGAATTTGATGGCTTTTTTCGAGGGTGAAACCGCTGGGAAAGTAGAGTGTGATCCCGGCTCCGCTTGCCTTTCCCGTCGATGATCCGTCGCAGCGCAAGGTTCGTTCCTAGATGCTTGAATCTGAGGTCTAGTGATCTGTCTTTGGTTCTTTTTCACCGGTGAACTCGGCAATGAAGTCTGCTAGTGCTGGACTTTGATGGCGGTTATTAGAGCATAGCTTATGTCAAACTGCCCGAGTTCTAATGACCATTTCACCATCCTGCCGGATAACTCTGCTAGTGCGGAGCGGATGCTTGGTTAGAACCGTTATACAGTGGGCATGAAAATAAGGCCTCAGTTTCCTAGAGGATACAACCAGTGTCAGGGCTAACTTTTCCACGTCCTAGTAGTGTGCCTCGACTTTCACGAAGGTTTTGCTGGCGTAATACACTGGTCTTTGGGTCCCCCGGTCATCTCGTACGAGGGCTGAACTGACAACGTGCTTGGAAATAGATAAGTATAAGTAGAGTGTTTCCCCCGTCGCTGGTTTTGAGATTAGTTATGGACTCCTCACGTATGCTTTCAGGCTCTGAAAGGCTTGTTCATACTCTTCGTTCCACGATAATCCTTTGTTTCCTCTTAGTATTTTAAAGAAAAGAAGGCACTTGTCGGATGATTTAGATATAAACCTGTTGAGTGTTCCTACTCTCCCAGTCAAGCTCTAAGCGTCTCTGATGTTGGTAGGGGTTTTCATGTCAAGAAGGGCTTGAATCTGTTTTGGGTTAGCCTCGATTCCCTTCTTATTCACTATATAGCCTAAGAATTTTTCAGACTCGACTCCGAACGTACACTTCTGTGGGTTGAGCTTCATCTAGTATTTTTCTTAGCTGGTTGAACATTTCAGTGATGTCACAATCAACACAACCCAATCATGAGCGGATAACCAGCCTAATGAAAAAGGAATACAAACTATACACAACCCTAAAAACAAGCTGGACCAACATCTTGAAATACATAGCGAATTGAGATTACGTCAACTGACCACCCAGGATGAGATGAGACCCAGAATGAAGAGACTAAAGCAGGTACTGCTCATTTCACAAGGATCACGGACATGATATCGAAGGCTGCTACAAGCTTAAAGAGGAAATCGAGCATTGGATCTAAAAATGACAACTCGATGAATTCATTGGAATACCAGACAAACAAGTCAAAGGAAAAGAAAAGGCAAATATTAGAAGTGGGCATTTGAGACCGAAAACCCGGACCAAACAAGAAAACCAGACCGATCGAGTCGGTTTGAGCCTGTTTTTAAATGTTATTTTAATGTTCGGTCTGCCTTCTCTATTCGACAACGCTCCTCCACTGCTTGATAGTCTCATCTGCAACTCTGCTCAACATCCCTTTGTGCTGCTTTCTTCTTCTTCTCCTTCTGGTTGCTATTTTTCTTCTTCAATTTAGTTAAAATAGTGTCTTCACTAGATGAAGAAGATGTTAAAATAGTGTTGTTCAGATAACCCCAATTAGTCTGATGTTGCCTGTCCTGGCTTTGATGAAGTCCTCATCCATTCTTCGAGCACTCTCGATAGAGAAGGCAGACCGAACATTAAAATAGAGAAGGTGTTGGGCGGCCCAGTTCTAAAAATCGCTAGGCGCTGGGCGGGCGACGAGCAGGTGCCTAGCGCCTAGGCGGTCTTAGGTTTTGTATTATAACTTTAATAATTTACAAAAGTTAAGCATAATACCTTATCAATTACATCCAATTTAATGCAAATATACATATGCAAAATTTAAAAACATGAAAAATTAACAATCATGAACAAATGTATTAAAACTCAAGTGACTGAAGTTGGTCATGATGGGTACTTTATATAAATTTGAATTTGTGTACACTTTTATTTTTCTTCAAATTGCATGAATAACCTCAGTTATGTTTGATAAAATCTACATCAGTAAATTGGTACCGGCAGATCCTTTGAGAATTCCATTAAGTAATCATCCTTTGCTACATTTAGATATATACTGAATAAAAAACAATTAAATAGTTTATTTCTAAAAAATAGGAAAGAAAAATAAAATAAGAACACAATCAGCCTTATTAAAAAAAAAAAATCGCCCTGACCGCCTAGGCCGCCCAGACTACCGGCCCAGCCATTAATCTGGGCGGTTTTCCACCTTCTAGCGCCTAGGCGCCGCCTAGGCCGATTTTTAGAACACTATTCGAGAGATGTTTTTGGTGCTCGACAGAGAAGTAGTAGATTGGGGTTGATTTGCAATTCAGGGGCTTTCATCCTCAACAGACAACACATCAGATAGTGCCTTGCCATCTTTGCCATGTGGATATCAGTCTCGAGTCTCCTCTCCCACTAATCTTTGGTGATTGATGATAATTGAGTGCTTGAAAACCCATCTCTTGATTCATCATCTAAGCCTGTTTGGAGCTTCTTTTTTAAATGGGTGTTCCAGTGATTTTTTGTCATTGTCTGTTTATTTGGGAAGTGTGAAGCTATGGCAGCCCATCTCTACTAATCAGTCACAATAGGTCAACTAACACAAAGATATTTAGCAAATCAAGCATCCCCATCTCTACTAATCAGACAAAACCAACCCATGAAAGGTTGTACTAATCAACTAACACAGATTTGACACAAAACCAATGGATGTTTATGACTGTGTTGGGTTGTAATTATTGACTATTGTAGGCCAAAATTGTAATGCTTCTTTTTTTAGTAAAAAGTGAGTTGAAAAGGCCCAAAAACTGGGCTGTAAATCATTCAAATAAACTGGGCCGAAAAAGCTGAAAAACTGGGTGAAAATTGGGCTGAAAAATTTTGTATTAGACCGAGACCGGCTCGACTGGGCTCGAATTGTCGGTTAACCGGGACCCCTGTTAAACGGTCTTACCAGTTCTGGGCTCACTCTCTCAAAATCAAAAAAATTGAAGCCCGATCCGATTTTTTGTTTTAGCAATTCCGGTCGGTTAACCGGACCGGCCCAGCCCTAGCAGATACCACCGCCACAGGATCAAAAGAACAATCTAGGGAACTGATATACGCTCTACACTACATCTATCCTCGCAAAGAAGCATCTTCCACTCGAGCATACCTATATCGAAGCGGAAAGATTAATGCCCTGAAGACGGTTGCACTGACCGACTCGAGGACTCTACCCACGGATACAAATTCAATCTGAATTATCAGCAAAAAAATTAGCGACGATGAACTCCATCAAGCCTTAGCGAGTGAGGCCAAGCGAGGAGTAATAACGGATCTAGGAAATGAGGTCGTGAATTAAACAAAAAAGAGCAACAAAGATGTGAACCCCCAACGCGAGGATAGACATCAACCACGCGATGATTAAAAAGAAATCGCTCCACAATGTAGCGTAAGTGCTCCAAAATAACGATCGTTAGAAATGGTCAGGACATCCAAACAAGAAATCAATAAAATTTCAAGTTCGGAATCATAATCCCACGAAGGAGAACAACTTCAAAATGAAGCCATCAGCATATAAAGATAAAAAGTATCAGGACGCAAGTCGGATACATATAATAAACTTCTGGTATGATCAACCAACGAAGTAAGAGTTGGACGAACGAGTCAACCAAGTAAAAATGACTTTTGGTCAACTAGAATGTCAAACCAACGAAGTCAAAGTAGACGAACGATTCAACTTAACACAAAAACTTTGAGTCAACTGAGACATCGAGTTAACGAAGTAAAAGTTGGACGAATGAGTCAACTAAGTAAAAATGACTTCGGGTCTACTAGAGCGTCGAACCAACGAAGTCAAAGTGGACGAACAAGTCAACTTAACACAAAAACTTCGAGTCAACTGAGACTTTGAGTTAACAAAGTAAAAGTGGACGAACGAGTCAACTCAACATAAAAACTTCGGGTCGACTAGAGCGTCGAACCAACGAAGTCAAAGTGGACAACGAGTCAACTTAAAATGAAAACTTCAAGTCGACTGAGATGTCGAGTTAACGAAGTAAAAGTTGAGCAAACGACTCAACTAAGTAAAAACAACTTCCGGTCGAACCAACGAAACAAAACTCAAAGGAAACAACTTCGAGACAACTGAATCAACAAACCAACTCCAAAGAGGCAAATTTCGTTTTGATCAAACAAGCAAAGCAAACGATGGAGGAACAAGTTAGTGCAACTCAAGATAGCCTCAAATTAACTAACATTCCAGATCGACAAAAGTAGAAGACAAGCAGACAAAACAACTTTCTCACAAAAGCTTTGAGACAACAAATACGAGGTTGAGACGGACATACCGAAGCATAGGAAAATTAAAATCAGCAAAAGACAGACAAAAGAAAATATAGTTGTAAAAATCAAAGATGGAATACAAATCATTTAGACAACAACGAACGGCTTATAAAAGGCACAAGCAACACAAACGAAGTCAACAAGATGAACCACGACTACGAAGAAAAGCAAAGGAGAACACTAATGTTCTTTAATCAAAAGCTACTCTATTACATTCAAAGAAAACAAAGGGGTAGAAGATCAAGGGGAAAGATCTATAACATCCTCAACAACACCATCGACCAGACGAGGAGTAGCCGGGTCACTGATAGGGGCTCTCTTCAAGAGAAGAAGGTGGCGGCTCTTCAACCATTGGATCAACCGGAGGGTCTTCATCACCATCTTCATCCTCGAAGGTCTAACAAACCAAATGACGGTATTGAGACAAGTTAACATCAACACCCTCAATATAATCTAGAAGCTCATTTCGACCATCGACAACCCGCTGCCAATTCACCACCTCCATAACACGAAGCCCATCCTTAACAGAAGCAAGCTCACTCCTGGCCACTATAAGTTGACCTTCAATAGTAGTGAGCATCGCGGAGGTATCAACCTTGACTTTGTCAAGTGAAGCCATTAATTATCCCACCCTTTTTCGGTAATGTCGCGATTCTTAGAGTGCTCTATCACGACACGCGTGACCTCATCATGGAGTGCCTTCTCGGCGGACAACTATTTTTCCACATCATGCAAGCATGGATGAATATCGTCTAATTCAACTCTTTAAGATTCAAGCGCAGTCACATACCGGTCTTCCGCACCCTCCACCTCGACTGACGAGGCTTGAGCAACCCCTGCAGCTTTGATATGCTCCGAACATCGCGCTTTTAACGCGTCATATTGATAAAGAACATGGGAAAACACCAATAGCAGCACGACGAGCTTCCTCTCCAGAGAAATCACAAGATTACGACTAGCTTGATGACCCGAACCCATCACCCCTGCATAGGCAAGATGAGTCATCTCGTCTATTACAAGCCTAAGACCATCATCAAGATGAAGGCTCAGATCCAGCACAGGCATCGAAAGCCTCTCCACCAATCGTCTGTACCATTCATTAATCAGCTTACGCACACCACTCTGCATGTCAAGCCAGGAAAACCAACGAAACTTCCTGTCCGATTTGACCCAAATCTCTTCGGGAGTAGGTTCTTTCCAACTGATTCACGAATGAAGAATGCAGGGATCCGGAAGCATGGAGAAACCACCACCCACAGCTAGGAAAAAAGAAGGAACAACAGGAGAACCAACTTCACCCTCTCGTTGTGCAGCAACCTTAGCAGAAGCGGAACAAGTAGCAGTCCCAACAAGAACAGAAGAGCTTGAGCAGGTTGTAAAGGGCGGGACCTCCGCCCCATCGTCGACTAGAGTAGAGAGAAAACGAAGAGACCGCATCTCAAAACCTCGATCACGACTACTAAGCTCCTTAGACTAAACAACAACCAACTGAAACATCTTGTCATCAATAGACCTAGAATCCTCGTTAGAACATTTAGCAGTGTCAGGACCACCATAAGCAGATATGAGCCTCTTTTCACCATCATTCAGCGGACGAATGGTCTCTTTTTCGCTCCTCTCAAATGCCAATTTCATCTTTTGCGCCTCTTGCAGAGAACAACAATCCTCCTTTGCATGTTCTCTATCAACAGAACCCGAGTAAAGAGAAGCACAACGAACAGAATCAACGAGCCATTTCTTCTTTGAAACACGGTCGGAACTCAGGAACAACCGCTTTGACGAGCTAACAGGCCTTGGTACTTTTCTCTTCCTGGAAGTCGGACCTGTAGCAGTGCTAATAGAAGCATCAAGATTCGTAATGTCTGAGCTCACTTTCCGATCAACAATAGTGTTACCACAAAAGAATGCAAAATTCCAGTAGTCAAAGGGATACCAGAAAGAATGGCCCTGGCATACGTGCAAGCCATAACCCTCCAACCGTTCGAGTCCATCTAAGCATGAGGAATACTCAGAAGATCCAGATAAGATCAGAACAACTCTGGAACTGGAAATCAAAGACCGGCGTGAAACATACGCGAGTAAAACGCAATATATCCATTCCTCGAACGACAAGGACTTCATTTTCATGAGGTAGAATGATCTCAATGTCGGAAGGCAAAGAGTAGTTGGAACGGACGCTATACAACGTCGCCTGAAAAGCCTTCTTTGGGGAAAAATGAGCTTCGCAGGTAGTAAAGTGCTCACCGTCCAGTAAGTCACCGACAGACATCACGAATAGGCAAGAAATGATGGAAAAACAATACAAAATAAGAAACAATTCAAATATCAAAGATGGCATAAATGAGGAAACAAAAGTCGTCACGACATCCTTTATACAACCGAGTAATGAAGAGACTGATCACGGAGCGACATACGGGACATAATGGCGTGCGGAATTCCAAAAAGATATGCGCGAAAACGAACGGATAACGAAGTAATCGAGACGATCGGCCGACCAAAAATTGTTAACAACATTAGGTTCAATGCAAATGTGCGATTGAGATACCAACCTCCACACAGTTAGTGGATACATGAAACACCCACTAACTAAGGGAGGGAATAGCTAATGATACATCAAAATAGAAAGATCATCACGGTCGTACACGTGGCATAAAACATACATCACAAGGATATGACGTCCAATTTATTAAGCCAGCTCATAAAACCCAAGAAGAATAAAGCCAATCACAGAGGCCTAGACAAGGCCCACTAATGATAAGATATAAACAAGTCCCAAATCCAGGCCTGACACGAGTTCTCTCATAAAGAAGAGGAACGTTGCACCAAAAAGAGTTGTGGAGGGAGTTACGCCTCCACGGACACCTCCATCAAGAAGGAGACTATTACGAGAAACATCTCATTCCGTTGCACTTCACATGCTTAAGTCACACAGAGAATTAACCGCGACCATCATAAAAGGTAAAGGAAACATTCGACACATGTATGCAACTTTAACTGAGTTTTGTTCAGATTTACTTTCTTCTTTAAACAGAGTTGCTGATTTAAGCATCGGAGTGTCTTCGACCACCAAAAAGGTGGTATTTGGCAGTCTAACATTTGTTTTGCAGGTCAAACTCACATAGGAGGACGATTTTTGGTCGCATCACACGACATGTATTGTCTACAAATTTTTTTTGAATAATCGAATAGAAAATAGTCAACTTATCAAACTATAGTTGACCATATAGATGTGTATATAGCCAAGGGGGCATTGGCAATTAAAATATGACTCTTGAGTTGGATCGGCTATTATATATCCTATTGCAACGATTGTGATTTCGCGAAACTATACGAAATTTTGCCGAATTTTCCGTTTTTTTTGAAATTGCAAAAAGGAAAAGGGCTAAAGAAAAAATTACATAATTTTGAGGGTTATTTCGAAAACAATTTGAGGTTTTTTTTCGTAAAAATACAAAAAACCAGCTACTAAAATTTTACATTTTTTGAGGATTTTTTTTGAAAATTTTCAAGATTTTTCGAAAAATTTAGGGATTTTTTTTTCGTAAAATTTGAGTTTTTTTTCCTTCTAATTATTATTTATTTATTTTTGAAACCACCCCCTAATTTCATAATTATTACTACTTCTACTTATATATTGATTTTTTCAACTACCATTGATTTTCCAATTATAGGTATTTTGGTTTCATTTAATGTGTTCAATATATTTATTTACTTGCATATTATTTTTCACATATTTAATATATCTTCAAAATTCATTATATATTTCATTTATCTTCAAAAATTTTACGTTTTTTCTTTACACAACGAAATATTTTTCGAAATATTTCTTAAAATCAGGAAACCAAAATTAACTCGAAAAATGAAATAACAATCCTTGCCTATTGGAGAGAGTTGGGTTCATTGGGCGGAGCTAGATGCTCCAACGTGAGCTCTCAAGATATTCTTGAGTGGCTAGCCAAAATGCTCCTTTGGCAAGGATTGTGATTTCGTTTTTCGAGTTACTTTCGGTATCCTGATTTTTAAGAAATATTTCGGTGTGTAAAGAAAAAATGTAAAAATTTCGAGGATACATGAAAATATATATATAATGAATTTCGAGGGGATATTAAATATGTGAAAAAATAAGATGCAAGTAAATAAATGTATTAAACACATAAATAAAACCAAAATACCTATAATTAGAAAATCATGTGGTAGTTTCAAAAATCAATATATAACTAGAAGAAGTGATAATTAGAAAATTAGGGGGTGGTTTAAAAAATCAATAAATAATTAGAATAAATGATAATTACAAACAAACTTTAAATTTAAGAAAAAAACCCGAAATTTTTCGAAAAAAATGTAATTTTTAGTGGTTTTTTTGTATTTTTACGAAAAAATGAAATTTAGGAAAAAAAATCCCGAAAATTACAAAAAAAAAACCTCAAAAAATGTAATTTTTCTTTCGTCCTTTTTTCTTTTCGTAATTTCAAAAAAAATGAAAACTTCTTCAAATTTTCGTGTAATTTCGCGAAATCACAATCCTTGCCCTTTGGTTTGAATGTCTAACAATGGTAATTTGCCTTTTATATATTTATTTATTTAATTTACCATTTTTTTTACAGTTTTGTTGAATGCCCGTGAAAACACACCCCCCCCCCCCCCCCCCCCCCCAAAACCCTCAGAGGCACCCTTAAAATATCCACCCTCTTGAGTGGTTGAGCTATCCATCTGAGATCTATCAACTCAGTGAACTGTGCCCTGTACTGTAGGCCAGGGTGAGCTCAGCCCAATGTGGTGCAAATTGTGGGTAAAAGTTCGATACTTGGTAGAGTTCAGAGACTAAAAGTGTTTCCAAACAATACAAGCGGAAAATGGAGCGTCAAAGTCCAATTTAAGTCTAGGCAGTCAAGTTTGGCAGCCATTTTTTTGTCAGGTTTGGGTTTTTTTACACTTTTACCCATTATCTTTAAAGCACAACTACAAACATCATTTATAGAAGGGTAGAAATGTAAAAATCCCAAAACCTAGCTGCCTAGAATTATTGTTTCGAGATTGTTGGATCGGTCTCTACTTCCCTCACCTCACTAGGTATGCTCAAACGAATCTATCAACCTTTTGTTGATTTTCGCATATTTACATCTTTTTATTTTGTATATTACATTTGATTGTTAGTTTTGTTTTATTGATGATGTTATGTTATGATTGCGTCTGTTAACAATAACAATCCCATTTTTATTTGAAACATATGGGGCTTTTTTATTTCGTTAAAGCGAAACATATGGATGGGGCTTTGAAGTTTGAGATTTTATCTCTTCCCCACCTCTTTTGCGATTTTAGGGCCTTTTGTAGATTTCAATCTGGATTGGATTCTATTATATTGTTTTTTAAATTTTACACTAATCAATTTCCCATTATGATTGTCTTCAATTCTTTTTTTGGTTTCGATCCATCGTAATTGGTTGTCTAACTTTAGGCTAAAAAAAATATAAATAAGGAATTAAATATTGGGTTCTTGGTGTAGGTAACATGTTTATTCTCAAGGTTTTTGTTTGGATCATAAGTTTTTCTTTTACTTCTAGAGTTATGTTTCGAGTTGAATTGTTATGTCAATTCTAAACAAGAAAGAAAATAGATGTAATACAATAATACGACTAATAAGTTGGTCTGTCCATGTTTCTTGGTTCATATACTCGAAACTTTGATGTGTATTACTGTTACTTGATATCGTTGTTATCGTATCATGGATTTAAGTATTTTTTCCTTGAATGTCTAATCAAAGGTAAATCTGAGGTTTGTTCATGTGTTTGAGAAACATGGTAGATAGATACACCATGACACTTTTTGACACATTTTAAAGCGAAGTGAGCAAGTTCTTGGTTCTTCTCGCCACATCTATTCACAACCCTCTCATTATCATATCTTTTTACTTCACATAAGTTATGTCTAGTTCAAGACCAGTTAGTTTTAGGGGTTTTGAGGAACCTAACTCGAACCGTTTAAAATTTTAACGGTTTCGATTCGGATCGGTTCCTCTATTTTGAACCTTGGAACCGAACCTAACTCGAATCGTTTACAACGGTTCGGTTCCAAATGGTTCCTGTATTATATATCTCCAAAAATATTCATAGGCCACGCCGCCACGGACTTATGCAATGTATTGCCATACATGAATCCAAAATTCATTTTTAAAATTTTGAATGGACTCTATCAATAGCTTGATCATAGTCTAAATGAAAAACCTGAACCTAACCATATCTAGGAAATCTCTGTCTGTTCTCCTTTTCAGGTTTACAGACAGATAGACATTACCATGACAAGTTTTTGATTAAAATTCACAATATAATTAAAAGTTGAGTAAAAATGTGCATCTTCAGTTCAATAAACTCTACAGCTTATCAAAGGTTTTGATTGAGAAATCACATTTTCTCTTGCATTCAAATTTTGTCAGACAGGTCTCTTGAAACATATTTGAAGTTCTTGTAGCCAAACAAGCCGATGCTTATCAAATTATGCTAGTGTGATTAAATGAAATTTGCTTCAAAATCATGCACAATATTTGCTTCAAAAGTGTTTTCTTTCCTCCATTCCATATAAGTTGCTTCAAAATCAGAAACAAAAACAGAAAACTTTTTTTTTTTTGAAAGGAAAAAAACAGAAAACTTGCTTCAAAATCCCTCATTTCTAAGATATTTTATTATACATCATACACAAATGAATAAATAACTCTAATATAATTCGATGAACTCAGTCGGACTAATCAGATCTTGAGACGAGAATCAGATCAAATCTTGAGACGAGAATCAGATCTAAGATGAGAATCAGATCTGATCATACATGATACAACCGAACTGACTGGACACACCTGAGAGTCTGAGACGAGAATCGGATCTTGAGACGAGAATCAGATCTGAGACGAGAATCAGATCTGATACTAGGGGTGTTAGAAAATCCAGATCTTGAGCGTCGTCATCGACTCATCGTTGTCACTGCTTGTGCTCTGCATCTGCTTGTGGAGAATGAGAATGAGAGAGACCGCGAATGAGATGTCGACGTCGTGCTCTGCTTGTGGAGAATGACCTTCTTGGGCTTTGCAGACCAGATACCTTCGTTGTTCTTCACCATGTCGATTTCTTCTTAAAGGTCTGAAACAGAGTTTTGGTGTGGGGTGGCGAAGAGTCGCCATGTGATGGAGTTGATTGGTTGGGGTGTTAGGGTTTGGGGTCGATTGAATTGGTGAGTTTGATGAGAGATTTGGGTATCTGAGAGAGGTGAAGAGATTTGTGTTGTGACTGCTCGCTGCTTGTGGAGAAATGAGAGATATTATTTTCTACCCAATCCCATTAAGACACGTGTAAGGTATATGTAATCGAATCAGAACCGAACCGTTCGAAAAAAAAATTTAGGAACCGGAACCGAACCGAATCGTTTCACAATTTTAAAAATCAGAACCGAACCGTTTGGAGTAAAACGGTCCGGTTTGATTTGGATCCACGGTTCCTGAACCCGTTTGCCCACCCCTAGTTAGTTTATTACATATCTTAGGATAATTCGTATACAATTTGTTGCCATTGTAAGTAAGAATCTGCGTAGGAGTTCCTTGAGTATGTTTCTTGGATTTTTCTTTGTCTTGCCTCTTCTACCTAGAATTGTTGTAGTTCACTTTTGCTAGGTAGTCAGGCCAGTCAGCCATTTTTTGGTCATGGATGGGCCTTTTAACGATTTTACCCCTTCTCTTTAAAACACAACCACAAACCTCATTTATAAAAGGGATAAAATTGTAAAAAGACCCAAATCTGACAAAAAAATAGCTGGCTAGCCTGGCTACCTAGAATTGCTGTAGTTTATTTATATATATGTTGCATAAAATGGTGGGCCCTTTCAGAACACCAACTTGCCTTGTAAAAAAGGTTACTAGTTTTCATGTGTTTTTGGACCCTTCGCCCACGTTTTGCTCAACCCAACCCACCATGCTACCCATGACCGCACTGACCTTAAAATCTCAGTGTTTGGCATGCCCAAATGCCTTTCTTGGTTGGTTCAACTACATTATCTTTAATTGTGTTATGATGGTTGTTGTTTGAATTGAAAACAAGTAGTTTTAAATAACTCCTTGAGTTTTGGCTTAGGGCATGATGCAATTGTTAGGGGTGGGCATCTGTCAGGACTAGTACCGTTGGTCAGGGAAATCAAGGTCAGAGGCCTTTCAAGACTTTCCTAATGGTCTCAAAACTCAATGTTCCCTTTTGAAAAGTGCCCAAATGCTTAGCATCTATATTATAGGGGGAAGGTTTGAGCTCTTGACTGTGAGGACGTGTTGTCTCCATTGCATAGTCGGGCCAGACTATACCGCTAGCATTTTTATTGTTTTCTTTGCATTGCTTTTCAACTTCAAACTTGTATTTCCATCGATCGATAGCATCGAACTAGTCTTGAGCAACGTTCTTCCGAATGTTCCTCCCCATTGTAATCTATTGAATGTTAATGAAAGCTTTTGCTGACTATTGTGCATTGTTATATTGTCTACAGATTGATATTGTGCATTCTCAAGTTAATATTTGTGCCCGTCAAAGTAACTACTCATAGGCTTACTAGTGAATTGGATAGCTAGTGCCGCACGGATTGCTAGTCCGTGACAGTTGGTATCAGAGCCAGAGCTTGTTGAATGCAAACCAGGATGCAGGAACTAAGTGAGCGCCTTGGCGCTATGGAGGAACGACAGGCTAGTCGAATGCAAAGACTAGAAACCAGAATGGACCAGTTGAGCTGTTTGAGAAAACAGATCAGTCGCCTTGATGGACTCTTTCACTTGGCAGACAGAGTGGATTCGCTGCCTGAGCACGTCGACAATTTAGAGGGAAGAACGATCGCTATGGAAGAGACGCCTCACCCCACAGCTCAGGTGATGAGTGACTTCCAATTACAGTTGGAGGACTTATTTGCAAGGGTTGGCTTGCTGACCAAGGCCACAGGGACGACTGATCACCCTAGGATGAAAGTGTCTGAGCCAAAGTCATACGCTAGGGTACGAGATGGGAAGGAGCTAGAGAACTTCTTGTTTGATCTGGAACAGTATTTTCGCGAGGAGAACCCCAAATCAGAAGAAGCCAAGGTCACCATGGCGACCATGTACTTAGCAGGTGATGCGAAACTATGGTGGAGAACCAAATATGCAGATATGGAAGAAGGTCGCATCCTTATTAGAACTTGGGCAGACCTCAAAAAGGAACTCAGAAATCAATTCTTGCCTGAGAATACTGATTTCTTAGCAAGGAGGAAGCTCCACACCATCAAACAGACAGACAATATTCGAGACTATGTCAGGCAGTTCTCAACTTGCTTGCTAGATATTCGAGACATGTCTGAGAAGGACAAAGTTTTCTGTTTCATGGAACAAGCTCAGCCGCTTCTGCAAGCAGAATTACAAAGGCAGAAGGTGACAGATATTACAAGTGCTATTGCAGCAGCAGAAAGGTTTAGCGATTATATGCCCATGGCTGGATCCACTTCGCTCAATCACACCACAGCTAGAACTGGCAGTACCAATTCGAGCTCAGGGTCGAATGCTCGATCACCTCACCAAAACTGGGGAAACTCAAATCAGAACCGAGGAAACTACAATTCTCGGTCGTCCAACCAGAATTGGAGTTCCAACAGAAATTGGAATGCCAGCCCTAGCAACTCAAATTACAACAACAAAGGAGGGCAAAACTACTCTAGGCAGTGGAGGCCATCTGCACCTGCCCCATGCATTCTTTGCAATAGCAGGGATCACCCAACAGGCAAATGTCCATCCAAACCAGCCCTACACTCATTGATGTCATTGCTTCAAACAGAACCTTCTAACTCGACCGCATCGAGCTCGAACCCCACCAACAGTGAGACCTCCCAGTTGGGAGCTCTACGCAAGCTCAATGCTGGCAAGCTCAATGCTGTCAAAGGAGAAATGTATGAGCACCCACACAAGGAGGCTTTACAATACATCGACATCACTATCAATGGGTTCCCTTCCCAAGCATTGTTGGATTCAGGAGCGACAGACAATTTTATTGCCTCAGAGGAAGCTAGACGTGTGGGTCTGAACTTAGAAGGAGATGTGGGTAAATTGAAAGTTGTCAACTCTGAGGCAATCTCTATTAATGGTACGGCTAGAGCTGTGCAACTACAGGTTGGTCCATGGGAAGGAAGATCAAACTTCTTGGTCGTCCCACTTGATGATTTTAAGGTGATTCTTGGCCAAGAATTCTTTCGAGGAGCTGCAGCAGGACCACTACCTTTCATGGGCTCCTTGGGCTTTTTCGGACCCAGACTACGCATTGTACCAACGTCAATTCGACCCACAACTCATGATAGAATATTGTCGGCGCTCCAAGTCAAGAGAGGCTTGGCCAAAGGAGAAGATACATACTTAGCTGTGGCAAAGCTAGAGATGGAAGATGATACTAGCAAAATCCCCGAGGAAGTTGCCCAAGTTATTGCTGACTTCAGCGAAGTGATGCCGAATGAATTGCTAAAGAATCTACCTCCCAGAAGGCTCATTGATCACGAAATTGAGTTAGTGCCTGGTGCCAAGCCACCCGCACGTAGTCCATATTGCATGAGCCCTCCAGAGTTGACCGAATTGAGAAAACAACTAGATGGCTTGTTGGAGTCGGGATTCATTCAACCCTCTAAAGCACCTTATGGGGCACCTGTTCTTTTTCAGCGAAAACATGATGGTAGTCTTCGCCTTTGTGTTGACTATAGAGCCTTGAACAAAGTCACTATAAAGAACAAATACCCGCTACCGCTCATTGCAGACTTATTCGACCAACTTGGATTCGCCAGGTACTTCACAAAACTCGACTTGAGATCAGGTTACCATCAGGTCCGCATTGTTGCTGGCGACGAACCCAAAACTGCTCGTTCTACTAGATATGGGTCATATGAGTTCCTAGTAATGCCCTTCGGCTTGACCAATGCTCCAGCTACGTTTTGCACCCTTATGAATGGCATGTTTCGTCACCTTCTGGACAAGTCTGTGGTTGTCTATCTTGATGATATTGTGGTTTATAGTGGGACTATAGAAGAACACCTACATCATTTGCGATAATTGTTCCAAATCCTTAGGGATAATCATCTCTTTGTCAAGAAGGAGAAGTGCGCATTCGGCCAGACCCAGATCAATTTCTTGGGTCATGTTATTGGCAATGGCAAGATTCAGATGGACATGGAGAAAGTCAAGGCAATCCATGATTGGAACACTCCTAAGAACGTGTCTCAACTACGTTCTTTCCTTGGACTCGCAAACTATTATCGTCGCTTCATAAGGGACTACTCTAAGAGAGCTGTTGCACTGACAAATTTGTTGAAACAAGACTGAACATGGGAATGGGATAGGCAGTGTGAAGCTTCATTCCAAGACTTGAAACTGGCCGTGATGAAAAATCCAGTATTGGCCTTGCCAGACATCACCAAGCCCTTTGAAGTACAAACAGATGCATCTGATTATGCCTTAGGGGGAGTTTTGCTTCAAGATGGTCACTCGGTAGCATATGAGAGTCTAAAGTTGAATGATACAGAGTCCCGTTACTCAGCTCAGGAAAAGGAATTGCTAGCCATTGTACATTGTTTACGGGTGTGGAAACACTACCTTTTGGGATCTCAAGTCCTTGTTAAAACGGATAATGCTGCAGCAAGCTATTTCCTTACTCAGAAGATGCTAACCTCCAAGCAATCTCGATGGCAGGAAAAATTAGCAGAATTTGACTTAGTATTGGAATACAAGCCAGGGTGCACTAACAATGTAGCTGATGCACTCAGTAGAAGGGTAGACCTTGTAGTGCTAACCCATACCGGTCTGAGTCACACCATCTTGGAGAAGATCAAAGCAGGCCTACAGACAGACCCACAAGCGAAGGCGATTACTGAGTTGATCAAGCAGGGCAAAACTCGACGGTTCTGGATAAAAGATGGAGCAATACTCACAACTGGTAATCGCCTCTATGTTCCAAGAACCTCTGGTTTGAGGAAAGAACTTTTGAGCGAATGCCATGACACCCATTGGGCGGGACATCCAGGTTGGAGACGAACACTTGCATTGCTAGAGAGGGGGTACTATTGGCCGCAGATACAGGAGGATGTAATGGCCTATGTTCGAACATGTCTTATTTGCCAGCAAGATAAGGTTGAAAGAGATCGACCAGTAGGCTTACTAGAGCCCTTGCCTGTTCCGACTCGTCCTTGGGAAAGTGTTTCCATGGACTTCATTACTGGGTTACCGAAAGTGGAGGATTTCAGGTGTATCCTTGTAGTTGTTGACCGATTCTCAAAGTATGTGACCTTTGTGCCGACCGGACTGACTTGCACAGTCGAAGATACGGCGCAATTGTTCCTCAAGCATGTAGTGAAGTATTGGGGACTGCCCGAAAACATTGTTAGCGACCGTGATGCTCGCTTCACAGGAAAGTTCTGGAAGGAGTTGTTCAAGCTCTTGGGATCCAAACTTAATATGTCGACAAGCCAACATCCCCAATCTGACGGACAGACTGAGCGCTTTAACTCTATGCTCGAAGAGTACCTTCGTCATTTTGTAAGTGCAAATCAGAAAAATTGGGTGGGACTACTTGATGTTGCACAATTCTGTTTCAACTTACAAAAGAGCTCAGCTACTCACTCCAGCCCCTTTCAGTTGGTTACTGGTCAGCAACCATTGACACCATATACAGTACTTACCGGATACCAAGGACCCAGCCCAAGAGCTCTTGAATTTGTCAAAGCCTGGCAGAAAAACATTGAAGTTGCTCGAGCCTATCTTGAGAAAGCCTCCCGTCACATGAAGAAATGGGCCGACAAGAAACGACGGATTGATCCTTTTGAAGTCGGGGACTTGGTATTGGTGAAGCTAGATATGTTCAACAAGTATAAAAGGACAGCTAGAGCACACAACAATCTGTTTCGCAAGTATGAGGGACCAGTACAGATTATTGAGAAAGTCGGCAAAGTCTCCTATCGCGTCAAGTTACCACATTGGCTCCGTTTCACCCATCCTGTCTTCCATGCAAGTAACTTGAAGTCCTACCATGCAGATGCCACTGATCCCACAAGAAATGTATCTACCCGAGCATTGCCTAAGCATCCTACTAAGCCAGATCGAGAAGTGGAAGAAATCTTAGCTGACCGCCTCATCAACAACACAGGCCCGGATAGAGAGTATTTGGTCAAGTGGCAGGATGAACCTCCTTCAGAGATCAGTTGGGAGCCAGTCGAGCATCTGCTACCGTACCTCTCAAAGTTGGAAGAGTACTTGGAAAAGTTCGTTGCGAGGGCGTCAACGAATTGAGTGTGGGAGAGTGTCAGGACTAGTACCGTTGGTCAGGGAAATCAAGGTCAGAGGCCTTTCAAGACTTTCCTAATGGTCTCAAAACTCAATGTTCACTTTTGAAAAGTGCCCAAATGCTTAGCATCTATATTATAGGGGGAAGGTTTGAGCTCTTGATTGTGAGGACGTGTTGCCTCCATTGCATAGTCGGGCCAGACTATACCGCTAGCATTTTTATTGTTTTCTTTGCATTGCTTTTCAACTTCAAACTTGTATTTTCATCGATCGATAGCATCGAACTAGTCTTAAGCAACGTCCTTCCGAACGTTCCTCCCCATTGTAATCTATTGAATGTTAATGAAAGCTTTTGCTGACTATTGTGCATTGTTATATTGTCTACAGATTGATATTGTGCATTCTCAAGTTAATATTTGTGCCCGTCAAAGTATCTACTCATAGGCTTACTAGTGAATTGGATAGCTAATGCCGCACAGATTGTTAGTGTCGCACGGATTGCTAGTCCATGACAGCATCCATCCCGCAATCCTGATCTCGTTCCGATCATGTCCCATCCCGTCTTTATTTTTGGGGTTTTATTGGGATTGATCAATCCCATTCCGATCTAGAGTGGGATGAGATCGGAATGAAGATTTTCAATCCCGCTCATTCCGTCCCGTCTTTTTTTAATATGAAATATGTACTATGAAACTATTTGTTGACATGATTTTTTTATTCTCATAAGTATCTATGTGACTCACCTAGCTAATGAATCTAACTCAAACTCTTTTCCTTCTTTTTTTCTTTTCCTAACTTTTGACAACAACAATTTATGCTCCTCATAGTTTTTAAATGACAAACCTATTGATCATTTTCGTTAGCAATGTACAAAAAAATGACTATCTTCAATAGTGGTTCTAAAAAACAGAGTAAAAGCTAATGAAATGAGGAAATAATAATCAATGACTTAAAGTTACATAGTTGTTCTTTAGAGTTGTGTCTTTGGTAAATCCAAAATTTTCAATCTTGCATGTTAAGTTTTCAATTCAAAATTTAGTACATGCTCATCTCGTCCCATTTCGAACCCGTTGGAATGGGACGAGGTCAAGATGAAGTCTATCTCGTATCGTCTCGATCCCGAACAAACGGGATGAGGTCCATCCCACCCCGTGCCCACCCCATAAGCATTCTTCTTAAAAAGACGAACATATTTCTCTCCGTTAGTTTCTTCAATGAGGTTTTCAGGATTTTCACTTTCACTATGAAGAAAGCACACTAATCCTTATTTCATGTGATTATATTTTGTATCATATTTATATTTGGTGAATAATTTACTTATTTCAATTGGTTTTGATCCTTTGTAGCATCACGTCTTGAAGTTTAACTATTTAATTGTAACACCCGTAAATTTCCGAGGACTTAATTAGTTAATTTTGGAGCTTTTGGATTTAAATTTCAGTTTTTCGGACATTATTTTTTATTTAGAGGGTGGGGTGCCCACAGTGTTCCATTGGGGTGAATAGAATCCCAGTTTTGACAGGAGATCCCCTTCTCCTCCTCCTTCCTCTATCCTCTGCTCCTCTTCCTCCAATGAGCTCGGTCTGTGGGCGAGCGTTGCAGCGGTTCTCACCGCCCAAATCTTCTCCTTTCTCTTTCCTCTTTGTCCCCTTTCCTTCCCGTTGGATTCCCGCACTAGAGAACAGAGTTCCAAAGTAACAAAGAAGCTAATGATTTGATGGGGGTTCTAGGGAAAGAGATTTGTTGCTGATTTTCTGTTGAAATCAGGGCTAGACTCAACTGAATTTTGGAAGTTGAAAGTTGATATTTGCGTTTGGGGCTTGTTTTGGTGGTTTAAGGAGCTGAAATTTGACGAACCAGGTGAGTAGATCTAAGCTTGCATGTGGGGTTTTCTCTCTCACTCTCTCTGTTTACTATGTACTTCAAATGGTTTTGCTTATTTGTTCTGATTTTGCAGTTTTGGTTTAGTTTTGAAATGGGGGTTTCACTTAATCACTTAATGTGCAAAACCCATGAAGGAAATAGTTAGAATCTGTGTTATAATATTTTAGTTAGAATTTTTTTTTTATGATTTGGTTGTGCGGGGTTGAATTTGTGTGTTGTTAATGCATGCAGTTTGTTTGGTAAGAGTTGCTGGAATTCAATTTCGGTGAAATGCTAGAATGCTAGAGGTTAAACCCAAGCGAATAATACCCAAATCGGATTGGCCTACCCCGTTACATGATTAATCTCCGAATTTATAACACAGATGACTAGCCCAAACCAAACCAAACCAAACCATTGCCATCCCCATCTTTTTTTTTCAAGGCGAGCAAGGTTTTTGTTGGATCGCAGGTTTGATAACTCTTCAGAATTATAGTGGATGGTCTTTCCGGTTTTGCTGAGGTCTGTGGTTGTTTCACCTCTTGGGGGTCCGTGGATGTTTCGTTTCGGTATCATTTGATGAATCTCCATAATTGTTGACTTCATTTGTTTATTGCATATTATCTTTGTTTCACATTGGGATTTCACCATCCTTCATTGATAGATGTCTCCGGCACAAAAGAGTAGGTTTTAATTTGGCATTTTGAAATTCAAGGTATATATCAATATTATATCATTCAGACATCCGTATCACATCAATTCTAAGAGTCGAATTTGGATTCTGGATTTCGGGGCTTGCAATCGATTTCTCTTTTAGGTATGTTGTTTGTGTCTCATTTGTGGTTTAGCTCTTCTTTGTAACTTTACTTGGTAGACGAAAGCTTCATGATTTTGAGCGGGTCTAGTGATAGTTTCAGGTTTTTTTCTTTTTGTTAGAGATGTGAACCAGAAAAAACAAGTTATTCTCAGATGGTGCTGTCACGTGCAAGTTCATAGTGTTTGAATATAATGTGGGTTTTCATCTCTCCTGCAGTAACAAAGAATTGAGTATCTATAGAAATTCACTACTCCATCTAATGGTGATTTTGGAAGTTTCCATTTTGGAAGCCAACTCATACAGGCATCAGCAGCTTTGGCTTTTGAGCTGCATACAGTAAAACCAAATTAACCAATATTATGATATCAGTTTGGTTCATTTTCTGATGCTATATATTGATTCTATATATTGCAATGTTTTACGTGATTTTTATCTTATGGAAGCAACATTTAAACTATTTAAAATGGTATGAATTCTGTATATAGTATGACGTCATTAAGTTAGTACTTAGTGAGTAGATTAGCTTCAGGTAAGACTGCTCTTATCGCACAAATGCAAAAAGCACAAGGTTGACATCCTTTCTCGATCTTTATTATCAGATGGCCACAATTGAAGACGAGAATTCCCAGACAACTCTTGCATTCATGGAGCTTGCACTGGAACAGGCCAAACTTGCTATGGAAAGCCTTGAAGTGCCTGTTGGTTGTGTGATCATCAAAGATGGAAAGGTCATTGCCTCAGGGAGAAACCGAACTACAGAGACCCGAAATGCAACAAAACATGCTGAGATGGAAGCCATTGATGTTTTGCTTGATGAGTGGCAAAATAATGGGATCTCTGAAACAGAAGCTGCTACACGATTTTCAACTAGTGATCTTTATGTGACATGTGAACCATGTATCATGTGTGCATCAGCCTTGTCCATCATTGGGATAAGATCTGTGTACTATGGCTGTGCTAATGATAAATTTGGTGGGTGTGGATCAATACTGTCATTACATTCGAATAGCTCTGAGCAGCTTCCAGGTAATGGCGTTTCACAAGGTAAATGCTTCAAGTGTACTGGAGGAGTAATGGCATCAGAAGCAGTCTCCCTCTTTCGTAAATTCTATGAACAGGGGAATCCCAATGCACCAAAACCTCATAGGCCAGTTCAATTATCGAAGTAAGTTAATGCAATTCGGAGTAATCATAAATGCATCTTGGAATATGTTGTCACAGTTTCTGTTGTTTGGGGGATGGGCAGTAGCGAAACGATCACAGAAAATGGGACAATTTGAAGACAGGAATCTGGAGAATGTGTTTTGCTACATTTCCAATACGTAACATTTTCTGTTATTTCGGTGGGCAGCAGTGAACATGGGCATTTTGACATGGAAGATAAGAATTTTTGAAGATGTGAATGGCGGTTATGGTTGTGAGGCTCACAAATTTCAGCTTGAAGTTGTGGGTAGAGATTTTAGTTTTGAATCATGTTAGATTGAAATATTATAGTTTGGGAGCCCTGTGTTGCCTTTTTATTATACTAAAATAATATATGTTGTTTGTCAGATGTAGTTTAATCTCTCTTCTTTTTATTTGAAATTATAACTCACGTAGAGTTTCATCATCAGTTTCTGGTGGCCTTTTCTCGAAATAATAATTCTAGCCCGTCTTCTTTTTGGTGGCCTTTTAATATTGATGTTTTTATATTTTTTGTCTTTCTCGTTAAAACACAATTACAAACACTATCTATATAAATGGTAGAAGTGTAAAAAAATCCAAATAAGGTCAGGAAAATGCCAGCTAGAATTTTTGTAAATGTTTTGATAGGATTGTTCTTATCTCCAAAAAAATCTAGATGGCCAGGCCCTTAGAGCTAGGACAACGACAAGGAGGTCTATGTCCGTGTGATTGTGTTTGATTGGGCCATTATGAGTTTTTTTAGGATGATGAATAGTATTGGGCCTGGCCTGGCTCTCTAGAAAAGTTCTCTTTATCTCATTTCAGAATGAACATTTGTAAATGATCTTGGGCATTCATTTTGTAGCCGCATCACTAGTTTTCTTTGGGGATGGATTCCTTACTTTAGACATGATAGGCATGATACGTTCTAGCAGCAAGGGTTTGAGCCATCTAACAATGGCATGTGATAAAAAAAATGGGTTTGCTCAAGTTAGAAACCCAGAAAAACTTGTGAGATGAGAAGTGGATTCTAGTCCCATGACTCTCTAAACCAGGAGTTTGTCTAGGTAGCCAGGTTTTAAAGTCATTTTTTTGTCAGACTTGAGCATTTTTACACTTTTACCCATTCTCTTTAAAACACAACCATAAACATTATCTATAAAAGGGGTAGAAGTGTAAAAGCCCAAAACCTGGCTATAAAGCCCGGTTGCCTAGAATTGGGGCTAAATCAGAAGAGTAAGTCTAGGGAGTCGAGTTTTGGTTTTTTTTTTTACATTTTTTACCCATTTTCTTTAAAATATAAACACAATCTATAAAAAGGGTTAGAAGTATAAAAAAAACCTAAAACTTTACTCAAAAGTTGCTTTCAAACTTAGCTCCCTAGAATTGTTGAAACAAAAAAAAGTGAGATGTAGAATTGCAACAATTCTAGCCAGCCAGGTTTGGTAGCCACTTTTAGGTTAAGTTTTAGTTTTTTTACACTTTTACCTCTTCTATAGATGGTGTTTGTGGTTGTGTTTTAAAGAGAATAGGTAAAAAGTGTAAGAAAACAAAAACTTGACAAAAAAGTGGTTAAAGCTGGCTAGACTTACTCGTAGAATTGTCTGCTTTCAACCTGACAGTTTCATACAAGGAGTAAGTCTAGGCAGTCAGGTTTGGGCCAAGTTTTGGATTTTTTTTACACTTTTTGGCCATTCTTTTTAAAACACTATCTATAGAAGAGGTAGAAGTGTAAAAAAACCAAAACTTAGATCAAAAGTGGCTATCAAACCTGACTTGCTAGAATTGTTGATTGTGTTTGTGATTGTGTTTTAACAACAATTCTAAGCAGCCATTCTTTGGCCAACTTTTGGGCTTTTTACACTTCTAGTTCTTCTATAAATGATGTTTGTTGTTGTGTTTTAAAGAGAAAAGGTAAAAGTGTAAAATAGCCCAAACCTAGAAAAAAAATGGCTGCCAAACCTGACTGCCTAGACTTACTTGTGTTTTAAAGAGAATGGGAAAAAAGTGTAAAAAAATTCAAAAGTGGCTACAAAACCTGGCTGCCAGACTTACTCCGTACAAGAAGTGGTTTCTTGTCCCTTGACTTTCGACCAATTATATGCTAGATCAAGATCGATTCTCAAGATCATTCAAACACTAAAGTTGTAGTACTCTGAGTTATCTAATAATCACAACTTTAACTACTTGAAAATGATTTTAAATGAGCAAGTTATGGTCATTTTACTAAAGTCGCGCAAATCTTTGTCGCAATGAAAATGGGATAGTGTTCCTGACTTTCGGCCAACTTATGTGCTCGATCGATACTGGTTCTCAATTTGATCAAAACATAAAAATTGTAGTTCTTTGAGTTATATAATAATCACAACTTAAATAACTTGAAAAATATTTTGAAATGAGCAAGTTATGGGCATTTTGCTAAAGTCGCACAAATCTGTCTTGCAATAAAAACGTGATAGTATTTCTGACTTTCGGCCAACTTATGTGCTCGATCAAAACCGATTCTCTTGTTGATCAACACATAAAAGTTGTATTATTTTGAGTTAGCTAATAAACAAAACTTGAATCACTTGAAATTTTTTGAAATGAACATGTTATGGTCATTTTACTAAAGTCGCACAAATCTGTCCGATTTTTTTTTTTGAAATTTCCTCTTCGTCCGGAACAATGCGAGGTTTTTCTCAGCTAATGTTTTTACTGTCGCCCAGATAAAAAACATCGCATTGTCTCAAGCGAACAATTTTTTTTTTTTGTGATTTTTGAAAGTTTTTCTGAAGTTTACTTTATTTTTGTGATTGAAAATTTATCTGAAGCTTGCTTTACTTTGTTTTTCCCCAAAATTTTTGGAGAGGTTGCGATTAAGGGTTTCGATTTTAAGGGAGAGGGAAGAGATTGGTTTCGATTTTGCAAGAGATGTGAATGTGGGAGAGAGATTTACAAGAGATTTGAATGTGGGAGAGGGAATAGATTCAAACGGGGAAGGGAGGAATCACATTTCGATTTGAATGGGAAGGGGGGAAATGTCGGTTTTTTGCAGGGGTGGGCACGGGACGGGACGAGATTGACCCATCCCGTTCATTCGGGATCGTGACGGGATAGACCTCATCCCGACCTCGTCCCATCTCAAACGGGATCGGGACGAAATGAACACATAATAAATAGTCCTCTAATAAAAAATAACAAAAAAAAGTTTTATCTCACATTACTCACACCAATAATGTCAAATTTATATACTTATAACTTACATCATAAATAATAATAGATATTAAATAAATAAATATTAAACTTTTTTTTGAAAGATAAATAAATATTAAATTTCAATTAGAATTAATGATTCAATTCATTTAGATTTCATATAGAATTTCATCTTACATTGATTTAATTTCAACACATTCTTAAACTTTAATTTAGAAGAGTATTTTGATTAAAATTAATAATAATAATTATTAAATAAATAAATTCGGGACGGGACGAGATAGGCGGGACTGAAAATCTCTATCCCGATTCCATTCCACTCTAGATCGGGACAGGACGAGATTATGATGAGTTTAATCAATCCCAAAAGAACCAAAAAAATCGGGACGGAATGGGATCGTGGGATGAGATGCCCACCCCTAATTTTTTGTTTATCCAAGTGGTGTGAGAAAAAGAGTAGGTGATATGAGATACTAGAATGGTGTGAGAAAACACTTACAACAGTGGCGTGGAGTAGTTACTGCATTCTTGTATCTGCTGTGGCATTTTCACTTGAATCTGACAAAGACTAGTCACACCATATAAGTTAGAGCATTCACTGTCATAGCAATCTCTAATAGCAGGGTTTTTTTCTGGTCGAACATGAAGTGAAGGCTTGTCTCTGATTTCACTGTTGGCATTACCATTACGCACATTGGAAGAAGATTCGTTAAGGGTGATGAAATTCCAAATCCAACATACTTTTTCAGTGATAACTGAATGAATGAAGCCAAATGAATTGACAATTCAAACAGGAGATATGGGTTGTTGGTTTATAAAAAAAAGGCAGGGTTGTAGAGATGTTGAAGGCATTGTGAAATGTTGAAGAATATGTGTGAAGGGGTTTAAAGTTCTATAAAAGTTGTCAGCCCTCAAAGGTTCCTTATGCATATATAGATTTTATTTTTATTTTCATTTCTTACCACATCTTATTATTAGTTGAGTAAATTCGGATGTAGTAACTGAATTCAGATGTAGTAACTGCATTATTTTGCAGGTTCATTTTCAATGGCGCACAGAAAAACCAACGGATCCAGCGTGCAAAATTCTTTTGACTTGCCATCTAAATTTGTTCATGATGATTGGACTGTGCTAGTTGCGGGAGTGGACCAGGTGGTGTCTGACACTGTGCGACAAATTCCATGGTGCCTCCTCCACAAGTAGTTGCAGGAGCAGGTGGTGTTGACACTTTGCGGTAAATTCCAAGGTTAACGGTGGTGCCTCCTCTAACAGGTTCTGAGGCATTCACATTTGTAAGTATTTTTAAAAATTAATTCAACTTACATTTTAATCTCCAAACTCAAATAATATGTGTGGATAAATCACAGGATCAGTTGTATGAAGCGTATGTTGAGAAATGTGTCATTGAATATGGGCTTCAACAAATGTTGTACAAGCAGACCCTGGTGAATCAAAAGCTGGCGGAAGAGCTAGCCAGTCAAAAACAAATATATGAACTTGGCTGCTCAATTAAGGCAACTGATACCTTCACAGCAAATGCAGCATGATTCCTATCCACTTCAATTATCTCCATAGAACCTGCATGCACCCTGGGACGTATCAAACTAAAACTCTTTGTTTTGTTTCCCGTCAGTGCATAATTTAGAGTTTCGTCTGCCTTTGGTAGCAGATCTCTTTCAGCACGGCCTGAGAAACAACTGAACAATTAACTCTGAAACGGATTTTCTGTTTGATTTGCTTCATTTTCAAAGTAATAAATGTTTATCTTTGTTTTGGAATGTATTTCACAGGAATATGTTTACAAGTCAATCGTATCGGGAATGGGCTTTGATGATGATGATGATGTTTACAAGTCAATCGTATTGGGAGTAATCAGTGCCAATATGCTGAATCCGTAATGTGTAATTGAAACTATATGCATCTTTTATTGCAAAATCTAAGTTCAAAACTTAGTACTAGATTTCCCTAGTAGACATTGATTTAGCATGCTCTGTAATATAAACCTGAATGTATATCCCTGGAATGTATAATCACAGACAATATGTAAAGTGGTATACTTTGGTTAACAGAGTCCAGGGTCATTCTTTCTGACAACGTAAAATACAAGTGTATAGAGTTAATAGCGTAGGATTTACCATGAAAATGGGGAACAAAATAGTTCATAAATGACGAATGAATCTTATTCCTGTCGTCTTTCATTATAAATGGTACATGAGGCTTAAACTTCAAAAATGTAATCTGAAGCTCGAGATGTTTCCAGATCGATAAAGTAACAAGTATATCCAAAACTTTTAATCATTCTATCACCTCAAGTGTTACTCCTTAACATGATTACACTAGCATATATGAAGTTATTCCCTGAGAAACACACCTGATAAATATGATACACCAAGCTACTTCTATAAATGCCTGAGGTTAACATCTATCTTTTGGCAGACCATTTTCCGTATTTATACGCACTTTCATAGGATTGTATGCATTGTGCTCTTGGCTAGAGTGGTGGATCTACCATGTAATATCGGTAATGTCAATTCGCTTCTTGAACAACTATCACTCTTCACCATTCTAGTTCATCCACAACTTCAATACTTGATCCTTGCCACCAGAAGCTACCTTCTCACCATCTGGACTCCAGTCCACAGCAAAAACCTTTGAAAGTGAAGAACAAATAGAACATAATAGTTAGAAGTTTTTCTTGAGAGAATAATGTAAGTACCTCAACAGGAGAGAATGAGAGAAAAGAAAGAGAACCTCGTCTGCATGTCCTGGAAGGTCCTGCTTTAACTTTTGTTTATGGATATCCCAAACCTGGAAGGTCATTTTAGAATCAGGAAATCAAACTTGAAGTGCACTAGTCTAGAACTATCCAAATTGTAGAGAATGAAATGGAACCAGTTTGATAGGACAAACTATTATGAAATCTGCATATGTAAGAACTAAACTACACAGTTTCTAAAATTCTAATTGTTTGATGTATGAAAACTACTCAAAATAAACTCTTCATAGTCATAAGGCCGACACAAACTACAAAAGAGCTCTTGAGCTTCAAATGGCAAGACAAACCATCCAAGATATGAAACATAACCATGATAAACTGATTTATGAAGAAACCAACCTTCAGAGTAGAATCCTTGCTCCCACTTAAGAGAAGCCTACTGTCAGCAGACCAGCTGAAAAGTTCAATGGAAATGCTCAGCTAGTAAGGAGAAAAATAAAACAAAATAAAATAGAAATCAAGAAATAAAATTGAGTGGATATCTGTAACTTCGTTCAAACCTTATCTGGTATACAGGCCCAACGTGCCCACGAAAAGCTGCAACGAATTTCCCCGTTATACCATTCCATAACTTTACAGACTTGTCAAATGAGGCACTCGCTATCCATTGTCCATCAGGAGAGAAGTAAACATGGTTCACAAGCTGTAAACAAGAATCTCAGTGTACAGTTGAAATTGTTAAAAAAAAAATTACACAGAAATATGGTTTCTAATACAAAATAACCTTTCTAGCAATTTCAGTATCACATCAATTAATTCGACAAACAGAGATGATGTTAGATAAAATGCCAAAGTGACTGAGAAGTTCACAAGGCTAGGGAGAAGCATAAGATGCAATTACAAGGAAAATAAGTAATCCCAATCAACCAACCAAGGCTTTCATTTCCTTGCACAAGAATTGGTCATCTTTCCTTAATCTTTTGAAAACTCTGTTGTTTCTTTCTTTCCAAATAATCCATACTCCCACTCGAAGAAATTTTTTCCAAAGCCAAGTTCCTCTCAAGGAGCATCCATCTCTCTGTCGATTGGAACTTGGAAGACATGTGTAAGAGACATTTGGTTGTGAAACTGAAGCTGAAGCTTCCCCACATTGAATGCCACACTGCTCTAGTGTGTCTATAGTAAGGACGGGTGAAGAACAAGTGCTCAATAGTTTCTTTATCTGCTTCACAAAGACTGCACCCATTTAACAGAATCAGACCAGACCTCTTCTCTGAAGTGACTATCCCTTGCAAAGTCCTTCCATGCCTCACTACCCAAGTGAATAACTTAACCCTAATGAGGTACCTCGTTTACATTTAACTTTGAAACCTCAAATATGCTCATTAACTAAAATTAAAAATTAGGTCTCTTGTCCAAGGTGATAACTTAGAAGCTCAGAGGTTTACATTTAGGAACAAAACTTAGGTCTCTAGTCCAAGGTGTGATAACTTTAGAAGCACAATTTATATAGGAATTCTCTTTGAATTGATTCCAGCATGATTCTTTGCTTAATTGTGTATATTTACTGTCAATGATGAAAATCAGCAAAGCATATTGGCTGACAGTGGGAAGATCATGTATTACCAAACAAGGGATTGCATACGCATTTAGGTTTTGAGGGTAATAAACAATGAAAAGAGTCGGATGGAGATCAGGTGCTCTAGTGCCCTATGCAACACTTAGTGCTATGCTTGGGCGCCTTTGCCTTAGCAATCCGTCAGTCGAATCTTGAATAATTCATTCATGACTGTGAGGCTTGATAATAATAATAATAATAATAATAATAATAATAATAATAATAATAATAATAATAATAATATTATTATTATTATTATTATTATTATTATTATTATAATTATAATTATAATTATAATTATAATTATAATTATAACAATTAGTGCTTAGATTGAGTCAATCAATCCAACCAACTCTACCACGCGTGACATGTGTTGCAACCACAAGGATTTGTACAATTATGTGACTTTTCACCCCTTTTGTTTTTGGTCTGACTATAAATACCTAATATGAATTGAGGTGAGATCAGAACTTTCTAACTACTTTTGTCTAGGAAACCTTCCTTTTCCCTCACGGCTTCTGTCAGTATGACCCACGATCATTGGTAAAGACTTATCTTTGCTCCCTAATGGGGTGTATGGTGTCCGATCAGACCATATCCACCCCAAACTTACATCAACAGATACATAACTTCATACAGATTCACATAACATACTCATAACCAGGTCATATACCAATACTCATAACCATCTTCTTCTCCAACCCGCCACTGCTCACAACCATTATCACCCTCAACGCCACCATCTCCCTTCACACTCCACCATCTAAAAAATAAATCAATTCAATTCTTCATCAAAGCAATCCGGTGAACAAACGAAATGCTCAACTAGTTCTCTGAATCAAGAAGCTTCAAAGAAGGTTCAATTCAAATCCACAGACAAACAAAACCTAGATCTCAAAATCCTTGATAAAATCAAAATTAAAAAAAAAATCAAAATCAAAATGGGTTGGTGGGTGGATTATTTGAATACAAATGAAGAGCTTAGCATCCTTGTTTTATGCTTCAGATGCATAAAGGGTTGGGGAGAAGACTTTATGTTTCTTTCTGATTGCTAGGGATGGCAGTGGGGCGGATTTTCACGGATATCCGCCCCACCCAATCCGTTTGGGGCGGTTTTGGATATGGTTGAATGGGTTTTCGGGTGATTTTGGGTATCCAAAAAATATCCGTTCACTATTCGGGGCGGATACGGATTTGGCCATATCCGCCCCGCGGATATCCGTTTATCCGTTTGTTAAGTAACATTACAACAATACCCTTCCCCTATATAAAGGGATTAAACCCTTGATCCCTCAAACAATACCAACAATACCCTCTCCTCTCCCTCGTTACAACAACCCATTCCTCTCCCTCACTCCCTCCCTCACAGAGAACACCTTCATTCCCTCCCTCACAGAGAACACGGGCCGAGGAGGCGAAGAGCGATTCGAGCGAAGGCGTCTCCCTCATTCCCTCGTCGTCCGCCTCTTCTCTCCTCTCTCACTGTCACTTCTTCTCTCTCACAGGCTCACAGCGAAGGCGGTCCAGGCGGACGGCCTCCGCCTCTTCTTCTCTCTCACAGCGAAGGGCCGAAGGCGAAGCTAGTCCACCTCTTCTTCTCTGATCTCTCTCACAGCTCGTCGCCCCTTCTCCTTCTCTCCTTCTCCTAGTCCTTCTCTGATCTTGGCAATAAGATCTACGATCTGATCTTAGATCCAGATCATCCAGATCCAGATCTTAGATCTGATCAAATTTGATCCGAGATCTGATCTAAATCTGATCCGAGATCTGATCTAAATCTGATCTGATCTATCTGAGATCAAATCTGATCTCTGATCTGAGATCTGATCTAAGATTAAATCTGATCCGATCTCATAAGATCAGATCTGATCTGATCTCTGATCTGAACTCAGAAAGATATCTCAGATATCAGATCGTTTTTTTTTTTTTTTTTTTTTTTGTGTAATATATCAGAGATCGAAATTTTTTTTTTTTTGTAAGAAATCTTTGTAATTTGTAATTTTGTTGAGAAATTTGGTATATTTGTAATTTGTAATTTTTGTATGGTTTTTTGTTCGATATTTGTAATTTGTTGTTGAGAATCTGGAATGATTTGTTCAATAGGTTTTTTTTCGATATTTGAGAATGAAATTATGAGAAATCTGTTTTTTTTTTTTTCCGGGTATTTGGGGCGGGGCGGATATCCGCCAATCCGTCCGGTTCGGGGATGGTTTTTACAAATTATGGTAAACGAATTTTCGGGGCGAATTTAAATACCCGTGATCTCCAGCGGGGCGGGGATGGATTTGTCCAAATCCGCCCCAATCCGCCCCGTTGCCATCCCTACTGATTGCTCCTACTTGGAAGCCCAACCAAAAATTGAGGAAGGAATAAAGAACCAACAGAACAACAACATACCCAAACTCATTTGGTAGTAATTCAACAACACTTATTGTGGAATCTGAATTGGTTGTTAGTTTGTGAATAACCAAGCAAAACAGAGAGAAAAAGTAGTTGGTTAACCCTTTGTTCAGTCAGATCACTCAGACCCTTTCTCTTCATACAAAGAAATTCGCAGAAGAAGTCTCGTTTTCAGACAAACAGTTATCCCAGGCCGATTTTGGTCGTCTGGAGATCGAACTGGCAGAAGTGGAGATATCTGGTCTCATGTCTTGCAGATCTGAATTCGAGCCATCTCAACCCTTCAAGGGATCCCAAATCACTGGTTCACTCCACATTACCATCCAACCTGCAGTCTTCATTGAAACCCTCACGGCTCTCGGTGCTGAAGTCCATTGGTGTTCTTGTAACATCTTCTCCACCCAAGATCATGTTGCTGCTGCAATAGCCAGACAGTGCGGTTGTGTTTGCTTAGAAGGGTGAGACCCTTAAAGAGTATCGGTGGTGCACTGAGAGGGATCTTGATTAGATGATGGAAGTGATGCTACTCTCTTCATTCATTTGGGGGGTCAAGGCTGAGGAAGAGTTTGAGAAGAATGGAACTATGCCAAATCCGTCTTCCGCTGATAATGTCAAGTTTTAGATCCTTTTTACCATCATCAAAGATTGGTTGAAAAAAAATTCTAGGATTTTGCACAGTGAAAATATGGTTGAATCTGGAGAATTCGCCGTGAAAGCGTTGAATCTGGAATAAACTAGAAGTGTTGGAGAAGAAGGTGAGGGCATTAGGTCCTTTTAGTTGGCACGTGCATGGCTCATGCGGACATAACGATTGACCTCACTGTCAATGGCGGTCAACGCTGTCAAGGAACCAAACTCAAATACGATTTGTAAACGGGATCAAGGACATTTATCCCATTAGTGGAAGGGACTAAAATCAAATTTACCCTAAACTATTGTTCTAGACAAAGCTTTTGCTCAAACACCGGATTTGCGGTATTCTATACAAAAGAACCTTGGCAAAATCAAATTACAAATACAATCTAAACGGCTAGAACAGAAAAGAAAATGGTATGTTCAACAAAAGATATACCTGTTGATGACCTGTCAAACGAGCTTTTGGATGCTTGCTGATGGCAGGCTCCCAAAGGAACATGGTGAAATCATCTGACCCTGAAACCAATCTTTCTGGAGCGTTTCCTCTCATTTTGTTGTACCTCTCAAGAGCTGCCTGACAGAACGAAGAAAAAATATCAAGAATACAGTGAAAGAAAGACGAACAATAAATGGAACCGTGAACTAGCACCATTCAACACTCAATCAAAAGTAAGACACTGATTTGGGTGTTCTTCCTGTGTATGTAGTTCAAGTATCAATTTTCTCACATAAGAAGTATTTTCCCATTTCCGTGCTGCATGGTTATGTTTAGAAACTACTTGTTTTAGCTACAAAGGCTACTAGTCTTTCCATTCAACTGTCCATTACTTCCCAATGTTCCCATACAGCTAATTGCTACTGATACGGATAGTCAAGCTGGAGGGTGTACTAATCTTGTTACAGTACTGCACGCTGCATGGAAATATATGAGTATGACTGGTTGAAAAACGCCTTGAAAACAGCAATTTCTTTGAGGAATGTCATATAAGACTAGACAATGATGAGTTGATGATGCAACATACAAATTTTGATTACTAATATAGCTACAGGATGCAATCAGCAGTCTGATAGTGAATCATCATGTGTCACATGGTGAGACCGTGAAAGTAACCACGAATCAAAAAGCCGGATGCAGCTTTGATAGTTTTCTACAAAGACAGTAATTATTCAAAGGGGGGTTAAAGTTGAAAGTAAGGGAATCCTTTGAGCACCTCTTTTTAATAAATAAAAAAGGGGGGGTGGTAATGATTTGATAGAGAAAATAGAACGGCTTGGTTAAGTAAGCATGTTCAGTTTGTTTGTTTGTTATTTTGTATCCACTGTAAAGTGTAGGGTAGACTAGACTGAGGTTGGTTTGTTTCAAAAAAAAAAAAATTCCCAAGGAAAACTGCCAAAAAATAGGAGATTGAGATCAAAATAGGGAAAAGTTATCCACTTGATGTTGGAAGATGACCATAGGATTTGGCTCCAACAAACATCACCGAGAGCCTCTTTTCTCCTACAGGTCATTATTAATATAACCTTCATGCCAACTCTGCCAAAGACATTGTATGGTTCACAGATCCAATAAAAAATTTATATGCATTTCAAATATAGTTAAATATAAGGGTGGGATAATGTATACCTAATTTTTATTGGTTTGTTAGTTTTATTTCTCTTTTCCTGTGGATTTAAGAGTTTTATCATCTTTCCTAGAGGATTCAAGGCTCACCTTCTCTTCTTTTTGCGGAAGCTTGTCTTCTCTTCTCCTTCACATGTGAATTGCAAGACATGGTCAACTTTGTAAATAACACGCATATAATTTTCGTGCGGTGTGGAGCAAAGACATAACAAGTTATATATGAGTTAAGGGCCACATACTCCCATTAAAAACTTGGCTGGCCCTACCATTAAAATCAAACCATCCTCATCCAAGCAAATGTTACTGGACACAACTTGTACAGTTTAAAAAAACACTGGAAACATGAAGAAGCTACCTATTAGATATGGTTGACAAGTCAACCTTCCTGAACAAAAAATTTAATGGGTAACAGTTACAGTTTGAAATACTAAATACCACGCAGAAATAATCTACCCTTAACTCATTTCCTTGAGGAGGTAATTTGTTACGTAATATGGTACAAATCTTTTAGAGAATAGGCAAGAAATAACTACCCTTCAATTATGCTACTATACTTGCAAGAACAAACAACAACTATCATTCCCATTACCAGAAGCAAGCGCAAGAGAGTCACCTTTTTCATTTCTTCAGGAGAAGAGAATTGTTTTCCAGTATGATCAAATGCTCCAGTACGAAGAACATATTCAGTGCTCAAAGCAAGAGAGTTGACCCAATGACCATGACCCTGAAGCCAAAAAAGAAGACACAAAGATGACATGAATAAATAAATAAATCTACAAATTAGAAAGATGAAAGAAAAGGCCTAGCAAGCACGTATATAGGTGTCGCAGTGTATCAGATATGATGATGTAACAAATTTTAAAAGCTAAGATACGGGTACAACTAGGGGATGGCAACAAAATATTGAAAGAATATCAATTTCATAAAATGGAAGGATAAAGCTTCATTGGAAAATTCACTTGTTGCTGGTTACTGCTTAGAGAAATGATCTAACAGATCGCTAGAGACCTCCAAAACTTTTTCCAATGATAGAAAAGTTCACAACAGTCTTTCACATAATATATGTTTTTTGCATTATGGACTCACCCCAAGGTTTTAAGGCAAAAATGTTGCCAACCTTTGAAGTGGCCAGATTAGAAGTTAGGCTTAATACGATTTTATAGGAACAAATGAGGTATGTGCTTTGTAGATCATACAAAATTAGGTGATGGATTGAAGACAGATTTGGGGCCAAGCAAGTAGACCCAGACCAACTCACCCAGGCAATTACTAAAAAATCGAACCAAAATACCAACAGCTAAAGCTTTTGAAGAAATGCACTATATAAGAACAGAACTCAACAAACAGTAACAAGTTTTACACCACCATGGTAAGAAACGTACAAGTGGTAACTTAAAACTCCACCGACTAACCAACAATTCTAATGGAGGTACAATCTGAGAAATATTTTGAAAGTAATTGTTACCTTCAATTCACGGATCAGTTTCCCTTGCGTAGTTTCCCATACTTTGATTGTGCAATCCTGAGAGCTGCAAAACACCAAAAAGTGTCACTGACATGTTTGTTTCGATTTTATTCAAGTTTAGAATAGAGGACAGTAATTGGAGAAAGATATAGTATTCCTAAATCCCAAAATTCTACATGGAATCTGCTTTCATTGCCTATTATCCTGCAATGCATGCTAGGAAGCATGGGCATGGACATGGACACAGCGCAGTAACATGACATCGACAGGGTGACTCTAAAAATCTCAGAAAAGTAGGGCAAAATGCAGCAAAGGACATAAAAATTCAAAATATATTTATCACCTAACAGAAAACCTAAATTTTGGATTAATTTATCTACCGAATACCATATAGTGGATTCCTAATTACTTTATCCCAATTCCACCATTCAAAACAAAAAAAATAGTCACAAGTCTAAACATCTATTACATTCGTCCCTTGATCACATTCAAGGTTCGAGACAAAAAATCAAAATGAAATTATATTGTTTCATCCTTTATAAAACATTACCTGTGCTTGTCCATCCAATGTCCAAAACATTACAGAGGTAAAAAAAAAAAAAAGGATGACAGAGAAATCGAGTAGATTTATCAGATTAGTTTGCACTTTTTCACAGTGGATTATTCTTTGATTTACCAAATAACTGATCGCCTAGAATAAATTGATATTACAAGAACTATATCATCAACTTAGTAATAAAATAAGTACTTCACTAATTGTTCATATATACATGAGACGCGTAAGGTCCTTTTCTTTCATCCATTATTTTAAAACAGAGAAATCGGCATGACATGGTTATTTTTAGCTTAACAACTCAAGATATTTGTGCGTGGATCAGTTAACAGTGATTCTGTGTTGTCAACGAAGTCTGAGAGAAAGAAAAGGAGACCAACAAAGATAGATAATATTACCAACCAAGAGAATAAAATAGTTCATAAGATCGCAGTTACTACTAATGACCCTCATCTTGACACTCAGTATTTTTTTCATATATTCAAGTATTCAACTCAAGATCGAGTATTAGGCGTACCTTGAGTATATTATCCCATCTCCACCCCATTTCACACAAGTAACTGCAAGTGTGTGCCCACTCAGACAGATGACACACTTGCCTAATGAAACATCCCAAATACGCATATCCCCATCTTTACCAGAGCTTACAAAGCGGCGACATGGAGCTTGCAGGTGAACTGGCTCCCAAGATATAGCAGTTATCCACTTCTTGTGTCCCTAGGATATGGTGGAAATTAATAGTTAGTAGGACTTCACTTAAAGAAAAGTTTCCTCTTTGCAATGCCAATATTATAAACAATAACAAGCAACGTGATGATGCAAACTGTTTGTAACAGGAACAACCATATACCAAGATAATGGATATGATTAGCTTTTGCTTCTTCACTCAGTATCATGACGGTGACATGGTTCATACTAAACCATTATTTCAAATTGAACAGATGGACATATATGAACAATTTGAACTACATGAAATTCTAAATAAAAATAGGTATAAATGAATGAGTAGAATTTACAGTGAGTGGATTGCCGAATTGTTTTCCAGTTTGCGGGTCCCAACTTAGAAGTTCTCCAGTCTTGCTGCCACTTACAAGATGCTTTCCATCAGGTGACCATGCAATACAAAGAACCCAATTTTTGTGCCCTGGAGAAATGATAAAAAGTGCAATGTAAGCCTTTGATCACATTAAAAGTTGCAAAACATAACCTTGCTCGTTGCTCCTTTGCCACAAGAAATATAGCATCAATACAAAACAAAATGAAAAGATTAAACGCAAGTAATGAGTTAAATGATGCAAATGAAGGACAAATCTTGGAGATGAATCTTCATATCAAACCTGAACAAGTAAACAATGGAGTCTGGGTATTAAGGTCCCATAAGCGGACAGTGGTGTCACCAGAACCACTAGCCAAATGACGACTATCTGGGCTAAAGGCAACACTAAGTACAGCTTCGGTATGACCTGCATTGATAACAACATAAAATGCGTTAATTAATCATTTATTAATCTACGCCAATTGATCAATCTGAAGTAACTAATGTTCAAAAACAACTATAATCCCGTTAGGGTAACATTAATGTATATTAAGAAGTAAATTTTCATACAGAGGATAGCAAGGAATGAATTCCATACCAGCGATAGTAGAGGAGCACCGATTAACCGCTCGGATGCGAAAAACAGCCTGAGGCTGGTAAACTATGCGCAATACCTTCTCCACCGAAACTGCAATTTCATTAGGGAAAATCAACTCAACAACCACTTGAACAAACCAACGCTAATTGACAACTAAAAATGGCGACAGTTCATCCAACAACAACGAAAACAGACAGAAAATTCGATCGTTGACTAGGAACCTTTGGTCTTTTGTAAATAAATTCCAAGTTGCTCGACGAGTTCCTTATCTGATATATAGAAGGCATACGGCAACTTATCCTCCTGTATAAACAATTGGGTCAGTTTTGTTATCAAATTGATTTAGGTTTGGGGGGGAGGCAAGCGATTCTTACGTTTTTTAGGAGATTGTTGACTATTTCTTGAAGCTGAAGAGGTCCGACGTTCTGAGGGAGAGACAGGGGAGCTCCAAGTGACTCTCCTTCTGGGTCGGTTAAGACGCACATCACGTTCTTGGTGTTCATCTGCCTTGTTTCTTCTTCTTGCTTTTCGACTTCCATTGTTATCTCAGCTGCAAGGTTCAAAGAGAGAAGCGAAGCTAGAGAGTTAAACGGAAGTTTTGCAATTTTGGTTCTCCTAACGTTTGGGAGGTTTAGGGTTTAAGGAGGTTATTGAATCTCGAGGAAAGCCATCCCACCCTGTCTACTCCACATGGCTATGTGCATCCACGACTCGTCCTTCGTTTTGTTCCTCAATCCTCGGCGTACTATATTTGTGCCGCGCGTATATTAAGTATTTCTTTAATTCATTTTATAACATTGATAAGTGTAAAATTTAAAATTTTAAGAGACTTGGCTATATTAGTCCCATATGTGCTTATACGTGTATATGTGCTTATACGTGTATTGATTGTACTCATTTATTTTGTCCCAATCTATTTATTATTATCACGAACTTTTAAAATTGACATACAAACTTGCAAGAAAATTGTTACTCTTATTAGTTTAAACGTGCATAAGTTATTAGTTTTCACTATTTATTTATTTATTTATTTCTCATGCTTAATTTCTTGAAATTGCTGAAAAAAGTTTGGGAAAACGGGATATCTAACAGAATGATTTTTAAAATCATTGTAACTTTAATAAAAAAAACATAATTAATATAAAAAATTTGATATGTTAAGAGGTAAAAAAAATTAATTACTCAATAATCTTATTATTTATAGATGTATAGTTATTGTAAATACCACGGATTACAAAACTTTCAAGGATGATTAGTGAAAAAATTTGTGTACTATAGGTTAACCATATGATAAAGAGTTGTGCACTGCTTGTCACTCTTCTTACTATCACTAGCTCTCAGTCTAGGTAGCAAGGCCTGTTGCGCCAGGCCTAGCTCTCTACCATTCCCAATTCTCAAGATGTGGGATTATGCGCATCTCGAGAATATTGAATGGTAAATAGCTAGGCTTGGCGCATATGTGGAGCACCAGGTCCTGGCTCTCTAAAATTGGGGATTATATTAGACTTAGATATTTGAGAGCAATTTTTCTAGAGAGCCAGGCCAACCCAATACCATCCATCATCCTAGAGATGCTGAAAATTACCATCCACTGGAAATTTGTTCAATGGTAGTTCAATATTTGTATAACTCTGAATTTTGAGATGCTACTAATTTTGTGCAGTTCTGAAGTATAGCAATTGTCTTGTTACATTTGAACAAATGAGGATTTATGTGGTGTTCTATTAAAGTTTCAAGTTGGGCCAATGGTAAATTGAATAAAAGTATTCTGATGTTGGCTAATTCATTTACAAGCCCCTTATATGTTTAGACATGTTATGACCTTGTTATATCTCAGCCAGATAGTTTATGAAACAAACTCTTACACATAAAGGAATTACTTACGAGTGTTTGTTTGAGTTAGAAACTTAAACGTCTAACATTTGATTAAAAAAATTAAAACGATGATTTAACAATGATCATATGGAAAACATAAAAATTTGTTGATAAAATATTGGAAAAATAAAAACGGAAACCTATAACGAAAATTGCCTCCAGGAACAATGTGCACATCCGTCATGCACATTTTTTTCTTCCAAAAATGCCCTCTTAAATTCATAATTTAACATGCATTTTCACAAAATTACGCATGAAAAAATATAAATAAATAATGAAAAATAAAAACTTATGCACATTTAAACTAGTAAGAGTAACACATTTTTTGTTTGTAAATTTAAAAGTTCATGATAATAATAAATAGATTTAGAAAAAATAAATACAAACACATATGGGACTAATATAAATTTAAAAGCCAAATCCCTAAAAAAATTATTCTTATTCTTATATGATATTCTTTTTATTATTTTCTGCATCTTATTATCTCATTTCTCATATTCTCTCATCTCCCCATCCGGGGCACCCCCAAAGCACCCTTCGCATATCCTCTACATTTTTTCAAATCGAAATTGAAGACGAAGTAAAAAAAAAAAAAAAATCTGGAGCATTTTACAAGATCCTCACGTCAATTTTATCGTCGTCCCTCTCCCTTTTTTTCTTCTCATTCCCCTCACACTATTTTATTTTGCCCTCATAGCAGACCATGTAAGGATGAGTTCCCCACTCGCACGGCCCGCAGCGAGGGCAACAAAAAATTGACCATCGCAAAGGTATCTGCGAGTGGAAAACTCTTAGTCGCAGAGCTCGTGCGAGTGGGGAACCAATCCTCGCACTGTCTGTCGCGAGGGCAAAAAAAAAAAAAAACCAGAGTGTGAGGGGAAGGAGAATAATGAAAGGAAAATGGACGACGACCTGTGCGATAAGAAGAGAGAGAATGAGAGAAAAAGAGATAGTGGGAGATCTGGGAGAGTGGAAGTAGAAAAAAGAGAAAAAAAAGAAGATGGACAGGGGAATGAGAAAAAGAAGATGGACAATGAGTGACACTGGCTGTTGTAGTTCCATCTCCTTTATCTCTCGTCGTCACTAGACGTCTTTCACCGTCCCTTGCAATCGATCACCCTCCTTCCTCATTACTCCTTTCTATACTGTTGTTGTTGTTATTGAGAAAAGAGGGTGATAAGATAAATAGTAATTTAAATAGATGGTGTGGTAGAGCAAGTAAAAAAAAAAAAGAGTGGTGGGGTGAAAGTAAGTTGTGGTGTCAAATAATCGCGGGCATCAAAAAACAAAGAAAAAGAAAAAAAAAGAAATAGAAAATGAGAGAGAGAGAGGGGACATGCCCTCTAATGCAAGGTTCTCCTTTGCAGTCGCCAGTCCTGCTCTTCTTCCTTGTACATCACGAGTGTGAACGACTAATCGTCCTTTATCGGCTCTAGAGATTTGTGGGGTCTTCTTCAATCAAACCGAATCGAACGATTTTAATCGATAATTTCGTTTCGAATCCATCTAATGGTCGAATCAACTCACTCAGTCAAGAATTCAATGGCGGAGACGCGAAGGTTTCAGTATGCTTAAAAATCTATTAAACCGACTAATGACGATGTCGCAATTCATTCTGCTATTCATCTCGCTACTGTGTCTCCACCTAATTAGATCGAACGGAGACCAAGAAGAACAGTTCACGGAGGAATTGTTAGTGAGACCATTACCAGATCGTAAGGTTCTCACTCATTTCCATTTCGAAAGCAGAGCTCCTTCTACAAACACTTACGGTCCTCACCATCGTCTCTTCCCCAAAGCCATTTATCAACTGGTACACTTCATCCCTCCTCTCTCTCGTACTTGTGTCATTTTGTGTTGCACTTGATTCTTGTGATTGAACCCTCGTTGATAAGTTGAATAAAGTAGAGTTTGTGCGCAATTTGTGATTTTAGGTTAAATAGTGCCTAAAGAAATTTACAAGATCAGCAAAATACCCTGCACTGTAGGAAAGTGTTCTAAATTTGAAGTATCAAATTAGTCGGGGGCGTGACGTGCCCTTCACCCAAAAGCCAGCAGTTTGAGTTTGAGTATTGATTGGAAAAATTCCTATTTTACCAATGAGCCATATGAGAAATTGTCAATTAAGAAAACTCCGGATTAAATTTTCAAGTTGCAGCCTTGGAGATCAGCACCAATTAGATACCAAAGGTTACGATGTGCATCTATTTTGAGCGAGTTTCCAAAGAGAAAGTCAAGGATAGTTGGTATCGAGTAGAAAAAGAAAATAAGTGGGTGATATGTTATTTTAAGGTTGGATCAAATTATGCCATCTGAAGGTCAAGATCAGTGTATCAATTTAATATTCGGGTGATTGCTTTGTGGATAAGTGTAATGATATCATAGGGATGGTCGTGAGTTCAATTGAAGCCATAGGACAAGCCTAACACATGGGAATCTTCTTACAAAAGTGGAAGATTGATTTGGTACTAAATTTAAAGTATTTTTGCAAAGTGAAATTTTTTTGTACTTGACCATCACTTTGCATAAATTTGTGCATTTGCCATTTTTATATAACAGTATGCAATATAAATTCGGTTCTAATATGGAAAATCTAAAGAAGGAATGAGATTGCAGTCTCTCGTAAGTTCTTGAGGGTAGTTACTAATGAGCGTTTATTTTAGACGTCAAATTCCTTTATTGTCTGTTTCGAGTGGAGATGTTTGATTACCTAATATATTGTCTTAAGTTTCATTTTGTTATGACATACTTGCATTTATAAATTGTTAACTTTGAATTGTTATTATGTTTCTTAAACCAGGTTCAGAAATTTCGAATTCGCGAACTGGAACTTTCCTTCACGCAAGGACGTTGGAACTATGAAAGCTGGGGTGGATCTGATCCTATTTCAAGCAGCAGTGCCAAGCCTCCTGGGGTTGAGTTGTGGGCTGTTTTTGATGTCCCACCTGATCAAGCTGATGAAACCTGGAAAAATTTGACCCACACACTTTCTGGTCTCTTTTGTGCTTCTATCAACTTCCTCGAGTCTACCACTGCTTATTCTGCTCCTACTTGGAGTCTTGGACAATCTTCTGGTACTTTGAGATATGGTGCATTGCCCCGTGAGGCTGTATGCACGGAGAACTTGACTCCTTGGTTGAAGCTGCTTCCCTGTCGAGACAAAGCTGGCCTGGCATCAATGTTGGAAAGGCCGTCAATATATAATGGATTTTATCATTCACAACGCTTGCGGCTAATGTCCACTGAATTTGGATGGGAGGAAGGGGTGGCAGAAGGTATAGTGCTTCAGCAAACACTTACTGTTGTTCTCCGACCTAGCAATCAAAGAACTAACACAGCCTATTCCCATGGGAGGTTACAGACAAGTTGGTCTCTTAGTTCAATTTTTGGGAGGAGAGGTAACAAAAGGTGCATCTTAGCAAAGTCAAGCACTATTTTTGTTGAACTTGAGAGGGGTTTAGTTGCGCAGCTTGATAAGTTAAGGAAAGAAACTGACAAGGTATCTGATAGCTCGTGGAGCAATGCAGCTTTTGAGTTGTCTGTTAAACCAGACAGGGTGATTAAGGAGGTGAATGAGCCACATTCTGGGAGTTCATCTGTTCTATACGAATTCTCTATTGACAAATACGATGCCGATGAGCCCTTTGATGTTGGCTTGATGTGGAAGCTTCCTGTAGTTTGGTCGTGTTTTCTAGCACCATTTCACAGTAGTAGGTTTTTGATGGGAAGTGGCAATGAGAGGGGTTCAATTGCTATCCTCTTGAGATCTGCAAAATCTACTGAAGGATTTACGGGTAGTAATGTTGTATTAGATGAGTGTAAGATGGGGGTTGTAACGGCTGTTGCTTTCCAAATTGTTCCGTGGTATGTTAAGGTATATTATCACTCGTTACAAGTTTTTGTAGATGGTCAACTCCAGGTGGTCACGGACGTTATCGAGAAAATACATATCTCCCCTTCTGAAGATAAGGTATCGCCTGGGGTAATGGAAATGGCTCTAAAATTCCCATGTGATGTCAAATCAGTGGCATTAACCATGGAGTTCGATAAGGTATGCTTTGGCACCTGTACTGAGTTAGTTTTTGCCACTCTGTAGTTGCTTTTGCAATTATTGCAACATCATGGAAATTATAGAACTGTGCTAAAATTTACTCTTACTGTTAAACTTTAAAATTTACTCCCACACGCATTAAGGTCATTACAAAAGTATTAATTTTGGTTTCATGGACTTGAGATGCATAGAATAATAAATTAGTTCCGCTTCCGTGTAACTTCTGTTTCAAATTCACTTATTCTTATGCATAAATGACAATGTTTTATTGTAGGGGTTTTTACACATCGACGAGTATCCTCCAGATGCCAATCAAGGATTTGACATTCCATCATCTGTAATTAGCTTCCCCGATGTGCAAGCTAGCACGCATTATCTTGAAGAGAAGTCCTTGAACAATTCACCAATGCTATCTAAATTTCAGGTTTTAATCTTTCGTCCAAGTTGGTTGCTTCCTAATTGGTTATTTGGAAATTGCCATTTGTTGATTCTCTTGGTTTTCTTATTATGCAGGAAGTGAATACTGTACGGTCATATACTGAGGTGTTACTTGTGCCATTGGCCACTCCTGATTTTAGTATGCCTTATAATGTCATTACTATTACATGCACAGTGTTTGCATTATATTTTGGGTCGCTGCTCAATGCATTACGAAGGCGTGTTGGCGAGGAGGAAAGATTATTGAAAAAAGGTAAAAGCATCTTCAACAAGGTTCTATATTTTAAATTGCATTCTCCCCACATTGAAAATGATCTTTCATTTTAAGTATTTCAATCATATATATATATATATATATTCTCGATCAAAATGCAAAAAGGCTAGAAAACGTACATGACAGATGAAACCATGAACTATCTTTAGTATTTTATTATAAGAAAGTTCAGCTGGAGAGTTGAAGTGACTTTCTACATGTAGCGAGTCGAAATTGATTTATTTGAATAGAGGTACAAAGAGAGTTTTCTAAAGCAGTGTTTTACTTGCTTAGCTTTGCATTTAATTCACAACAACATGTAAAGAGCCTGTTTTGGGGTTGCCTTTATATATTTAAAAAGTGATTTGCATCTCTTATAAGTGTAACAAGAAGTTTAATCCTATTCTTGGTGGCTTGTTGATTACGCCCAAATAGTACATGCGGTCAATTGCAGTAAAGAATGGGGTGTCGATCTCACGAGGAAAAAAACGATCTACAAAACAAGGTTAAGGAAGACAAACTATGCGAAACTAAAGTTAAGAAATTCTAACAAATTTAAAATACGAAATTGAATTTAATTTAGTGAAAATTAAGTTTGGAAAAATCACAAGGTTCCAAGAATCCCTCCTAGACTTCACGCGCCAACTAGTATTGATTCGCTATGATGACTCAACTACGTGTTTCACATCCCAAACGACGTAATCGGAAAAATAATCTTTTATGCATTAATGTACCTTAATGTAAATGAATTTTAGATTTCACTTCTTCTAAAAAAAAAACAAAGGTTGGTCATATGTGATATCCTAAACTTACAATATATCCGGAGACAATATCGTAATAAATGACGATCACATATAACTAACTACCGGAATCAATTAATTCTTAAACATTCCACACATAAGAAAAGCGTGACTAAGTTTATATGGAGAAGAAAAGATAATCACCGGAATAATAACAATCTATGAAGAAATCTATGAAATCCTTGTCACTGAAACAACATAAATTTCTATATTAAATAAAAGTGAGAATCATTAAACATCATTATTCGTCGTGAAAACTTAAAGCGAATCAATTACTAATTTAGTGCGTTACATCTAGGAGTTCACCTCTTCACCTTGCGTGGGGTTTAGTGACTCATGGTGGTGGTGGTCACAACATCATTGGAGGAGGAAGTCATCTCTTCTTGTACGCGCACGAATCCCTAGAAATCGCAAATCCCGAGAAATCTCAGCAGCTGCACTGTGGTGGTACACAACAATGGGCCGAGGTGCGAATAGCGAACTGATTCAAAAATCAGTTTTTCTCCCGCCTAACAGTCGCGCGGCTCTGCCTTCGTCTCCAGCGCGACACCTCCTGCTCCGCCGCCGCTGCTTCGCTCCTCGCGAGCGTTCCTTCGTCCTCCGATTGTCTCCAGCACCTGCAAGAACAGAGAGAGAGATGGAAAGAGTGAGAGAGATACAAAGTCGAAGGAGAAAGAGAACGAGGGGGCGAAACAGGGAGGACTCCGTTGCGGTGGTGGCGGCCCTAAAAGAGAGAGGCAACTCTGTTGCGGCGGTGGTGGAGTGAGATGGAATAGGGAGAGAGACCGAAGGCGGAAAAAGGGAGAGAATGGAGGATGGAGACAGGGCGGCGAAATAGGGAGGTGCTCCCTGTTTCTCCTGCTTGCGGTGGTGGCGTTCGAGCTTTGTTCGTGATGGATGATGTTGGATGGTGGCGAGGTGAAGGAAAGACAGGAACAGGATGCGTGGAGGAAACAGGGACGACGGTGGTTTGGCGGTGGCGAGATGGTGCTGATGGTGGTTGGTTAGTGGCGAGAGACATATGGCTCTATGTCTCTGCCCAGGTGGAGGTGGTGATGGCGGCTGGAAAAGAGAGGAGGAGCAGAAAACGTGGAAGAGCAGCCTCCCCAAAGAGAAGGGAAGAGAGAAACCTAAATAGGGTTCCCCTATTTCCTTGTTAGGCTGGGCTTAGGTTTCTAGCTTTCTGGGCTTGGGCTTGATTAAAGTAAGTGGATCTAGGCTTATTTGGGTTAGGTTTAGATATGTGAACCGCTATTTTACACCACCGCTAGAATCAACAAATTAATCATTTCCTCAAATTGTCGCCTTAATGCGATTTTATCGTTCACGAGCAGATTCCTACAAAAACATAAAAATGAAATAATTAGAATAAAATATATTAATTGAAGCACTAACATATATAAATTAAGGGATATATTTTGTAATAATTACGTGTATATCACTTGTCCAACTGTGGGATGGGATTTGGGTATTAGAATCTATGTTTACGGAGGAGGGTTATCAAAGCTAAACTTGCTGCCTTGGCCTCATGTTCACCTTGGTGTTGCGGTGATAGAAGGCTCATGTTCACCTTGGCCTCATGGCATTGTCAAAGATTCCTCAGACGATGGGGGGTTGGAGGAGTGTCAAACCTTCCTTTCAAAAGAAATCTTAATGAATAGAAAGTCGATAACGTGGGTTCATTTATGGATTCTCTTGGTGTAATGGTGTCAAATAATTAGATGATGATTGGAGATGGTTTTCGTCCAACAAAGATGAGTTGTTGGTACTTTCTTTTTGTGAGCAGAGGAATGACCTGCTTAGGTTCTATGCCCAACCTTTCCTTGTTTGGCACGACAATTTTTTTTATTTTTATTTTTATTTTTATTATTTACTTATTCATTGTTGTTGTTATGATTTTTTATATTTATATTTTTATAACTAGCGAGTGTGCTAGGAATAGGCTAGCTACACGGGATATTTGCGAATCCCCAAATCACTTATTTATGCATTATGGGCGAGTCCCCAAAGCACTTATTTATGCATTATGGTTTTGGAATCATTTTCTTGGTACTTGTATTTTTTGGTGGGTGTTAACTCTGTTTCAAATGTTGTGCAAAAATGTAGTGTCTAGTTTTTGCGAATGATGACGGTTGCTAGTAGTGATTGCGACCTAGCAATTATTGAGTCTGGTTGTGATTGTAGTTGGCAATGCTTGTAGGTCCTCGTTGCTTGCTAGATTAATCGACTCACCCTAGATTAATGCCATTTATGATGTAGATAATTGAGGGAAGTGGACTTAATCGTATATACTAACACCAAATAATGATAATCTCAATGTTTCTTTCGTATTAATCCCCTATTTCCTATTCACCTATGAATTCATTATCTACAACTCTTATTTATAACCTGTAAGAGGCTCAAATTTAGAAGAAACCTTGAGAAACATATCACAAGTGAAAAATAAACTTTAACCCAAGCATATGCACACCCACTTCATCCTTCATTCCGACCACAAGGAAAGTCTTTATTTTAGTGCACTCGGGCTGTGTTGGAGTCCAAAGAGAATTTGCCATAGGAAAAAAACAAGAGATCAGATGTGAGAGAAAGCAGGAAAAAGGTTTTCCTCCTTGAGGTTGAATATGAATGTTTTTGGGAAACATTTTCATAGCCAACCCCCTAAGAAAATATTTGCCGCATTTTGTATAAAACCAAAAGGATAGAAATGATCACAAAATTCATGTAGGTTTAATAGTGGAAGCAATAATAAATAAACCCAAAACTTGAATTGACAAAGTTTCTTTACTTCTGATACCAACTCTCAATACTTCAAAAACTGATTACAAAATTGATTTCTAACCTATTCAAGCAAAACAAAGCAAAACCCTAAACTTATTTGACTCCTACTTGGGTATACATTGGACTGACCCATTTAAGCAAAACAAAGCAAAACCCTAAACTTATTTGACTCTTAGTCCCTCTTCCCTCTTCTCCATTCGTTTCTTCCATTCGCTTCTTCCCTCTGCTGAGATGTAAGTCGATGATGATGGCTTGCCATTATTTTTCATTCACCTTTTATCTAAAACACACTCCTTAAGTCGATGATGACAGACTAGAGATGTAAGTCAGTGGATACTTGGATGTCTGAGACTCATTTTTCGCAGTGGCCGTCCAAGAGCTTATGTTGCTTTTATCCTTCCTTGGATGTCCGAGACTCATTTTCTAATGGTTTCTTAAATGCTAGTTTTGATTGTAATGTGTAATGTGTAATGTGTCTGAGACTCATTTTTTTTCTCATTTTTCATGAGTTGCTGCAATGTCTATGAGTTGCTGCTGGAACATTTCTTTCTTGCTGTTGGGGTTACTGCAATGTCTATGAGTTGCTGATGTTGCTTACATTGTATTGGTTGTTTGCAAACAATATAAGTGTTCCAACCTGCAAAATTAAATTCATTTGATTAATTAGTAAATAATACATGACTATGATTACATATTTACACCCTTTTGATTAATTATTTATTTTGTAATATATGACTATGATTAAATTTTAAAAATATATACTTTGAAAAAATTGTTCGCATAATTATGAAAAATCGTAATGCGGTCCTGACCGCTTCGCGACCGCTTTCCGCATTAACTGCATTAGATGTAGTACTTTGTAACTTTGTTGCAACTAAAGCACAACTTTAATACCTGTCAAAGACTTGTAATCCAAAACCTTGTCCATTTGGTCAACCCAATCAACAAAAACATCAGCATCACAGGACCAGAATAAGTTGGAATATCTAATTTAATATCATCATGTTGTACACGTTCCAAGCAACGAAAAACGATTTAAAGTCATAGGTAAAACATTAAAATTATTCTCTTCACAAGCATTATGATAGACTCATCTCATTGATTGGGAGTACGGAAATTGGCTCGGTTAAGTGGATCATAAGTTCTATCCCACGGTGGTACACGTCTCTTCCTGTGGTGTTGAACTAGTTCAACATCAGAATCTGAGTTATCAACAATATGTGGTGGTACCAGGTTACTATGGTGGTTGTGAAAAACCATGTCCTCATTAGAAGAGGAGTCATTAAGATCAGGTGGCAACGTGAGAGGGTAAATAACTTCTTTTCCCCCAATCTGTTTCACAAACGAGTGTCTCATCTGCATCTTGGTCAAATGAAGAAATTGTTGGTCGACGATGATGCACAAAAGGTCGACGCTGGTGGCAAGAGGCAAAATTGAGCTTCCTGTTTACTTGACGAAATGGGTTTTCGTCTTCCTCCTTGTCCGATCGTAAAGTCAAAACGTGATCTTGACTTGGACGATGATGGGCTGAACTGGTGGTAACGATGAGGATTGGATGGCCTGCACAAGTTAGGTTCCTCCCTCTCCAATTTTTTTTTTTATTCTTTTCTCCATATTGATTTATTCTTTTTTTTCATCTTTGGGTTCGGATAGAATTAGGGTTCATAATGATTTTTGTTTTAGTTTTCTGGTTGGCTGCACAAACTGGTTCACTGTTTTGAGCAAATTGCAATTCGCGATTGGCGAATTTCTCTTCTGTATGAACCCTAGAATTATGGACTTAAAACAAATCAGGGAAATCAGAGTTGTTTTTCACAATCACCACCTTTTTATTATTATTTATTATTACGATCCTCTTCATAGGGGATGTTGTGAACTATTGAATTTGTTATTGTTCCTCTAAATCAGTAACACGGGTTTTCATTGCCTCATGCCGCGACAATTCGTGGATAGCCTGAATATTTGACTCTGAAAGGTGAAGTTTCTTCCTCACCTTCGTAGTTATCAAATGAAGGTAGGGTTCACCTTCTCTTCTTCATACAAATCTGAAAAGATCCCGTCCCATTGTCCAGCCTCACGACGTGATTTTTTACGGATAGCTTTAGGTTCTTGACGTACCAAGACAACAACCAACTGCTCAGAGATGACCGCAAGGGCTTTCTCCATGTGCTCCATCCTTATTGGGGCGACTCTAGTTCTCGCAGGCAACATCTTTGTCCAATGATTTTAAGCTTGGATACTAAATTGATAGGTTTAATAGCGGAATCAACAATAAACAAACCAAAAACTTGAATTGACAAAGTTTATTCACTCTGATAATAACTTAAAAAATTAACTACAAACTTTATTTCTTACCTATTTAAGCATAACAAAGCAAAACCCTAATAAAACTCTGAACTCCTTCTTGGGTTTAAATTGGACCGGACCAATTATTAAATAATTAAAATAAATAGATAATACTAATATACCATCATGTATAGACCGCGTTGGTGAATTGTCTGGGGGTTCCGATATTTATGGTGTTCGCGTTGGCAAAAGGAAGGGGTGGAGGGTGAGCCGTTACATTATGAGCTTATCACGTCTATGAGTTTAGACTAGATCTTTTCCCACATTCTCCCCATTTTCCTTTGCTTTCCACCATGTGTCAATTGAGTTAAGTCCAAAGTTGCTCTATCTCAAACCTTTTCATTGTTCTCATATCAACCATTCACCAAGAGTTCACCAAGAGTTGTAGCTCGGACACCAATAAATTTAATGCATACATGGGAATGAAATAATAATAACCTCAATGTCTCTTTAGGATTAAATCCTTATTCTGCATTCACCAATGAACACATTACATCATCCCTTGTTTACAACCTAGAATTGGCTACAAATTAGAAGAAACCCCAAGATACATATGAAAAAGTGGAACAATTAATAAATGCTACCCCTAACATGTATAGATGCGCCAAAGGGGCTGTGGTCGATTGGTTAAGGCGTTGTGGACTTGATCCACAGATCCTTGCTTCGAGACCCACTGGAGGCATCTTTATTTCGGGGTGGTGTTCGACCCGTAGGTCGCATCTCGGGACTAGGTTACGGATCCTAGGCTAAAAAACCGGCTTGCCTTTCAAAAAAAAAAAAAAAAAAAAAACATGTATAGATGCGCACCAATTATAAAACAATCAAGCAGATAAAAATAGGGTATTTATTCAAATCCATAAAGAACTTTCTCATGAATGACTCGTCTCATCTCAAAACTTACATAAAAAAAATGTAGAGCTACCTAAGTTTGTGCCACAAGCCTTGTAGAGTTGGAAAATCTAAGCCTGAAATGAAATTACTACCAATTATGTGGAACACAATCAAATAATATAGTCGATAATAAATCCATTGATAAAACACATTTTGGTCAAGTGTCTTCCAATGACATGCTCGGCATGAGTTTCATGTCACTTGAATGATATCTGCTACACTATAGCATGCCTCTTTGGATTCTGTTTTGTTCCTAGTTCCTACTGGTTGTCTTTCTTTCCCTATCTTCTATTATTCTAATTTCTCAGCTCTAGTTCTTTAGGTAATTTATACTTGTTTTTGCAGCAGCTGCTAGGAAGACTGGTCTGCTTCCTCTGCTTTTGTCCAAATTATCTGCCAAGCTAAGAGGAAGACCACATGAACCACCAAAGTCATCAGAGCTCTGTTCGACTTTATTTGGACCCAAGCTAATACTGAAAGTGGTATTAGTTGCTGGGGTTGCTGTTGGTTGGCATTATTATTTCGGATAGCTGCCAAAGCTACTCAATTAGGTGAGTTCTTTTACACGTGCATTATTTCTTTTACATACACACATCTAGATGGAATTTCGGTTCACTAGATTCCTAAAAGAGACAAGGCGAGTAAATCTTAGCTATGATCCATTCTCATGAAGCTACCAGAACCTTGTTCCAGTTCTAGGATTAATTTCTCGTCAATTTTAAGTACAGTTATTTCTTATTTTTGCAGATGGTGGCCATACCTACATCTTTGTCTTGTGTTTTGGGAATTGACATATAATTGGAAGGGGTGCTTTGGAATTTATGGCATTCAGAAGTTGGAATTCAGAAAAGTTGTATTCATGTTGTTTCAGTATATGGAAATCAGTAAACTTGAGGCTAGCAGCTTGGTTGTTATTTTCCCACATTGTTAGCAATGGCAATATGATCTGAATTTTTTCACAAAGATCATATTTGATGATCAAGACTATGCAGTTGGAGTAATTGACAGTGCTCTGCTTGTAGCCACTAGCCACGTTTGAGGTAAGAAAGATGACTTGATTTTCTGGGATTAAGAATGGGATAGTCTAGATCTTCTGGGATTGAGAATGTCAGGTTGGTTTATGCAGTTTTGGCATGAACAAAGCTCTAATCAACACCCTCGTTGTCATTATTCATTTATTACGCCGAGATTGTAATATAAACTGTTAGATGAATACACATTGCAAAAATCCTTGGAGAGGGTATGTTTTGTCCCAATCTTTACTGTCAATAGTTTTTTGACTGTTTACTCACCATTTTTTTGATGCTGGTGTTTTTATGAATGCAAAACCTGTGGACAGATCATAGGTCAGCAATTTGTAGAGAAGACTGAAATACTTTTGTATGGGTGATCTCTATGTTAACACTGGACTATCAACATTGTATGAGTAGTGGATTTATCCTCTATTGTAGTTTACAAAATGCGTAAATTCTAAAACCTGTGAACTCCACAACTCAATTGGAGATCATGCCTTCAAGTAGTGTCCTACCTTGTAAACATGTTGACACCCGGGGCCACGGTTGGAGACTGTAGGTTTAATTATTATCTGTTGTCATCAGTGCTTGTGCTTGGGGAACCACTTAATTACCATGGTAAAAACCTGCTGGCACACAGAAATAAAGAAAGGTTCCTAGATAGTCACGACTCCTAACCAAAGTGCTTGACAAAAATACATAACCTATGTGACAAACTGTTAGTCTCAAGGCATGAAATAAGTCGTCTAAGCTTTAAAAGTGCCTTTCGCTATGTTGTTTGATTGGGCTTGGGTTTGAGATTGTTTATAATTAGAAAGAGTAGATGGCTTTGACATTGGTAATTCAGTTTTCACTAAATACGTTGTTTAAAATCATGACACGTCATTTTGATTGCAAAACATGGTTGCAAAAACCTGGTTTTCTAGCATTTTTGTTTTGGCTATGTTTTAAGACTGGACGTTTTGTCTAATACAAGTGAAGAGTTTAGTATTTGTTGTATGTCAATGCAATTGACTAATGGTCCTGATACTTCATTTAATATTGATAAGATTTCCCTGGTGCACAAGGTGTGCTGTGTATTTTAGGTGATTCCATCAATCTCGTAAACAGTTTCCTAGGCCATGCATAATGGATTGCTAAAGCATATACATTACCCATCATATAGAAAAACTTGTTCCATTACAATGACAAAACACCACACAACCCCTCCCCCCCCCCCCCCCCCCCCCCCCTCATTGTCCTTCTTTGTCTGTGTTTCACTTTGTCCCCATGTAAAGATGTGGATGTCCAGGTTACAAGTTGTGATTTTCAGTTGCAAACCAAAGCATACATGACATGGCCCCGCTAGAAACACACACTTTTCAAAGAAGGAAAAATATCATTTCCTTGTGATTTGAGTGCACCACATGTCATAGCCTAGCCTAAAAGGAGGAATATCTTCATTTTCTCCTCATCATCCACTCATTTTCTCCTCATCATCCACTCTGACCCTCTCACCTCTCTCTACCTGCGATGAGAATCCAAACCAGCCAATGGGAAGCGAATACACTTCATCACCAGAGGTACTAAAAGATAAAGAAAGAGAACACACAGGCCCATTCAATACTACTTGACAAAAAGGAGCAATCACAACTGCTTCTTGTTCTTTTCACCCCCTTTCTCAATATTCCATATCAACTTTACATCCTCAATTTTTTATAATATCGGAGTTTTAGAGAAAAGTCATGCCATAATATTAGAGGTGTCAAAAGAGGATATAAGGTTGTTCCTCTTTGAATTTCATTCTTCTTAAAGTTGGGATGGTTACGAGTTAAATGGAAAAAAAAGCTGATTTGGTAAGTTTTTTTTGAGTTTGACACTTATTAGTTTATACCTATTAGAGTTTAGTACTTGTTTTGAAAATTAATTTATTCTAACACTCGTTTTCTGATGGAACCGTTAAGTCCTTGATCAATCAAGATTAATTTTTAAACTATTTTGACCAAACCTTAAATTAATTGAGTCTAATTTTGAGTTAATTTAGTTTAATTTTTTGGTCACAAAACATGTCAAAGAATATTGTTGTTCCATAACCCAAAATTCAGAAAATCTAACTTGTAATCTTGAGCTTCCTTTCTTCTATCATCTATACCATAGTTCCATTCAGACAGAGGACTACATACTAAAGTTCTAAAGTTGGGTTATGAGCCCCAAACAATCTACCACCCTGTCACAAAAGCAAACTTACATGAAAATTTTAACATTGGGGTTTCACTCTCAGATAAATCACCATTTATTTAGCCCCATAGGTAACACCAATTAGTCAATCAGACCATTTGGATGAGAAACTAAAGAGAAGACAATTTTGTACAATGCATTTGATGGTATACTCTTATGATTTACTTAAATTGAAACATTTCATCAAACACGTTTCCAGTTGTAATGATATTAAGAACATCACATTACAGACAACAATTTTGCATCAATTTTACACAAACCCTTTGCTTAATGAAGCAACCCAATCTTAACCACCTGTACCTCAAGACCAATCAAAATTCAAGTAATAAGATCACCATACCAAACGGGTATTTCACAATTTACGTATCAATCTCATATATATCTTTCATTGCTACTAAAATCCTACACAAATATCAAACCCACATCATGGGTTCTTCTCTGGGTTCATAGAAAGACGGGAATTGGATTGAGCAAAATGAACAAAAAAATTGGACTTAATTAACCAATGTTTGGGCAAAATGGTCCAAAAATTAGTCATGACAAGTCAATGACGTGGACTTAACGGTTTCGTCAGAAAACAAGTATCAAACTCAATTAGTTTTAAAAATGAGTGCTAAACTCTAATAGGTATAAACTAATGAATGTCAAACTAAAAAAAAACCTTTTGATAATTGATATGATTGTATAATGATAATTAATAAAGACCCTAAACCATTGCATCATGTATAACTTGAATTGGTTATGTTTATCGATAACCTTGCATTGCATATGTTACTTAAATAGGGTTTGGAAATTAAGTGTCTAATGTTTTTGAAAACTAGAAGATGCTTTTAATAACCACCTTTGACGAGGGAGGAAAAGCTAATAAAATCTCCAAATGAAAATTAAAGAATTACAGAAATCAAGCGAAAGAGAGGAAAAAACAAAAAAACCATTTTTGAAAACCTTGTAGTGTGTAGCACTGCCACGTGTACCACACCAACTAAAAAAAAAAACATTGCCTCGCATTCCCTTTCCCTTCCCACCACACAAAAACGTTACTTTTAACTCCCAAATCAGTCATCTCGCAAAGAAGAACAGAGAGAATCAGAGAGGCCTTTTACACTCTCCCCCCGCTCCCCACTTCGCCCTGTTGTCAAAACAGAGCAAATATACATAAAGAACATCTGTTCTTGAAAACAGAGCAATCAAAATTCTTCCATTTCTTTTGGGGTCTTCTTAAATGGCTTCTCTGGTGTCTTCACCATTCACTCTGCCAATTTCAAAATCAGAGCACCTCTCTTCACTATCCCAAAAACAATACTTTCTCCACTCTTTCCTACCCAAGAGGTCTAACAATACCAATGCTTCAAAATCTGGTCTAAGAGTAAAATGTGCTGCAGTTGGGAATGGGCTGTTCACCCAAACAACTCAAGAAGTTCGACGAATCGTCCCTGATAACCTTCGGGGATTACCCACGGTTAAAATTGTGTATGTAGTCCTGGAAGCTCAATACCAATCTTCCCTCTCTGCAGCTGTGAGGAGTCTTAACAAGACTTCAAACTATGCATCATATGAGGTGGTGGGGTACTTGGTTGAAGAGCTTAGAGATGAGACTAATTATCAGTCATTCTGTAAGGATCTTGAAGATGCAAATATCTTCATTGGGTCTCTTATATTTGTAGAGGAGCTCGCGCAGAAGGTTAAGAAGGCGGTCGAGAAAGAAAGAGATAGGATGGATGCAGTTCTTGTGTTTCCTTCAATGCCTGAGGTAATGAGACTAAACAAATTGGGTACTTTCAGTATGTCACAGCTTGGGCAGTCGAAGAGCCCATTTTTCCAGCTTTTGAAAAAGAGGAAGCAATCCTCAGAGTTCGCCGAAAGTATGCTGAAGCTTGTGAGGACTTTGCCTAAGGTACTTAAGTATTTACCGAGTGATAAGGCTCAAGATGCTAGGCTTTATATATTGAGTTTGCAATTTTGGCTTGGTGGGTCTCCTGAGAATTTACAGAACTTTGTAAAAATGATCTCTGGGTCTTATGTTCCTGCATTGAAAGGAACTAAAATTGAGTATTCGGATCCAGTTCTGTTCTTAGACACTGGGATTTGGCACCCATTGGCGCCTTGTATGTATGATGATGTAAAGGAGTATTTGAATTGGTATGGGACTAGAAGGGATGCTAACGAGAAGCTCAAAGACCCCAATGCACCTGTTGTTGGGTTGATCTTGCAAAAAAGTCATATTGTCACTGGTGATGAGAGTCACTATGTGGCTGTGATTATGGAGCTGGAATCAAGGGGGGCAAAGGTGATACCAATATTTGCTGGTGGACTAGATTTCTCAGGGCCAGTAGAGAAGTACTTCGTGGATCCTATTACCAAGAAGCCTTTCATACATTCGGCTATCTCGTTGACGGGGTTCGCTCTTGTTGGAGGTCCGGCAAGGCAGGATCACCCCAAGGCAATTGAGGCATTGAAGAAGCTTGATGTGCCTTATATTGTTGCATTGCCACTCGTCTTTCAGACAACAGAGGAGTGGTTGAACAGTACTTTGGGCTTACACCCAATTCAGGTGGCTTTGCAGGTTGCTCTTCCTGAACTGGATGGTGGGATGGAACCCATTGTTTTCTCTGGACGTGACCCCAGAACAGGCAAGTCAAACTCTTATAGTTCATCTTATCATTGCTATTAGCTATATTTTATTTAATTCTTGCTTCTGTTTAATTTAGAGAAATTAGTTTAGTTTTCCCTTGATTCTGCATGAGAATCTCGTTTGTTGGTTTTAGAAATTGACCATGTCCTAGTGGCTAAACGATTTTGCCATGGAAAATCAGTTTTATGGTTGATAAAAGCTTACATACTCCACACTAGTGCTTTGCATTTAAACCAAATGAACTGAGAAAATCATTTTCTTTGCAATTACGTTCAACCGAAAGGTCTCCAATGGTTTTAAAATATTTACTTAAATCCATCTATTTAGCTAATTTTCTTGTACTTTGGTATTGAGGTTACAATCTGTTCCCTGGGTCTGATGGGTAATGGTTTGTGCACTGCAGGCAAGTCGCATGCTCTTCATAAAAGGGTGGAGCAGCTCTGCACGAGGGCAATAAGATGGGGTGAACTCAGAAGAAAGTCTAAGGTATTTGCTAAGTTTCTATCATAAACTTCGATGTTGTTGATGCTAATAATTTAATATTTCTAATTTATGTGAAAAGGCTTCCATGTCCAGAAAGGGTTGATGTTTGAAAACATATTTAACTAAATGATGAAGGCTAGAATGTATAGTCTTATATGAAAGTGAGTTGTGAAAAGAAGTTAGTGTTTAGCTGAAGTTTCCAATCCTAAAAATAGAACTAGACAAAATCCTCAATGACAGACCGACTAACCCTTTTTAAATGTTTTTATTGATTCTTGGTGATAAATACTTGGCATTTCTCTAGTTATTTATGTGGTGAACATCAGAAAAAAAAACAGAAAAGAACAAGAACTTTGACAATAGTCTATTCTTTTGAATATGATGTCGATGACGCTGATCATTATATTATCTGAGTTTATGTGACCTAAATAAAAGTAAATTTAAGAATATGATGTTGATGATGGCAATCATTTTGCAGTTGCTTATGTTACTCTTAGTTTATGAGATAAAAACAAAATAAAATTAAGAGTTTGTTGTTGGAAGAAGAAAAGATACCTGTTACTCCTGCTTATTAATGATTTGAGAGTTGCAAGACTTCCTTCTCTGATTTATTTTTCTAGTTTTTGTTTAAGTGACATGATTGAACAAAATGGAACTGTACTTGATGGTGACTGCAGATGGAGAAGAGGGTAGCAATCACTGTGTTTAGCTTCCCACCTGACAAGGGGAATGTTGGAACGGCGGCATACCTCAATGTTTTTGCTTCCATATACTCTGTTTTGAAGGATCTCAAGCAAGATGGATACAATGTCGAGGGTCTGCCAGAAAATGCTGAAGCCCTCATCGAAGAAGTTATCCATGACAAGGAGGCTCAATTCAGCAGCCCAAACCTCAATGTTGCCTACAAGATGGGTGTTCGAGAATACCAAAACCTTACTCCCTATGCTGACGCATTGGAGGAGAGTTGGGGAAAGCCACCTGGCAATTTGAATTCTGACGGTGAGAATCTCTTGGTCTATGGGAAGCAGTATGGAAATGTGTTCATTGGTGTGCAACCTACATTTGGTTATGAAGGTGACCCGATGCGTCTCCTCTTCTCCAAATCAGCCAGTCCACACCACGGTTTTGCGGCATACTACTCTTATGTTGAGAAGATTTTCAAGGCCGATGCTGTTCTTCATTTTGGTACTCATGGTTCACTCGAGTTCATGCCTGGAAAACAAGTTGGAATGAGTGATGCCTGCTTTCCTGACAGTCTCATCGGCAATATTCCCAATGTTTATTACTATGCTGCCAATAACCCATCTGAGGCTACCATAGCCAAGCGTCGTAGCTATGCTAACACCATTAGCTACTTGACACCTCCTGCTGAGAATGCTGGGCTATACAAGGGTCTCAAGCAGCTAAGCGAGTTAATCTCTTCTTACCAGTCACTTAAAGACACTGGTCGTGGCCAACAAATTGTGAATTCCATCATCAGCACTGCAAAGCAGTGCAACCTTGACAAGGATGTCGATCTTCCAGAAGAAGGGGTGGAACTCTCAACCAAGGACCGAGACAGTGTGGTTGGGAAGGTTTATTCGAAGATCATGGAGATTGAGTCACGCCTTTTGCCATGTGGCCTTCATATCATCGGTGAGCCACCATCAGCCATGGAAGCAGTGGCAACATTAGTTAATATTGCTGCTTTAGACCGCCCAGAAGAAGAGATAACCTCACTGCCCACAATATTGGCGGAGACTGTAGGAAGGAACATTGAAGATGTGTACAGAGGGAATGACAAAGGTGTCCTGAAGGACGTGGAGCTTTTGCGTCAGATAACTGAAGCATCACGTGGAGCCATATCGGCATTTGTTCAAAAGACAACCAATGACAAGGGTCAGGTGGTTGATGTGTCTAATAAGTTAACCTCAATCCTTGGCTTTGGTGTGAATGAGCCATGGGTGCAGTACTTGTCCGATACTAAATTTTACAGGGCTGACAGGAACAGGCTTAGAACCTTGTTCCAGTACTTGGGTGAATGTTTGAAACTTGTGGTGGCTGACAATGAATTGGGCAGCTTAAAACAAGCATTGGATGGCAGTTATGTAACGCCAGGACCTGGTGGAGACCCCATTAGGAATCCCAAGGTGTTGCCTACCGGGAAGAACATTCATGCGCTAGACCCACAGGTTATACCAACAGCAGCAGCCATGCAGAGCGCAATAATTGTGGTAGACAGATTGTTGGAGAGGCAAAAGGCTGAGAACGGTGGAAAGTATCCCGAAACAGTTGCACTAGTCTTGTGGGGAACTGATAACATAAAGACCTATGGGGAGTCATTGGCTCAAGTTATGTGGATGATTGGTGTGAGGCCAGTTTCAGATACATTCGGGCGTGTGAACAAGGTAGAGGTAGTCAGTCTCGAAGAACTTGGACGACCTAGGGTTGATGTTGTTGTTAATTGCTCTGGAGTATTTAGAGACCTTTTCATCAATCAGGTACATCTCTATTTTTCTTTCATACGTATTATAGTTTTTTTCGTGCATTGCTTGCTCAATGTTCCAACTTTAATTGTATTCCAGTGCTGATCACTTACCCCCCGAATTTGTTTCATAGATGAACCTCCTGGATAGTGCTGTGAAGATGGTTGCTGAACTAGACGAGCCCGTGGAGCAAAACTATGTCAAGAAGCATGCTATCGAACAAGCAGAATCCCTTGGTGTTGGAGTTCGAGAAGCTGCAACTCGTATCTTCTCGAACGCCTCAGGTTCATACTCCTCAAACATCAATCTTGCTGTCGAGAATTCAACTTGGAATGATGAAAAGCAACTGCAAGACATGTACTTGAGTCGCAAGTCCTTTGCATTTGACAGTGATGCACCTGGTACCGGTATGATGGAGAAGCGCCAGGTCTTTGAGATGGCACTGAGCACTGCTGATGCCACCTTCCAGAACTTGGACTCGTCAGAAATCTCACTCACAGATGTGAGCCATTACTTTGACTCAGATCCAACAAATTTGGTTCAAAGCCTTAGGAAGGATGGTAAGAAGCCTAGTGCATATATCGCAGACACAACCACTGCCAATGCTCAAGTTAGGTCATTATCGGAGACTGTGAGGCTTGATGCCCGCACTAAGTTGCTTAACCCCAAGTGGTATGAAGGTATGTTGTCAACTGGGTATGAAGGAGTGCGTGAGATTGAGAAGAGGCTCACCAACACAGTTGGTTGGAGTGCCACTTCAGGACAAGTGGATAATTGGGTGTACGAAGAGGCCAATTCAACATTCATTAAAGATGAGGAGATGCTAAACAAGCTCATGAACACCAACCCAAACTCGTTCAGAAAGTTGTTGCAGACCTTCCTAGAGGCTAACGGACGCGGGTACTGGGAGACATCTGAGGAGAATATTGAGAAGTTAAAGGAGTTGTATCAAGAAGTTGAAGACAAGATCGAAGGGATTGATCGGTAAAAAACTGAAACTGTCAAAATTCTTCAATAACTGCTTGATTTGTAACCATTCTTGTGCCTCTCTCTCTCTCTCTTTGTTACACTTGAGAGAAAACGGACATTGTAACAACCAAGCACATGAACATTGTGAAGTAGTAGTTTTTTTCCCACAGGCAATGTAAATTACTTTCTCCAGTTCATCTTGTTCTGTTTATCACAAGATTTTCATTATAAAACTCTGCCTTCCTTGTATAATCCGACTGACCATCTTTGATTTATCCTGCCTTCTCTATGTTAATTGTGTGAAAACTCAAGAACTGCCTGTACTACCTCAATCCCGTACTAGAAAATAGTGTCGTGCAACAAGAACAGGCTAACAGTAGTGGTAGATGCATAGCCCAAAATGACGAAAAGGAAGAAGATCAAAGAAGAAAACCATAGAATACTAGATTATCATGTGGAAAATCCTTTTATTCCAGAGGAAAAATTACATGCAATGTATTGCTATAAATCAAAGACAACAATTTCCTTCAATAACAATTCTAATCAGTTTCACTCAAGGATTTACTTGACAATCAACTCATGAAATGTACTAGCTCATAGAATGTGATACCCCCTTTATTTGATTTCAGGTTGTATTAAAAACAAGTTTGTTGTAGACTCAAAAGGGTGGCAATGTGGCAGGATAATACCAAGTTGCTGTAAGGGTAGATTGGTTGCAAAGGGATTTCCAAAAAAAAACGAAACTATGTAAAATGTGCTACTTTTGTTGCATATAGATTATGAAGTATTGTTGCTGAATATGAACATTTGACATACCTGATGGTCATTGAGAAACACTTGAAAAGAAAAATCTTTTTACTGACTACTACATGGTGGGGTGACTGGGAAAAGGCAAGAACTATGGTAGAGACCTTCAGTAACATAAACTGCAAATTGTTCAGGTATGGAGCGCAATAATCTAATCAAACCGCAAAGTTTCCCTCGGGATGGTTGGAGGTCGAGAGTGAGTTTTGTTGGGTAAAGCCAATATGGAAGGGCAATGCCCCGAGTCCTAGGAATTTGGTCCGAACAAGATAATACAAACCGGTCCTATATACACGTGTTTAGGTCACATGTGTTTTATTTTTGTTGCATTTTGGGTTGACCCACCTAATATTTTACAACAATTCTATATGACGAGGAAATGGGAGAGGGAGGGGGTGCAACCCTCCATCCCCCTCGAGATGCGCGAAGGCACACATTCCGAGGGAGATGGAGGGTTGCACCCCCCTCCCTCGCCCGTTTCCTGGACAACTAGAAGGGCTCAATATTTTAAATAGATCGGGTCCAATTTAAAATTTTCCATCTTGACTCGTGTCAGCCTGTATGACATGTTTAACTTCCTCCTTTAGCGGATCAATCATGGGTCATTTTAGGTAGGTAGTGTCGGGTCAAAAACAAATTTCTGTACTAAAACGGACAAACGGGCTGGGTCATGTCATCCCATTATTGGTAGGTCGTGTTTGTCTTTCATTTTCTGACACGTTGATAAAACAAGTTGTGTCCATGCCATATGACACGCCAACCCATCAGACATGATCCAACCCATCAGACATGATCCAACCCATTGTCAAGTTTATCTCAAACTTTAAATAAGTAGGATGGTGCGACTACTTTGTATACTATACCACAGAATCGAGAGAGCTCAAAGTGAAACATTTTTGATAGGCAGAAGCAGAACGGGTGCTTAGGGATGAATCCGTTAACCCTAAAAATTGAACTTTTGTACAAAGTTTTGTGATTTTGGTCATCCAAATGTATAAATAGCCATATAAAACCATTTTTGTCCCTTACGCTAGTCCTGTAAGGCACAAGTTAATTTCGGGTGGCCGTGTGCACCGCTACAAATTTGGGGCTTGTTTTACATGCCAACGCCAAGCCATTAGACTGGTTTCTATTGTCTATGTTCCAATAATCAAAGATTCCACGATTCCTCTTCATCTTTAAAAGACCCCAAAAGACAATTCAGAATTTCAGTTCATTTTCTCACCATTCTCTGCTCATTATCAACTGTTCACTCTTCTTGTTCCTCTCACTCTATCCAGAATGCCAAACCTTCAATCTTCTCTCTTTCTTCTCATTCTTCTCTCACTACTCTCAATTCTCACTTCTTCATCTCCAAGGGATGAAACCATTGAGCTCTTACAGAGAAGGCTGGACAATAAGAAGGCCTCCCCATCTGTACAAGAAGCTGCAGCTAAGGGAATTCTCAAGAGATTGTTGCCTTCCCATTTATCCAGCTTTGACTTCAAGATAGTCCCTAAGGTACTATTAGGCCTTCAAGTTTGTTGCTTTAGTTTCAGTTCTAATGTTCAAGCATGCTTATGAAATTCTATCACTTTTGATTCTGTACAAAGCCTGGATCTTGATCATTAACTTTTGTTTCTTCTTCTGTGCTTGTTAAGTGTGATTTAGTCGAATACCCATTTTAAGAAAACAGCGTTTTAGTTGATTGGAGAGTGGCTTTTGACCGCCGATTAATAAATTCTAATTGGGTGTGCTTCATGTTGATGGTGAAGCACTTGGTTTGGGTATGCTACTTTCTATACATGAGATACTTTGTGAATGCAAAGTATCTAATATATCAATTCTTTGAAATGGTACACCTGATATTTTTGTTTTTTGGGTAGATTAAACAAAACTATACTTTGACACCCTGCATACAATAGTGTATTGTTTTGGGTACAAATGGATTCTTGGGTTTTCTTCTTAATAGTTTTTTCTTAGAGCAGAAGTACAATTGCTATGGATTCCCAAAAAATTGTTTTGACCATTGCGAATGGTTTAATAAATATTCTTTTTCTAGTTCTGTATAGAGGGTTACAACACTTTTGGTTTTACCTGTATTTTGCATAATTGGCGGCTTCATGATTTTACCCATAGCACGATACTTGAACATTCTCGTTTGAAAATTTCAGGATGTTTGCGGTGGAGATAGTTGCTTCCGGATTGAAAATGTCAATATCAAAGGCACTGCTAGACCAGAGATAATGTATACTTCTTTTCGAACTGTAATGAAAAATATTTCTCTGTTTCTCCTACTACGTTCTTTTTTATTCCCCACCCCTATCTTAAAAATAGATTAGGTATTAGTACATTAGGATTTAGGGATAGAAACTGGTTTTACTAACTTAGGAGGACCCCTTTAGTTTCCATTGTAAATTAAGGACCCTCCATACACGTGACTAAATGAGAACCATATTTTTTGAGCACTGTTTGAGCTAAAAATTTGAGAAAAAATAAAGACTAAAAAAATAAAAAATGTATCAAAATTTCAGCTCATTTTGACATATGTGTTTCGAGATCTATACTAAGTGGGATAAAGAGAATTTCTCTATTAATATCATGAAGCGAGTAAGGGTCCACCTTGGGTGCGACACAAGCCGGCTGATAGACCGGCTAACACCATTGTCCAAGACCACTCGAAAGGGTGGTCCTTAAACACTTAGAACGACCATTTGTTAAGATATTTAATTATGGGGATTAAACACTTATCTTGAGGAACGGTATCGAAACGGTATAAACTTTGACGTGTTGTTTCTAGTGTTAATCCATAATTTTTCTGAATTTTCAGCTCAAATGAATTAACAAATAATTTTTTAAACTTAATAGGGTCTTTAGTTTACAATGAAAACTAAGGGGTCCTCCTGGGTGAATGAAATCATTTTTCGTCCCGGAGCTCCCAATGCTCCAAAATAGATTAGACGATCAATACAAATAGTCATTGATGCAAACCATATTTATCTTACATGGATTAATGCATTTTAAACAAGTCACAACCAAGGAAGCACAAATTCTTTGAAAACTTGCCGTATCTGTGTTCGACACCGACACTCGCTGACACGCATCAGACACTTGGTCAACGTGTCGGCATGTGTCAAACACATGGTCAATGTGGTCAACGTGTCGAGCATGCCTCCAATACACTCGAAACATGGTCAGGACAGTCAAGACTCAAAAACCAACTTCATTTTATTTTTTACTTTTAGATGTTTGTAAATAACTACCTAATTTAATGGTTGTTGAACCATCTAAAGTGAGTGACTCTTTCAATTGTGATTTCAGACAAATAGGGCAGAAAGCCACTAAAGCATAGATGTAGTCTATGCTTCTTTTTCTCTAATTTGCTTCTTCTCTCATCTACTTCTTTATTATACTTTTTCTCTATTTTATTTTTTTCTTGCAACAAAGAAGACACTCTAGGAAGACACTTTATTAGATTATTATTTACGTTTATATGACTTACAAAAAAAATAGTATGACACGTCGTGTCCCTGAGTCTTAGTTTTTGGGAAATTGTCGAGTCGGAGTGTCGTGTCTGTGTCCAATACAACGTGCGTGACCGTGTCCATGCATCCTTGGTCACAACTATATAAAGTGAAACTAGTCAATGTATGCAAACCATGCATCTTATAGCCATATCCCAAGTTGGTGTGATTGCTTTGTTCTAACTTCTAAGATATTTGATCTCGAGGAATTGAGGAGGAACAACTAACTAAGAATGCAACCAATCCAGTTTAAAATGCAAGTGTGTAACGTTAATGATTTGAGTTCTCTCTGCTCACTTTAAAAAGAGACATTGAAAATCCTTAAGTTTGTAAGGTGATTGCTAATGATGACATTACTGAGGATTTATGTGGGTGCAAATTTGAATCCATGTAAGAATGAGAAGAAACAAGCAATTATGTGAATTAAGTTAGTAAAAGATTATCTGAAGTTACATGTTTTCTTGAGATAGATCTCCAAATAGAATTGATGGCAAATGAAGTTCATGTCACTGAACCAAAGATGAGCAGAAGGGGTGATGATTGACACTCCATACGGGTATTTCTAAGACTTCAATACTAAGTTGTCTTCAGAGCCATTATTGAATGATATTGCTCGGACTCACCAAACACAGCAGGGCAGGCTTGGTTCTTCTCTTAATACTATACCGTCTTTTGATGTTCATCTTTTGAACTCAAGAAACACACATAATGTTAATGGACTCAGCATTAGGAATGCACTCGCAGTTTTCTGCTATCCCTAAAGAGATTTTCGAAAGATGGGTTCTTTTTGGTTGGGCATTGAAGTTATGGGAGCCAAATGTTGGCTTTGTATTACCTTGCAAATTTGTGTTTCCTAATCTGTTAAAGAGGTTGATTAGTATTAATTAAAAATAAAAATAAAAATTTAAAGTATGATATATGATGTAAAATAAAAAAAAAAAAAAAAAAGTATGATATATGATGGGGTTTTTGGGTCTTGCTTCATTTATGACTTGGGTTCTTTGGAGAGAAAGAAACAGTAGAATTTTTAGGAATGTTCCTAAGATTGTAGATAACTTTTGGATAGACACAAGGTTAAATTATGGTGGTGGGGTATTTTTAAAGACTCCCACTTCTCCTCTTGTATGTTTTTCCGGGGAGATACTGTGCATAATCCAAACAATTGATATATTCTTGCTTTGGCAGTAATTCTTCTTTCACTGACTGCTTGACTTTCTCTATCATTAAAGAAAATCTTTGTTTATTTATAACAAAAAATGATATAAGCTGATGTTAGCATATTCTAAGCTTACCTCATTTGGACATGATTGCACATCTCGACTTGTTAGTGCATCCATCATATTTTTGAAGAAAAACAATAACAAAACGGAAATATTTTGTTTTACATTTGTTAAAGCTAGTGTTTTCATTTTTTATTTTTATTTTTATTTTCTTTCCTTCTGTTTTCCTTTCAACAACCTTTTATATTCAGTTTGATATTTGTTCTCAATAGAAAAGGAGCTCATAAAGCATGCAACTGGAGACTGGTGTTTGCTTCCTGATCAGCACTTTAATGATGTTTGACAGTTTTGTTAGCTTTAATCAGGATATATGGAACCACAGCGGTGGAGATCGCATCTGGTCTCCATTGGTATCTAAAGTATTGGTGTGGAGCTCATATTTCATGGGATAAAACTGGTGGCATGCAGCTGTCTTCCATTCCTAAACCCGGATCACTACCATCTGTAAGAGAAGAGGGTGTGCTGGTTAAGCGTCCAGTTCCATGGAATTATTACCAGAATGTTGTTACTTCAAGTTGTAAGTACTAATTGCATTCTCCTTTGTCCGTCAGATTGTTTGGTCACTACAAAGCCAGAGCAAAGAATTTGGGTATTATTGTGTGATTATCAATAAAACCTCACAATTTGTCAAACTAAAAGTAGAAAAGAAGAAGAAAAAGAGAAAAGGAAAATAGAGACTACATATGAATAGTGATTACCAGAAGTTATTAAAAAATGTTAAAGGTTCTTGTTATTCTAGAAACGGAGTCATTTTTTTTCTTCTTTAAAGCCGGTTTCTAAGACACTGAAGAATAGCTTTCCTAAGCTATCTTTGACATGCAATGAACTTCCTAAACCCTTTTCTACTTGATTCGGGTATTTCTAGGTGCCTCTAATATTTTGAACAAAACAGAAACGACCTTCTAATTAAACTTAAAATCGCAACCCAACTAAATATTCATTAAAACAAATTCTGGAAATCCTAAAATACTAACAGATACCGTTTTCTATAAATAGGTGAAGACATAATTTATTATATGTAGCAAACCTCAAGTTTAGTACAAATAGTAAAATCTGGATTTATGTAAAAAAAATAAAAATTGTAACAGTCTTCCCGTCTTGAAAATTTATGGAACATCAAAGCTCTATTTCTACAAGAAAAAAACATGTTGACACTCACGGATACTCCCATCGGACACACCATGCTTAAATCATCAACCTTTTCACAAAATTTCAATTGTATACTAATATTACGAGCATATTTTGGCAAGTTAGTAGTGCAGTGAGTATATGACTAATAGTTTAAAACTTATTGTTGATAATGTAAATAATAGTTAAATATATAAGTGTGTCCCCGAGTGTATCTTATATTGTGTATTTCTAGCCAACATGTCTGACACTTCATATCCATGTCAGATATCGATACCTGTATCCCTGTCGTTGTTACATAATTGAAAACATTTACTTTTTAATTGTTCAGTGAACTTATGAGAGACTCGTGCTCATGTCTAAACAACCAACATACAGAAATCTCGCCAATGTGTAGTAGTGACACTCTTTGACACCTCACTAACACCTTAGGCTATAAGTATGGTAAATAGTAAGGGTGGTAGTGGTAATTTCTAAATAATGTATATTTATTTATTTTTTGTGAGTAATATTATATTTGTTTTGGTGAAAAAGTGTTAGTGATGTGTGCACTCTTGGTGATGAGTACGCCCTTTTGATGATAATAATAATAATGTAAGCGGGTAGCATTATTGGTTAGTTCAGTAATATTAATTGTAATTGGGCTTATTAAGTAAAGCCCCATCATAGTTAGGTTAGTTAGCTTGCCAAAGAAGTTAGGGAGACTATAAATAAGGCAAAGCATTGATCATTGTTCTTTGGTTGATTGAATGAAAGAATATTTGCTTTCTTATTTATCTTTGAAATATGGTTTATCATAGATTTAACTTAGTTCTAGCTTTAGAGTAACTTAGAGTTCATCAATTGGTATTAGAGCTGAAACGGCTCGATTAGTATATGCCGACACAGACCAATCTGACAAATATGTAAAACATAAAGCTTGGAAGATGATTGAAGAAGAGAGAACCCAAACAGTTGAAGCCATGGAAGGATGGAAGACATCGAAATAACTCTCGAATGCAAAAGAAAACATGACATACTCCACAGAGAAGAAGAGAGAATTAAAAGAATAGGGGATTGGACTAACAAACTAGCGGGGTTGCAATAGTGGATTCAATAAGTAATCATGCACGTGATGGAAAAGATAGTGGAGAGGGAGATGCAAAAGATGAACCTGATGATAACAAGACTGCTCACAGCCAACAAGGGATCCAACGAGCACCCACAAGAGGTACTCGTTAGTCTCTAGGCAGGCACCGCACGACACCATTGGCAGCCACCACGCCTCCAGCAATACCAGTGATGGCGGCACACCTCGGCCGATTGCCCCCTTTTCCCCCCCCATCTGTCATCCTCTCCCAACCTGCATCGCCACCCTCCGCCATGTTGGGATGTTCCCAACCTCAACAACCCTCTTCCACACCCCCATCACCTCGTCTTCGCCCCAAAACCTTGTCTTTGTATCCCTACGCCATCCCCAATCAGAATAATCCCTACAAAACCCTCGGTCATGTAATTTTTAACCCCAACGTCGGTAGTTGGTTCAATCCTAACTTTCTTCCACAATATCAGCTTCCCAATTTTTTGGGTTGTCCACCTCAACAACCTAATCCCCTTCGCATTAACCATATTGAATCCTATGATGAGGTCCTTGCTTGATTTGGAGGGTCCCTACAATTTTCTATTGCAAACATGACGGAATTTCCACGGAAACATGTCAAGCAGTAGGTGTAAGAGCAACAAAGAGATTCTAATCCGCCTTAGCGCCTGCGCATGATAAAGGACAATTTCGACCTTCTTTGGGTCGTAGTAGAGTATTTGGGAGAGGCGACAATCCTCCTTTTCGTCCTCCTCACTTAGGAGATCAGCACTATGGTGGTGGAAACTTCATTGAGAGCGATCAATTAGCTTGGTTAATAGCATTGATGGCATGAATGGATGATACGGGATTGTAGTTTGAAGCGCCTTCTTATGATGGGGTGGATCTCGATGATATGCTTTTATGGATTGGTCTATGGAGATTGACCGTATTCTTGATTTTAAAAACATGTAGGACCGAAAGCAGCATAGTTGGTGGCTACCAAGTTGAAGGGTACTTCCAATCTATGGTGGCAGGAAGAATGTGCTCGAACAGTTGTACGCTTGCCTCCGGTAAACAATTGAGATGGAGTTGATGCATGCTGTTTTGTCCCTTTTGATTATGAAAGAGATGTCCATGGGCGCTTGATGGTAGTTACACAGAATGGGCGCACAGTTACTGACTACGCTACATAATTTCGAACTTTGTCCATGTGCGCTAAGCCCCAAGAACCAGAACATCAAACTGCCTTCCTTTTCTACCATGATTTGAATGCGAGGATCAAGTTTGTCTTAGCATTAGAGAATTTGATATACTTTTGACGGATGAGAACATGGCTAAACGAGCAGAAACAAAGTTGCAGTTATAGGACCGCTCCGAGAAGAAGTCTTTGGCAATTCTACCATGCACGTCTACTACCTACCCAACGCGGCTTATTACTGATGGACCTCTTAAGTACTTTGGATTTGGTCAACCTGGCCATGTTTGGAGAAATTGCCCTAAAAGGAAGTCCGTGTTGTTCATAGATGAAGTTGATGAACAAGAATGCATGGAACAAGTACATCTAGTTCATGGTGAAGACAAACTTATCTCCTTGTGGCAGAAGGCACAACTTGCACCCCTTAAGCTTGTGGACAAGCGTTTTCAGCCCGGGGAGGTTGATGTAAGCGGCTAGTATTATTGGTTAGTTTTGTAATGTTAATTGTAATTGGACCTATTAAGTAAAGCCCATAATAGTTGGGCATTATTACCCAATTAGGGTTAGGTTAGTTAGCTCATCAAAGAAGTTAAGGGAGATTATAAATAAGGCAAAACATTGATCATTGTTTTTTGGTTGATTGAATGATTTTCTTATTTATATTTGAATTAGGGTTTATCATAGATTTAGCTTTAGAGTAACTTAGAGTTTATCAAATAAAAATAATAATAATAATAATAATAATAATAATAATAATAATAATAATAATAATAATAATAATAATAATAATAATAATAATAATAATAATAATAATAATAATAATAATAATAAAATCTATATTCAACTCGTGCAGGAAACTTTATGTCGAGGAAAATTCGAGTAAAACGAAACTATGGAAGCTGTGATGCAATGATAATGAGGATAGGCATGTAATCAAAACATTTAGATTTCCATGGAGAACACTTCTAAATCCTGGAAAAACTGCAGAATAAGATGGATAAACGCCTTGTCTAGGTTTTCGTGGAATAGAATGGGTTGTCTAAAAACTAAGAAAGTGTAAAAACATGGTTTCCTAGCATAAGATGATATCTGACACAGATAATTTTGAAGACACCGATTCCTCTTCACTCGACAGATGCTAACCTTGCTTCTTTATAGATTCTTATGTTTGGTGGGATTGGCAAAGGTGGGAGAAAGAGATAGACTGGATGGCTCTTCAAGGGATTAACTTGCCTTTGGCATTTACGGGGCAAGAGGCCATTTGGCAAAGAGTTTTTAAGGTGATTTCTGGTTTCTCATTTTTTATTTACCTAATTATAGTCTTTACTAACAATGTTCTTGCTGAGGGTGTTCCAGATTTTCATTGGGTTGTAAAATTGACTTTATGGTTTTCACCCTATGTAACATTGAATCTCTAACGTGTAGTCTTGTCTTCTTTGTTATCTTGCTCTCATATGTTGCTCTTGATAATTTCGGCCTATGTAACATTGATGTTGTTGGCTTTGAATGTAAAAATGTTCTCTTCTATTGGTAAGATTATTTTGTAATCAGTGATAAGACATCGGAGATTGGTTCCGTCATTCGAGGAGTTTTCTTTGAGAATTTGTTTGCTATATAGCCTTGAACTAATTATACCTTTATAAAAAAAAGAACAAAAATTACCATGATCTTCTGATTTCGGGACATGACGGATCTAAGCTCGGTTGCATTTTGAGGATCTTATAGTTGCGGGCCGTCTTCTTTTATTCTAATTTATTTTAGTTGTGGGAATATGTTGAAATTTTATTAGGAAATACATGATAGTTACAAAGGGCTGAAATCCAAGGGAATACTAGTGATTGTTAGATGTATAAGATTCCTCCAACTGGTTCCAAGAGATGGAGTAGTTGAACCCCAGTATCATATGCAACCTAAAAGTAGATGGAGAAGTTGAACCCCAGTACCATACTAACCTAAAACTTGAAAAGTAAGTCTCCTTATGCGAAGTTCCTTGTTTTGAGAAATCGTTATGTTCCTCTCCCTCCAAAATCCAACAGTCCAACTTGGCAAAAGGCGCCAAGTATCAAAGAACTTCACCCACTCCTGTTTTGAGATCATTCAATTTCCAGCTTTTAGGACTCACATAATATGAAGAAAGCCCAATTTACCCTGAATACGAGTCAAACTAGGTTAAGTTGCACCAAAGAAAGTATATCCTTGGTAATGCCACCTGTCAAGATATCTGTCAACATACGATTATTAATTTTCAACCTAAAGACTTCGAGTCCAGGTCGGTGCGCTGGATGGAATCTCCCAAATATCTCTTCACTTATGCGCTCTCCAACACACGGTCTCTCACATTTCTTTCTTTCTTTTATAATTGATACAGTTTGTTCTAGAGTAAAAGGATAAGCTTAGTATTCACTTTATATTCAATTTTCTTATTTATTTATTTATTTATTTATTTAATTCTCTGATTGTTGACCTTCCGCAACAGAAATTCAATATTAGTAAGGAAGATCTGGATGACTTCTTTGGGGGTCCCGCTTTCCTGGCCTGGGCTCGGATGGGAAACTTACATGGGTATGTTGGATTGATAGACTAAAGATTGGAACCATGTTATCTCCTGCCTCTCCTGACACTTTTCTGTTTATTATTATTATTATTATTATTATTATTATTATTATTATTATTATTATTTGATTGAGATGCATGATGCAAAATTTTCTAGTTTACATTTTTATTGGTGTAAAATTTCATGAATTTCAACCGACCAACAGACCACATTTCTCTTTTGAGGGTCAGTAATATAATACATCCTATGTTGCTCAATCAGAAAATAGAAAATAAAAAAGAAACTAATCGATTATCATATAATGGAAGTATGATATAAGGCATTACTCCATATGCATAACATATAGTAAAACTAATCTCTTTGACAAATTGCTGACTTGGTGAGACATGTCAGCATTTGCACATTCTTATTTATTGAAAGAATCTAATTTTTGTTATATTGCAGTTGGGGTGGTCCTCTTTCACAACATTGGTTGGATCAACAATTGGCTCTTCAAAAACTAATACTTTCTCGCATGATAGAGTTTGGCATGACTCCAGGTAATTCTTTTAATTGAAAATTATTGCATATGTGTAGTCAAACTCTGCTTTCCCTTCAAGAAAAAAAAAGAGGAAAGGAATTTCATCAATTTCAAAAACGAAAAGTGGGTCAGGAACTCACTCTACACTGCAAACATTTAATACAAATGACATAATAGATATAACAAAATCGCCCCACTGAACACGAATATGTCAAAATCAATATCTGTGAGTAATAATGCAGTCTTTCCCCATTCACTTTCAAGATGATGAAGATCGGCTCAATCTTGCTTCTGAAAATTCTCTGATTTATTTCGACATGTATAATCCAGATAATTGTGAACGATAATCTCTACCAGATCCATTTACCCATGTACCCTGCTGTCCTCAAATTCTAAAAGTAGTCTTCTCCAGATGCTCATAGTAAAGGAGCAAGTAAGACATGATTAATGGATTCATCAGCACCATTCCAATGGAAATATCTGTTTGTCATTTTCTGCCATCTCTTCATGAGATTGTTAATAGTAAATTTGACCGAGAGTAAGTGTCCAAGCAAATAAGATGATTTTGGCTATTGGGTGTACCTTCACCCACAGCTTCTGGAATGATAAAGTTTGAGACTGTTTAAAAGGCTTCCTTGTGAGCTTGTTGCAAATTTTGCGAAGGTGTTTTTCTTGTCATTCTACAACTGTTAATTTGAGAGAATCTTAGGGTGTGTTTGGTTGCATGGAATCCTATTCCACGGGAATCCATGAGAGGACCACCTACATCTAAACTAATTTGAGGTTCACCCACCAATCCACCATTAGATCAATGGTGGGAATGGAAGTCCCATGAATATGAGAACCACATGCTTTAGGGGGACCAAGGAGTGTGATTTCCATGTTCATGAGATTTCATTCCCACCATTGATCACAAATCTAATGGTGGATTATGAGTGCTACCTCAATTTTGCCTTAAATGTGATGGTCCCTCATGAATTTCCATGGAATGCGATTCCTTCCAGCCAAACACAACCTTAGTTTGGATCAAGTTGATCAGATCTGTGAGATGCTCAGTCAGAGATCTTCTCAAAGATTGGTCTCAACCATTATGTCCATTATTCTTCTCAAAATTCAAGTACCGGCCCTCTTTTATCATTAGCAATGCTGAATCATGGGGAAGGGACAGCTTACCACTGTAGTTGTGTTTGTTTCAAAAGAAAAAATTCCTAGGGAACCAAAAAAAAGAGGAGGGAAAAGATCCACTTGAAGTTGAAGAAGACCATATAATTGAAAAAATATTCCATGTTCCCATGTCCCACTTAAGAAAACAACTTCCACAATTTGAGAAAAATGTATAGGGCATAGATCATCTTCAACCTCAAGTTCTACATTTACTTTTTTTCTCGCCCTCTCTTCTTTTGCAATTTTTTCCTTTGGAAACTTTCCTTTGAAACAAACACAACCTAAGTTCTTGAAATATTTTTCACAGGAATACTCTTTTATGACCTGTTTTTATTATCATGATTATCATTTATTTTATTTTTGACTTTTTTTTCCTTTTGGGAAGTATAATTTTCTCATTAATTTCAATGTTACATCAGATTGTGGCCTATTAGTATGGGAAGCTTATTTTTTTAAAGGTTTGATATTATTGAAAAGGGGTGGGGGTGGGGAATGACAAAAAAATGGACCCTTAAAAGAATTAAGGCCCCAAAATTAATGCATCCTGATTAAGATAAAAGGAATATAAGAAAAGCTGCCTAAACGAAAGAAGGTGGGATATCCAACTCTAAATAACATATCCTTCTAAAACTGGATGCCTGTTATTAACATCCTTGGAGTCCTTGCATTGCTCTTATGCTCTATCAACAAACCCAAACATATGGCAAAGGGGAGTATATAGTCCATGCTCAACATCAGGGATGGCTTCCATCTTTGCAATTGGGTGGAAACATCTTATATGTCCTGCTTCTTCATCACTCTTAGTTTCAAGTCTCGAGACTTTGCATAGAAAGTTTAAATTCCTTACAGAATGTTTTCTGATTATTTGGTCTCCCTAATTCAGAGTTCAGATAATTCTTGAGCATTTTGGAATTATAAAGAAAACTGTCAGCTGTGACAGGCTTTTCAATTCAGAAATGGTTGTTGCCAATCCCATATTCATATTAATATTCATTTCCTTTAATTGTACCAGTGTTGCCATCGTTCTCTGGGAATGTTCCAGCAGCTCTCAAAAAGTTATTTCCTTCAGCCAATATAACTAGACTTGGGGACTGGTATGTTCTCTCCTACTTTTCTCTAGCATCCAAGTGTTAATTTACGAAGCGAATTTGGCTGTTAAAATGTCATTCTGTCCATTGACAATTGAACAATGTATAGAGTTAACTCATGATATATGTGTTTTAATATCTGCACCAAGTTTTTACTACAGATGGAAAAAAAAAGAACCTTCCACATGTAAAAAACTTGTTAAACTTATTGATCTAAGGAGTGTCCAATTGTGTTTGAGCGTCAGAGTGTCCAATACATACTATGAAATTTTCTATTTTTTTTTTTCCGGAAAATAACGTGTCTTTGTTATATAGCCTTTAGTAGTAAAAGAAGTGGCTTTACTTTTTAGAATAGCTTTTGGATTTTTATCTGTCATAAGATGTTACCTGTTTTACTTGTAGATTCCATGCTGATATCTGAAGCTTTCTGTTTCATGATTGTAGCCTGTAATGAGATTTGTTATTATTATTTTTCTCCAATTATATATGCCACATTGCTATGGAGATCCTTGCTGATGCTTATGTCCATGACAAATTTTCATTAGTCATTGTTGTTCTATAAGTTTCCATTTTTATTGGTCACACTCCGTAAGTTGGTTTGGCTAATAGTTTATTTTATTTATTTATTTTATTTTTATTAGGAACACTGTCAATGCCGATCCTCGCTGGTGCTGTACGTATCTTCTTGGCCCCACTGACCCTCTATTTGTTGAAATTGGGGAGGCTTTTATTCGACAACAACGGAAAGGTGCGCAGATTTTGTCTTGTTATTGTCTGAAGTTGTTAAGTTTTTCACATATATCTCCTTTCTTTGTCGCCATGATTGAATATTTTTAGGACATCTTTAGATGCATACAAACCAAATAATGGTTTCTACACTAAAACTAAAATTACAACATCGATAAACTCTAAAATAACAGATAAAATATAGTTTAATTTCATTCAATCAATTCACCACCTACAATCATCAAATTTATGCCTTATTATAAGCTTAATAGTTTTTTAGCAAGCAGTCTAACCCTAAACCTACTAATTCCAATTAACAAATAACTAATACTATCTAATTACCCAAATACATACTCCAATTAACAAATAACTAACATATCCAATTAACAAATAACTAGTACTAATTTTACTCCAATTAACATATAACTAACATACTAATACTATCCAATTAACAAATAACTAACATACTAACATATCGTATTTTATTATATCTACTCCAATTAACAAATAACTAACATACTAATACTATTAAATTACCCAAATACTAACATATGATCTTTTATTAGATCTACTCCAATTAACAAATAACTAACATACTAATACTATCCAATTACCCAAATACATCACAATGACACTATTTTTACAAAAAAATTGTGTGTCAACACATATCGTAATGGATTCTCGTGTTGACACTCATGGATACTCCACTCGGACACTCCTTGCTTAGATCATTAATTTTTTCATACTAATGTTACAAGCATATATGGCAAGTTGGTAGTACATGAGTCGCAATATTGACTTACAAGTGAATGAATATTATTCAAAATTTATTGCTATACATTCCTATCCCCTGGTGTATCTCATATTTTGTTTTTTCTGGCCAACATCTGTGATACTTTGTACTCATGCCGGATACCGTTACCCGTATCCATGTCGTTATTACATAGACGTAAACTAATCAATAATAAATAAATCTCAATTAACCTCTTAAAGGAGAAAAAAAATCCAGTTTTATACTCACCAAGTAACTCATTACATTCAACCTTATTTATAACCCATGAGAAGAATCCCCTAATAATAAGCATATCGAAAATGGAATACTGAAATCAAACCCTAATGCTAATGATATGTACACCCTTAATATGTATGTGTGTACCCGTTATAACATCATAGACTATGAGTTGTGTCCAACAATGATTTTATTGAAATTTTGAGTCTGTAAATTGGAATGTCCTGATTTTGCAGCATTAGGCTTTGTGTCTGGCTGTTGTTGTATTTTCCCTTCTTGTTGATTGAACCTTGAAAAAAAAACAAAAAAAACCCTAAGTTGTGTCAGGTTGCATTTTTCTGAAAATGTTCATTGTACTCTCTCTATCATTTTCTATGGGTCGTCCTTTATGCTTCACTAAAGTCTAGCATCTTTATTCTTTTGATTACCTTAGTTTTTTTTATTGCTTATCTATTGCATTTTCATGGCAGAATATGGAGATGTAACAGGGTCGTCCTTTATGCTTCACTAAACTCTAGCATCTTTATTCTTTTGATTACCTTAGTTTTTTATGGCTTATCTATTGCATTTTCATTGCAGAATATGGAGATGTAACAGACATCTACAACTGGTACTTTGTTATCTCACTTACACTTTAAACAATTTTCTTCCTCTTTGATACTTCATGGAAGAAAGTTCTCATGCTGTATGTAATCCTTTATTGTTGTTGTTGTTGTTGTTGTTGTTGTTATTATTATTATTATTATTATTATTATTATTAGTACTACTACTACTACTACTACTACTACTACTACTACTACTTCATAATCAAACGACTCAGTTAGCAAGGAACATGAATGATATTTCACTCTCCTTGTCCCTTCTCTATTATGTTATAATTCACATATTCATATTCATATGGTTCAGGAGTTGGTAGGTACAATACATTACTCATTCTTATGATACTCAGATTGGAAAGTTACTAATAACCCCTGTAGTCTTCTCTTCTATCTTTTGATAATTTTCTTATATATAGTTTACTAAAAGAATCTACAAATAGAGAAAAGAAGAATCAATTATTGTTTTCATTGCTTTAAGGCATTTCACTGTTGCCTGTATAACTCTGAAAGCCTCATCGTGTAATGGTGATGATCATAAAATTGCATATTGTGTCTGATTCTTAATGAAGTAGAGTAAACAACCCCCCCCCCCCCCCCCCCATTTCATACTGAAGTCACCATAGATTAACTTTAATTCTCAACATCCACAAATTTTATTTATTTTATGCATTAATTTATTTATCTTCTTTTAATAATCTTATATGAATATATTCTATAGAAGTTTAGCTAACCTGAATACTCAATTTACTGTTTCAATGTAGTGATACATTTAATGAAAACTTGCCACCTACAAATGACCCAACATATATCTCGTTACTTGGAGGTGCTGTTTACAAGGCAATGTCCAAGGGTGATAAGGAGGCTGTGTGGCTAATGCAAGTATGTTCCTTGGTTTCATTTCTAAGTTCATTCTTTCGTTTATGTTTCATTTGTCCTATTGATTCTTTGTCTTTGAGTACCTCACCGAAGTAAAATGTAGCTGCAATGGTTTTACCATGCACAATTATTGTAGCAATCTCTGGCAACAATGGGTTGAACCCCAAGGAGGGACATTAAGAAGTTATACGGAAAAATCTAATATTATGCTAAAACCAAATAAAGCAACACTAAAACCATGATTTGCAGGTATCCAAACTGAGTAAATATAGCAAAGCTAAAATGCAAACAATATGAATGGAGATAAATGTGGAAATCTATTATAATTCAACCGTAGGGCTTGAAATCCACCCCTATTACTCGTTGGCAATCTACAACAACCACACTTAAATGCATTTCCCATAAATATCATACAAGGGGATCTAACCATAGGCTTAATTCTCAGCTTCACATAAATGTCACAGTACACAATCAGCTAGGTAGAAAGGAATATTAGATCAAACTGGTCACATATTTGTAGTATCAAATTCCACTTTTCTAGATGAGTATGAATAACAATCTTCAGATAAGGATCAATGTGATAACCTGGGTGATTTGAGGTGATGCAAGGCTCTCTATGCTAGCATCACGCCTCGTAACTGCCTAGGCTAGCCTCAAGGTTGTGATCCCCCATAGCAGAAGGAGCAGGAAGTAGAAGATGGAGGATGCGGGAGTTGAAGTTTCCTCTAAATCGTTCATTTTATAGTCACAGTTAAGGAAATGAGGGGAAATTGGACCAGTATTCTTCTAGAAATTAGACTCGGGCTAGGATCAAGGTGAATCACAAAGCCTATATGTGGAAATGATCCAGAGTTTCAGTCACCTCAGAAAAATGATTTGGACACGTCAGATTGTGAAGGTTCATAATGTGGCTAAATAGGACTTTGATACATCTGTTTCACCATTTGGCTCCCTGATTCTTTTAAGGCTTGGAAATGCATATCTAGCTTCTTGATTTACTCTGAACCATTTCGAAGATATCTAGCCTGCACAATGAGGTTCGGCTGATTATTTCCGGGGTTTATGTGCTTTTGTTCTCTAATTAGCTTGAATTAGCCTTATTGGCAGCAAAAACTCCTAACCGCACTGAAGTTAGACCCTTTTATTGGTAATGGGAGATTGCAAGTTCAAGTTAAGATCAACAGATGTAGCAAGAAGTTTGCAGCGGCTGAAATGGTGACCGGCAATAATTGGGTTTATTTTAACAGAAAATGACTTTTAAGACCTACTTTTTCACAAAATAGACCATTTAGATATCATTGTTGATGTAATGGCTAATATGTGTCTATTTTTATACTTTTATGACCAACAATGACTCTTTTATTAACTCAGGTTAACCCATAAAGTTATAGGACATCTTTACCATTCCTAAACAAATAGAAAACCTACTTTTATATTTTTATGACAAAAAAGACTTTCATTAATTATTCTAATCACGACCAACCAATTGCTGATTGGGTTTGGCTATATAAGTTGATGATTTCTGGCCTTTTATTTATACAATCACTCTCCAAAACATTATTATTATTATTATTATTATTATTATTATTATTTTGTGTGTGGGGAGGGGGATGATTTCAGTTCTAAGTAAATAATTTTCTTTACCTCTTAACTCGCTCATTAATAGCTTCAAAACTTAAATTGTCAATTTTGAAATACAAAGTCATTACTTTGTTATTCAATGTTGCAAACCGCACAGACTTCAATATTCGTTGGATCTGTTTGGGTTATGCTATATAAGTTGATGATTTCCGTCAAGTTAAACTTTTTAAAATACATGTAACGAAGCCAGAAATGTCACAAACTTGTTTTATTTATTTATTATTATTATTATTATTATTATTATTATTATTTTGCATGATTTCAGCTAAAAAAAATCACAATTTTATATCTTAACTTAGATTGTTAATAGCCCCAAAACTTGAACTGTAAAAAAAATCAACAAAAATAGTCTACCTAAATAATACTCAAGTTTTTGGTTTCTTAAAAAAATTAATATTTGCGGAACAGAGAAGGGATTGAGTTATTTGTCATTGGGGAACATCTAAGTTTTCAAAATCTTTTCAACAAGTGACAACTGAAGTTGAGCAGACTATCAAAAACAAAAAAAAAACTATGACTGATCATTGCAGTAAGCGATAACCGGCAATAATAATAATAAAATAATAATAATAATAATCATCATCAAAGCCCATTTTCGATACTTTCGTGGTTGGCTACATGGGTTTTGGTTCTCCAAGCAATGAGGTCTTCCCACATATCCCCGTCTAATCCAAGCTCCAGGATGTCTTCCTTCACTCCCTTCATCCAAGTTATCAACGATCGCTCCCTCCGTTTACACCATCCATTAACTTGCCAATCTAGAATATTTCTAATTGGCGCCGTGCTTGGTCGCCTCCGCACATGACCAAACCACGTTAAACGTCATTCTCTAATGTTGTCCTCTATGGGCGCTACACCTAAGTATCTCCTAATTAATTCATTCCTAATTTTATCCTTATGAGTTTTACCACACATCCACCTTAACATACACATTTCTGCTACTGCCATCCTATGCGTATGTTATCCCGTAGTAGCTCAACATTCTGAACCGTATAGCATGGATCATCATCAAAGCCTATTCCCAATATTTTTGAGGTCGGCTACATGGATTTTGATTCTCCAAGCAATGCGGTCTTCCCACATATCTTCACCTAATCCAAGCTCAAGGATGTCTTCATTCACCGCTTTCATCCAAGTTTTTTCAACGGTCATCCCCTCCGTCTGCATCCTCCATTAACTTGCCAATCTAGACATTTTCTAATTGGCGCCGTGCTTGGTTTCCTCTGCATGTGACCAAACCAAGTTAAACACATTTCTCTAATTTTCTCCTCTATGGGGGCTACACCTAAGTATGTCCTAATTCTTTCATTCCTAATTCTATCCTTATGGGTTTTACCGGTAACTTCGTCCGTTGCAACGGCCGGTCCCAAACTCGGACAAAAGGGGAGGGTTGGTATTAGGCTTGTGACAGCCAACTGTAAAAAAAACCCGTCACATCCCTTTTCATGAAATTTGGTTCAAATAACAAAAATAATAATAAATAAATAAACAAATAAATAAATAAGAACAATGTGATACTTGCTTCATTAGATATGTTTTGGAGATGATTGTAGAAATAATAGGCTAGAAATCATCAACTTATATAGCCTAACCGAACCAACAATTGGTTGGTCATAATTAGAATAATTAATAAAAAAAAATCCTTGTTGGTCATAAAAGTATAAAACTAGGTTTTCTATTTGTTTAGGAAGGATAACGATGTGTTATAACTTTATGGGTTAACCTGGGTTAATAAAAGAGTCATTGTTGGTCATAAAAGTATAAAAATAAGAACAAATTAGCCATTACATCAACTACGGTATCTAAATGGTCTATTTTGTGAAAAAGTAGGCCTTGAAAGTCATTTTCCGTTATTTTAATTTGTAGAGATTGGCCCAAATGGGCCCAATTATGTTTATGAGTACCCATTTCGGACCTATTAGTTTTCATTTACTTAAAAGAACCCTGCACTCACCTTCCTCACAACAACGTCTTCTTTTTCCAACACATCTCCGTCTCACTCTCTCCTTGCATCGTCATCTCACCACAATGTCTTCTTCCTCCAATACAAATCTCTCTACGCGTCTCTCTTCGTATCCTCCTCCTTTCCGTGTTTCTCTACATCAGAGTTGATTTTAAAATTTATTGGTGGTGAGTGTGGGTAGAGTGCATTCAATGAGTGTCGACTATTAACTGAAACCTGAAAGTGGATGATATGACAGACACTGAATTCATAAGCATCTCAAAGTGCATTTCTATGGTAGTCAACAAATTACAAGTGCATCACCGAGTGCCTACCATAATCTCAAAGTGCATTAACTGTGTGCCTACTATACCAGGCATTATGGTAGGTGCTATTTCGAAATAATCTTGAACCTACAAGTGGATGGTATGCTCTGAATTTGTATGCATTTCCGTGAGTGCACTCAATTACAAATGCATTCAGTGAGTGCCTACCCTACTGGCAATACAGTAGGCACTCAACTTTTGGGCAAAAATCAACTGTGATTTATGGGAAACATTAACTATGATTTTTGCGTGAAATAGCTCTGATTTTTTTGATGAAATACTTTCATTTCTTCGAGAGAGATATATGAGGAGGAGGCCGTGAGACTTTGCAGTGGCTTGCGTTGAGAGATAGAGAGAGACAGAGGAGGAGGCAGATGAGTCATTGCAGAGAGTGAAGCAGGAGGATCCGAGTAAGATGATGCTGAGCTGTCAGATAGCACGTTATTAGCACTAAGATATCTTGAATTAGCAGATCAGCGCAAGGATGGCAGAAAATCATGATTCTATTTCTAATTTGGCAGTTTTGGGTACGTTTTAGTATTTTGGCCATAACTTTGGCTACGAGTATCAGAATCGCGCAAACGACCCCAATTCGAAAAACTCTTTTCAACGCGCACGTCGTGGTCAATGAGCCATGCTCGTTGCACATCTTTTCGAGGCCAAATTCCACCGTTTTCCCTTCTGAATCCACAAATTTAGCAGGTTAATTTCCGTTATAGTAATATTTCAATTATTGTTTAGGAAGTGATTCTGAACCCAATTTGGGCCAGATTTCTGGCAGTTTATGTCTTTTATTACGTATTTTGTTTTAGCATGATTATTAGGGTGTTGCCATTTTTGGTAAAATTCCAATATTGATGAGTTTTAGCTATAAATCCCGACTTGTGGGCTGATTTTAGAGATACCTTTGATTTGAGTAATTTAATTGACATTAGAGTTATTTTTTTGTGTTCTTGGGCGATCCTCTTGTGTTCTTTCCTGTGGATTATCTGTTAAAACTAGCCTGTAGGATAATCACTATTCTGCCCGGCGTCAGTTGGTATCAGAACTTCAACATCTTCTTGGGGTGAGATTTTATTAGTTTCTATGACTGGTGGTCGTGGTCGTCGCGAGCAGGTTTCGAACGAGGTAGCCCCTCACCGTGATCGTAGCGTTCAGGAAGTGATGATTGATGATTTACAGAGGCAAGTTGCAGAGCTAACCCAGCGTCTAATGACGCATGAATTCGGTAATCGTGAGATGGAAGATCACGATTCTGATTCCAGTTTCGAAAACCCGTATCACAATCGTGTTCGATTCTGGGAGCGCCGTGGTCAGGAGGATCGTTATGGAAATCTCGATTTCAAAGTAGATCTACCCGAGTTTTCTGGGATGTTACAGGCCGAAAGATTAGTGGATTGGTTGAATGAAGTAGAGCGTATCTTTGAGTATAAGGAAGTTCCAGATCATGTCAAAGTGAAATTGGTTGTCATCAAACTCAAAGGCAGAACATCTGCGTGGTGGGAGCAGTTGAAGCGACCACGCGACAGGCAGGGCCATGCCAAAATCACTGATTGGGAAAAGATGAAGAAAAAGATGAAAGGTCACTTCTTTCTTTTCGGCTACACTCAAACTTTGTTTCAACGACTTATTCATTGAGGCAAGGCACGAAATCAGTTGATGATTACACGGAGGGGTTCTATCAATTAGTAGCCCGTAATGATTTATCTGAGACGGAAGAGCAGATGGTGGCACGATATTTGGGGGGATTACGACAACCCCTGCAGGATGTCCTCAGCCTTCACTCACTGTGGACCATTTCTGAAGCCTACCAGCGTGCACTTGTTGTGGAAAAACAATAGAACATGAGGTCTATGATCAGAAGTGATCAAAGCAGTCGGCCAATTCGCCCTCAAGAATCCCGTCCTACCCAACCACCGCTGCAGAGTAAATCTACTATTAGATGTTTTAGATGTGGTGAACAGGGACATAGAGCGACTGAGTGCAGGAAGCCTGCTATTCAGAGGGGCAACAATCTCCTGATTGAGGAAGACGTGGTAGACGAATTTGAGAAACTTGGAGAGCCTGTGTATGACGATGATGAAGATGGAGATGTGCTGTGTGGAGATGGTCATGAGACTCTGGTTGTTCGTAAGAGTACTGACTCCCAAGGATGATTCAGGGGACGATTGGTTAAGAACCAATATTTTCCACATGACATGCACAGTTGCAGATAAAGTCTGCAAGATTATCATTGACAATGGCAGTTGTGAGAACGTCGTGTCTGAAGAGGTTGTCCAGAAATTGCAGTTGAAGATAGATCGTCATTCCAAGCCGTACAAATTATCATGGCTGAATAAAGGCAGTGAGGTAACCGTAGATAGGCGATGCCTAGTGTCTTTTTTGATTGGCAGGAAATATTTTGATAATGCTTGGTGTGATGTTGTATCTATGGATGATTGTCATGTATTGTTAGGCATACCTTGGCAGTATGATCGCAGTGTTATTCATGATGGGCGGAAAAATACATATTCCCTTAGCATTAAAGGGAAGAAGATTGTGTTGACACCTCGTCGGGAAGGAACCACTCCTACCCCGGTAACCAATAATACTAACCTGCTTTCTAGGTCCAGGTTTTTAGTTGAGATTGATCGTGGAGATGTGGTCTATGCTTTGTTACCTTGTGGGAATAGTGCAGTCAATGTGAATTCAGATTTGCCAATAAAGGTGCAGCAGCTTCTTGCAGAGTTTTCCGACCTGACCAGATGATCTTCCTCCTGGGCTACCGCCTATGCGGGATATTCAACATCAGATCGACCTTGTTCCGGGGTCCAGTTTGCCTAATCGGCCGGCTTATCGCCTCAGTCCTAAGGAATCTGAAGAGTTGCAGCGACAGGTGGTAGAGTTGTTGGAGAGGGGCTATATCCGTGAGAGTATGAGCCCATGTGCAGTACCTGCTCTGCTAGTGCCAAAAAAAGATGGCTCTTGGCGTACGTGTGTTGATAGCAGGGCAATCAACAGGATTACAGTGAAATACAGGTTTCCAATTCCTCGCCTGGATGATATGTTAGACTCCGGATCTAAGGTTTTCTAAAAAATTGACCTTAAAAGATCAGAATAAGGCCTGGCGATGAGTGGAAGACAACATTTAAGACGCATCATGGGTTGTATGAGTGGATGGTCATGCCTTTTGGCCTATCCAATGCGCCCAGTACATTTATGAGATTTATGCATCAGGTTTTAGCCTTTCATGGGGAAATTCGTTGTAGTTTACTTTGACGACATCCTCATTTAGAGTCCGACATGGGCGTCACATTTTGATCACCTTCGTGCTGTTTTTGATAAGTTGAGGACGGAGCGCCTGTTCGTCAATCAGAAGAAGTGTTCTTTCTTCGCTACTTCTGTTACTTTTCTTGGTTTTGTTGTGTCTATTGATGGTGTTCATGCAGATCAGTCGAAAATAGATGCGGTTTTGGAGTGGCCCAAACCAAAGACCTTACACGATGTCTGAATCCATGGATTGGCGTCCTTCTACCGTCGGTTCATCGGAAACTTCAGCACTCTGATTGCTCCTATCACAGAGTGCCTTAAGGGGCGTGATTTCCAGTGGTCCGAGGAGGCGGAGGCCAATTTTCAACTGGTCAAGCAGATGACAGAAGCACCCGTTTTGGCACTTCCTGATTTTGAAAAGGTGTTTGAGGTAAATTGTGATGCATCTGGGGTTGGCATTGGTGGTGTTCTGAGTTAGGAAGGGCGTCCAATAGCATTTTTCAGTGAGAAGCTATCAGGATCAAATAAGAATTATTACACCTATGATCTGGAGTTTTATGCCATAGTTCAGTCCTGAAGCATTGGCGTCACTACCTAGTACAGAGGGAGTTTATTCTTGTCACTGATCATGAGGCCCTGAAGTACATCAATGGGCAACACAAGCTGGGTCGACGACATGCCAAGTGGGTGGCGTACTTGCAGGAATTCACGTTTGCGCTGAGGCACCAAGCAGGGAGTCTGAACCGTGTCGCAGATGCACTGAGCCGTCGTACGTTACTCCTCACCACCATGAGCACTAGAGTTGCAGGATTTGAGGCTTTCTCTGATATGTATGCTGCAGATCCTTTCTTTGGAAGGATAATTCAGGAGGTAACTGATGGTCAACGACATGACTTTATTTTGCATAATGATTATCTGTTTCGTGGATTACAGTTGTGCATTCCAGATTGTTCACTAAGGCAGCAGATTATTCGTGAACTTTATAATGAGGGTCACTTTGGGCGAGATAAGACGTTGGCCTTGATCTCTTCTTCCTATTATTGACCCAAATTGATCAGTGATGTGGCTCATTATGTGGAGCGTTGTTATGTGTGTCAGTGGTCCAAAAGAGTTCTCACTAATGCGGCCTGTACACACATTTACCTGTACCTGAGGCCCCTTGGTTTGATGTCAGTATGGACTTTGTGTTGGGCTTACCTCGTACCCAACGGGCCTGAGATTCTATTTTGGTTGTGGTTGACAGGTTTTCCAAGATGGCCCATTTTGTAGTTTGCAGAAAAACAATGGATGCTGCCCGGATCGCCCATTTTCATTTCAAGGAGATTGTGCGTTTACATGATGTTCCCCGATCCATTACTTCAAATCTTGACACCAAGTTCATGAGTCATTTCTGGCGGAGTTTATGGGAGAAACTAGGGATGAACTTGAATTTTAGCAGCACCTACCACCCCCAGACGGATGGACAGACCGAGGTGGTGAACCGCAGTTTGGGGAACATTTTGAGGAGTTTGGCAGACACTAAACCAAAACAGTGGGATTTGGCGTTACCTCAGGTAGAATTTGCCTATAACAGGTCGAAGAACAGAACCACAGGAATGAGCCCATTTGAGATTGTCTATGGCCAGAATCCATCCGGGGTGCTCGACTTAGCCCCTATTCCTCGTGTGGGTCGTTTGAATCCCAAGGCAGATGCGATGGAAGAACATCTTCGGGGTATCCATGAGCAGGTGAAGCGGGCTATTCACTAGAGTAATTCCAAGTACAAGGTTCAAGCCGACAGTCACCGTCGTCAGATACTTTTTGATGTTGGTGATTTTGTTTGGGCAGTATTAACCCGTGATCGTTTTCCTGTTGGAGAATATAATAAGCTTAAGGAGTGGAAGATTGGACCCTGTGAGATCTTGCAGAAGATCAATGATAATGCCTACAGACTGCGCCTCCCCAGTCATTTGAGGACTTCTGATGTTTTTAATGTAAAACACTTGAGTCCTTGTTTTGCAGATCCCGATGATGCTATTGTGACTCGAGGACAAGTTCTTTCCAACCCGGGGCGACGGATGCAGATGATGCTGAGCTGTCAGATAGCACGTTATTAGCTCTAAGATATTTTGAATTAGCAGATCAGCGCAAGGATGGCAGGAAATCATCATTCTATTTCTAATTTGGCAGTTTTGGGTGCGTTTTAGTATTTTGGTCATAACTTTGGCTACGAGTATCAGAATCGCGCAAACGACCCCAATTCGGAAAGCTCTTTTCAACGCGCACGTCGTGGTCAACGAACCACGCTCGTTGCACATCTTTTCGAGGCCAAATTCCACCGTTTTCCCTTCTGAATCCACAAATTTAGCAGGTTAATTTCCGTTATAGTAATATTTCAATTATTGTTTAGGAAGTGATTCTGGACCCAATTTGGGCTAGATTTCTGGTAGTTTATGTATTTTATTATGTATTTTGTTTTAGCATGATTATTGGGGTGTTGCCATTTTTGGTAAAATTCCAATATTGATGAGTTTTAGCTATAAAGCCCGGCTTGTGGGCTGATTTTAGAGATACCTTTGATTTGAGTAATTTAATTGACATTAGAGTTATTTTTTTGTGTTCTTGGGTGATCCTCTTGTGTTCTTCCCTGTGGATTATCTGTTAAAACTAGCCTGTAGGATAATCACTAATCTGCCCGGCGTCAGTTGGTATCAGAGCTTCAACATCTTCTTGGGGTGAGATTTTATTAGTTTCTATGACTGGTGGTCGTGGTCGTCGCGAGCAGGTTTCGAACGAGGTAGCCCCTCACTGTGATCGTAGCGTTCAGGAAGTGATGATTGATGATTTACAGAGGCAAGTTGCAGAGCTAACCCAGCGTCTAATGACGCATGAATTCGGTAATCGTGAGATGGAAGATCACGATTCTGATTCCAGTTTCGAAAACCCGTATCACAATCGTGTTCGATTCTGGGAGCGCCGTGGTCAGGAGGATCGTTATGAAAATCTCGATTTCAAAGTAGATCTACCCGAGTTTTCTGGGATGTTACAGGCCGAAAGATTAGTGGATTGGTTGAATGAAGTAGAGCGTATCTTTGAGTATAAGGAAGTTCCAGATCATGTCAAAGTGAAATTGGTGGCCATCAAACTCAAAGGCAGAACATCTGCGTGGTGGGAGCAGTTGAAGCGACCACGCGACAGGCAGGGCCATGCCAAAATCATTGATTGGGAAAAGATGAAGAAAAAGATGAAAGGTCACTTCTTTCTTTTCGGCTACACTCAAACTTTGTTTCAACGACTTCATTCATTGAGGCAAGGCACGAAATCAGTTTCACTGTGGAGTCTGAAGTGGTTCCATTTGTTGGTTCCCGACTCCGATGCACGGACTCTTCGGAAAACCCCCGTTTCGAGAGTCGGATACGTGTCGGACACGGACTCGCGTTCGACACACGGTCAACGGTCAATACACGTTGACTGAGACCGACACGGCCCCGACTCGGCCAATGTTTTTTTCCTGTTTTTCTTGGGTTTTTTTTCCTGTTTTTCACTGTTGATTTTTGAAAGTAGTTTTTGAAGAAACACCAAGTTCTACTGCACTCAATTGCAATCACCAATTCTTCGATTCCTTTAGTCGGAGAGAGGGGTTGCTTTAATTAGAGCACATCTTCACGTCGTACTCAATCTGAGGGTTCTTGACTTCCTGACTGACATTTTCATTTGATGGTACATCAGACATCATCAAGGTCGTTTCTTCCCTCACTCTAAATTAGATACAATACACAAAAAAATGGTATTTTGCTATATAATTTCTCAGTAATTTGATTTATCTGTTTCTGATGATTAATTTGCTCTTAGATACATAATTACACACACTATTTTGAAACAATTTGTAAATTAAATACACTCCCTAGTAAATTTTGACTATCCAAGCATCTCTGTAAATTTTTCTGTCTCTCTTGTTAAGCTCTCATCTTCTAGCTTCAAAAGTAAAAATTTTAAACAATTTTAAGCTTTAGGTTGTTTATGTTCATTAGTTATAAAAAAATAAAAATTAATAAAAAGTAAAGTTTGACTGTTTCGCCGTGTTGCCGAGTCCTAATTTTTTAAAAATTGCCGAGTCGCCGTGCATCCTTGGTTCCCGAGCATATTCTTTGTACTAGTATTTTAGGATAATCCCATTTGGTGATGCTTGGATTCATTTCAAATTCCTAATAGCACCACCACAGTAGTTTTTATTTTTATGGACCTTTCCTTTTCGATTTTTTTATTTGTATTTTTTTTTTAAATTTAAAATTTTTTGCTTCAATTCATTTGTTAGATTTTGTAGTACTCATTTTGCTTTAGAGTTTAGCAAGTTTACAGGCAGTTTGGTTGACCTCCTATTTTGACCAAAACACTTGAAGCTCCTTCCTGACAATTTGTTCAACTAGGGGATGGTGTCACCTTCTCTAAATTCATCTGTGCTGTCACAGGAATTAATTAAGAAAACATTAATGATTATATGTCACTGGTCCACTATATCATTCTACTTTACTCCACTGTAATGTGGGTGTAATGTAGGTCCATGATTAACTTTCTGAGTTCATTCAATTATTTCGATGAAGACCCTTGGTTGGCTTTATAACCCTGGTATGAACTAAAATATTAGGCATATTAGTCAAGGGGAACGTACAGATCCCAGACTTACATGTTTTGGGAGCTTAGCCTTTTATTCTTAACTTGAACTGAAATATTAGGCAAGGGGAACATAAAGATTCAGACTTCAATGTGTGGCTTTTGGAACTTCTTAGCATGCGTTCTTATTGAAAAGATTAGGGTTTTTCCTTATGTGCATGTCCTTAGTAAGGGGATTGGAGGCTTCTTTTGGTTTATAACTTCCAAGTTTCTAAGCATCTTGAAGATAGATCACACCATTTTTTGCATGACTAATTTTAATATTTCAGTTCAAGTTTTGACTGATTATCTGCCTCGTGGATACCAAACTTTTAAATATTATTTATGATACACTATAATTTCCAGTTGACAGTTGTATTGATGTGCAGGGGTGGTTATTCTCATCAGACTCTGCATTCTGGAAGCCGCCACAAATGAAAGTATGAAGTTACTTGCAGCAAACTAAGTTTGTAAATTCACGTCTTCTTATTATGTTTCATACTATTGTTTGCCAGAAAAGAAGTTTTCATCTTCTTAGCTAGTCAACAGTATAACCAGATATGGAAGTATTTACAATATCTAAACTATGAGTCTCTTGTCATTTCTAGATACTTTTAGGATAAGAGTCCTTACTGATGTAGTACAGTTGTACTTGATCCGCTCATACCTATCTATAAAAAAATACTAGGATACATAAGCTAATTGAACCATCAATCTCAAGATGGACCATATGAGATGATACATAGTGGGAAAAAAATTTAAACAATACCACTGTTTAATGATTTCTCCATATTCAAATATCTGCTGATCTTGAGATATGAATTAGTGTTTAGACATTTTAATAACGCGTCTTTGACGTTTAGTGTAAGATACTGACAATTTTGTAGAGAGCTAAACAGTTTTTTTTCTCCAGACTCGACCTAAGGCTCATTCTAAATAACGCACAGAAGTGTGTGAGTGACAACAATGGCACAGAAGTGTGTGAGTGACAACAATGGACCATGGTGCGTCTGTTGTGATTTTGCATTATCAGTGGACCTTTCTTTTGAATTTCTTTAGGCTTAATAGAGATACCTTTCTTGAGGCTTATTTTGATATTTTCTACTTGAATATACACCCTGACTCTCGAGCAGGATGAGGTGCTGTGGTGGAAAAGTGCCTAGAATTAGACTAGGTGATGATTGATTTATCCCACATCACTTAGGAAACCATCTAATTGAATATTCTTAAGTGTGAACTTATACTCCACTGCCACTGAGGCCTTTCAACTCAAATTTGTGGTTGATGACAGTCACACAAAAAGTTTGTGATTCAAAACTTGCCAACACTAATTTAGCTAAAATCCCATACCGCAGGATGAATGGGTTAAATTGATGACAAAATTGGTGCTACTAGATTTGGCTGTATAATTGATACTCGGGATCAAGGTTCAAAGTTTCGCTAGGCGGTAGGAGGGAGGCGAGCAGGGTACTAGCGCCCAGAGGCCTAGGCAGTTTTATTTTTTATTTTTTATTTTTTTTAAGCTAAGGATAATAGCATATAAATCACTTCCAATTCAATGCTAAGGTAAATATGCAAAATGTATAAACATGAAAATTTAAGCATAATAGCATATAAATTAATGAGTAACACTAACTCAACATCCTTTTCCTACTCTTCTCATTCTTTTGCAAGCATAATAGGCTTAATAGCATAGAGTTCATTGGAAAAAAAATTTTAAGCATTAATTCATAATAGCATAACATAGAGTTCCATAGAGGAAAATTAAAATACTTGAAAGGCTAGGCATCTAGCTCTTGTTCATATCCTTCCACTTCCAAGACTCTCCGTATCGGACTCAAACGCAACATCCTCCTCTCGTTCTCCCTCCTCTTTGGTGTCCTCCTCTTGTTCACTATCCGCCTCGGGGTCAATTTTTTTTTATTTTTATTTTTTTTCCTTTTGAAAAATTTCAGAAACCCGCCCAGACCCAGTCGCCACCCAGCTCGCCTACTCCCCGCCCAATCGCCGCCTATGCTCCTGGGCATTTTTTTCCAACTACCAATTAGTCCAGGCGTTTCCCAACCGCCTAGTGCCTAGGTCGATTTTTATAATACAACTTGTGATACGTGAAATCCCAATGAGAGTGAGGTGGTGTGCTGGAAAGCCACCTAGCCAGAGATGAGGCGATGGCCACCTGAGTGAAGATTTTGTACTTTGTATTCCATTGACACTGACGCTTTTCAACTAAATTGATGAGACTTGTGATTTCATGGGGCTTGACCTTGTTAACACCAATTTATTGATTTGAGCTTAGTCACACTTCATGGGGGCGATTAAGTGGGGATATATACCTGGTAGTTGAGGTGTTACAAGATGTTTTTCATTTTATAGAAATCCTCAACTCTAAAAGCTAATTTAATTACAAAGAAGATTCAGATTCCATTGGGGAACAATGTGCATAAAGACTTACCACTTCTCACCATGGTTTTTAAGAGTTCGTTTCAATGACATTCAATATACTAAATAGAAGTATTATTATTATTATTATTATTATTATTATTATTATTATTATTATTATTATTATAGTATTTATTTAGAACTGGGGTTCAAGTTCTTTAGCATTTGATTGCCTCAGATACTTTACTGGCTGGGCTCCAAATTATTGTTTAGATTGTTCTTCATGTGTTTGGTAGCTTAAAGCTGGTAATATTGACTAACACAAATAAATGTCAACAATGTCTGTACGAGAATGTACGAGAATTAGCAGACTTCTTTGAGATGTAAGTTACCCAATGCATACCTAAAGTATCATGTCGCCCTATATGATATGATACTTGTATCTAATTCAAGTACTCCATGGATAATTCTATCTTCATCATTTTTTAATATCATTTACTACTATAAATGTTGTATTGATCCTTTGTTGAGAATAACAGATTTGCTACATTAGTAGATAATGTTAGGAACTTAGGATATCCTTACCAATATCTGTCTTAGACTAAATTTGTGTCGGATGGTTATATATCATGATAGTACTCATAGACATATCCTTATCAGGACATCATTGACTGAAAGAGACTAGTAACTTGAATCACAGTTCTCGTATTCCTTCCACTCATGATGTATTATGAAGGAATTGGAACTATGTTTTGCTTTACGAGTGGCTGGATATTGCTACATTTGTTGGGAGCTGGTTACTCGAACTTTTGACTGATCTAAAAAAGATGGTTCTTTGTTGGAATTGTTATTGTTTTGTCTCATTATTACTTGGTAAGTTTCATTAACTCCTTAGTTTACATAATGTGTATGACAGGCACTTCTGCATTCTGTGCCATATGGAAAGATGATAGTTCTTGATCTATTTGCCGATGTCAAGCCCATATGGGAGAAATCTTCTCAATTTTATGGTACTCCTTATGTGTGGTAATTCTCGCTTGTTCAGCATCTACTGTTTCTTTTAACCACATTTCATATGTCTTCTGTTTACGTGTTATTTATTCGTTAACCATGTGCCTCATTGTCCATCATTTAGAGTAGCTAAGTCTGTAGGACAAATCGTAATTGTCTGTTAAAACTGAAATGTCTACTATGTCAATTGCACAGGTGTCTTTTGCATAACTTTGGTGGAAATATTGAAATGTACGGCATACTGGATGCAATTTCTTCAGGTCCAGTGGATGCTCGTGTTAGCCGAAATTCTACAATGGTATATTTTAACTTTTTATATTTCCTTAAATTGAATAATTTCTTTGAAATTGCAATATTCTGTATGCAACATGAAGTCTGACAAAACATACTTCTCTACAAGTATATATATTGTTGGTAAGGATGATTTCCTCATTAGTGAGATCCCCCTAATCCAAAATTCAGCAAACTCTGAGACTACTATTGTTCGAGTTTTTGTCACAGTAACGCAAGTTAGCCTTACAATGTCAAATGGAACTCCGAGTACTCTTTGCAGCATGCAAGTCCATCGATTTTTTCTTTATAGTCAGATCTCTTTCTATCTATTTATTTATTTTCTTTATTTCATTTGGATCCCCCCAGCATGCTGGTTTTCCTACTATGTAGAGATCTTTCAGTTGCGTGGAGCTAAGCTAAAGTCAGTTGTTGGGTCTCTCAAGTCAAAGGCAGGCTTAACGGGCATTCCGCCTTACCTTATCGGACGGGTTGAATTGAAGACTTTATTTGTTTGGTGCATGTCACCTCAATTGTGAACTGGAGGAGAGTCCCTAAAACCACTTATGTTCCTATTGCAAAGGTGGAATAGAATAGTGGTAAAGAGAAATGTGTTGCTATGGAAAGCTTAGCAAATCCAATTGAAGGTGATGGCAAAGAATCTGGCTCAGTTACAGTAGATGATGCTAGGCGAATTACCTGGCTAAGTAAATCTGTTGATCACTGTAGGCAGACCTGAGCGCTTGAAATGTCTGACCGCCGCTGGTGGGGGACCCATATTCAGTTGTGACGCATGTTACCTTTCCAGGTTGGATCTTTGGTGGCTATTGAGTGGTGCTACACACCTCACCAATCCATCATGCCTTTGTAACTTGCCTGATGCATCTGCTGACTCGATAGTGCCACATCAACAAAAAGGATTTTCTTTTTAATTTTCAATTTGAAGTTATCATCCTTTTAAGGGTTGGCATCTATTCAACTTTCGCGGACTGTCCATGTTCCATGTCTTCCTTCCTAACACTCTCGATCTCGCACAACTTGGTACATCCTATTTCTCCTTCTTGCACAACTCGAGTTGAAGGAACAGGTATTTTATTCTTCTTGAATCACTGACAATTCTTTGGGTTTCTTCATTGTCATGTGTGATACGAGAAAAAAAGGGTCGAAGTTAGTTAGAGATGTAAAATTGATACAATCTGAATCTGTGAAGGAAAAAAAGAGAGTACATCATACATATATGAATAGCAATTGGAAATCAGAGATGATGGCACATCCCCTTCAAAGCATCAAAGGTTTTGTTGCTACAAGACTCTACCAATTCCATCCCATACTCTTTCAAACTTTTATTGTTCCACAACGCAGCAGTTTGGTTATTCTCCAAATAGGGCTTTGGATAGAGAGAAGTATAGTTCTCATACCACACACAGATCATTTCTCAAAAAGTTTATCGGATTTTGTTGAAAATCGACATAATCATCATCCAGGGTTTCCAACCACACAACTCGAATTGGAAATCTTAACTTTTATCCTCCTCTTTGACCCATTGATCGTAAAAACGAAACCAATTTGTTATTGTGGATTTTTGAAAACAAAGATCGGGAAGCTTTTGGGGCAGTTTGAAATTCAAACAAAGGAGAGGTTTAGGGTTCGAAAGAAGAGATGGAACCGAATGAAAAACAATGAGTTTTTTTCTTGGAAAAAAAAATTTGATATGGTTGTGCTGACTGTACCCGCCATGTCAGACAAGTTACTTAGGCAAGATGAATTAGGTGAGCTCTCTAGCATTTTTCTTCTTGGAAACAGTCAGACAAAGGATGATTTGGGAACTGCTTGTAATGATATACCCACAAGCAGGCCAAAATTTCCCACACAAATTTTCTATAGGGAGGCTAAGTAGCAAACCACGATTTTTCTGATAATCTCAGTTTTTTTAGCAGTCCCCTACCCTATTGATAAAACAAGAATTAAGGCAGTGTTTTCTACATATAATTTGTATGATACACTGAGTTTCCAGTACTCTCTCATTAATCCTTTGAGAGCTTGATTAAGAAATTTTGTCCATTTAAATCATATGAGATGGGGGCAAAAGGTGTGGTGAGTGTGGATTCATATAGTATTTGGGGTGGGGGTTGAAAATAAATGCAAACCATGCTCTTTGTAGAAGTTACTATGTATTAAAAAGAGATTCCATTGATGAGAACAGCTCCCCCCACCCCACCCTGGCTATATGTGGTTTGCTTGCTCGCCAATGGTGGCCAGCGAGTTGGTTAGGGTTGGTGGTTTGTACCTCATGTCCTGTGTTCAAATCCTGCCAGTGTCATTTGGGGTAGGAGTGGTTAAGGGAATACATTTTGAACCTTTGAGAAAAAGAAAATAAAGTTGAAAATCAGCATACAAATTCTTAGAATGAATCCTTATTGTTTATGAAGGGAAAATTACAAGAAGCCGCCTGTTTGTATGCTCCCTTTGAATTTTAGGCTTGTAGCCTCCACATCTCAACTTTCCCTCGTACGAGGACTCTAAGCATTTCTTCATTTTTGTAAAGGGGACCTGGTGACTTTTGCCAAATGTTGTATTGCCAAATTTAATATGTGCCACCTGATATTCAAAAGATTACTGACAACCACTACTCTGATACAATGATTCATAAGACTGATACCACTATCAAAGGATACAAGTGGATGACTATAGAGCATCAAGTAGATGGATTTAAGACATCTAGAGGATGATGATGACCAACCTCTGTCTTATTTTTCTGTCAGACCATCGATATAATATTTGTGGGATTATTGGTTTAAAGAGAAGGATAGTCGCAGATGCTCGTTCACTACATTTTGATCTCCATCCTATATACTTTCCGCTGCACACAATTCTCATGCAGTTTGTTTGTTTCTCAGGTTGGTGTTGGCATGTGCATGGAAGGAATAGAACACAATCCAGTAGTGTATGAGCTTATGTCTGAGATGGCTTTTCACAGTGAAAAAGTCCAAGTTAAGGTAGTTAAATTTCCTCCAACTTCAAGTTTCTTTGTGCTATAACAGATCATATGCATATGCACTTTCTTTGTTTCAAGCATACAATGATATAACTTTTTGAAAATTTTGAACTGATGTGATTCTTTATTCTTAAATGCATGTGAACTTCAAATGACGTAGAAGACATGTAATTTTTGTCGTTGATCAACTTATTGATGGTTGATGTTTCACTATTTTCTTTCATAGGAATGGCTGAAATCCTACTCCCGTCGTCGTTATGGTAAAGAGATTCATCAAATTGAGTCAGCCTGGGAAATTCTGTATCGAACAATCTATAACTGTACAGATGGCATTGCAGTATGTCCTTTGACCAATTTCCTTTCATGCAATTAAACTTCAATATATAGCTTTCCAGGTATAGGTTTAAGGTTGGAATGGTTGTGCATTTCAGCCTATATTTTAAATTATGCCGGTTGTGTGATTGAAGTGGTTTTTTTTTGGATTGTTGTCAGAAAAGGAGAGACCACCCAGACTGTAATTAAGTCATTCTGAAGGGGTCTAGAATCTAACAGATTGTTAACAACTTAACATGTACCGCCGTCCTTATCTACATTTGCAACTGTTATTTATTTCATCAATTATCTGTTTTTGATGGCCTAAGGAAAACAGAAAATTGTTCTAACTGTCTGGGATTGGTTATTGAATACTAGTCCTCCATTTGGTTCTATGAAAATCCATTTCATCTGGTAAGTCAACTGTCTCTGACAAGTCTAGCCACCTCCATCATATTCATTTTGATCTTCTTCTCATTTTCCCAGAACCTGGAAACTGTAAACTCCTTCTAACTGGGTGTCAAAGCTGAAATTTTCATCTTGCATCAGATCTTTTAAGATATGGATATTGGTATATCACATAGTCCTCGTGTCATATCTTTTATTTGAATTCCCTTTCCTGTACCCAGTTTAAATGAGAAACATTTATGTGTCGAAGGGTTGATTTTAATATTTTTCTTTTATGGCTAAGAAACATAAAAGTTTTATATAGGAAGGTCTGTTTGTTTATTTTAATTAGTCAATCATTTATTTTTTTCTTTTAATCAGTAATGTGAAGGTCTTTTCCCCCTTGGAGTTGGAACAATTATTCAAGTACTTTCAGTATGACTAATCTAACTGTAGAACCTCAGAACTATATACAACAAAAAGAAATCTACAATATTTTCCATTAGAAAAATCATTTCAAGAGGCAAAATTTCTATCACCAAGCTAAAAGCTCTTTCTTCATCATTTATGTGTTCTCCTAGTCTCAATAGACATATGACAAGGTTTAGGATCATATCCCATGCTAAGTTATTAATGCGGTGAAAAATCGCCGATTAATCGCAATTTGGGGTTTGACTGAATCAATTTGGGTGAAATTGGTTGGGGTTTAGTGGACACCGATTAATTGGCGAGTCATTGATTAATCGGCCCAACTGACTGGCCGATTCATCGCTATGTATTTAAAAAAATTAATAATATAAAAAAACCTAAACTCACGATTTTCATTTCCTCCTTTCCTTCAAACCAAATCAGAAAGATATGTACCACTTCAACCCTAATGTCTTTCTTCTCTCTCCTCCCAGTCCCTATCCCACTCAGCCTCCCCTCTTCTCCTCCCTCCTGTGTAGAATTCAAATGGATTAGGGGAGCTTGTTGATTGAGGTTGTTTGTAATGATATGGATTTTGGTGAAACGTTTTATTGTTGTCGGAACAAATTGGATTTAGCTTGTTGCTGATGCTGAACTCCCATCTTTCTTGTATTTTACATTTTTGGCCTTCTGACTGAGAGCACTAATAACTGAACCTCACAATTTCTTTGGAAGTTTGTGATTATGCGTGAGAAATCCACACAATTTTCACGCACTTCAATCACGACTTCCTTTATTATTTGGTCTACAATATATTGGCATAATCCTCTGGATGTGGAGTATTTTTGTTTGTACAAAGTGGCCCTTCTAGAAATATCTTCGGTGTAAAGTAATACGGTTTACCTTCATGGGTTAGTGGGATAGGTAGGTTGATTCTTCCTGTTAAGTCTGACATCTATTTTGCTTCTGAATGTCTGTCGTGGTAGTTTGGCTATTAAAACAATCTACGATTTTCTTTTTAAGTAGCTTGGCAGTTAATTAGTAAAGTTATATAATTACAAATTTACACTATTATGATTAATTAATTATTTTTGTAATCTATGACTATGATTAAATTTTAAACATATATGCTTTGTAAAATTTGACCGATTAATTCCGATTAACCCCACACAATCGTAATTCGGTCCTAGACCACGCTGCGACCGCTTTTCGATTTAACTGCATAGATCCATGCTTAATTTGTATTATATTGATCTTGTTCCTCATTCTCTTTCTTATTTGTAACAGGACCATAATAAAGATTTCATAGTTGAGTTGCCAGATTGGGATCCTTCATTGAACTCCCATTCCAATGTGCCAAAAGTAGGCGTGCAAAATCTCTTCAGGCGGGCTATGACAAAAAGATACTTTTTCAGTGAGGCTGTCTCAGTTTTGCCTCAGCCACATTTATGGTACTCCACCGAGGAGGTGATTGGTGCCTTGCAGCTATTCCTGGATGCAGGAAATAATTTTTCAGAAAGCCTCACATATAGGTGAAGAGCTTATAACTACTAAATTCAGGATTGAAACAACTATTTCTTCATAGTACAAGCAATATTCAAGTAAATCCACCATTGGTTGCCTAAAGATACAATCTAGCTGAAATATATTTCAATCCCTATTGAAGTTCAAATATTTACGCAGTTAAGAAAGTATGTGTAAACGTTGGATCAAGAAACAAAAAACTTGATATTTTCTCTAACCTTGTATGTACTTATGAGTTATGACAGGTATGATTTGGTTGACTTGACTCGGCAAGTGCTATCAAAATTAGCAAACAAAGTATATCTGGATGCAGTGACTGCCTTCCAACAAATGGATGTCCAAACACTAACTCATCAGAGCAATATGTTCATCGAACTCATCAAAGACATAGACACATTGCTTGCTTCTGATGATAATTTTCTATTAGGAACTTGGCTGGAAAGTGCGAAAAAACTTGCTGTAAACCCTAGCGAGCTCAGGCAGGTGAGAATCATATAAACCTCTATTGTTATTACTTATTGATTATTAATGGTAATTTTGAATCTTTACTTCCCTTTTTCTTCTTCTTCCAGTATGAATGGAATGCTAGAACGCAAGTGACAATGTGGTACGATACCACGAAAACCAATCAGAGTAAACTTCATGATTACGGTAATTTTCTTTTTACTGATTTTGATGTCAGTTGGAATATCAAACTCTTTGGTGTTAACTTTGTTCTTGTTCATCATTAGCAAACAAATTTTGGAGTGGGCTGTTAGCAGGATACTATTTGCCAAGGGCTTCCACATATTTCAGTCATTTAATGAACAGTTTGAAGAAAAATGAAGGTTTTAAGCTGGAGGAATGGAGAAGAGGGTGGATCTCATTTTCGAACAAATGGCAATCAGACACAGAGGTGTACCCGGTGCAGGCCCAAGGTGATGCCCTTGCCATCTCTAAAGGATTGTTCAAGAAGTACTTGAAGTGATGTTTTGCATCTCATAAGCTTGAGATCAATAAATGTGAATAAATAGATAAACCTGGGTTTTGGTGGGTTTTTTGGGTGGTTTTTGTCGTGGAATATCCAAGCCCCTGATTTAGCTATTGACATGTATTCTCCAAACACAATTCAAACGAGTGGGCATGAGTTTCCATTGATGAAGGGGTTTATTTAAGTGAACAAGTTATAAAAAGTGTATGTTATAGGCTTCTGTATTCGCCCTTTTTCTGCCGGACTCTTTGGTCTTAAGAATGTTGGTTTTAAGAATGAGTGATTGCCTTTAATTATGTAATACATAATGCACACAAGTGAGAACAATGTAATTAATTTCACCCTTTTTCCATGCTCACTCTCTTCTTTTATTCTCTTTCAGATTAGATTCCTGAAATCTAGGTTATATGGTTCTGTTGTTGCATAAAATAATTAGCGTATAAAAAGGGTGTCTCAATAGAAAAGTTCAGATGTAGATGGTTAGCAGTTAGCAATGGGTTTCTCACTGATGCATGATAATTGCTAAGTTGTCTCCTTTTTTTTGGAATTTTTTTTTTAAGATGTACTCTCCTATTCGCTAAAATTTGACATACCCCTGAATTAATTGAAATAAGACATATCCCCGTATAAACCGAGAGAATACTTGCCAAAGCTATCAAAACTTGTTTAATGTAACCAAACTGCCCTCCGTTTGAGAGAACTAAAAGAAAGGAGGAGAGAGAGGTGAGGTGTTTGGTGAAGAAAATGAAGCATGACCTCTTGATTTTGATCGAGTTGCGTGCCAAAATCTTAAGAAATTTTTAGATTGGTTTCCTTGGGATGGTATGTGTAAATCACATGAGGGCAATTTAGTCACATTAAAAAGTTTTGGTAAGGTTTTGCTCTGTTTAAGGGGTATGTGTAATTTCAATTAGTTTAGGGGCTATGTCACACTTCAATCAGCGAAAAGGGGTATGTCTGAAATTTTTTTTAAGGAAAGTTGGTGCATGTTGCGAAATGATGCGTTATCATGATATGGTTAATCACACATTGCCCTATCACATATGGTTACCAATGGTAATGTGTTGTCTGCCAAACGTGGTTACTACTTATTGATATGGTAATGTGCTCAAAACAACACAACCAATACCCAACACAACTGTGAACACCACAAAAGTTAATGTGAATGAAGAGGTTTTTCCTTTTCTCATATATGCTTAAGCTAACTGAAAAGAGGAACAAAACTATTCTGCTTTGGAGGGATCTCCATAGTAAATGAATGATACAACATGATGTACACGAAAAAAGAATGCACCCCACCACCCCCAGAAACAAGGGGGAAAAAAACACAGAAAAATTAGTGATACAAAGTGGTACGTGATTTTCGTTTTTTGTAAAAGACCAAGTATCCAAACTACAATGTACTCAAACAAGCTCCATAAGCAGTGGGTCTCCTGCTGCCATGATTCTTACTAGCTTTATAAAATCAGGCTCATTCAATACACTCCATGGATGCACAGCAGGTACTAGAGCTGAATACAAGCTTGAGGAGTTTTTCGGTGGTGATTCTGTACTATAAACCATATTACCAAGTACAGAATCAAAGTTACGAGGTGAATCCATGGCCATAAAGAACATCGGTATGGCAACCTTGTGATGGATTTTCAGATCACCCACAAGACTGACTAGATCGATGAAATCCCCTACAAGGTGTCGAGGAACATAGAACACCTCGGAACTACAAAGTATGAGGTTATTTCCCACGGGACCATTTTCCTTGTAACTGACCTGAAAATGCGCTGGCATGGTGTTCACTAATTTATTCACCATATCTGCTTGACTAAAAAACCATTCAGAGTTGTCCCCAGTGGTTTGAACGGTTGACCAAGAATTGGAGACCTGAAAATTATTCGTTTTTGTCAGGGTCACAACATGTATTTAATGAATTTCAGGAGGTATATATTATATCTTCCTCATACCTTGTCAGTTATCCAAAGCTTGGTCTTGTCCGCTTGGAGCAGATTCCAGTAATTCAGAATGGTATCATCTTGGAGGAACAGAAAACCTTCTGCACTCATATACCGATTAAATATCTTGGGCAGAGACCTATAAGGTAAAAGTTCAGCATTGTTATCCAAATTAAACTGAAACATGCAAATCTCTATACAACATGAAGGCCCAGATCAACTGCACGACAGTGATATCAGTAGTATACTATATTATATATATTTTTTCACTTAAGTTTTTACCAATATTGACATCATAATGACGTAGTTTGTAGGTCCATGTGGCATAATAATAAGACATAAGATGGAGCATGTCACAGAAATAGATTTGCCAGCGACATGAGTGACAGATATGCAGTCTCAAATGTTCCACAATAACAATAGGATAACAAATGATCCTTAGGGTGTGTTTGGTTGTATGAAATCTTATGCCATGAAAATCCATGAGAAAACCACCTAAATCTAAGCTAATTTGAGGTTTATCCATGAAAATCCATTAGATTTTGTGATCAATGATGAGATTGGAAGTTCCATGAACATGAGAATCACACTCCTTGGTCTCCAAAGCATGGGATTTCATTGTTCATGGGACTTTCATTCCCACTACTGATCACAAAACCTGATGGTGGATTGGTGTGAACCTCAAATTAGCTTAGATTTAGGTGGTCCCTCATGGATTCCCATGACATAGAATTCCATGCAACCAAACACACCCTTAATTTCTTGTACGAACTTAGTTTGAATGGCCCTCTAAAGGAAGGAAGGGAAATAATTTCCTTGGTTACTGAATAGTACAACTTTTTTTTAATGGTGTCAATCAACTGATCATGGATATTTGACTTTTTGGTTTAGTCCTTCAACAGCATATAGTCTTAAAATACTACTGCCATAGGTTTGTGAAGGGTGATCATATATTCTCACTAGCAGCCCAGCTTACTTCACGCATATGACGAGACAGATAAGTTTAGCAGCTGATTGAAACTTGAATCATAACACTCCTTTCGTGCTAAGTTATTAATGCGGCAAAAAATTGCCGATTAATTAATCGCAATTCAGGGTTTGACCGAATTGAATTTGGTGAAATCCGTTGGGATTTATCAGACACTGATTAATCGGCCCAACCGACTCACCAATTTATCGTTGTGTATATAAAAACAAACCTAAACTTAAGATTCTCATTTCATTTGCAATCCGCAGCTCCCCCCAGCCCAGATCCTATAGAGAAGAAGAAATGCAAGAAGAAGAGAGAAGGTGAAGATCTTTGGATGGCGATGACTAGATCTCTTGCTCTGGACGGTGACGGTGATCTTTGTCTCTCTCAGTCTCTCGTTTCCTCCCTTCAAACCAAATCAGAAAGGTATGTACCATTTCAACCCTAATTTCCCTCTCCTCCTAGTCCCCATCCCACTTGACCTCCCCTTTTCTCCTCCCTCCTGTGTAGAATTCATATGGACTGGGGGAACTTGTTGATTGAGGTTATTTGTAGTAATATGGATTTTGGTGAAACAGTTGATTATTGTAGGAACAAATTGAATTCGGCTTGTTGCTGATGCTGAACTCCCATCTTTCTATGTATTTGACATTTTTAGCCTTTTGACTGGGAGCACTAATAACTAAACCTCCAATTTCTTCGGAGGTTTGTGATTACGCATGACAAATCCATCCAATTTTCACGCACTTTAGTCATGGCTTTCTTTATTCTTTGGTCTAGAATATATTAGCATAATCCTCTAGATGTGGAATATTTTTGTTTGTACAAAGTGACGCTTCTAGAAACACCTTCGGTGCAAAATAATACTATTTACCTTCATGGGTTAGTAGGATAGGTATGTTGGTTCTTTCTGTTAAGTCTGGCATCTATTTTGCTTCTGAATATTTGTCTTGGTAGCTTGGTTGTTAAAACAATCTACAATTTTCTTTTAGTTTTTTTTAAGTAGCTTGGCTGATAATTAGTAAATTATCTAAATACAAATTTACACCATTTTGATTAATTAATTATTTTTGTAATCTATGACTATGATTAAATTTTTAAAATATATACTTTGAAAAAATTGACCGATTAAATCTGATTAATCTCGCTTAATCGGAATTCAGTCCTGGACCGCGCTGCAACCACTTACCGATTTAATTGCATGGTTTTCATGTTTCCTAGTTAAAGTAGAGCAGCATAACCATGTATGATGGCATTTGTGTCTTGCTATGTAGTTTCATCCTAGGTATGAAGCTTCTTGGAACAGCTGAAAGGGAGACCATTACTTAACACCAGAATCATTCAACCTCTATTACATATTCAATGTGCAACAAAGAAGATTTCTAGTGTGAGAGATTTTCCTCATGGCCTGTTACCCATCAGGAAGTCCACGACTGATATCAATCAGCTTCAGGCCTTTACAGTCATGGTATTCTGGTTATTTGGTACCTAGAGTTTGCCAAGCTAAATCTTGGTAAGGTTAGCTCATCCTTTCTTCCTTCTAAAATGAACTACAAAGAAAATTCGGGTAAAAAAGGTACCATCTCGTCTTTCAATGTCACAACCTTCTACCAGAAAGGTAATAAAAACACTATGACAACTTCAGCGTATAGTTAACAAACTTATAAGACACCACCTCAAATTGAACAAAAGAAATTAATATAGCAGCCTCCACATCGTCAATCTATGTTGCTAAAGATGATGGTTGGGTGATCAAGATGAACCCACCACCTTGTTATGCTCAGTTTCTCACCCAAACGAATCAGGAAATTAAGGGAAGTCCCCCCTCTCTCTCTGAATTAGCATGGATTGGCAACCTTGTGTGGTACCTTACTATACTTTGCAAGGTTCACAACCTTATCAAAACAAAAACAAAGGAAAATAACTCTGCCGAACACGTTATGTAGAAATCTCAAAGCAATCCTTGTATGAAGTCACTATGCGAAAGCTAGCACTAAAGATGGAGTTCTCTTTTAGCCAATGCCCAAAACACATCAATTCCGCAAGTAATCCATCAAGAACTTACATTTATTTCGACATTACCAATCATAATATCCCCTGAAACCATAGAGTCAAACTATGCCTCAAAGAAACACTCACATAATAACAACACTCGCAAGGCATACCACTAAACAAACATGGAACAAAGGGTTTAGGCAACAGTGAAATAAATATCAATCGAAAGTCATAACTGATAATCCGTAAACATTGAAGGACAGAAATAATATAATTGCCAGCCAACACCTCAATATCTGGTACGTATGAATATCGATTATAAGAATATCATCCCTTTAAAATCATAGACTTTTATTGTTCCAATGGTTGTTTGTCTTGATTCTTTTTTGGCTATAAAAAAAAAAAACATTCTGAAACCCTTGCTAACTTCCATTATATGAAATATATGAACACAAACTCAGAGTCCAGCCAGCAGACATAAATTTCTGAGCTGAAGCAAGAGATTCAGTTTAGGCAGCACTCTTCTGATACAACTCTCTCATTGTTTGTTAACAATATCCCCTAGACAATTGCAAGTTTTCTCTAAAAGACCATTTCAGAGTGCAAATTTTCCCTCTAATAATATTTATTACATATTTTGGTTGGAAAAGAGCAACATTATTCCAAATTACCTCTAGAAATATAACAATGATACTATTTTTCCTAATACATGGTTCATAGTTGCAAGTTATTGGTATAGCTAGCTGCCTCCCCTAGATAATAAAGTGCCTAGCGATCCAATATTAAACTTTCCCTTGACAGCAAGACTTGCTCTGCTATCCTATAACAATATGTCAAGCTACAATGGAAGTATGATGAAGCATGCTTTCATATTTCAACCCTCTCTATTTATGACTTGTATCTAGAAAAGTAAATGAACTTAAAAATCGGTTAAAACAGTTAAATGGAGAGTGATGTTGGTGTTTGGTTTATGTCTATGTGCTGGGGTTTTGGTTGGAGATTCCTTACCTTCCCCAAGGTCCTACATAGATCAGCAAGCACAGATAAGCTGATCCACTTAAATGTTTTTCCCCATAAGAACATAATGCAAACGAGCAAAGCTACATAGGTAGGCAATTACATGAAAATAAAGAACTACATATAATGGTTGAAATTAGGAATAAGTTTTAACTTACTTGTATGCTTGCTCCAAGTGGCTGCGTTCAACTGCAAGATCTTTATTCTTTTGTTCTGAGAGAATGATCACAGTTTTAAATATGCGACCATAAAGCAGTCTCCACTCTAAAGCAGTACGATCCACAGAACTGGTCAAAAACATGACAAGCACAACATTTCCAAAATTCTTTCTCCACCGGATCAAATTTCCTATCTCATAATTCACAGTGCCTATTTCCTCGACCCCAAGATGCACAGATGGTATCTTTTGAGGGACGAATTCCTTCCTATCTCCATGACCAATAGTCGCCCGTGGCCTGTCCAACTCTAGTGACATCAGTCTTGGCTGCTGGTAACCAACAGCCAATAAGTCTTGGAGCCAGGCAGCAGTGAATTTCACATCCAACTCAGTCCAAAAACCTTCTTCTGCCATTGCATAGCTTAGTTCCAATATCTTTTCAAACAACCTGTGCTTTCCTGATCTCCATTGAATCAAGAACTTAATCAACCTACCCACATTAACATGAAGATCTTTCTCTTCTGAAAATGGGTACGCTTCAATCCTATCATATCTATGTACCGTAGGAGGATAAACAACAACAAAACCTCCAATCTCCCACAAAAGTCTCTGCCCCCAGTAACCTCTCAACACATCAGAAGCCATTCTACTAACTGAAACAGGAAGCATTAAAGCCCAAAGTGCCAAGGACTGGAACAGTGTATTGAATGAATTCATGGGCACCATCATACCTTGAGGCAAGGCAACTTTTGGGGCGTTTTCATCGAACCGAATATCAAATGCTTCCAAACCCGACTTCCTTGTGAAATAGAACACTGAATCAACATCAGGGAGGCCATTTGAAATACCCTGTTGGATAAACTGCTTACCACCATAAATCTCAGTGTAAAATTCTTCATGCCCAATTTCACCTACAATCTCCAATGGCAAACCCCTTGGCCATACAGACCGCTGCCCGAAATGAATGTAAGGGTTTACAACCGTGCGATTCGGATTCTCATGACTATACTGCAAAACTGTCTGCTGCCTAGCATCCATACCAATCACTTCTAAATCAAAATGCTTCCCCAAATCCCCATCGATGACCTCTCCACGATCATCAGCATCAAATATTTTCTTTGCCCCATGCTGAATCGCAAAAAGATACCCAACATTCTTCCTAATATGTGAATCATACGGAAGGTGATCGACTATGCGAAAACCCAAATTGGCTTGTTGTTCTAATGAGAGAAAAATTGCACCTTTAAGGTTCCAATCTGAAGGGGTTTTGGAATTCCCAATTGCAAGGACTTGCCAGCCTTTGACCATGACGAGACTCCGAATCGCATCCTTCGGGTAATCGGATACAGAGATAATAATCCATCTCTCTGATCGAAATGAAGCATAAGGGGTGGTTTTATCTACCATCAGTGGGATTGAATTCCATTCAATTTGTGGGAAAGCAATCTTTTCCAGCTCTTGGGTTCGTGTTTGAAAGCAAGCAAGCGCAGCAGTATCTCCCACATTGCGAAGGAAGAACACGGCTATAATTGAGACTATAAGAAGAGAAATTGTGACAATTCTGTAGAAATTCTCAGATACCCATGTTGAAAAATCGAGGTTTTTAGCTGGAGTAAAGCGATCTGGATGAAATTCAGGGTGTGATCTGAGACGGGGTTTTGGGGAAAACCGGTCTTGAACCAACATTGAATCCCAAATCTAAGAAAACCCCAGAAAAATTGAAATTGAAACTTGACACTTAAAACTGAAGCTTTAACACAAAGTAAAAAACTTACGCTTCTTCTTCCTCTGCTTCTCCTCTCTGTTTGAGCTCAAGTACAGAGAGAGAGATAGAAGAGAGAGTGAGGTAAGACTGAGCTGCCGAAAGAGAAGGCTTGCTGATGGTTGTTTGGTCTGGGATTTAACTAATGATGGTGGGTGACTTGGTGCAGCGAAGAATGAGTGGGGTTTCGATTTGGTTGGTTTTCTTTGTCTGCAACTCTATCACTCTCTCTGTTTGGTGAATCAAATAGACTGTAAATTGTGAAGAAAGCAATCTCCTTTTGGGGTGGATCTTCTTCTCTTCTCAGCGTAGACAAGAAGTTCCAATTTTTAAACTGTGGTCGGTGGTGGTTCAAAATTAGGGGTGCTGCTGTTGACTTGGGCTGAGATTTGCAAGGGGTGTATAGACGTGGTTTTGGCAAATCTTACCTCATATTGATTCCTTCCTTAGGATTTCTGTAAAATTAGACTTTCTATTTATATATGTATTTAATTAATATTAGAAATTTGTTATTATTATTATTATTATTATTATTATTATTATTATTATTATTATTATTATTATTATTATGTAGAATTGACTTGGAAATTTATATTGTTATTATTATTATTATGTAGAATTGACTTGGAAATTATTATTATTATTATTATATTTATTATTGTATAGAATATATAACGATTTTTCTATAGAGTTAGGCTAGATACTTGAAATATATGCTAATCCCCATTACGCATCCATGATTGAATGGTTAAAGTGCCCAACTCATAATTGGCAAATTCGTAGGTTCAATTCCTGCTGGATACAGTACAACGCAAACGTTCAATACGTCTATTGGAATTGGCTCGTGGGTTGGGGTCTGGGGTGGGCATCCTATCCCGCGATCCCGATCTCGTTCCGTCCTGAATTTTTTGGCTTCATTTAGGATTGATCATACTCATCCCAATCCCGTCCCGATCTAGAGTGGGATGGGATCGGGATGAAGATTTTCAATCCTGCCCATCTCGTCCTGTCTCATCCCATCCCGAACGGACTTATTTATTTAATATTTATTATTATTAATTTTAATCAAACTACTATTCTAAATGAAAATTTAAGATGTGTTTAAATTAAATTAAAACATCTACTATTTGAAAACTTGCTTGATTTGATACTCTTTGTTTAGATAAAAACTAAAATTTGGATATTTTAGGTCAAATAGAACCAATGAAAATTTATACTTTTTCACATTTTAGATTGGTTATTGGACAATTATTTTTTGAAGACATTAAAGCCAAATGATGATTTGTTTTAGTTTTGCACAATGAGTTATATGTACAACTATTGGTTAGTGTATTACACAAAAGATGCTTAACATAAAAAATAAAAAAAATTATAAGTTCATTGAACCATAAATTTTACATGATATTTAATATTGTTACAATGATAGTTATATGTACATAAATTTGACATTATTAGTATGTGAGCAATGTGTGATGAAATTCTTTTGTATTATTCATTAGAAAACTATTTAGGACCCGTTCATCCCCTCCCGAACCCGTTTTGGATGAGAAAAAATTGGGATGAGATCTATCCCGTCCCGATCCCGAACGAACGGGATAGGATAGGGATGATGTTTGTCCCGTCCCATCACGTCCCGTGCCCACCCTTAGTTGGGGGCACCTCATCTTCCTCTTGACAATGTAAATTTTGATAGGTCTCACACTATATTTCTCAAAGTTTTATAAGATTGGTCTTCAACTTAGTTGACAAATTTACCAAATACATATACTAAAATACTTATATAAAAAGAACAACTCTTGTTGTAGAACATTGTGGAACATAGTCGATGTCCACCTCATGATTTTGAGGTGGCATCATGTGTGCCAGATGTCATGAGGCGATGATGCTAATTTCACTTCATGATATCTTATATGCTTATATATATATAGGCTTTGCTTTACAAATTATTTATAGAGAGACTTTGTATATAGAAAATGAATAAGAATGAGAAAGAAAATGAAACAGTGAATAATATAGTTAAAAAAAAAGTGCAATGCGCATAAATAAAATATAACATACTTCTATATGATTTCGAAGCATAGTTCTGAATGCTTTCGTAACATACTTCTGGATGCACATCAGAGGGGTATAATTTTGGATACTTCTCTTGATAGTAACTTCCTCTCATGATAGTGGAACTTGAATGACTTTGATAATTAAGTCGACGCTAAACTAATTTGATGAAGAGATCTGCAAAGTTGTCATTATATTGAATTTGTTCGACTTCAATCACATGATTCTTCTGAAGCTCATGTGGGAAGAAGAATATTATTGGAATGTGTTTTGTTCAATCTTTGATAAATCCTTCTTGCATTTGAATAATACATGCAACATTGTCATCATATATTGTAATTGACTGACCAATAAGTTTGTTTAATAGATCTCCATGAAATAGCTGCACTGCAACTCATAAATATAGAACTTGCATGTGAGCAACCCTTATAAGGATCAAACAGAGAACCTGAATCTGCATAGCCAACTAGGTGAAAATGGTTAAATTAATCACAGGAATAAATTCATATCAATCATCCCAAGAAGATACAAGTAACTTCATTCCAATATCAACAAGTCGGTGCAAAACTATACTTTGCTAATAAATACATATAAAAAGATTATATTAGGTTATCCTTTAATTGGTTGATACAAGTTTTTCTTGAGATTTAAAGGTCGGAATGACAAATATTCTACTAGTATTTTACTCAATCTGCAGGTCAAGACAAAATTTGTTTTTCCAAAGTATTTCATTGCAAATTTTTTCATTAGATAACTAACAATATTTTCAAGGTCCAATAAGAGTTATACATTTACATAAATTGCTTTGATGACAAAAGCAGTTAACGATTTCTTAATAAAGGCACATGAGCAAATTTGCATAAGTTGTCTTACACAAATATTTACTAAGACAATTATACCACACCCTTTAAAACTGTATAAGACAGATCTTAGTTTTATTGAGTGAATATTTTCTTGACTTTGCTTCAGATAAAGTAAATCCTTCAAAGATTTTTCATGTAAATATTTGTGTCTAGATATACCCTTTAGGAATTTTCCTATAAATATTTGTCTAGATCTCATATAAATAAGTCGTTATGACATTTATAAGTCGTATATCAAGTTGTTAGAAACTTCAAGATTTTTAGAATGTAGTCATATCATGACCGGGGAATATATTTCACCAAAATAAAATGACGAGTTTCTGCTGGAACCCTTGTGCCACGAATCTTGTCTTATATCTGAGAATCTCATTTTTTTTTTCTTACAAACACTCATTTGAAACCAATAGGGTTTAGACACTTAAGTGTTTGCACTAAAGTTTCAAAAACACCACATTTTTCAAGGGAACCCAATTCTGCTTGGACAATATCTTTCCATTTTGCCAATCATTACATTTTGTCAACATTCATAGATTTTTCATGGTTTATATCATTATTTATATCACCGCCCTTTGATATTTCAATAGCTACCATATGTATGAATATGTCATCGATGATCATTTCATTTAATTTCACATTTCTCGTTAATATATTGAGATCTAAATATTATCATACACATGAGCCTCTTCGGGGGCTTTTCAAATCAATTCAGGGATATGAATAACCACTTTTGGGGTAATGGAGAAACTGCATTTTCAAATATGACATCTTTTGGAGCCTGATTTAATACTATTTATGGAGTTTCGTGACCTCTTCTGGAGCGTCATGTAATGCTAGTTTTGGAGCATCATGTAATGCTACTTCTGGAGCTTAATGACCTTTTCTAAAGCATCATGTAATGTTGCTTCTGGAGTATGACCTCTTCTAGTACATGTAATGCTGCTTCTGAAGCTGAATGTACAACTTCATCTGGAGGTTGTACAACTTTTGTAGGCGTTTCAAGAATTTCTTATTTGGGAGTTGAATATTTGAAACCTATAGGTTTGTCATGCTTCTGGCATACAACAAATTGACTAGCTGGTGTATACATAGTTGGTACATGTGACTTTGTCACTTTGGCATCATTAAATGCATCAAGTAAGTAATTCATAATTGTCAGATGAGACAAAGTTGAAATATTCGACGATAATTCACACCGTTCCATACCACTATGTTTTTCTATAAGAACTTGCTTATCTCCCCATAATGGTGAGAATATAGTCTCATAAAACTTGAAATCTACAAACTAGCAGTAAAAATATCACCAGTTAAAACTGACAATCTGTGTAATGGGCTAAGGCTAAGCAGTTTCACAATATTCAATACTGCATTTTCCTGTTGCAGAAAAATCGAGATCTTTACTTTACTCATGGTTTTGAGTTAGTTATTTATATAGTTATAATATCAGACAATGCAAATGATCTAATGAAAAATCATGGTGTCTGATTTCTTAAGTAAGTGTCAATATTAGTTGTAAAAAAGATAGAGGTAGAAAACATGTGAAACACAAATAACCCCCAAGTATGGGGCAACTCTAGTAGAGGTAGTCATTAGCCAAAGTAATCATCCCAATAGCGGTGGTTGCCATAATGTTACTATGTGCCTAATACTTATTTTATAAACCATCTGAAGTGGTCTAAAACACTTGCTACTTGTGAAACATAAATATCATAAATGATGTTAAATTAGAATATTTGTTGATACTTGTGAAGCGTATGCAATATATTATGCTTTGATTTGTTTGATTTATTTACTGCATACATTTTCTTTGAAAGCATGGTTTATAAACTGCAAATGATAGACAATCATTTTTGTTTAATTGTTAGTGCCACTACCCATAATTTATTGACAAGTCAGAACATTTTCTCAACACCGATATTTAAGACACAAATGTGTCTATCATAGCTGGACCTATGAAATTTATTGGAGGCCCCAACAGAGACTATCACAATCATTGAAGGCACCAGAATAGTCTCATCTTCTATCATTAAATGACGTAGATTTATTTATCCAATGTACGTTATATTTCTGCAGTTCCTGAAGAAACTTGCTTAATTTCAAAATATATACATCATATTGAAAGCCAACAGCTTACATTAGAGATATATGCATTACATTAAAAATGTATGCATTAAGCCTGAAGCACATTAGAGATAAATTTTCGTTAATTTATTGGGATTATATAACTCTCCGAGTTGTTGTATCACATGTCGTTTTACCCCAAAGCTTAAATAAGTCACCCTTAACACACACTCCACTTACAAATACAGATGTATTCCTTTTCACCTAGTAAACTTCTTATTAGATGATCTCATATGTGTGTACGTGTCACACGTTATTTTGTTTAGCACACAAGTTTCACCCCCTGCATCTATTCTATCTAATTTGACGATGCAACTAAGTTTACTTTCAGTTTTTAATTGCTTTTGCTTATTGATAAGGGTTGTTATTGCACAATCTCATCCTGCGTGAACAACATGGTTTGGCGCACATTTAAGTTACACATCTTAGCCTTGTTGAAAAACCTTTACTTATGCAATCTAGATTACTCCATGTGCTTGGGAAAATGCAGTATTAAATACTACGAAACTACTTAGCCTTAGTAACGCAGGTTGTCAACTTTAATTGGTGACATTCTAGTTTGCAGATGTCAGTTATATAAGACTATATTTTCACTGTTAAGAGGAGATAGACAAGTTCTTATAGAACAACATAGTGGTATGGAATGACGTGAATTATCGTCGAATATTTCGTCTATGTCTCATCTAATAATTATGAAATAGTTATTTGATGCATTTAATGATGTAGCCAAATTGACAAAATTAATGTACCAACTATGTATACACCTGCTCGACAAAGTTTGAGTATGGAAACTAGTTAATCTGTTGCATTCTAGAAGCATGACAGACCTATAGGTTCCAAAAACTCAACTCCCGAATTTATTCTTGAAACTCCTACATAAGTTGTACAACTTCTAGAAGAAGTTGTACATGCAGCTCCAAAAACAACATTACATGACGCTCTAGAAGAGATCATGAAGCTCCAGAAGCAGTATTACACGACGTTTCAGAAGAGGTCATGAAGCTCCAGAAATAGCATTTACATGATGCTCCAGAAGATGTCATATTTGAAAAATCCAATTTTCCATTACCCCAAAAGTGGTTATCCATATCCTTGAAGTGATTTGAAAAACCTCCGAAGAGGCCCATGTACCTGATAATAATGAGATCTCAGTATATTAAGGTGAAATGTGAAATTAAATGAAATGATCATCGATGACATATTCATATATATGGTAGCTATCGAAATATCAAAGAATGATGATATAAATAATGATATTCAATCACGAAAAATCTATGAATATCGACAAAATGAAATGATTGGCCAAATGAAAATATATTGTCCGAGCGGAATTGAGTTCCCTTGATAAATGTGGAGTCTTTGGACCTTTAGTGCAAACACTTAAGTGTGTAAAACTTGTTAGTTGCAAACGATTGTTTGTGAGAAAACACAATGAGATTATCAGATATAAGACTAAACTCGTGGCACAGGGTTTCTGCAAAAACCCGTTATTTGATTATTATTTTTTTGTGAAATATATTCCCTGGTTATGGATATGACTACTAAAGTTTCTAAAAGCTCGATATATGTTGTAGAACATAGTGGATGATCAACTCATGATTTTGAGGTGCATGGAACATCTTGAAGTATGAAAAATTGTGGATGTACTCTTTTTACTTCAACATGATTTTATCCTACTGGGTTTTCCTGTCAAGGTTTTAATGAGACAACATTATGCACACCGACCACTGGGTTTTCATATGAGGTTTTTAATAAGACAACAATGGTGGAAATACAACTTGTATTGCACAAGGATATATTCATATTCCTGAAGAGACGTGGGACTGAATACCATTTACAGAAATCATTGCATGGAGATAAAATACGACAGTTTTACAATCTCCTTGTTTGTTGTGCTTATCAAGGGGAGTATTTTTGTCAGAATGATGCCTAATTGTTGTACAAGTCTATGGACAACATACACAGTGTATTCTTTTCTTTCACTTTGATTTATTTTCTATTGGAGGTTTTAACAAGACAACATGCGGTGAACATCCAAGGAGAGTGTTGTAGAACATTATGGAACATAGTGGATGTCCACCTCATGATTTTGAGGTGGCATCATGTGTGTCAGATGTTATGAGGTGGTGATGTTGATTCCACCTCATGATATGTTATATGCTTATATATATAGGCTTTTCTTTACAGAGGATGTATAAGAGAGATTTTGTAAATAGAGAATGAATAAGAATGAAAAAGAAATAATTAAATAGTGATTAATATAGTGAATATTGTATTCCTTTTTATGTTTATTTTCAACAACTCTTTCATTATTTCCACTCTCTGTACTGTCTCAATTTACATAATAACTAATGGCCTTATATAGGCAAACATATGGTGCATGAGGTGGACAATAACCACCGATGCACAAGGTGGTGATGCCACCTCATAAATGATGTTTTGAGAAGGTGGACATCCACACCCCAATAAGAGGTGGTGGTTGTCACCTCACTAGTTACAACACTCCCCCTTGAATGACCTCTATTCTAAGATATTGACTATCAGTGGTGTCGAACGTGTGAAATACTAACTCATTTAAAACCTTGCTAGGAAAACTCAATGGGACAAAACCTCAATGAAGGAAAAAGAGTACAGTGCGCAGATTGTCCAAAATCTTTTGCAAAATCAGGTCTCTCTTTGATGAAATGCTCCCTAAATATCAATTTATCAAGGGAGCTGATTGTAAAGTTGTTCCATTCCATCCTCATCATGCAATAATTTTCACCATCGTTGCCTCGTTAAAAACCTTACCAGTAAAACCCAGTGGGAAAGCCTGAACGAAGGACAAAAATACTACATTATTCTTCAAGAATTTGGTGGGTGCACATAATACTGTCTCGTTAATATCTTAATAAGAAAACCCAATGAGATAAAACCATGTCCAATAAAAAGAGTACAACCACCAATTTTGCATACTCCAAGATGTTTCATGCATATAATATTGTCTTATTAAAATCTTGACAAGAAAAGCCAGTGGGAAAAACCTTGTCAAAGGAAAAATAATATAATACGCATAACTCAAATATAACATACTTCTATATGATCTCGTAGCATACTTCTGGACGTTTTCGTAGCATAATTCTAGATGATTTTATAGTATACTTCTGGATACTCCCTCTGATAATGACTCACTCTCATGATAGTTAAACTTTAATTACTTTAATGATTAAGCTGACACATGTCAATCTCGTAAACCAATTTCTGAAATGTTGACTTAGGAAGTATTTTGATGAAGAGATCTATAACATTGCCTCTAGACTGAATCTATTCGACTTCTATCACATGGTTATTCTAAAGCTCATGTGGGTAAAATAACTTTATTATAATGTGTTTCGTTCAATCTCCTTTGATGAAATCTTCTTGCATTTGAGCAATACATGCAACATCATCTTAGTATATTGTAATCAGCTGATTGATAAGTTTGTTTAATCGATCGCCAAGAAATAGTTGCATTGCAACTCATAAATATATAACTTGTTGGTGAGTGGGGGGTCAGACAGATAACCTGAATCTGCATAGCCAACTAGATGGAAATGGTTAGAAATCACAAGAATAAAACGAACCCATATCAATTATCCCACGAAGATATCTAATTATGTGTTTAGCTCCACTCCAGTATCTACATAGGTGTAGAACTATACCTTGCTAATAGATTCAAAGAAAAAAAGTATAACAATTGATAATCACATAATTATAACATTATTACCTCTTATTATAATTTTGTTAATCATTGTTTTATCTTATTTTAGATTAATTATTAAATTTTTGTGTTTTTGTAGAATTTGGAGCAATACTGAAGAAATCGAAGAAAAATGAAATGAACAAATCACAGATGGTGACTTCAGAGAAAGTGGAGGTGAAAATAACCTGAGCCCTGGCTTAAACCCAAAACCAAATCCATCAACCCAAACCCATTGCCAAGCCCAATCAAACCCAAAGCATATTCTCTTAATTATCCAATATTCTGGTTTGATTTAGGCCTTAAATCACTCATTGAATCATCCCCTTTAAGTTGTCCATATTCATTTTTCTAGTTATCTATAAATACAAGGGAAATAAATGAGAAAAGGAGAGGAAGATAAGGGAAGAAAAAAATATATATTAGAAGATCAAACCCTCTTCCTCACAGTGATTCTCATCACCACCATCACCATCACCACCTCTTTTTCTTCTCCATTAAACACCACAAAACAACCACCATTTGGACCTCTCTCGTCGCCTCTCTCTCTCAGCCACACAGCGTCGCCAACGCCACCTGTCCGTCCTGCTCGATCTCTCACCTGCTCGTCCTGCTTGAGCCCTCTCTCTTCTGCTCATAGCCACATCAGCCAGCACCGAGCAGCCACGCTGCAGCCCGAGCAGCAGCCAGCACCAAGCTCTCTTTCAGCCTCTCTCCGTCTCGCCCTCCGACCACGCATGCGTAGCCCGCCTGCTGGCAGCGCCCTGTTTCACCTGCTCGCACACCATACAGCCCTCCTGCGAGCAACGACCTTGCTTGCCCCATTCCCGCCTCCTGTCTCCACTTGAATGAGGAAGAAGGCTTGGGGCACTAAACACACCTCAGTCCTCTTACTCTCTGTACCACCACATACAATATTAAGAGACAAGTTGTTTCATGCTGAGCACCCCGAGCTTGCTGTGTACAGCCTGGATTCACTGCTGAGTACCACCGCACCGAGGCGGCGACAAACCAAAAGGGTTGTATAATTTATTTTACTGACTTAAATGCTTAATTGTTAATTACAATTTTATTTCAGAAATTTGATAAATTGCTTCCACCTTTCATGTTCGATTAAAACTTGATATGTTTGGTAGTTAGATTCACATTTTATCAATATTCAAAGCATGTGCTAAAAATTATTAAGCTTAGACTTTGATTAAGTGTGCCTTAAAAAGACACTTAATGTTTGGTAAGAGTTTATTTGCTTGAGATAAATTGTTAATGTTTGACAGAAACTTGATAGGATTGGAATTGGATTTTAATGATCACATCTTCGGTGCAAGCAAGGGATCCTCATCCCTAAAGCTTCTCGTTTATAATTTCAGTAATTTAGATTTAAATATATTTGCTAACTCATCGGTGAGTCCAAACCCCACAAAATCCATCTCATCCATCTTTTCCTTTTATTTTTCTTATTTTTAATTTATTTTTATTTTAGTTTTAAAAACACTGTAACCCCATTTTTCTGTAAATTAGTTTAGATAAATTCTAAAATTCAATTGCATCCACTTTCCTCGTGGGATCGACCCGTACTTGCCGTTGTCTACCAGTTAGACACCGTGCACTTGTGGTTATTACAAGTGGGTCAAATTAGCCTGTTTATTTAGGCCGGTTAAACCCGCAACAACAATGCACCAATAGCACTTAAATATGGTACTTTCGGACCAAATATACCCTCATTTCCTTCATTTTATTGATATGAATCTTTATTTAAATCAAAAGATCAGAAACCATTGACGTACTAAGTATATGAGATTTGTCTATATTAAAGCTTTTTAAAATTGTTTCAGTATATTGTGACTGATGAACTAATATTTTTCTAGTAATTCGCCCGATCTGCAGACCGAGACAAAATTTGGTTTTTTCAAGGTCTTTTATTTCAAAAAAATTTAATAGTTAGCAACATTTTCAATATCTTCGAAAAATCCAATCAGATTTATTTTAGCTATATAAATTGTTGTTATGCAAAACCAACAATATATTTTTTTACAAAAACACATGAGCAGATGAGATTATTGGCAAAACTTTTCTTACACTGCTATTCACTAAGACAATTATACCACATTCTTCTGGATTGTTTTAAATCGTAGAAGACACATCTTAGCTTTATTGAGTAAATATATTTTTAACTTTTATCGGGCATAGTAAATCATTCAAGGAATTTTACGTAAATATATGTATTGCTTAAGGCAAATTAAATCCTTTTGGGATTTTTATTTTAACATATGTGTCAAGTCTACGTCACAGGGAAGTATATTTTATTGTAACTAATTCCATGTTTCTACAGGAACACTTTTGCAATGAGTCTTACTTTATATTTGTCAATCTCATTTTCTCATTCCATTTTCTTACATGTTTATGTGTTTGTGCTATAGGTCCAAATACACCACGTTTCTCAAAGGAACCAAATTCTTCTTGGATAATATCTTTCAATTTGGTCAGTCATTTCTTTGTCGACATTCATAGATGTTTCGTGTTAATATTATTATTTATATCATTGTCCTTTGATATTTCGATAGCTACCATATATATGAATATGTCATCGATGACCATTTCATTTGAACTCTACGTTTTTCCTTAACATATTGAGATCTCATTATTATCAGGTAATTGAGCATCTTCAAGGGTTTTTTCAATCACTTCAAGGACTTTCATTGTCACTGTAGGGACATGGACAACCACTTCTGGGGTTGTGGAGAAAGTGGATTTTGCAAAACATAATATCTTCAGGAGCGTTATGTAATACTACTGTTGAAGTTTCATGTACAACTTCTTCTTGAGGCTATACAACTTCTGTATGAGTATCAAGAATTGCTTATTCGGGAGCATTAGGGCATGAGTTTGTACAAATTCTCTTTTTTGATAGCTGAATATTTGGAACCTATAGGTTTGCCATGTTTCTGGCGTGCAACAAATTCATTAGCTGCCTTATTCAAAGTTTGTCTTTCAGAGATACAAATTCGAGCATGTGTCTACCACGCCGTAGATTCACTGGCTGCCTTATTCGAACTTTGTCTTTCAGGGATACAAATTCGAGAAGGTATATTCATAGCTGACACATGTAACTTTGTTACTTTAACTGCATCATCAAATGCATTAGGTAATAGATTCACAATTATTTGTAGATGTAATATTTTCTTTATCATCGGGATGTTTTAGGGTCCAGATGATACAAAGTGGAAGTATTACAAATAATACACACCGTTATTTATCCACTTGTTATTTTATAAGAATTTGCTTATCTCCCCCTAACAATGGGAGTATAGTTTTATAAAACTGACATTCTACAAATCGAGCAGTAAAAATGTCACCATTATTTGGACCATTTGTGGTAAATGTTGTGACAATCTCTACTAGGGTAACCACTCCTACTTGAGTAATGGCTATAATCACTTCTACTAAAGTGATTATTATGGCTATATGTTCTGAAGTTACTAGTTCTTCTAGAGTTTTTATTTCTGCCACGTCCCCTATCTCGACCTCTTTGAGAGCTATAGTTGACATTTGCTTCTGGGAATACCATGGAACCAGATGTTCTGGCATTATGATTTTTCATTGAAACCTTAACATCAACTAAAGCTCCAAGGGTCCTTTGATAAGTCCCAACAATGAACAGTGAATTATCGACCCTAGAACTTGTTTGTATGACACCAACGTAAATTACACAATCTATTATTCCATAAATAATTGATAAATTGTGATAAACAATGAACCACGTTGAAAACAAATAAAATCCTATTTAGGTAGTTCTCCCATCTTCTACTGTAATATATGAATAAACAATCAAATTCGTGCATGTACCACATTACATGTGAATAGCAAACCAATCAAATCTATATATGTATCACTTGTAGAAGTTTAATTCAAGCGATCACAACTTTGAATGATAATTATCTACAAAATATCAATTCATTATGACGATACATAGAATATTATATTACTTAAAGTTAGTTGAACAAAAAAAATACTTGCATCCATTCTCAATGTGATCGAGGTTAAAACCGAAGTGAATGTTTGTGTCATATAGATAATTAAGTAATTTCAAAATAATCACAATCTTAACGAATTCACACACACATATAATGAATTATGCAAATATAGTACTATTCATGAGTTAATGAGTAATAAACTTGTCTGCAATGATGTGACAAATATGATATATAACTCAAAATTAAAATGAGTTAGGAATTACTTGCAAGTAACGATTTTCGATTCGAAAAGAGGTAAAGAAGAATAAAATTATGACTTGAGTTCTCGAATTGGTTTTCGATCAAATAATAGAGTCCACGAGTTCAGTCAATTAGAGATTCGTGCTGATAACGTCTTATAGATTGATTGTCAACTTAATTGACAAATTTACCAAATAAACATATGAGAATACTTACAAAGGAAGAACACCACTCTTTCATTATTTCCATTCTCTGTATAGTCTTAGTGTACATAACAACTAATGGCTTTATATAGGCAAACATATGAGGCATGAGGTGGACATTAACCACCCATGCACAAGGTGGTGATGCCACCTCGTAGATGATGTGTTGAGGAGGTGGACATCCACACCCCAAGAAGAGGTAGTGATGCCACCTCACTAGTTACAACACAAAGTTTGATTTGAGGTTATTTTTAATGATTTTTTTGTCCTTTCACATTATAAAATTGGGGGGTCATGACACTTAGGGTGTGTTTGGTTGCATGGAATCCTATGTCATGGGAATCTATGAGGGGACCCCTATATTTTAGGCTAAATTGATATATCACTCCACATCTACCATTTGACCACCATTTGATTTTGTGATCAATGGTGGGAATGGAAGTCCCATAAACATGGGAATCCCACTCCTTGGTCCCCCAAGGCATGTGATTCTCATGTTCATGGGACTTTCATTCCCACCATTGATCACAAAATCAAATGGTGGATGTGGAGTGATACATTAATTTAGCCTAAAATGTATGGGTCCCCTCATTGATTCACATGGCATATGATTCCATTCAACCAAACACACCCTTAATATTATTCAAATCTTCAAATCATTCATGGATCTAGACAATTTTATTGGAAGAATGAAATTGTTTTAAATTTATTATTTCTTTTAATACATCAAAACATTTTGCAAGGACACTATTAGTCGAAGGTCTACTACAAGTTATTTCACCATGCTTGTTTCTAGTCCCATATCATGGTAAACTAAATAAATAAAGCATTGTGTCTAGGTCTTCTGCCAAAGCCAAAGCCGAATACCGAGCAATGGTGGCAGTTACTTGTGAGTTGCAATGGTTGAAGTTTCTTCTATCGGATCTAGGAATTGTTCATTCTTCTCCTATGATTCTTTATTGTGATAATCAAGCTGTTATCTATATCTCAGAAAATCCAGTATTGCATAAACATGATAAACACATAGAAATTGATTGTCATTTCGTTCATGAGAAAATACAATCCAAGCTCCTTGTTCCTCGGCATATTTCCACTTCCAACCAGGTTGCAAATATTTTTATAAAGCCACTTGGTAAGAATCGGTTTCATCTTCTTTTTTGCAATTTGCGCGTTACGAACCTCCGCACTTAACTTGAGGGGGAGTATTGAGATTATGTGTTTGTATATTCTCTTCTAAGTAATAAAGATTTTTTTGTACTGAATCTTGTATTTTTAGGAAGATAATTTCTTCTAATGTTGAAGTCTCTATTCAAAAATGAATTTTCTTATTGAGCAAGTCCTTCTGTAATTAATTATAATAGCTCTAGTTGTTTCCTTATGTAGGTATAACTCTTTGCATCTATTTATATGCATCAATGTAATATAATTTGTTCTCTTTTATTTACATAAGTAAAGAGCACTCTCACTGAAGTTCTAATTATTCTCATATTATAGCACAATTATAAGTAACTTGTAATTAATATTACAACATAATTAAGCTAGTGAGATGACTAGAATTTACAAGCGTGTCCATAAAAATAACTTCTAAGTTTTAGTTTCCACTGAGATACATGCATAGTAACAAGGAATGTGATATTTTGAAAAATATCGAAATTTCACCGAATATTTCTGTTTTTTTTAGTTATCGAAATTTCTTTCGAAACCGAAATATTTATTTATTTTTCATTAGGCCAATCTCAATGTCGGTACATTTTAACCCGTTATAATCTTAGTTTAGTATAAAAGTTGTGTTATATAAGTGATTCTTATGCAATATGTAGTTTGTATGACATTATGAGTCTCATGATACTCTTTATGTAATATGTAAGAGTTTAAAATGCTGAACTTATACTGATAACTTCAAAAGTACAATCAAAATTTTTACATTTTCTCTATACACAACGAAATATTTCTTAAAATCAACTTACCGAAATTACCTTGAAAAATGAAATCACAATCCTTGCATAGTAATAAATTGCCAAATTCTGGGAGTTTTATAGCTGTAAATTTTGACGGAGAAGAGTACAAAAAAAACTTTTTAAACAGTAGCTAAAGGAAGATAGAAACTCTACATTTATCAGCCATCATTGCTATTAGTATTATAAACTAATTGCTTGTTGTCTAGCATAACGAATGAATTAAATGTTTCCATAATCATATTTGTGATTGAGTTAGCAAATAGAAACAATTTTAAGTTTCATTGCACATACTATCTTGTAAACATCTCTTGCTCAAATTGAAGCATTGTAACGTAACCCAAACCAACAGATCTAATCAAAGCAAGACCCATATTCCCTAGTCATCGCGTGTCTTAGGTAATTAATTATATAATGTACATGTGGTGGAAAAAGAATACTTTGTGTTTTTTTTTCAAATTAAAATTTTCATAACTATTTACTTGGTTGTCAAATTTTTGTAAACTCGATATCGTTGGAATGCATTTTGAAGATCTTTTTTTATGAAACCCGATGCTTCCAAAAATTGTTCTCCTGTGAGTTTGACCTGCAAAACATTTGTTAGACTGCCAAGGACCACCTTTTTGGTGGCCGAAGGCACTCCGATGCTTAAGTCAATAACTTTGTTGGAAGAAGGATGTAAATCAGGATAAAATTTAGTTAAAGTTGCATACCTGTGTCGAATGTTCTCTTTACCTTTTATAATGACCGTGGTTTGCATGACTTAAGCATGTGAGGCGCAATGGAAGAAGACGTTTCTTGTAACAATCTCCTTCTTAATGGAGATGCGTTCGTGGAAGCGTAACTCCCTCCATAGCTATTGTTTTATGCATTGTTCTTCTTCTTTATAAGAAAACCCGAATCAGGCCTGGACTCAAGCTCTGACTCGTTTGGGCCTGGATTCGGGCCCTGTTTACGTCTCCTTAGGGGTAGGCCTCTATAATTTCCTCATTTTTCCTGGGCTTTATGAGCTAGCCCAATAGATTGGGTGTTGTATTCTCGTGATGAATCTTTATGCCACGTGTACGGTCATGATGATCGGTTTATTTTGATGTATCATAAGCTATTCCCCCCTTAGTTAGTGGGTATGTTCATGTATCCGCTAATTGTGTGGCGGTTTTGCTTTTTGATTGCAACATTACGGCTTGGTTAGTGCTCTTGCTATCCGTCGCTGCTGTTTTCTTTCTAGTGTTCCATCCGCCTGTTTGTTTTGGAGCGATTTTTGGGATTTTGTGCGATTGTCATACCTTGCACGTTCTTCTAGAGTTGTCCTTTCGTTGTCCATTCCAATAAAAAGGAGAAGCTTTGTGTATGCTCTGTTTCCTTATGCATTTTCTCATTTTTTGATTTTTTAACCTTTTGATTCCTTGCATTCGTTTTGTAGTCATGTTTAACTTCAGGGTTTTGGGTGGCGATGCCCTTGATGTTTTCGAAGCTTTCTTTACACCCAAGAGGGCAACACACGTGACTCTAGACAGCATTCGTCACGACTACTTGTTGCTAAATGATCTGGAAATTGTTCTCCTTGGAGAGGGTGACAGTTCTTGTCGTCCTAGGCATGGATATATTACTTTATATCCTGGTATGTTCCATTCTTGTTTTAGGCTTTCGGCTCCTACTATCGTCTGGGAGTACTTGGATTTGGTTGGTATTGTTCTAGCTCAACTGGTCCTTAATGGTTGGAAGGTAATGATTTAAACTAGGGGTGGGCATTTAGGACCGAACCGACAACCGGACCGATCGGGTCGGTTCGGATCGGTTTTTATTAATTATAAATGTTTCAGTTTTAAAAACTCGGCCCGGCCCGAAGTTTCTGGTCCGGGCCTCGATTTCCATTTTTGAAGCCCGTCGGGTAACCAACCCGGCCCAGATTAAATAGTTAAAATTTTTGTAAACCCAAAATTTTCTGAACTTCAAGGACCAAAACCGGCCCGAAATTCGGTTCAGGTTGTTCTGTCCTGCTTTCCTTATCATCTGGTTGGTTGTTACTGCCTGTGAACTCGGTGATAAAATCCGCTAATGCCTGAGCTTTGATAGCAATTCTAGGGACATAGCTGATGTCAAATCGTCCGAGCTCTATCGCCCACTTCACCATTCTTCTTAACAAGTCTGGTTTGTGTAATACCGATCGAAGAGGCTGTTCAGTTATAACCGTGATAGGGTGTGCTTGGAAGTATGGTTGCAATTTTCTTGACGACACGATTAAAGCGAGCGCCAGTTTATCTAGGGACGGATAGTTGATTTCTGCATCTGTGAGAGTTTTCCAGATGCAGTACACTAGTTTTCGCACCCCTTTTCTTCTCGAATCAGTGTTGAACTCACCGCGTGGTTGGACAATGATAGGTACAAATACAATGTTTCTCCTGTGTTTGGTTTTGTTAGCAGCTTCGTGTTTCCCATGTATTTCTTAAGGCTTTGAAAGGCTCTTTCGCATTCGTCATTTCATTCGAATGTCTTGTTTCCCTTCAAGATTTTGAAAAAAAGTAGACACATCTAATGACCTGGAGATAAATCTGTTCAGAGCTGATATCCTCCCGTTAAGACTTTGAACACCTTTTATGTTTGTCGGCGAGTGCATGTTGAGGAACGTTTGTATCTGCTTTGGGTCGGCTTCAATTCCTTGTTGGTTCATCATGTACCCGAGGAACTTTCCTGACTCCACTCCAAAGGTGCATTTCTTTGGGTTTATCTTCATTTTGTACTTTCGAAGCTGGGAGAAAGCCTGTTTGAGATCCATGATATGGTTTGTTCCGCGTGAGCTTTTGACGAGCATACCATCGATGTAAACTTCCATTGTTTTGCCGATCTGATCTCTAAACATCTTGTTTACTAGCCGTTGATATGTTGCTCTTGCATTCTTCAATCCGAATGACATTACTTGATAGCAGTATGTACCCCTTTCCATTATGAAAAATGTGTTTTCTTGGTTGAGGTGGGGGGGGGGGGGGTACATTTGTATTTGATTATACTCGGAGTACGCGTCCATGAAGCTCAACATTTCGTGTATGGCAGTTGCGTCTACTATTTGATCTATTCGTGGATGTGGATAATTGTCTTTGGGGCAGACTTTATTTAGGTTGGTGTAATCCACGCACACCCTCTATTTCCCGTTCTTCTTCTTTGCTAGAACCGTGTTCGCTAACCAATCTGGGTAATGAGTTTATCTTATCATTCCTGCGCTGAGCAGTTGGTGCACTTCTTCATTTATCTTCTGATTGCATTCCAGGGCCACCAATCTTCTCTTTTGTCGAACTGGTTTCCTATCTGGATTCACTTGCAATTTGTGGGAGATGACGGATGGATCTATTCCCACCATGTCCTTATTTGTCCATGTGAAAACATATTGGTTATCTTTCAGCAGTTGGATCAGCTCCTTGGCGAGTTCAGGTTGGATCTTTGTGCCGATTCAGACTGCCTTTTCTGTTTCGTTGTCTAAGTAGACCTCGACTATTTCCTCTTCCGGTTGTCCGGTGTTGGGTCGATCTCGTGGACTGGTTGGAGCCATATCGTCGTTCGAAGAATTTGAACTTGTTTCATCAAGTTGTTGTGATGATTCTTCCAGTCGTTGCGGTAATTGCTATTAATGGGGAGTTATTATAGCAGCAAAATGACACTTTCGGGCCACTGGTTGGTCTTCTTTTATTCTTCCAATGTCACTGTCGGTATGGTACTTCATACATTGGTGCATAGTGGAGGATACTGCCCCCATCTTGTGTATCAACGGTCTTTCGAGTAGCATGTTGTACACAGCAGGAGCGTTGACGATGAGAAAGTATGTCATTAATACTCGTTGCTTCTCTGGCTCTCCCACTTCAACTAGTAGTTGAATCATTCCCAATGGGTTACATTGTTGCCCACTGAAGCCTACCATAGACTGATCGCTTAGTGAGGGCATCTCAGTGGTGAACTGCATCATTCGGAAAGTTGTTAGGTATAAGAAGTTGGCCGAGCTGCCTCGATCAATACTCTTTTGATTTTCCATTTAGCTATCATGACCGAAATCACTAAAACATCATTGTGTGGGAAATTAACCCCGTCAGCATCTTCGTTTGAGAAGGTTAAGGTCCTTTGCATTGTTTTTGCACGTTGTGTGGATGCTTCCTAGAATTTTATTTTTGTGCATAAGTTTCTAACTATACGCTTCCTAGATCGATTGGATTGCTTTTTTCCCTGCCCGTGCCATGCAAGATGTAAATTGTTTCTTTTGCTTGCTCATTTGAAATGATTGTTTCGCCATCGAGTTCGACGAACTCTCTGAGTCGTCCTTCTTTGATACGGCGTTCAATTTTGTCTCTTAGGTTGCGACAATCTTCGGTATGGCTGTAGTCATTGTGGAAGAGGCAGTATCTGCTATTGCTCCGCTTTTTCGGATTTTCTCTCATATTTAGCGAGCAATTGACGTTTTTCCCTCCTGCCATAGCTTCAAGAATCTCGCTTCGACTTGCTATTAGAGTCGAGAATGTTCTTCCGTACTTGGGTTTCTTCAGTTGTAGATTTTCAGTGTCTCTTAAGCTGAGTGGTTTCTTCTCGAACGTAGCTACCCTGCTGATCTCGGATGATTCGATTTATCGTCTCGATCACACTGTTCATTTGATCCATAAGCATCTCCACTCGAGGATCCGAGGGGATTACCCACGATGTCTAAACTGTTGCCTGTTGGAGCTCTATTCCAGCAGGCATGGTTGTTTTGATGATCGTCTCTGGATCAGCATTGGGCAACATGCCGTATATTTTATCGTCAGATTGAAGATTTGTGGAGTATTCCATTGATCTTTTATCAGGTTGCGTGAGCTTTGTTACTATGAATCTTATTTTTGAAAGGAAAACTCGCAGTTCTTCATGGACGATGCCAAACTGATGCGTAAAAAAAAAATCCTCCTGTGAGTTTGACTTGCAAAACAATTGTTAGACTGCCAAGGACCACCTTTTTGGTGGCCGAAGGAACTCCGATGCTTAAGTCAGTAACTCTATTAGAAGAAGGATGTAAATCTCGACAAAACTCAGTTAAAGTTGCATACCTGTGTCGAATGTTTTCTTTACCTTTTATAATGGCCATGGTTAACTCTCTGTGTGACTTAAGCATGTGAGGCGCAATGGAAGGAGACATTTCTTGTAACAGTCTCCTCCTTAATGAAGATACGTTCGTGGATGCATAACTCCTTCCACGACTCTATTTTGGTGCATCGTTCATCTTCTTTATGAGAGAACTCGTATTGGGCTTGGACTCAGGCTCTGACTCGTTTGGGCTTGGATTCAGACCCTATTTACGTCTCCTCAGTGGTGGGCTTTGTTTGGGCCACTGACGCCGGGCAGAATAGCGATTATTCTGCAGGCTAATATCAACAGATAATTGACAGGGAAGAACACAAGAAGATTACCCAAAAAACACAGAGAAAATAACTCCAATGTTTAATCAAATGTATCTCTAAAATCAGCCCACAAGCCGGGCTTTATAGCTAAAACTCATCAATGTTGAAATTTTACCAAAAATGGCAACACCCCAATAATCATGCTAAAACAAAATAAGTAATAAAAAAAATAAACCGCCAGAAATCTGGAGCAAATTGGGTTCAGAATCACTTCCTAAACAATAATTGAAATAGTACTATAAAAGAAAATAAACTGCTAAATTTGTGGATTTAGAAGGGAAAACGGTAGAATTTGGCCTCGAAAAGATGTGCAACGAGCGTAGCTGGTTGACCACGACATGTGCGTTGAAAAAAGCTTTCCGAATTGGGGTTGTTTGTGCGATTCTGATACTTCTGCAGGTTAGCAGGAACTAGGTCAGAGCAGGGAACGAAAAACAACTGCATCAGTTTGGCACCGTCCGTGGGGACGACATAGTTCGTAACTTTACACTAAGCGTCGTTTCATTTCAAAATTTCAGAGAGATGGTGACCACCAGGTCACGTAACAACGAAAAACCAGGGGACACGTCGAACGTTCCGGTTGTCCCTATATCGCCTCCCCATCCCACCATTTGTGGATCGGGCCATGAACAAGACCTTACTGAGGAAGCTCACTCCTCCGAAGCTCGACTCCTACGACGGAATCACTGATCCCTTTTGACTACCTGCGTCATTACCAGCACGTAATGGCCCTTAAAGAAGGATCTGAATCCGTCATGTGCAGAACCTTTCCCACTAGTCTGAAATACTCTGCAATATGAATTGGGTTAATGGTAGCCATGAACATTTACAGGTACGTATTGATGCCTGTAATTCTGGTTACAATTGGACTTCATTGTGGCAAAGATTGTTTTTGGTCAGCAAGGTGGGACGGCATCTATTTTTCTCACTGACAATAAAAATTGGGAACTACATAAAAAAAAAATGGGAAAAAAAAAGCTTATCCAGTTGTTTGAATTAGGATGTGGGTCATTTTGGTTTGTCCTTGATAAAATTATTATGTTAATAATTCAGACTTTCTAATATGAATTTTAGCTTTACTTATTTTCTTATTAGAGAAAAAGGAAACTTCGTATTGGCTTAGGAGGGGGTATTCAATTCGGGATTTGAATGGACTCTGAAGAATTATAAATTTCGTGAATTTTAAAAGGTTTCAAATGAATTTTAAATGATTGGATTTTGTAGATTTTATGAAGGTTTGTTATGGACTTCTATAGATTCTTATAATTTCAATGAATTTTTACAAATATGTTATTAGTCATAGGAAACAATGAAAGAACATCACCTACATTATTATCCATGCTAACACAAATCATAAAACATCAATTAAACAATTGTTTGTATGTTACGAGAATTTCACTTCAAATTAAAAAAAAAAAATCAAATACATTGAAGATGGTCCAAAAGTAATACAAATAACTATTTTACTTCAAATTATTATCCCCACCACCGCCACCGCCACCTCTCCTACCTTCTTCTTCTTCTTCAATCACCACCACCATGCTATCACCACCCCTCCTCCTCCTCACCCTCTTCCTCTTGTTCTTCTTTTTCTTCGTCAATCACCACCGCCACCTTTCATCCCACCTCCACTCATGTTCATCTTCTTATTCTCAACTTCCTCCCCCTCACCTCTTTATTATTATTATTATTATTATTATTATTATTATTATTATTATTATTATTATTTCTTCTTCTTCTCTTCATCCTCCACTTTTTTTTCTCTCCTTTTTTTTTTTTCCTTTTTCTCCTATTTTTTTCTTCTTCTTCTTTTTGCCCTTGCGAATGTTCTGGCAAGTGGGGAACCTCCACTTGTAGGAACCTCTGCGAGAGCGAAGAAGAAAAAAAATGGGAAAAGAAAAAAAATAGAAGAAGGAAAAAAAAAAAAACAAAGAGAAAAGTAGTAAAAGAAGAAGAAAATAGTAGGAAAAAATAGATAAGAACAAAAAAACAAAGATGAAGAGAAGACAAGAAGAAGAGAAAATAAGATGAAAAGAATGAGAAGAAGAAGAGGAATAACAAAAAAGAAAACATAAGAACAAAAAGAGAAGAGGAAGTGCGGGTGGTGGTGCAGCCAGCAGTGGTAGGGCATGGTGGTGTGGCCGAAAGTTGTGGGGCGAGGTGATGTTGCTCCTGTGAAGAAAGAAGAGAATGGAAGGTGGTGGTGTCCTTCAGCAGATCACAAAAAAATGAGATGGTGGCATCCTTCAGCGGAAATGGTGGTGTTATTTAACAATAGCCAATACAAATCTTTTGAAATATGATGGGGGGAGGTTTTTTGTGAATAACTCTTGTTAAATACATTTTTCACTCACAAATCCTTCAAAATTCACAACTTTAACAAATCCATTAAAATCCACTACTTCTTGAATACCCCTGATTTTGGTGGACTTTTGAAAAACATGAATTGAATACCCCATGATTTTGATGGATTTTAAAACAATCCTTTAAAATCGGTATTTGAATACCCATAAATTTACATGTATTATTTTAAATCCTTAATTGAATACCCCTTAGTTTTAATGGATTTTAAAATCATTCACAATTCATTAAAATTCGTAATTGAATACCACCCCCTTAATTGCAGTTTATCAAATTAAAACAATGCTTGCTTAATGCTTATCTATTTATAATGCGTGTGTGCGTGCGTGTTTGACTCGATTTTATATCTTTGCAACCAAATTGTGAATTAATTTTTTTTAGTTTCTTTCCTTCTATTACGTATTAGTCTCTACTATTCTCTGCTTTAGTGTTTACTATATGTGGTTGTGGTACAATTGAAATGTTTCTTAAAGTGAGCATTCTTCTATTTTATCCAAAATTAATAAACATTATTTAATTTGGTTTGACTATAAAATGGACCGAAATTCAACAATTATTTTGCGATAATGGCATTCACACTTGTTGACAATGGCCAATGGGTAGTTTCAAAAAATTATTCTCGTGCTAATGGACTTATCGCAATTTCAACAAGTATTATGCAACAATAACATTCACAATGGGTGGCTTCAAAAATTGTTCTCGTGTTAATGGACTTAATGCAACTTCAACAAGTATTTTGCAACAATAACATTCAAAAATTGGTAGAAAAGACATTAATTGATTTTAATCATAAATATAACAAAAACTAATAACAATGATCGTTAATTATCATTACTTTTTTTTTAATAGTGCGTCACCCGCAGTTTGAGTGTTTTTTTTTTATATCAATATTCTAATAGAGATCGTTGAGGATATTAAGATTCAATTTCGTGACAATCTGCATGTATTTCCTAATTCATAATCATTTTGAGTCATGTCATGAAAACGTACAATTTTCAGTTTAGAAAACTTGTTAGGATCCAAGTCTGCTGGCTGTAAAGATTGTTATTTATAAATTAAATCATTGGGAGCTTAATACTCACAACCCAATCAATAGGTTTATCCATTAATTTTCGTCTTTATAATCCATGTCCTCAGAGATAGTTGGTGTTCAACAAATCTTCTCATACTCTAAAATGTCAAATTGAGTTTAAAAAAGCCACCCAGCAAGTTAGCACGATTGGATGATAAGTGAGACTTATATGTATGTGTTGAAGTTTTTATTTGCTGCATATGTCTCAGAGGGTTTTTATAATTTTTGATGACTTTGGGAAAGATGGGAGCAAACATAAGATCATGGGTGATTCTAAATGTCGAGGAAATGGGCGAGGGAGGCTCCCTCGCACGTGCCCGAGTATTGTTTCAAAAAAAAAAAAAAAAAAAAAAAAAAAAAAAAAAAAAAAAAAAAACAAAACGCTGGAAAACTAAAACTTTCAAAACTTAAAAAATCTCAATTTCTCCAACTTCAAATTCAAACAACACCAGCTCTCACTTCACTCTCTTCCTCGACACCCAATCTACAGGGGAGTGAGGCAAAGGAATGGCGAGAAATGGGTGTGTGAGGTGAGCAGGAAAACTGTGTCGGATCTCTCTGTTCTGGTCTCTCTGTTTCTAAAGCATGGGTGAGCTCACTCAATGTTCAAGTTTCCCACCCCCTCAAGTTCTTACAAAACTCACTCAATGGCTTCTAGACTCCAACTACTCTCCTTCCTCTGTTTGCTCGGCCTTTTAACTCTTTGTTCTGCAAGAGAAGCTCCAGCTGAGAAAATCCCCAAGTCAATATCCAATGCTGATTACATTGCGCTCATTAAGCGAAAAACACAAGATTTGAAGACAACATTCAATCTTGACACCCTTCTTCATGACCACTCTCCTGTTGTCTCTCCATCTGATGATGCTCCATTGTGTTTGTAGAGGCAACAATGCAGCCTGAGTTAACCACCGAAATCATAGATAAACTTTCGGGGTCCCACTTCCATTTCATAACTGCAAATATATGTAAACAAAAAGTGAATAACAATCTGAACAACCATCGATCGAATACCTACTTGTTAAAGATGTGCTTAAAAAAATTGATGTATGTTACATGTTCATATCCAGTGAAGAGCTATTAGTGTGTTGGGCACATTGTGTGTCACCTTTTGTGTTGGGTATATGTATATCTGGTTGTGGTAGTCACATGGCTTTACATCTCTAACACTTTGAACTTTTAGAGCAACTGGTTTTTGTTTTTCCATATTGCATCAAGAGTGAAAGGTCCGTGGTTCAGAACTTCAAATCTCCTCAGCATTCTGCTAAGGCCTGATGGAACTATGAGAGGAGGAGATGATCAGTATTCAGGGCAGTGGAAGACCGACAGGTTTACACATTGCAACTTTGTCGAGGCTCTGTGCAACAATGATAAAATTTATCTGGTAGTGCCTTGATTGCCAGCAAGCTAAGCAAGATCTGGGGCATGCAATGTCCTCCTAGACTCAATATCTTTATTTGGACAGTGGACCAGGGGAAGATTCAGTGGAAAACCTTAAGAAAGAGATTTGACAAATTAAAACCTCAAATTTAGTTGACATGGTATTGGTCTTAAATTTTGCCAAAGTCCACAAGTTGTGTATGTGTCATGAATAAGCCCAGTGTCTCAATATATCGAAGAAGAACAATAGAATGGTCTACAAATTTTGAACCACTTGAGATGAAGTATGATCAACCATAGTGGATCCTAGTACATGTTGCACCAAGATTTAAACTGTGTGTCAATTACTAGATTCTTTTAATTCTCCCCAAGACGAGATGAACACAAACAATGATGTATACACCAGAGTTCGTATGAGGAAGATATGTGTGAAACAAGATTGGATTCTTTTGGCAGTCAGATAACCATTCAAAGTTGTGTTGATCGGTTGAATGCTTAATTGCTTATACTCAAATGTCAAGCTCAAACTTAAGAAGAGCTTTCTGTCTGTGCCCACTCAGTCATGTGACCGGTCCACAACATACAAAAATAGAATTCCAAAATTGAAATTCCCTATTTTGAAAATATGTTCCTGATTTATCTCCCAAGGATTCTTCTACCATTTATGGAGGGTCCAAGCACAAATTTTCTGACTCTCCAAGGCAACAATGCTGTCTTCAAATCTTGTGTTTTTCACTTAATGAGCGCAATGTAACCAGCATTGGATATTGACTTGGGGATTTTCTCAGCTGGAGCTTCTCTTGCAGAACAAAGAGTTAAAAGGCCGAGCAAACAGAGGAAGGAGAGTAGTTGGAGTCTAGAAGCCATTGAGTGAGTTTTGTAAGAACTTGAGGGGGTGGGAAACTTGAACATTGAGTGAGCTCACCCATGCTTCAGAAACAGAGAGACCAGAACAGAGAGATCCGACACAGTTTTCCTGCTCACCTCACACACCCATTTCTTGCCATTCCTTTGCCTCACTCCCCTGTAGATTGGGTGTCGAGGAAGAGAGTGAAGTGAGAGCTGGTGTTGTTTGAATTTGAAGTTGGAGAAATTGAGATTTTTTAAGTTTTGAAAGTTTTAGTTTTCCCACGTTTTTTTTTTTTTTTTTTGAAACAATACTCGGGCACGTGCGAGGGAGCCTCCCTCGCCCATTTCCTCGACATTTAGAATCACCCTAAGATCATATTTTAAAAAACTTTACCATGCTATTATTTCTATATTTCATTATCAGCATTGCGTAACTCGTCTGCATTCTCAGGCTTTGATTTGATCCATCCTTTTTAGTCAATTAAAACTTTTACATTTTTTGGGCGAGAGCTATCACATCACACTTGAGCCATGCTAAAATGCAACCAACATGGAACTTATGTTTGAATACCATCTCCATTGCCTTTTCCCTAATTCCAAAGGGAGTCACACACCCTGCACATTCTATCTTTTCCCCAGTCATCACAAAGGCATAGATTCAATTTATCTTTTTCAGCTTTGGGGGAACCATAGATAGATCTGGATCCTTATCTTCATTTTGCCCTACCCTTTTTTAAGATATAACACTCGTACATCACAACACCATAGACCTTAATAGTCTAAAAAACATGTCAAGCTCCATGAACGTCCTTCAAGTCTTCAACTCATCTTGGTGAACCTCCTTCATGTATAAACCCTATTCTAGGCTGTTTGAAGAATGACACTCATACATGATACAATTTTATTAAGTACGTGAGATTTTTATTTGAGAATAATCAAATAGTAGATGGGTGAGAAGTACTATTCATTTACTTGTAAGGCGGATTTCACAAACGATCCTTCGAGTAAAAGCAGTAATGCTAGCCTTCTCTGCAACAAGATAAGCAGAGTAAAACCCAACACCAAATTGACCAATACTAACATCATACTCTGCTTGCAATGCTTCCTTGAATTCATTGGTTCTAGACTTGGCGCTTGCACCAAACCAATTTAATACCCAGTCCTCCAATTTGAAAACTAATAAATAATGTGAACTTTCGTCTTTGGGTGAAGTCCCTTCTTTGGCTTGGAATTGATAAGGTCTTGTTAATCTTATTGCAAACCACTATGGTTGTGCATTAAGCTTTCTAATCGAATCTCGTCCTAGGCATTAGAAGCATCGGAAATGAGCTCTGAACTGAAGAAATATCTCTTTCATTGAAGACTGACAAGCTGGTTGAATCAATCTAGAGGTATCTGCATCTCCCACCATCATCTGAACGTCTTCAACACAAAACTCTAAACACGACCTTAGACTTAAAAACATTGAAATCTCGCTAAAAATAAAGTATGAGAGTGAGCAGAGGGGTTCAAGTGCGATGGAGTTGATAGGAGAAAAGGAGAGAGAAGGGGGGAGGGGGTACACTCAAATTCGCCATAGTAATGCAGAGACTAAGTCAAAGTTGCCCAATAAAGAAGCAAAAGCACAACCTAACAAAGAGCTACAATGGCATCCAACAGCTCTGGCAAAAGAGCTGCAACAACTTGAGCTCTCTCAAATACCAGGTCCCCTTCTCAACAAAATTGACCAAGGTAGCAAAATTCTAGGAATAGGAGGGGAGCTCTGTTGTACATCAAGCAAAAGTAAGATGGCAAGTTTACTCTAGAATAAATCAAAGAGAAAAGGTGTGAGAAGTAAAGCAATCACAATCCACCAACAAAGTAATGCAATCTTTTATTCCCCACTTCAAAAAGTACAGAATTACAGAGATTGGCGCTAAATTACTGTCAGATCGTAAAAAGAGTTCGATTCGGCCATAATGAGAAAGAAACCCGACTTTCCAGGCCTGAAACTTTTTCTCCATTCCTTCAATGAAGCAAAGACTCTGCTACATGAAGTCTAGAAGAGATCATAGGTAAACTCTGATAGGAAAACTTCAAATCCTACCCCTAAAATTTTGGCAAGGTCCTCCTTTCCTATGCTTAATAAGATTACACAGGAAAAATATGAACTCTTCCTGACATTCTCTTGAGATATGATACTTCTTGAGACTTCCGCAATGCTATTAGCTGACAAGAGTATCTCCTTTTGTTCGGGGACAAACAATTTGGGGTGCAAGGTAAACCTACCCTCCTCAAGCAAAATCACATCCGCTAGCACAAATAACAAGGGATATATATGTACAGACAATAATTAAAAATTCCAAAAATCTTCCCCATCAAAATTGGATGGAATGTGGCGAATGAATTAAAGATCACGTCGGAAACAATGAACTTGAAAAAGTGAGGAAATCCTCACCAGGTGACTAAAACTTACTTCCATAAATCTGTAACAATGAAAGACCATTTATATGAGAAATAAAGAGATGCGCATACATGCGACGCTATTTCATCAGTCATTATAATCAATCCGTCATCCTCATCTTCAATCAAGGAAAAGGGAAGTTGCAGATTGAAATGGTATTTAATTAGTAATCATAGCTCAACCCATCGTCATCTTCAATTTCAACTTCACCGTCACCAGACCCACTCATCAGAGAGAGAAAGATCAAAGTTGCAACCAACTGTGCAGCCAGGAAATATTTGGCTCTTCTTCTGAAAGTCTTCTCTTCCTCTGTTTTCTCCCTCTTGGCTTTGCTTTTGGGTTTTGAACCTAATAAATCCAAACATCACCATATCATATATGTGATGAAGAAAGAAAAGAAAAGAAAACCAGTTCAAGTTAAAAAGAACGAGTTAATAAATAGTTTGAGAGTTTGTTGCTCGTGTGTGGTTACTTACTAGTGATTGTTTTGTTACGCCGCAACACCACAAATTATGAGTTGCAGTTGATTTGTGTTTTTTATTAGTTAAAATAAAATTGTGATGCCTTGACAATCGAGCGAAGAGAGTGGGTTTAATCCTACAAGGCCTTGTTTATCTTCTTTCTCAAAATAACAAGAACGGAAGCAAAAAGTACATTGTGAAAATAAAGAAGAGAGAATGGAGAACTTGTAGCAAAAATCATGGAAACAATCTTATTAGGCGGTTGAGGAATATTTGTCACGGAAAACTCAAAAAAGGCATGGGAGTAATTTTTTTCACCTCCTCTTCCTTCTCTTTTTTCCACCAATCTCCATGGAGGTTTTTTTTTTCCTTTTCTTTAAAACTAACACAGCCTAAGATAAAAGAATATTAAGGAATCATAATGCAGCTAAAGCCAATTAAGCACATGGAAACAAAGAGGATAGTAATATATGCCTATATAAAAATTTGCTGTTTATTCAAGTTAAATTTGGTAGGTCCAGTTCTGGACCATCTAATTGTTTGTGCAATTGATTGAATTCAAAGATATCTTGATCCAACTTGATGAAGTACCTCTTGCGGGTTTTGAAGGATCAACAGGAGACCATGGCATAGATGAAGATGAAGAACCTGCTTCTAACAACTCCCTCTTAAGATTTTCAGAGTACCTTACAAGATTGCTATGCTCGAGCAGCTTACTTCGCAACAATGATGTATCCTATAAGTGCAAAAGTAGTTAGAACATATAGAAGTATATCACTGGATGGCCATAGTCAGAATACTTTCAAAAGGAAATTTATATATTGTTCCATATCACTTTGTAACTCTATTATGTAGCTGCAAGCTAATTTGCTAAGTAACTGCAAATTAGTATAGGTATCAAAGTGCTCCAAATTTTACCAATTGCCTTAAAACATAGTGACTAAATTCGGTTAAACATTGCTCCAACTAAATAAAACCAAGCTCCACTGAGATGAAAACCCATCTTTTAGCTGATTGACAGTACAACCAGTAAGACATCAAATGGTTTGTCGCAATCTGGACAGTATTACTGATTTAACTTGAACTGGCCAACCTTTTAGCAATTTTAATTTCAACGTTTCCTTATAGACTTTGGTCATATATAATAAAGGCAAGACTTACAGGTAAAGCTTGAAGTATAAGGAGGGCATGTCCAAGGAAAGTTGCATCTACACTTGTCGGCCTGTCCACACAAAAAATAATACATTGTCATTTTACGCAGTTTATGCTCATGACTACAAAACAAGAATTGAGAAAAATAATATTCACATGACCATGTCTTAAATCGGTAAAAGAAACACAAACTCACAAAAAGTGTACCAATCACCTGTTCTCAAAGAGAAATTTTCGCTCCCCCAACCTTGTTGATAATGCTTCGTAAGCAAGTGTTGCCCTCCTATAAATCTGTTCACAGTTGAGTTGCATGTGTTTATTTAAAAAGCCATTGTGCAACCTGATTTAGGATAAATTTCATGCTCTATGACTCCTCAGTTTGAGCATCAGGTCCATATGGAATTTTATTTTTAAGTTGGTTTTCTGCAAGTCAGACCACTTTGCATTCCTAAAGTTTGAACGAATAGCTAAAAATTCCTAAAACAATCTAATGGTTTCAACTACCCAATCTTTGGTGAAGATGTTCTCACAATGAGAACATCTTCCTTTAAGAAATTTCCATTAAAATCATTCAATTCCTGGTGGCACTACACAAGGCCAAGGAGCCAATAACTGAAGAGCAATATATTTCTCCCTCTTTGAGAGAATATCAAAAAAATTAAAAGATCCAAACACAAAAATCATAAAGAAAAACATGCTGAAAAGGAGAGATTGGGGATAGTTAGTGCAAGAACCAAAAAGTGATGAGAAAAGTAGGACCTCCGCTTCTCTCCGCTCAGCATTGAGTGTTGTTATCCCAAGCAACTGCTTTACTTCATATTTTTGCTTGCAGTGAAGAATCTTTCCAATTGGCCATGGAAGATCAGAAAAATATATCTTATATGCTAGACTTTCATCAGATCCTACCCAAAGTTCATACATGAGAGCATTTGCAAGCCAAGAACTGATCATTGCTTTAGTTGACAGCCACTCTGGGAAAGTGTAACTTGGGACACCCGAGTCTAGATCGACGACGCCATCCTCCTTTAAACTTTCAATAACCCCGCCTTTCTCATTGTTATATGCTACATAATCTCCAATCTCGACATAAGGTATTTGATCTAGAAGAAAGAAACCAAATATCAGAATGCTTGTGACCTTGGAAGATATTAGATGTAAAGTAAAACTTCATATAAATTCAAACACATAAGGTTTGTACTTTTTAAGACTTCTTTTATCAGTTGCTAAAAGTTCTTTCGAATTTAAGAAAAGAAAAGCTTCAAAAGTTAAGGGCTTATTTAGTTTCAGTTTGATTAACAGTTTAAGGATCAGTGGGTTTTCTTTTGTATCATTTAAACACTCACATCTAGCTGCTAATATTACATCCCCTCACACGATTGCAATGATAAAACCATACAACAATAAACATAAGGAAACCATAAAAAAGAAAAAGAAAATTAGAACAGAAAAAGTGGCAATTCAAAGTTGTTTATATCTTGCTTTGTTTATAGCTTCCTCGATGGGAACATAATTTTGTTTATACCATCAAAGATTCAAGGACACCGGCTATTGAAAATGTGCCTGTTAATGTGAAATATGCCATGTTGTATTCATGCTCCTCTTATTTCTTAAGTCCATTAGAAATTTTGTTCTTGGAATTAATTAGTTTTATGCAATATCTGTGAAACAAATATAGTCCAAGCCTTCACTACCCCAAACTTACACTAATTTGATTTGTGGTCACAGCTTAAGCAAGAATCTATTCATGACTGCTATAAGATTGACAGTGAAGGTAATAGGCAAAGATGCGGCCCAAAAAAAAGAAAGATACGATAGACGAAGAACAAATACAGACATGAATTAGTGAAAGAGGAGTTTACACCCACGCCCCAGCTGAATCACAAAGACAGACATTCAGTTACAAAATTGTCCCACCTGTAAAGCTATAAACCCCAAACCCATAACGTAACTTTTCATGTCCCCCTAAAAGCACAACCACAATGTAACAAACACAGACACTCAGTTTACCATAATGTAACTTGCTATATGTTTGGTGATATATTTTATGCTAAATTTTTTTCCTTGATCATTTTTTAAAGCATTTTACAAAATTAAAATAAGTTCCGAAGTTTGATGCAGTTTTATGTTTTTATATTTTACTTTCATTTGTTTCCTAAGACCTTCCTACAACTTCAGACGTGTAACCCTATGCCTGAAACAGTATATTAGCATATCGTGTAAACAATTTGTAATGTCTTAAAACTAAAAGTCGGTGCTTTTCAGAAATACTATATTGGTTTCAAAATGCTAACCGGCTGAACACAACATCCTTATGCACCCATTTCACCAACAAGTCATCAAGATGTCCCATCCCCTAATCAAGCACTGAAAATGTAGAACATTTGTTGGATTACCCCCCTTAAAAAAATTCCTTAAAACCTATATTTCACTAAACTACAATTCAATTACATGCTAAAGATAAGAATGACCATAGTGGCAATTGGTTCCAACTTGACATACTCAATTATAGAATTTTGAGAGATGCTTTTGTTTAAGTGAATGGACATAGCAAAAACAAATAAGTTACAAACATGTAATCAGACATCAAAACTCAAAACACCCATTATCATCAAAGTACTGAATTTTCAGTCGAACTGATATTAAATTAAATGGGGTGAATAGCACATTGAAAAAAAGATGAACTTTTAAACCAAAATATACACACAATTAGAGGTGGTAGAGATGTTTTACCGGAATCTGGGTGTATTAAATTAAAGCACAAATCGAATGATACATTCGCCAATCGGAGATAAATGTAGACAGGCAAACAAGCAGGGCAAGCTGTAGGGAGACCAAAGCATGCCTTCCTTGCAACAAGAATCGCTCCCTTCTTCTCCTCCATTGATAAAAAGAAAAAAAAGGGTTTGCTTCTTAGTTCTCTGTTGCTCTGTAATATGGGTGTTGTAAGAAGAAATAGAAAGAGTAGAATAACAATGACTGACTAGGGCTTTTTGTGAGAAGGCAGAAGAGAGGGACTGTAATGGAAGTGAGAGCAAACAGAATGACTTGTTAAAGAAGAAGAAAGTTTATAAAGAGCGGTTTGGGATTGGGCTTAGTCTTGGGCTTAGGCTTGGGTCCTAAACATTAACAACAATATTAAAATAACAATTATAAAATGAATGTTACTTTATTGACATCACCATTTAGATTTTTTGACACGGCCACCAAGTATTTTTGTTTTTTTAATTTACTATAGACACCATTAATATAAACCTTTTTTTTCTCTCTCCATTCTTCTCTTCTCTTTCTCACACTTTTTTTTCCTCTCTTATCAAGAACAACAACAACACAACACAAAGTAGCAAGCGCGGTGTTGCCGCCCACCCCACATCACCTCATTTATTTTCTCCTCTGTCATTTATTTCTATTTTCTCATATTCTTTCTATCATCCTCTCATCTCTCACCCTAATCTGGCAGCTAAGGGGTGTGGATGAGGGCAATCGACCTGTGGATGGGTGGGGGTGAGGGCGACGTGCTAGGCGGGGCAAGGGCGATAGATGAGGCAAGGCACAGGCAACAGTTCTTATTCTCTGGAAAAGAAAGACAAAAAATAATTGTGTCAAAAAGTAGGTGGTGGTGTTAAATAGAAAGTCTATGGTGTTGGATTGAAAGATAGTGGGTGGTGATGTCAAAGAGTCTAAATGGTGATGTCAGAAAGCCATTACCTTATAAAATCAATAGTTTCTTTTTGTGGTAAAACGCTTCAGTTGGAACACAGTAAAATAATGCATGTATCAAACAAAGCAAATGCATTAATTTGCAATGCATTACTCAACATTTGGGTCGTTCATTTCAACAAACTATACCTATTCTAACATCACCAGTGCCCATTATAGCACCGACATCTTAGTTTGAGGTGCACGTTCCAAAGCTTCCACCTGCAGCTCCTATTGGAACTGAGATGCTCTCTGTGACACAATGATCACTAAGACATTTTGCCCCATTCTAGATGTTTTCATGCATTTGAATGATGACCCCTCTACTGATCACAGTGACTGGCGATTCTTAGGTTTATCATCTTTCCTTGGATATTTTTAGTTTGTTGGCTTGAGGTTGGATAGTTTTTATTTCTACATGTTGGATGTTACTTAGGGATGACAGTGGGGTGGATTTTCACGGATATCCGCCCCACTCTTCAAAATCAAGTCAGGACGACCACAGTCGGGCTGCACTCTTCAAACACAAGTCAGGACGGCCAAAGTCAGACTTGTTACACAAGTCAGGATGGTCACAGTCAGGCTTGCACTTTTCAGACACAAGTCAGGACGCCCACAGTCAGGCTTGCACTTTTCAAACACAAGTCAGGACGGCCAAAGTCAGACTTGTTACACAAGTTAGGACGGCCACAGTCAGGCTTGCACTCTTCAGACACAAGTCAGGATGGCCAAAGTCAGGCTTACACTCTTAAAACACAAGTCAGAACGGCCATAGTCAGGCTTGCACTCTTTATACATAAGTCAGGACCTCCAGGTCAGGCTTATTGAATGAGTCGGGACGACCATAGTCAGACTTGTACTTATTGCTCGAAGTTTAGTCCGAATAGAACAGGCGACGATGGCCTACAAAATGGGAGCTTAGTCAGTGGTCATGTAGCCTAATGAAGACGGCTTGCCAGGGATCATTGTCCAACTATAGATAATGATCACTGAACTTATTGCTCGAAGCCTAGTCCGAATAGAATGGGCAACGAAGGCCTAGAAAGTGGGAGCTTAGTTAGTGCTCATGTAGCTTGGTGAAGACCGCTTGCTAGAGATCATTGTCCAACTACAGCTAATGATCGCCGAACTTATTGCTCGAAGCCTAGTCCGAATAGAATGGGCGACGACGTCCTATAAAGTAGGAGCTTAATCAGTGCTCATGTAGCCTGGTGAAAACGGCTTGCTAGAGATTATTGTCCAACTACAGATAATGATCGCCGAACTTATTTCTCAAAGCTTGGTCCGAATAAGACGGGCAAAGACGACCTAGAAAGTGGAAGCTTAGTTAGAGCTCATGTAGCCTGGTGAAGACGGCTCACCAGATATCATGGTCTTTCTGCAGACCATGATCACCAAACATTATCGCTCAAACACCTGCCTGCAAATAACAGATGACAATAAAGATGGTAGTACAATCAACACTTGTATAACCTCACATACTCTCAATGGGTCGTTGTACTCTCAAGAGCAACGCCTGAAAAGCTTCAGTTATTAACAAAGGATCAAGACCAAAACCATGACCCATTACTAAAAAAAGTCAAAAGATGTCAACAAAAGAGAAGTGCAAAGTGTCAAGATCAAGCTTGCAAGCAAAAGACTAATGTTGCTATCAAGATATCCAATTGTAAACAAGGGAAATTTACAAAGTGTCATGACCCATTACCCTGATGTAGCTGCAACATTCACTAATGTTACTATCGAGATATTGGAAAGATGAATATTGTAAATTTAACACTTGCAAGAAGTATTAAAGAATAAACACTTTGTTGATGTAGATGATATTGAAAGTGCGGTGTGTTGTCACGCTCTTGCTATTGCATTCAACTGCCTCGGTTCTTCCAAGCTTTCTATTCAGTTAAGTCCATGGAAATAAATATATTTTGTATTTTTTTTCCTTGTTTGATGTGATTGTATGGTATGGTTAACCTGATAAGTGACAATTCTATATGTGCACAACATGAAGTAAATAATAGTGTTAATTGACCCGATTTTATTCGAAATCCGATTTGACCCAATCTGATAAAACCGATTACGATTTGATTTTTCAGATTCGGATCAGATTCCAATTTTGTTAAATGTGATCCGATTTGAATCCGAATTATATGTTTGCAATTTGGCTTGAAATTTTATAAGTTATGAGTATTAATAATAAAGATAGAAAAAAAAAGTTTGGGAAATTTCATTTTGATTTCTTTGGGTGACACTGGTTTTACGATTGCAGTTTGTGTTATATTCAATGTTGCAATTTAGCTCGTGTTGTCGTAGTGATTTGTGATATTTAGGTAAGGGAAATTACATTACAGAATTAGTGTTTGGATGACAACTAATTAGGATATCTTCGCGTGTGACATAGGTGAGTATTTTTCATAATTTATCTTGGTTTAATTAAATTTTGATCTAAATTTTGAAATGTGTATTGATACTGTTAGACTAATTCTAGTATATTAGATGATTGCAAACGATATAGTTCTAGTGTTAAACCAATCATTTTCACCTCTGGATATCTATGATTACAAAATATGTATTGGATGCTAATGTTGGTTAAACTATCTGAAATCATTCATGTTCTTTGTTTTGAGTAGTGACTGAAAAATCGATTTCCCGCTTTTTTCATCATTGTTTCTGATGATACATCAAACTAAACCGATCATCATTTCCATACACGTAGCAGAGAACATCCATTACGAGAATATGACGTCTCATCTACTGGGCCAGCTTGTAAAACCAAATAAGAATAAAGTCAACCACAGAGGCCTAGACAGGGCCCACTATAAGAAGATATAATCAAAGCTCGAATCAAAGCCCAAATCCAGGCCCGACGCGAGTTCTCACTGCACCAAAATAGCTCATTAATAGAATTTAATAATAGCATTTTTACACCTTGTGCTATGAAAAGCTAAATTTTAATAATATTATAATATAAAAACGCTGTTAAAAACTAAGCGGGACTTTAAAAACTAAAAAACGTGCATCATTTGGCCCAAAACTTTGAGATCGCGCTCGATGTATCTACTCTAACCTAACAGGACATAAACACAAAGAGTAATTCTACATGTCGAGGAAGTGGGCGAGGGAGGGTGGGTCACACGTGCAGGCGATGACGTGGTAAAAAAAAAAGCGGGGAAATCTAAAATTTTGGGGAGAAGAAGGAGGGAATCGAAAGCTTTCTCCCCATTTTCATTCCCTCTCCCTCTCCCCATTTTGGCGCACGCAGAGACTGAGAAATATTCTCCCTCTCCCCAGTTTCCATCTCGACACAGATAGAGAAGGCCCCCTCCCTCTCCCCCAAACGAAGCTCTCCCTCTCCACCCTCTCCCCATCATCGTCATCGACTCAAACGAAGGAGAAGAGAAGAAGCTCCAAGGTAAGAGCTTCAAATATATATATATTTTTTAATTTCAGCTTTCCAGATCTCTCCAGAGCTCTCCAGATCTGGTTTTTTAATTTCAGCTTTCCAGAGCTCAGATCTGGTTTTTTAATTTCAGCTTTGGAGTTCTGTTGTTAGAACTGCTCATAGGGAAAGCTCCAGCATTATATCCGCCTCCTGGTCGGCCTGTTCAAGATGAACAAGCCGTCGATCTTCCAAAATGGGTGCGATCAATGGTTAGAGAAGAATGGACGACTGAAGTGTTCGACCAAGAGCTGCTGAGGTACAAGAACATTGAGGAGGAGCTGGTGGCAATGTTACATGTGGCTTTGGCATGTGTGGTTCCTCAGGCTGAGAAGAGGTCTTCAATGTTGGAAGTTGCAAGAATGATTGAAGACATTAGAGTGGAACAGTCACCAGAATGTCAAATACTTACTCTAAAATCTTCATATGAAATCTGATGATGTTTAGTTCTATTCACTTTTTAGAGTACCATGCGGAGGTGGGATTTGTACAACTCCAATAGAGGTGACATCTTCTCAGTTGATCACAAGTGATATCTTTCCTGTGGCTGTGGTAAGAGCCTTCTCTACCAGAATGTCACCAGAACTCCAATGTTACAAGAGGCCTTCAATGTTGGAAGTTGCAAGGATGATTGAAGACATTAGAGTGGAACAGTCACCAGAATGTCAAATATGAGATTTAAGTTTGTATGTTTTGTTGCAAGTAGGATGGAGTAAGGTGTGTTGCAACTCCATCAAGTCCTCAGATTTACATGATCTTGTGAGTTTGATGTACATATGTATATGTTAGAGCACCTTCAGCAGCTAGAGCATTGACAAAATCCAAAATGTGAAAACAAGAGGGGGTTGCGCTGGTAGTTCCAGGTGAAATCGCCATGCATTCTTGCCTTGAGATTGGTATTCAAAGAGGCTGTGTTGGTTGTTTTAATCATCGAACAACATCATTGATATTGTGAATGTAAGGTGTGACATCAGTAACAGTGTAACTAACCACGATACTGCTTGATGACGGGTTGGGATTTCTTATATATTAAAAATAACAGTTGCTTATTCACAAAAGTGGAAAGATTATCGTCTAACAATTTTTTTTTCTTTTATATTGAAATGAAGTGGGGTTTAGAAGCTCAAGAGCCATATTCTTTACATGTTCAATTGTTATGATACCTAACTTTTCTTCTTTTATTTTGAAAATTGTCATCTAACAAGAAGTCCAAGTCGTTTGTAAACACAAACTGGAAGAATCTGAATCCCGTTGTAAGAAGGTCATTTAATACTTAATAGTTTTAATGAAATGACTCAAAAATGCAGCTCAGAGATCACAATTTAGTCCACAAACTGGAAGAATCTGAATCCCGTTGTAAGAAGGTCATTTAATACTTAATAGTTTTAATGAAATGACTCAAAAATGCAGCTCAGAGATCACAATTTAGTCTACCTCTGATCTAAACTTACACCGTATAGCTATAAGATCAAAATGATTAATCCCTGTGTTAGGCTCTTTTGTTTGCCATCCTTGTTTATGCAGTAACTTAGCTCTCTTGTTCCTTCCTCAGAATGTCAACAGTAAGATCAGTTGGATTTGGTGGTTCAACCTTGGACTAGTAGTTTCATCCTTCTGTCGTAATCATCCTAGACCTATAAAACATTATAAGGCAAGATATAGAAGGTTTCAGATGGTGAAATCTATATCGACTGTAAAAAGAATTATGGGTCTTGTTGCCTCGCTTGTATTCCTGTCTGATTACCCTGCAGAGCTCATTATAGTATTTAGGAAATGGCATTTGCATTTTTATACTGTCTGAACTCTGTAACATGAATTTGATTCGAGAATATGCTCAGTTTGCCAAACCATTTTTTATAGGCCCCCTATCCGCTTTACGTATACTAGGAGGAAGCAAGTAGCAGGGAACTGATGATATGCTATTGGTGAGGAGGAGTGCAAGTGGTTATTGCTGAAACAGAATGCTGAAACAGGAGCTATTGCTGAAACAGAATGCTGAAACAGAAATAGGAGTACAGAATGCTATAAATAGGTGTAGAATAGAAGAATAGAGTTTTCATTCAGATTGTAAACAAATGTACAATTGAGCCTTGGCTCTTAGGAGAGTAGAGCCTCTCGAATAGCTCTTGAGGAGACTAGCAATCTCGAATTTTGCTATTACATTCTATCCCAGTTCATCCTTTATCCGGTCCCAAGCCCGGATAAAGGAGGAGGGTTGGTGTTAGGCTTGTGATAGCCAACCGTAAAAAACCCATCACATCCCTTTTCATGGATATTGGTTCAAAAAGATTAATGCAGAAGGATAGGGCGTCCCCCGCTATAAGCGACGCGCTGCACCTACGCTCGGGTGTAGTGACAAATGAGCAAGGCGCGCTGCAGCGGCGCCCGGCTGTAGTGTTAAATAGGCAAGGGTTCTCGCACCTTTCTGGACGGGGGCGAGTAAAGAAGCTAGTCCAGGTTAGAGCTAGAGATAGAATGATTAGATTAGCCTCTTGGAACATAGGAACCTTGACGGGAAAGACAATAGAATTAGTGGATGTCATGCGTAGGAGGAAAGTAAACATAGTTTGTCTTCAAGAGACAAAATGGAAGGGGAACAAGGCTAAAGATTTAGGAGGAGGGTTCAAACTCTTCTATTCTGGTAAAGATGGCACTAGGAACGGGGTGGGAATAGTGGTAGATAAAGTTTTTAAAGATGCAGTAGTCGACGTTAGGAGGTTTGGGGATAGAATCATAAGTATTAAATTAGCTTTAGAACTAGAGATAGTGCATGTTATTAGTGTGTATGCACCCCAAGTGGGTTTGGACGAGGAGACTAAGAAGGATTTTTGGGACTCTTTAGAGGAGTTAGTTTTTGGAATTCCCTCTTCCGATAGGGTTTTCCTAGGCGGGGATTTGAATGGCCATGTCGGTAAGGATAGAGTTGGGTATGAGAGGGTACATGGAGGTCAAGGCTTTGGGGATCGAAACACTGCGGGGATTTCTATTCTAGATTTTGCTTTAGCTCAGGATTTTGGGATCGTAAATACTTTTTATAAGAAGAGGGCAGATCACTTGGTGACCTTTGCGAGTGGGCATAATAGAAGTCAAATTGATTATTTTCTTGTGAAGAGACACGATTTAGGTAGGTGTAAAAATTGTAAGGTTATACCAGGAGAGTGTCTGACATCCCAACATAGGCTGTTAGTTCTCGATTTTTGTCTTAAGAGTAGGGGTCGTATTGCTATAGAACAGGTTAGACCGAGAATTAAGTGGTGGACCTTACAGGGAGATGTGTGCCAAAGATTTCGAAAGAAGATTTTGGGTGGCCAGTCAGTTTCAGAGGGTGGGGAGAATCTAGAACCAAAGGATAAGACTAGTAGCGCGGATCTTTTCGAACATTTGGCAAACCGAATAAGAAGATGTGCGAAGGAAGAGTTAGGACAGGCCAAAAGAGGAGGTTTCTATGGTAAGGAGACATGGTGGTGGAACGCGGATGTGCAACAAACCATTGCGGAAAAGAAAAAATGCTTTAAGGCGTGGCAAAAAGATAGGTGCCTAGAGTCCTATGAGCTTTATAAGCAGGCTAAGAAGTTGAGTAGTAGAGCAGTAGGGGAAGCTAAGAAGAGAGCGTATGATGCTCTTTATAATAGGCTAGGTACGAAGGAAGGGGAGAAGGATATTTTCAAGATAGCGAAGGCTAGAGAACGAAAAACTAGGGACTTGAGTCATGTTAAGTGTGTTAAGCATGAGGATGGAAGAGTCTTAATGCAGGATAAAGCTATTTTAGATAGATGGAAGGATTACTTTTGGAACCTACTCAATGGAACACATGTAGGGGAGTTAAACTTGGAGGGGTATGCTTCACAGGAAGGGAGAGATCGCGTGTTCCATCGCAGAGTTAGTGCCACAGAAGTGAGAGAAGCTTTAAAAAGAATGAAGACAGGGAAGGCCGTTGGACCGGATGATATACCAATTGAAGCATGGAAATGTCTGGGAGAAGTTGGGATTCAATGGCTAACTAAGCTATTTAATAGGATTTTGGAAACTAGAAAAATGCCAGATTCATGGAGGCATAGCATTGTGGTACCAATTTATAAGAACAAAGGGGATATCCAGAATTGCTCGAACTATAGAGGGATAAAGCTTATGAGTCATACGATGAAACTTTGGGAGAGGGTTATAGAACAAAGACTTAGGAGTTTAACCACGATTTCGGAGAATCAATTTGGATTTATGCCAGGTAGGTCTACTACGGAGGCCATCTTCCTGCTTAGGCAAACTGTAGAAAAATATCGAGAGGCACGTAAGAGTTTGCATATGGTTTTTATTGATCTGGAGAAAGCATATGATAGGGTCCCCAGGGAGTTAATTTGGTGGGTGCTTGAAAGGAAGAAAGTGTCTCAATGTTATGTCGATATCATTAAGGATATGTATGAAGGGGTTGTAACAAGTGTTCGCTCAGTAGGTGGGATGTCTAGTGAATTTCCAGTGACAGTAGGACTACATCAAGGGTCGGCGTTAAGTCCATATCTCTTTGCTTTGGTCATGGATGAGTTGACGAGACATCTGCAAGAAGATGTACCTTGGTGCATGTTATTTGCAGATGATATTGTCTTAATGGATGAGACTAGTGCAGGTTTAGGTCAGAAATTAGTTAAGTGGCAGGAGGCTTTAGAGAGTAAAGGTTTTAGAATTAGCCGTTCGAAGACGGAGTATCTAGTGTGCAACTTTGGGTGTGAACCAAGAGGGAGAAGTCATGCAATTGAGATCGAAGGTGTCGAGGTCCCAGAGTGTGAGGCTTTTCGATATCTAGGGTCTATAATTCAAAAGAATGGGGCTATTGGAGCAGATGTAGACCACAGGATTAAAGCTGGTTGGTTGAAATGGCGAATGGCGTCAGGAGTATTGTGCGATAGAAGGATGCCTGCAAGGCTAAAAGGGAAATGCTATAAGACAATTGTTCGACCAGCCATGCTATATGGTTCAGAATGTTGGGCTACTACGGGACAACATACGCATAGGATGGTAGTAGCAGAAATGCGTATGTTAAGGTGGATGTGTGGTAAAACTCGTAAGGATAAGATTAGAAATGAAAGAATTAGGAGATACTTAGGTGTAGCGCCCATAGAGGAAAAAATTAGAGAAAGACGTTTAACTTGGTTTGGTCATGTGCGGAGGAGACCGAGCACGGCGCCAATTAGAAAATGTTTAGATTGGCAAGTTAATGGAGGGTGTAGATTTGGACAAGTTATGGACTTGGTGAAGACGGTGATGAAGATATCATTGAGGCTTGGATTGGTGAGGATGTGGGAAGATCGGTGAATGAAGATAACAATAATCTTGGAGGTGAGGAAATGTGGGAAGATCGCATTGCTTGGAGAACCAAAATTCATGTAGCCGACCCCGAAAATCTCGGGAATGGGCTTTGATGATGATGATGATGACATTTCCAGCATTTTACTAATTCAGTTCAATGTTGTACTATTACTTGTCTCTTCTTCATACATCATTGTAGAGTTTTGTGCTGAGATTGCAAATTTCTTCTATTCTATACTTGATTCTGTCAGTAAGCTTGAGCCGATTTGTTCCAATCCTGCAATAAGATTCAAGAACAGGTCAGACTCTATCAATTTTCTTCCATAGAGGAAAACCATTCCCTTGGTTATAATCAAACTCATAAGCTTTAACACTGTTAGTACTGATATGGTATAATCAATGAACATTAATAAATACAATCATAGAAACTAATTTTGAACAAAAAATTGAAAGTTCTAATCGGCTCAGTTGTTGTGCTTGCATCTCATTTTAGCTTGGATTTTGAAGAGCTCTTCAGAGGTTTTGCTGTGCTACGCATTGGAGTGCTTCTAATGACCTTTTTCACGTCATATTTTACAGATGAAAATGCACAAACCAGAGCAACTAATATCATCGGAGAGACATAAACCGCCTGTGCAGGATCAACATTCATTGGTTTTCCAATGAACTCCTCCTTAACGAGTCCCCAGATTAGTAGAAGTGTGCCAAACATGCTCATCTGACCTGGTTTCATGAGTCTTATAAGTGCACCAGTCACAGAGAAGTAGCTTCCTGTAAGGACCTGGTAAGAGAGCCAAAAGAAAAGAACCATGACATTACTCAAATGAACATCATGATGCTGGTAAGCAACATAGGAAATAGATCGAGTTCAGTGGTTAACGAGCAAAACCTCAAGGCGTCGGAGATCAGGAGCTGGAGAGTCTTCCTTGATATCACTTAAGTTGTAGATGCTTAGTAGATTATCCCAGCTTGGGATTGTCATGTTATTGATGAGTCCTTTGGCAATGGAACCTGGGTAGAGAAGGCTCTTTACCACAGCCACAGGAAAGATATCACTTGTGATCAACTGAGAAGATGTCACCTCTATTGGAGTTGTACAAATCCCACCTCCGCATGGTACTCTAAAAAGCGAATAGAACTAAACATCATCAGATTTCATATGAAGATTTTAGAGTAAGTATTTGACATTCTGGTGACTGTTCCACTCTAATGTCTTCAATCATCCTTGCAACTTCCAACATTGAAGGCCTCTTCTCAGCCTGAGGAACCACACATGCCAGAGCCACATGTAACATTGCCACCAGCTCCTCCTCAATGTTCTTGTACCTCAGCAGCTCTGGGTCGAACACTTCAGCCGTCCATTCTTCTCTAACCACTGATCACACCCATTTTGGAAGATCGACGGCTTGTTCATCTTGAATAGGCCGACCAGGAGGCGGATATAATGCTGGAGCTTTCCCTGTGAGCAGTTCTAACAACAGAACTCCAAAGATGAAATTAAAAAACCAGATCTGAGCTCTGGAAAGCTGAAATTAAAAAACCAGATCTGGAGAGCTCTGGAGAGATCTGGAAAGCTGAAATTAAAATAAAATAAAATTTGAAGCTCTTACCTATGGAGCTTCTTCTCTTCTCCTTCTTCTTCTCTGGAGCTTATTCTCTTCTCCTTCGTTTGAGTCGATGACGATGATGGGGAGAGGGTGGAGAGGGAGAGCTTCGTTTGGGGAGAGGGAGGGGGCCTTCTCTATCTGTGTCGAGATGGAAACTGGGGAGAGGGAGAGGGAGAGGGAGAGGGAGAATCTGTTTCGGTCTCTGCGTGCGCCAAAATGGGGAGAGGGAGAGGGAATGAAAATGGGGAGAAAACTTTCGATTCCCTCCTTCTTCTCCCCCAAATTTTAGATTTCCCCGCTTTTTTTTTTTTTACCACGTCACCGCCTGCACGTGCGATCCACCCTCCCTCGCCCATTTCCTCGCCCACTTCCTCGACAGGTAGAATTACTCAAGAGAAATTCTAAACATCAAGGAAGTGGGCGAGGAAAACAGCGAGGGGAGGGAGGTGGAGGGGGTGGGACCGTCCATCTCTCTTGGGATGCGTGCTTCCATTTTTCAGACGCGCATCCCGAGGGGGATGGACGGTCCCACCCCCTCCACCTCCCTCCCCTCGCTGTTTTCCTCGCCCACTTTCTCGACGTGTAGAACTTCTCATCCCTATCCCATCCCGTTCATACGGGATCAGGACGGGACGGGATGGGAAAAACCTCATCTCGACCTCGTCCCATCCCAAACGGGTTCGGGACGGGACGGGATCAGTGTGCTAATCTGGACATATCAAATAGAAGCCTGGACTGCTGCTGCTGCTGGAAGCCTGGAAGGCCTGCTGGAAGCCCGGAAGGCCTGCTGGGCCTGCTGCAGCTGGAAGCCTGCTGCTGAAAGCCTGAACATTTTATGCAAATGTTCATAAAATAAATAAATAAGTAAATAAAATATTAATAATTAATATTAAAAAATTAGTTCGGAACGGGACGGGATTGGTGGGGTTGAAAATCTTCATCCCATCCCATCCCATTCTAGATCGGGACGGGACGGGATCGGGATGAAATTATTCAATCCCATTAAGACCCGGAAAAATCGGGACGAGACGGGACGAAACGGGATCGGAACGGGAACAGAATCGCGGGATGGGATGCCCACCCCTAACTCAAACACAAAGTGCCACCAATCGCTTTTGCCTCGCTCTATCTCCTCCCTCGCTCTCTCACTCTCCCCGTCTCTTGCCTCGCTCTTGTCCTTCCCTATCTCGCTCTTGCCTCTCCCTCTGTCGCTCTCCCTATCTATGTCGCTCTTTCCCTCCCTCACTCGGACCCGGGGGGCTCCTGCGCACAAAGGGCAGGAGGAGCTCCAGCGCATGGATTTGGACCGTCAGATCTGATGGACGATCCAGATTTGTGGATTTGAAAAAAAAAAAATCACAATTAACTCAATTTTTTTTCACAGTTATCTCACCCCGCCATTGTTGTTCATCAGTAGAGAGAGAAAAAAAAATTGGTGGTGACGAAAATTTTTCACAATTATCTCACCTCCTCTCTTCACCCTCCGCCACCACCAAATTCACCACCCCCACCCACTCTGCCTTCACCACCACCTCTATTACTCTCTCCCCCTCCTCCACCCACACCTCTTGCTCCACCTCCACCTCCATCAGTGAGTTCACCACCACCGCCCCCACCACCACCACCACCAGTTTATCAATCTCCACCTCCACCTCACCTCCACCCCCAAAAGCAGAGCGTGTGGATCTCCTCAAAATTAAATACTTTTATACTTACTTAAGAAATGGAGCAACCATGTACAACTTCAAGCCATTGAACCCACGAGTTGTTACATCATTGCCTGCTGACTGAGCTGACTGAAGCTCATCAATCCGCAGCCACGAGATTTCCTTGTTAGCAAACAAAGCACATAAAAGCACTCATTAATTTTTCGATCAAAGGTACTGCTCTGCTTCTTGGCTTCAGCTAATCAGGACTACATGCCAACAAAATATCTTTAAGAGTTGACCATTCCCACACAAATCTATCCTTGGCTAGGAATCCCATGGTGCATAGCGACCAATCTCATCCATGTGTCAGTGGCTACCCTAATGACTCTTTTTAATCTTACCATTCTCAATTTGTAACATGTACAATTTTAATTAACATTTACCTTTCAATGTGATGATGACAATGACAGAAATGAAGATTTTCAACCACTGGAGGTGGAGGTGGAGGTGGAGATTGATAAACTGGTGGTGGTGAACTCACTGGTGGAGGTGGAGGTGGAGGTGGAGCAAGAGGTGTGGGTGGAGGAGGGGGAGAGAGTAATAGAGGCGGTGGTGAAGGCAGAGTGGGTGGGGGTGGTGAATTTGGTGGTGGTGGAGGGTGGAGAGTGGAGAGTGGAGGTGAGATAACTGTGAAAAATTTTCGTCACCACCAATTTTTTTTTTCTCTCTCTACTGATGAACAACAATGGCGGGGTGAGATAACTGTGAAAAAACATTGAGTTAACTGTGAATTTTTTTTTTCAAATTCACAGATCTGGATCGTCCATCAGATCCGACGGCTCAGATCCATGCGCTGGAGCTCCTCCTGCCCTTTGTGCGCAGGAGCCCCCCCGGGTCCCCCTCACTCTGTGGCTCTTGTCTCTCTCTTACTAAAAGGTACAACTTTTGCTCTTCTTTGTAGTTGATTGCTCTTAGTTTGGTTTTGATCAATTTGATTTGGGGTTTTTTTTTTCTTTCGCTAGAGGGAAAGATGATTACTTGTCGGGAAACATCATGGAGATCCAGTTTCAGAATTTCACGACCTTTGATCTGATCTGCTTACGTGTAAGCTCAATATCGTGTTTGCACCCTTCCTAGTTCAACACCTTTTTCACCCAATTCCTCAATCTCAAATTGCATTTTTATTTTCGTCAATTCGATTCAGATCACATCACATATTCTAGGCTTGTTATTTTTTCCTTGATTAAAAATTAGGGTTTTTCCTCGTTCAATCAATTTCTCAGAAAAATCTAGGTTCAGTCAACATTTCTTTTATTCGATAATTAGGTCAAAATTGGTGAATTTCTGCTTACATTGTGTTCATATCATATGTTAATTACCAACTCAAGGAAGAGTTTTTTTTTTATATCTAGGTTTTCTTGCAACTCATTTAAGGGTTTTGGAAGACATCTTGAAAAGGGAACTAGGGTTTTATCAGAAATTTTGGGGAAATGTATCTCTAGGGTGTAAATTTACAATTTTTTCGATTAGACTTGTTTTGTTATCTAACCTATGGTTGATCTGTTGTTAATTTCATTTTCACAGACCTTAGGAGAGGTTCCAATAGCAACGGCAGCAGAAAAGGAAAGAAGGTGGACTCTCAATGATTTCGACATCGGAAAGCCATTTGGAAGAGGCAAGTTTGGGCATGTCTATTTGGCCAGAAAAAAAGGTAAATTGCATTCAACCTAACGTTTCATTTATAGGGTTTAAATTTTGTGCTACATCTTTAGATCCAGTTGAATGAATGAGACCTCCATGTACCTTAATTGAATTGGAGCTGTTTTAAATGAAATAAATGGTCTCTTCGATGGTTAAGGTGTGGGTGAAGTATTACCAGTTGTTATAGGTTTCATATATCACTGACTAAAGCTTAATCAGATTTTAGGCCTGTTTGTGGTGAAATTAAATCTCATTGTTATGGCTGAAATTTGTAAAGTATTAGCATTTGTATGTACTTTGTAGATAATCGAGTTTACCTCAGAGTTTTTGCAGACTGAATATTTCTTTTCAAAATTCAAATTTGAATCTTCTTCCAGAGACAGAGTTGCGTCTCAAATGATTATGTTGTAATTGCAAGTTTGTGCTTTGCCATGGACTAAACTCTTAAATGCTTGATCTTTTAAACATAGCAATCATACAGTGGCACTCAAAGTGTTGTTCAACTCTCAGCACAAAAAATCTCAAGTTGAGCATCAGCTTCGCATGGAGGTGGATATACAAAGCCATCTCAGGCATCCCAACATTCTCCGACTCTATGGTTACTTCTATGATCAGTTCCGGATTCCGCTCCCCAATACTTTTTGTGCATAAGCCATTACATTTCATCTATTGCAGAAAGTCGAAGTGAAAGATGGTGATTTAGAGTTCTCTGTTTACATTTTGCTGTTCCAGACTCAGGTTTATTTGATATTGAAGTACGCAGCAAAGGGGGAGCTTTACAAGGAACTGTAGAAAAGCAAATTCTTCAGCGAAAAATGCGTTGCCACTGTGAGTTTTCAGTGCATCGGTTTCTACTTTGTTTTTGTGTTGTTATCTAGCTGCTGATGACATTGTTTGTTATACATGAAATGGATGGAATAGTATAGTTCATCTCTGGCTAGAGCACTGATATATTGCCATGGAAATCATGTCATACACAGAGACATAAAGCCAGAGAATCTTTTGATTGATGCTCAGGTGCTAATATGAGATTTAAGCTTTATTCCTTTGCATTAGATTGATTAGTTTCTCTTTAATATCTAACTTTGTAAGTGTGCCTCTTTTGGTCAGGGTGAGCTGAAAATTGCAGATTTTGGTTGGTCTATGCATACGTTTAACTGCAAGAGGACAATGTGTTGTACATTGGATTACCTTCGTCCAGAGATGTGTTAGTGGTTAAGCTTGAAAAATTAACATTGCAGAGCTTACTTTGATGATAATATGGAAACTAGTAATTTTTTAACCTAATGACCTTAACAGTGGAGTGTTAAACATGATGCCAATGTGGATATCTGGAGTTATGTGCTACGAGTTCCTTTATGGGGTGCCTCCCTTTGAAGCAAAAGAACACTCAAGACACATATAGAAGGTGTGGAACACATTTTAAGCATCAACTTGGTTTTGTTACCCTTCCTTATTAGGTATTAGGATGCATGATTTCCTCACAGCGTGATCTTCAAATTTTCTTAGAGTTGGTAGTGTGGGATTAGTCCTGAACTTGTTCATCATTCAACTTAATTCCATATGTTATTTTAGTAAATATATTTAATCCAATGTTTAAACGATATGAAAAGGAAGCAACCTGGCAGCGTGTATTAATAGTCTTATGAAATTTTGATTCTCCATCACAGGCTTTGCCATTTATGTTTGATGTGCTTTGAAAATATTTCAGCTTTGTTACTCTATCATAATGTTAGACAGTTATATGCCCTTTTTGTTATTATGCGACATCTCTTTCTTTTCCAAAATGCTAGGAGTTTTTTTTTTTTTTAATATATATATACTTTTGGTAATTTGGGGAAAATACAGTCTTTTTCATAGATGATTGCATCTTACTGATGGTTTAGCTTTTTAACATGTGTAGGATCATTAAAGTGGATCTCAAGTCAACGCGCCCCCCCCCCCCCCCCCCCCCCCCCCCCCCCCAAGCCCATGGTTTCATCTACTGCTAAGGACCTGATTAGTCAGGTGAGACAATTTTGTCATTCTATTATATGTATGCATTTATAGTAGTAATAGAACAAAATGGAACCTTGGTTCCACTCTTTTACATTTTTTTTCTCTGTTAATAGATGTTGGTCAAAGACTTTTCACAACTATTGCCGCAACACAAACTGCTTGAGCATCCCTGGATAGTTCAAAATGCAGACCCCCCTAGTAACTATAGGGGGTAATCTTCTATGTATGGAATAAAAGATTGGTGATCTTACCAGATGAAATCTTAGTAGTTTTGCATGTTCAAGCTTGCCAAAGACCAATGCGGAATGTAAGTTTGTTTGCTTGATGGACCCAAAGTATTGTGTTGTCTGTAAAAAATGTCTCTTCTGCTGATTTGATATATCTTACTCCTACAGATAAATCCACTCTAGGTACAATATTGTGCATCTTCATAAATGTTCATGGTAAGCTTTTCCTCCAGAATGATTCAATCAATTCTTTTCCCTTCTAATAATTTAATTTCTCATAATAAGGAAGGCATCTTTACGTTTCTCAAAATAAATTAGCATTGGAGCCGAAGATAGTGGGAGTGGAAGTGAAGATGAAGGTAGTAATTGTTATGGTGAAGACCTAACACGAAATGAAAGTGCAAGGGTACAGTGCATCAACACTTATCCTTTTGAAGATGGTAATTTGCGCATGGTAAGCTTGTGGTCCTCTGTAATATAAAGATACATCATTTGGTTATGTGGTGCCATCAGCTCATGTGTTGCATGTGGTCCTGTGCATGAACTGCAGAGTATGAATTTTTTGAAACATGTCTTGATCAAATGTGGTGTTCTATGGTGTAATCGTTTCAGTCTTCCAAAAACTTTCATTTTCAGTTTCCTCTTAGCATAAATCACAGCTTCATGGATGCTTCCTTATTTATCCTGATCAGCAACTATATAGCACCATTTAGTATATAAGTATTTTTTTAGTTCTGTGGCAGTGTATCAGAGTCTCGCAATCTCTAAATACTTCATTTAGGCTGTGTTGATTGGTGAAACTTGTGAGGAACAAACTACTTGCAGGTGTAAAATAATGTGTGGAGCTTCCATAGAATGATGAGGAATCACAGGGTTTGAGTGAGGCTGAGGGTGCCTTAACCAATTACGAGTCTTTCAGTTTTAATTTCTTAAATATAAGTTTGGCAGCGACAAACAACTTAGGCTTAAAACCTATTTATCATTAAGAACCAAGTGGCTCTTCACAAGTGCTTGTACTATCATAAAACAACCCCTTTTACTTGTGGTTTTATTTGTTTTACATATGTGAGGGATCATTGTCTAGCAAGATTTTAACCTCTGGATATATCTTTATGTTTATTTGGCATGATGAAGAAGACGATGAAGAATGATGAAGAAGAAGAAAGTGACTGGAAAAATGAGTTTATGTACTTTGAAGAAATGACTTTATGCTATGTTTAAATGTTTTGTAATAACTAATGAGATTTATTTAGTTTACCATGAATTAAACTAGTATGATAATGCTATAAATGAGGATTTGTGTACATTGTTGGATTCTATTTACTTGTGCACTTTCAATGATAGGTACAACATTGCAAATGATACCAATATAGCTAAAAACAAATGGGTAAAAAAAAATACCGTACACTTTTAATAGCACTTTTAAAGTGTCGTGGTTACTAAATTTACAACACTCTAAAAACGCTGTATAAAACTCTGTAACAACATTTAATAAACGCTATGAAAAATGTTACAACAACACTATAAAAACGCTATATAAAACTATGTACCAACATTTAATAAACACTACGAAAAATGTTAACAATAGCGTTTAACATTATACAACATGTTCTAAACGCTATTGAAAGTGTCACAACGTCTAAAAATGTTATTAAAAGTACGCTTTTAATAGCACCCCAAAAAGGATATCATAGAGGCCAAACTTTTAATAACGGGGTTGTCACAACATGTCATTTAACGCTATCATATCCTATTATAGCATTTTTGGCATGCTATAAATGATGATTTTTGTTGTAGTGTCTCTCATAAAGAAGAGGAATGTTGCATCAAAAAGAGTCGTGGAGGAAGTTACGTCTCCACAGACGCATCTCCATCAAGGAGAAGACTGTTATAAGAAACATCTCATTCCGTTGCACCTCACATGCTTAAGTCGCGCAAAGAATTAATCGCGACCATTATAAAAGGTAAATAGAACATTCGACACAGGTATGCAACTTTAACTGAGTTTTGTCTAGGTTTACTTTCTTCTTCAAACATAGTTGCTGACTTAAGCATCGGAGTGCCTTCGGCCACCAAAAAGGTGGTCATTGGCAGTCTAGCATTTGTT